>VDFB02179234.1:26580750-27118353 GCA_007258455.2 Sequoia sempervirens | reverse complement strand
CATTATGTGACCCATACAACATTACATACTAGAAGAGTGGGTATGCAACCCTTTCTAGGGTCCATCACCCCAGACAGTTTCTTAGGCGGCTGCCACCTACTTAGGTGAAGCCAAAGACTGATGAACAAGGTAAGCATAATCTTGCAAAAATAAAATAAAAATAGCCTACTCAAATATTTATTCATACTCGCACAAGGAAGGTCACAAGGCATAACAACATTTCCTTTTAGCTAGATAGTTCACAATAAAATATATACTTATATATATTATAGCTATCCACCATGGAAGAAAATAGTGATTTCACATCCTTCTTAGTTAACAAACAAACAGTTAATATAGGCACTTACAATAGATATCAAATCCTTATCACTAATCAAATACCACACAATAAACTAATACTCAAAACTTAAACATTCAACGATATCAATTTATAATATACAAATTGATTATTAATGTATGAAAACATTTCAAGGGTCATTCAAAATGAGAATTCAACAATATAATATCAACATTTGAATTATATGATAGTACCATTTACAATTATAATCAAGACAGTAATCTACACTTGAACTATGTTATCTTTTACTATTTCTTAGTTCCTATTCACTAACATATCAATCAATCATCTTTAGAACCCATGTACAGCTAATAAATTCAACTAACATAATATATGCAATTAATAAAGTTGAATCTTAAAGCCATCTAAAATTATAGTCTATCAGTTATTGTTCCAATATTAATAATTGCAATGAATAAATATGAGTTTGTAGATATTCTAATTGGTATAAGTATATCAAGTAATGGTAATGGATAATAAGCTAGGTTTATCACATCATAACCTAAACGATAAATTTTCTAAACCAACAATAAATGAATATCCCATAGGTCTATTATAAAAACCAAGTAACCAATAATATACTGATTTTAATTTAATAAACCATACTTGCTAAGTCCACATAAGGAAGAATCTAAAATGATCTCTATTTTATTAAGATATTTCTTAGTTGGAAAATTCTAAAATCTACAAGTGAAATCATTTAAGAGTTCTCACTAAAACCAAAGATCCAAGAATTAAATTAATATGATTATTAAAAGATTCCAACCTTCAATATAACCAATTACAATTGTCTCGATATAAACTATACAATAAATTAAGGCTTATTTTCTTTTAAAAATATCTATTCTATCAAAATAACCAATTAAACAAATATATTTAAATATATATAGATAATACATATAATTAAACATATATATAAATACTTATTAATTAATACATTAAAATAATTTACTATATTCAAACAATGCTAATAATAAATCTAGTGTATTGCGACTTGTATAACTTTCGTTTTCGGATATGGGTCTTTCTATAATTTTTACTGAAAGTGCGCCATTAAGTATTTTAACACAAAAAATTCAGCCATACCCAGTTCGTAAATTGTAAGTTATGATGAATTTAGTGACCCTATGTCTCTGTTGTTTTTTACAGGAAAATATTTATTATTTTATCATAGGATTTCATTTTTCCTAATTTATTAGGGGATTTCCTTTGTTTTTCAATCCTACAAAGGTCTTCTAAATTATATGTGAGATTTTCTAAATTATCTATTGTTTTCTTTTCAAAATTTCTACCATTTTAAATTCATTTCTTTAGAGAGGATATAAGATTTTCACAATTCTTCTACAAAGATTTTTTTTAAAATTTCACAACGAATTAACAGACAATATTTCAACATATGTAAACAAATTATCTAATTCTTTTTTTTATAATTTCACAAAATCAAAATAAATATCTACAATTTTGTACAAACAATCTTTTAACAACAAAATTTAAATAAACATTTAAGATAAAGAACTTGGAGTCCTGTGCTTATTTGAGAATCTGATGATGTTTGCTTGTTCCCGATGGCCTCTACGATGAGTTTCTCCTTCCTGCTTCGAATCTCCTCTTCAAAAAACTGTGCTCAAATCTCGAATTCAAATCCTTAATCCCACGACTCTTTTCAAAGTATTCCCGAAAACAAAAGAATGGAAAAATCCCTTTTGAAAACTTCAGAAGATTAAAAAAAAATGCATCACAATTTATTTTTTTCAATTCTTGTCTCTATAAAATCTCTGTGTGTGAAAAACTCACAAAATTCTTAATTAAATAAGAGATATTCCAATTTATTCAAAAAGCTCACAAAAATCTAGAATAAAAGAATTTAATTTTTTAAAAACAAGCTTTTCAGTTAGATATCAAATCACATTCGATCTTTTATCTTTTTTCATTTTTTATTTATTTATTTATTTATTCTTCAATACTTTTTGTTTTAATCAGCTTTTGCAAGCTTTACTTGCAAGGCACATTATCTAATTAATTTAAATAATTTATTCTAACAATTATCCTCAACAAAATAATTAATTAAAATAATAAACACTATTTAATATTTTAATTATCATTTAATAAACTCATGACTTTTAAAAAAAAAAAAAAACATAAATAAAACATTTAAAATTTTAAATACATTTTAATCTAACATTTTAATAAACAATATTACCCTTATTTAATTAATTCAATCTCAACATATAAAATACCATTAGAAACTCTTGTCTTATCTTCCTTTTCTGATTCCTTAGCCAGACTACCTGCACATCTCAGATGAGAATGGAGGGGTACTACATTTTCCCTCAGTTGACTGGTTCAGTAGGCTATGAATTCAAAGCTTTTCTTAGCTATAATGATTCCTTTCCTCTAGCTACACAATATATTATAGCCTACAAATGGTTTGAATTCTTAGCCTACTTGTTTAGGAAAATGAGGGAAAATTCAGTCTAGATGTTTTTTCTCTTTATAATTATGATCAAACCAGTTGCATATCAAGGAAAAAATATGGTATACACATCTATTTAGATACAGTAGTCTCTACATAAATAAATATTTACATCTATACATATAAATATTTATATATCTACATATATGTGTGTCCTCTTGATTGACCCTTAAGGTGTTTATTCAAAGATTTGATGGGAAACTTTTTCCCTCTTAACACCTTGTTATCCTAATCAAGCACCATATGGAGCATCACTACAACTTATTTTAATAAGAATTATATATTTAAGAAGATATTATTTGAAAAGGGAGACAAAGCATTCAAAGTTATTATTTTTGACAAGATAGTTATTTAGTTTGAAATAAATTTGTTATTTCTTTCATTCTTGAAAATGAATTCCTATAACAATAGGCTTTGTATTGAATATACCAAAGAACATTAGCTGCCACATACATGTGTTCAACACCTTTTTGAACCTATTGAAGGGACAATCCAAATACTTTTTCTAGGATTGCAAAACTGAAAACAAAACAATGTAGCCAACACTAGACAAGGGACAATGATAATGCCCTATGGAAAAGAACTCGCAACCAGCACAAGCATTAAAATAGGGGGGTTGGTGGGAATTTTGGCCTATATTTTTGAAAGGGAAGGTCATTTTCCACCTTTTCCTTGCTTGGCAGGAAGCTCAAAAAATAAAAAGGCTTTCAAGGACTCCAACCAAAGCACACACAATAAGACCAATGGCTAACAATATAGAGAACAACATTCAACATAGGTTGTATAGCAATCACTATTTCATTGGATTGCAACCATAATGACTAAATGAGAACCATAAATCAAGCAATATTGGTTTCAAAGTTAAAAATCCATGCAAAAAAAAAATCTTGTAGAATCTCTTCCCACTTGCTTCAAACACATCTCTTCTCGCCAACTTCCTTGCACAAAAATGGGAAAAATATTATCATAGGTGACACTTTTCTTTTGCATTTCCAACCATCTACCTATGCAAAAAACACAAAATTACCTCCACCCACCTTTGAAGAAGATGCACAAAGCCTAATGCAGCTTGAACCTCATAAAAGTCTACCCTTGTTGCTCACAGCTCCAATATTAGGTATAGCAACAAAATGAGCACAAAAAATGCCTTATTAAAAATTTCCCAAACACTCATTTTGTTTCCAAAAGCATTTAATAGTAGTTGTTATTACGACCATCCCTAGTACACACAAAGGATATAATTATTAATGTTAATGTAAACTAGTGTTTAATTTCTACAACCTTCTCTATCCATGTGACTCAAAAAATGCCACCCTATTCCCAAACTAGCAAACAAATACCTCTGCCACCTTTTCATAGTCATCAGAAGGCAAAAAATATGGGTGGATGACAAAAATTCTGGCCAAAGCTATAACCCATCTCCCACTGTTTCCTAGACTACAAGAAGTCTAAAACACGGGGACACTGACCAAAATTCCAAGCAAAGTTCACACACACATAGATATATATATATATATATATATATATATATATATATATATATATATATATATATATATATATATATATATATATATATATATATATATATAATATATCTATGTATATATATATATATATTTATTTATACATATATATATATTTATTTATACATATATATATAGATATATATCTACATATGTGTATGTACATACTATACATATATACATATACATATACATATATACGCTACAAAATACCAATTGTTATGAAAATTATAAATACATGGAAATATACATGCATAAATATACATATATACATACAAATCTACATATAAATATATATGTATACACATTTAAGTTGTTTATGGACTACTCTTTCACACAAAAGGTTGTGCATAGGTCTATAACTGTGATTTTCAGCATTCTATAGCAATGACTACAACAGAATAAAATAGTTAATGTTATGCAATTCTTTCTGTTGATCCACCCTATCCATTCCTGTCCATTCTCCCTGCCTTCTATATCTGCCTTTTTATATACTCTCTCTCTCTCTCATATATATATATATATATATGCAAATATATATATATATACATATATATATATTCATATATATATATATGCATATATAGAGATACATATGCATATATTTGCATATATATACATATCTAGATATAAATACAAATATATAAACATATATACATATATGTATAAATATATATAGACACCACACACACACACGCACATATATATATATATACACACACACACATACATATAAATATTTATCAAAGAACAAGAAAACTGCACAACAACAAACTAAGGAAAAAACAACTCAGGCTAGACATCAAAAATTGACAATTGTGAGTTTTGCATGTGGGTGACTGTTGGATATATTGTTCTATTTATGGCTTTGGTTCTATGTGAGGGGTTGCAAAATAGTTGATCTGGTATGCTTTTGGTGAATCTTCATATCAAGATTTCTTGTGTTTTGTGGGTTTTGGCATCTGAGTGATTGTTCGCAATATTGTTTCATTTATGGCATCTAGTATGTGTGGATGGTTGGAAAATAGTTAATCTATTGTGCTTTTCATGATTCTTCACATCTGGGTTACCATTGAAACCAATATTGATTTATTTAAGGTTCACATTTTCTTGGTGAAGGTTTTGAGTTCATTTGTTACTGGGAGCTTTATGTGTTTTGTGGGTTTTCCATGTGAGCCATTGTTGGAAGTCATTCTTTTGTGTGCAATAGTTGCAACCTAATGAAATAGTTAATTTTATATAGGTTGTGTTGCTTTGGGGTATATTGTTGCCTTTTTGATAGGGTTCTCTTGAAAAGAGAGTATATAGTTTCTTTAGAGCAATATTGTTTGATTTATAGATCATCTTTTGTGCTAATGTTTCTATATGGATTTCTTACTGTGTTTTTTACTATTTTGCACCTTTGGCCATCTAGGTGACTATTGATAACAATATTGTTTTTTTACATCTTTTGTTTTGTGGCAATGGCCGCAATACAATAAAATAGTTAATGTTATGTAGTTCATGGTGCTTTGCATAAGGCATTGTTCACTATTGCCATCTGCCTTATGCTATTTTGTTTCATTTATGGCTTCCATTTACCACACCAGCCCTTGTCTTGTTGTTCCTTATTCCAATTAGGCTATGTATACATACATATGTTAGTGAAACTAGTGTCTATGTATTTATTGAAAACATATTTTTGGATGGCATTCTCTGGGTTTATGTTGTTGTTGAAGGTAGCTATGAGTGATGATGGCAACCTTCTCTGAAGGTGCAAGTGCATTCATCAGTTGTAGAATCTATGTGAAGGTGCTTGGATGATATCTTGTGTTTTTAATGAAATAAAATAGTTAATGTTGTGTAGTACATGATACTTTGCACAAGGAATTATTCACTGTTGTTGTTTATGGCTTCAATTTACCACAAAATCCCTTGTCTTGTTCTTCCTCATTCTAGTCAGCCTATGTATACATACATATGTTTGTGGAATGAATGTCTATGCAGTTATCAAAAATGTATTGTTCGGTGTCATTCTTTAGGTCTTTCTTGTTGTTGAAGGTAGCTATGAGTGAGGATGGCAAGCTTCTGTGAAGGTGCAAGTGCATTCATCAACTGTGGAATCTATGTGAAGGTGGTTGGATCTTATCTTGTGTCTTTTACATGTGTTGATGGTTGTAAAAGATGCAGACATGTATCTATCTGAAATCAGATGCAAGAAATATTCATTTCTACTACTTAATATGCTTGTTCTTTTCATAGGTTAATGACGATTTCTATTTGATCTATGGTTCCTATCTAGTGGTGATGGTGCATAACAACAATAGTTTTATTGTGTTCCAAACATATCCAAAAAAATAGATGCCATAAATAGAAACCCACAAAGATTCACAAAAACAAACCCAAATTAAAATATACTCATTTCTCAACATAGCCCTATGAAAAAATTAAAACAATATAGCATTCTCAATAGCACATTCTTGCAAACTAACAATGACAAACCATATACATAAATATAATCAATAGTAGAAAATTGAAATATATAGAAATATATGTATATATGTACACATATATACATATATATACACATATATATTAATATTACAATACACCCAATATAGCATAAGGAATAGAACAATAATTAATAATACCTAATGTAACCAAACATAGAATCAATAGCAGTAATTATTTTATTCTATTCCAACCATAACCAAAAAACCAAAGACAAATCAAATGGCATTGGTTTCAACAGCGATCCAGATGGAGAAAACCACAACATAGTCTGAGCCATACAATAACAATCAACAAAAATTGCACAACCTCAACAATTTTATCCTGTTGCAAACATGCCCACAAAACACAAACATTAAAGAGAAACCCGTCAAAAGTTGACCCATATAACACGTCCATAAATGAAACATATTTTTTTTTAACAAATAACTTTCTCCTCTATGGACAACACCTTATTGAAAATTGAAACAATATATACATATATATATGTATACACATACATATTAATATTAAAATACACCCAATATAACCTAAGGCAGAGTAGAATAATTGATAATACCAAATATAACCAAACATAGAATCAACAACAGTAATTATTTTATTCTATTCTAACCATAACTAGAAAACCAAAGGCATAAATCAAACAACATTGGTTTCAGCAGCGACCCAGATGGAGAAGGCCACAATATAGCCTGAGCCATACACTAACAATCATCAAAAATTACACATCCTTAAAAAATTTATCCCATCGGAAACATGCCCACAAAATGAAAACATTAAAGAAAAACCCATTGAAAGTTGACCCATATAACACATCCATAAATAAAACATATTTTGTTTTAACAAATAATTTTCTCTTCTATAAACAACACCTTATTGAAAATTGAAACAATATAGCCTTTTCAACATAACCTGATAAAAAATGAGACAATATAGGCTAAGCTAGATAGTAACAATCGACAAAAATTGCATTAGGTCAAAAAAATTTCCCTGATGCCAACATATCCACTAAATGTAAGCCATAAAGAGAAACCCATAGAAAATTAAAATATATGATCCCACAATAGTGGTTTACAATTTTTAGCCAAATTGGACACTGAAATATTTTTTTTAACTAAATCTTCACTTTCAAACACCTATAGCGACTAAACCGTGAGGAATTTGAAGATGATGCAAACTAGAGTTTTATGAAATTTTGTCTATAGATTCTAAATATTTTTTTTTCAAAATTTTTGGAATCAGATTGCACTTCTTTTTCCATCTCCCTCAAAAACTAATTTTTTTAGAAAACAACATTTTTAAAAAGTGACTCTCACTGTATAATGCATAACTTTTTTTCCATGAAGGATAAAATTCTACTTCTTTCGAATTTAGATTTTTAACTCCAATATCTAGTGCTTCCAGTTGGTTAGATATTTTTTTCTTTAATCATGTTTCAAAGTCAAACCAATTATAATTTAGACATAGTGCGACTGTATAACACGTAACATTTTTTGTATGTATCAAAATTCAATTTTTTTCTCTTTGTTGAATCAAGGACTTCAATATTTGGTGTACTCATATTTTTTAGATTTTTTTTTTTATAATCTACTTTTTCCACATGTGAAGAATAAAGAGCTTGATTTTTGGTGAAAAACCTACATTCACGAGAAATAAAAAATAAATATAATAATAAAATAAAATTTATTTAAAATTATACTTTTTGGGAAGCTTATAATAAGGAATACACACTTACAAAAAATAAATTTTAAATGAATTCATTTGATCCCCAAAAAGGTAAATCAAAAGTGGGTTTTTATCAGCATTTTGATAGGTGTAAAGGAGACTCCATTATAGGCATGGTTTAAAACTAGCGGGATTCTATCAAAGGGGTTTTGATTTAAGGTATTTTGATCAAATCCTCTTCAATTGGAATGATTTAAATGGAACTTTTTAAGGCTTAAATCATTATATTTTCTAAAAATATGTTATTTCAGCAAAAATCTGTTCCTCCTAGAAATTTTAAACCATGTAATACCCCTCATACTGCTTAGACTTATTAATTTCTATGATGATACTTTTAGGGTTGATTTGGTTGGTTGTAGTTGATGATGTTATTCCTTGAGTGGACCTATTCGTTTGATATGACATTATTAGGATGATTGATGATACTCTGTGCTTTGTTTGGATTATTTGTTTATTTAAATGAATTGCCATTAATGTTTATATGTCAATGTGATGATCTTATGGTGATGTTATTTAATTTAGTATTATTATATGGTGAAATTGTTTAATAATTAGTTAAGATGTAGTAGTTTAATATCATGTTACCTTATGTCAATTTGGTTAGAAATGTTAGCTCATTATCGATATTATAATTGTTAGAATAGATTAGGTGAGAGGACAATGTAGCATCACTCGTTCACGAGTGCCCTACTACACTGCAATTCCTTCTCATAGTAGGATGTTGATCTCATATGTATACATGTGCTACTTGACGTTTATTTGGATGCAGGATTGCAGGAATAAGTCTCGATTCCACCTGCTTCGGCAGGACAGGGCGAGCAATAAATTAACCCAATGGGTAAAAGTTGAAAAAGGGAGTAGGCTTGGAAGTGTCCCCGTCCCAAGTCCGTCGTCTGTTGTGAGTCATCATGTTTTGACTGAAGTGTCGTCTTTGTCTTGTATGTAGTTTTATTGTTGAGTATTTATTTTATTATTGGTTAGTGTTTAATTAATTAATCGTATTTCATAAAATAATTAATTAATGTAAATATTATTTGATTTAATTGTGTGTTAGAAAAATATTAAATTTAAATATATTGTAAATTAAAAGGTATTTGATAAATTAAAATTTAAGAAATTAAATTAAATTAATATTGTTGAGAGTCATTAAATATTATTGTTTTATTAATATTAGATTAAGAAATTATGTGAAGATAATATCTAAATTTAAATAAATTATTTTAATTAAAATTTTAGATATGTGTGAGCTTTTAAAAGCTGGAAAAGAACCAATCAGAAAGGGGGCTTTTTGGAAAAGAAAGCTGAAAAAGATTTATTGATTTATTTAGTGATTTATTATTTTTTTATGGGGGAAGGATTTGACACACAAGTTTTTCTTCTGGGAGTTTTTACTCTGTTATTTTTGGGATCTAAAAAAAAAAAAGAAAGGATAGTTTTTAGTTTGGAGGTTTTGGGTAAAGCGATTGTGAGTTTAGAAAAGAAACGGTGTTGAGGAAAGAGCGTTGAAGGGTGGAAGATCGAGAAATGTGTAGAAGGTGAGGAAAGTCAGAAGAGGTTCGGAAAAAGGATTCTTCATCAAGCGAAGGTTCGGGTTCTCAAGTTCTTTATTTCTTTATTGATTTATTCTTACGTAATAAATTTTGGCCCGCCATGTTGAAGGTTAATTTCTCCTTGTGTTTTTAAAGAGTTTCCGATGATTGAGATTTGTCGATTTTTAAATGCTTGGCCTTATTTATTATAAACTTATTGAAAAGAAAATTGTATTAATGCGTGATGAATGGTTTGCATTACAGGTTTATATTAGGCCTTTTGAAAATCTGTTTGTTTACATTCTTTGTTTGAATCTTGGATATATACATATATATATAGATATATATATACATATATATAACTTCATAAAATAAACACATATATTTTCTTTGTTATTATTCGTGATTGGTTGCCTGATCTGTAGTGGGTATGTGAGGACAAACAATTTATTTTGATGATTATGTTGAGATTCTGTATATATATATATAAGGTTATTTTTAAAATATATTATATATATATATATATATATATATTAGATTTTAAAATTTACTGTGTAAATAAACTGTGCATTCTCTTTATTTTTATATGTTTACATTCATATTATTTTCGTAATAGGTGTCGTATGAAATATTTATTAAAATAAATAATTTTTATCTGTTTGCCACGGATTTCCGTGCACAGAAATTTTGTAAATGAAATATATTAAAAAAAATAAAAGAAAAGTTATTAAATAAAATAATAATGTAAAAACGAATTTAAAAAAAAAAAAATTATAAAACAAAATATATATGGGGTGGGGGGCCGATTGAGGCCGGTACCCCACATTATGTGGTGGTACATGCATGACCTCCCGCAGTGCCAGCAGCCAAAGACTGCCTGGCAGCCAGCGGAGGTTGCAATTAAGCAACCCTATGGAGACTCTGGCTTTTATACGGCCATTTCCCCAATGATTTGCGATTTTCCTGACGGCTTCCGTGATGCTTGTGTACCACGGTGGCCCATGAATAATATTTTTTAATATGTTTTTTTTATTTGCTATTTATTATTAAATGTAATTCGTTTTTTTAAAATTTTATTAAATTTAAAATTTAAAATATAAATTTAAGTGTTAATTTTTTTATAATAAATTTATTATATTTTTTTTAATATATATATATATATATATATTGAGATTTAATTCAATTTTTGATTATATATTATTCAATGTGATTTAAGTCGAATTGGTTTCGTATAATAATTTTTTTTGCAATATGACTATTAGATTCATCAAATGATTATTTTTATGTAGACGGGGTTTGGATATTCATTTTAAAATTATGATTTTCTTTAAAACAAAATATGATGTAAATATTAATTTTATAGAATGATTTTGTAATATAGTTTTATTTATTTATTTTATTTTGAATATGTATATATATGTAAAAGAGGTTTATGTATATTGTAATTACGTTTTAACATGATATTTTCTTTTACAAGTATTATATTTTAGTTTAATCAGGAAATTGGGAATAAAGTTTTGTAATTATAATTAAAATTGGTTAGTTAATTTTAAAGGTTATAGGATTATAATTAAATTGAAAAGTAAAATTAAAAGTTATGATGTTATAAGGTAATGGTACGAATTCGAATTAACAATATGTTTTGTTTTGAATCGAGTAATCTAGAATTGTCGAGTTATTTGTTTGATGAGATTATCGAGTTTGGAAATATTTCTTTATGGAGTTGTTCTTAAGTACTCATTTTTTCTTGAGGATATTTGTTAAGTTTGTGGTAGTATTCTCTTCATTGTTTTATTATGTCATTTGGAAAAACCCTAGGTTTACCTTACCTTCCTTGAGAGTTTATGTTATTGCTAAGGACTCCCAGCGATTGAATGTTTTTCTACCATGTTCTTTTATTCCCCATGTCGGACATTTAGGGTTAAGGGTATTGTAAGTCTTCCAGAGAAGTTTTCTTGAGTGGGATGGTATGTGTTGAGGTTCATTTTGTGAATCACCTTGAGGAATTGTATTATGATGTTGTACTCGGTTTCCACGAACGGGGATTTGTGCCTCCTAGGATATAGGAGTGGGTAATGAGAATTGTACCTCCTTTGGAAGGAGTGTGTATTTGGATTGGTTTCCTCCAGTGGTTGGAGTGAGTCCCTTGTTTTGTTTTCTCCTTGGATTGGAGAGTGTATGTTGTTAGTACCTATTGTGGTATCATGTCTTGTGTGTTGTCGATAGGAGAGTGGCTCTTTGTAGGGGTCCGGCACACAAAGGGGCGCCAGGGTAACCTACTTAGAGTTTAATTAAGTGATAATTTAAAAGAAATAAATGGGGGGCTTTCACACTAATAAAGATAAAAGAATGTCTCTCTCGTGAAGCAAGTGAATGATAAGGCTCGAGATGAGATGGGACGCATAGTTTTGCGTGAGGGTCCGGCGACCAGTAGAGGCAAGCCAGGGTAACCCAGGATGGGGGTCCGGTAGCCTAGGAAGGTTGAGCCAGGGTAACTCATGGCAATTTATGCATGACACTCTTCCTATGTCAACAGTTAACTAGTTATTGTGCGATGTTCATGATCTTGTTCTCTGGAAGCGTTGTAACCTCGTGTTAAGTGATAATGTGTTATAGTTGTTAATTGACTTTGTGAGTGCAGATGTTATGTGATCTTTTGTCGGTTGTGATTAAGTGATTTATTGATTTGTCTTTGGTTACTATTGGGAGTAGTCTTTGATATTATGTCTTGAGTTAGTCGATGCTTGTGATTATGACTTGCTGTGTTCTGAAGTGGTGTTGTTGTGCCTTTGGATTTGTCGTTGTTGAGTTTTTAAGTGGTTTTGATGTTAGTTGTCTTTTTGGAGTTAGTCTTTATGATTGTTAAGTGTGCTTGGTTGGGGACCCTTCCTTGTCTACTCTCAGCATGGGGGTGGTTGGGTGGAACATGCTTCGCACCCCGTTGGGTTTCCCCTTCTATTACAGGTGTATCTTTATTGCAGGGCTTTTGGGAAGATGTTGATGATCCAGTTATTCTTATGTACCAGATAGTAATATATACTTCAGTTGTAATGTATTTAATGTATTTATTGATGTGTCATCTCCCACGTGTGATGGGGTGATCTTGATGTAATTTGGATATGAGGTTATTGAGATGTATGCTTAGACAGTGGTATTTCACCATCTTTTGGATGTTATGTATATTTAGGCCTTGTTTGTATTCAAGAACTATCACTTGTAATAGTTGGTTACGTTATGTTGTATCTATTGAAATATGTAACACTTTATATCTTTATAATTCCATGTATTGTCCTATGTGCCTGTGGTATTAATATGGTTATTGTTTAATGAATATGTAAATGATGAAATGAGAATTAATAGATTTATTTAATTGATTAATCATTGTTATCTTATTATCGTGTTATGGGTTAGAATAGTCATGTCACTTCGTGTACCCCATTGGAACTAGTTGTGCCTCTTATGTTATAATACTTAAGTATGTTATTATATTCCTTTTAAAAAAAAAAATTGTTCCGTTGTTATTAGTTCCTTTAGGGTTTGTACGGCGGGGTGTGACAAACCAGCTTTATATATGTATATATATACACATATATATTGATGTAAAAATATACCCAATATAGCCTAAGGAAGAGGAAAATAATCAATAATACCTAATGTAACCAAACATAGAATCAACAACATTACTTATTTTACTCTATTCCAACCATAACCAGAAAACAAAAGCCATAAAAAAAAAAACATTGGTTTCAATAGCCACCCACATGTAGAAAGCCACAATATAGCCTGAGGTATACAATAAAAATGGACAAAAACTCGATAGTATCAATAATTTTATTTTGTTCCACACATACCCACAAAATGCAAACATTAAACAAAAACCCTTCGAAGATTGACAGTAACAAACCCATAGAAAAAAACTCCTTTTTCAACAAAACCTCCTTGAAAATTAAAACAATACACCCTTTTCATCAACACCTTCTCCAAAATGAAACAATATAGCTTAAGCAATAGAATTATAATCAACATTGTGCAATGGAAGCTAACACAAAGCATATAGGATTGACTATTTTATTACATTGCAACCAAAACCACAAACTGGAAGCTTTCCATAAATTAGAAAAAATCACAATACCAAATTCATCCAAAGCCATACACAAAAAATGCAAACCATAAATCAAACAAGATATTTGAAATAATCAATAATATCATATGGAAAATCAAGATAGTTACAATTGATAAAACTGCATAAGGTCAATGATTTTACCTTGTTGCCAACATATCCACTAAATGTAAGCCATAAAGAGGGATGCATGGAAAATTAATATATATAAATATATGTATAAATGTACACATATATACGTATATATACACATATATATTCATATTAAAATATACCCAATATAGCCTAAGGAAGAGAACAATAATCAATAATACCTAATGTAATCAAACATAGAATTAGAAACATTAATTATTTTATTTTGTTCTAACCATAACTATAAAACGAAATCCATAAATCAAACAAAATTGGTTTCAACAACCACCTAGACGCAGAAAACAAAAATATAGCACGAGCTATAAAATAAATTGACCAAAACTCCATAACCTTAACAATTTTAATCTCTCCTATATATATTGATATTAAAATATATGCAATGTAGCCCAAGGGAGAAAAAAATAATCAATAATACATAATATAACCAAACATAGAATCAACAACATTAATTATTTTATTATGTTCCAACCATAACCAGAAAATGAAAGCCATAAATCAAATAACATTACTTTGAACAACTACCCACATGCAGAAAGCTACAATATAGCTTGAGCTATACAATAAGAATTGACAAAAAATCCATAACCTTAACAATTTTAATCTTACATATATTTATTGATATTAAAATATACCCAATATAGCCTAAGATAGAGAACAATAATTAGTAATACCCAATGTAACCAAACATAGAATCAACAACATTAATTATTTTATTATGTTCCAACCATAACCAGAAAATGAAAGCCATAAATCAAATAACATTACTTTGAACAACTACCCACATGCAGAAAGCTACAATATAGCTCGAGCTATACAATAAGAATTGACAAAAAATCCATAACCTTAACAATTTTAATCTTACATATATACATTGATATTAAAATATACCCAATATAGCCTAAGATAGAGAACAATAATTAGTAATACCCAATGTAACCAAACATAGAATCAACAACATTAATTATTTTATTATGTTCCAACCATAACCAAAAAAATGAAAGCCATAAATCAAACAACATTACTTTCAACAACCACCCACATCCAGAAAGCCACAATATAGCCCAAGCTATACAATAACAACTAACAAAAAACTCCATAACCTCTACAATTTTATTTCGTTGCAAACATACACACAAAATAAAACAATAAACACAAACCCTAAGGAAATTGACAGTAGCAAACCCATACAAAAAATACTCCTTTCTCAACACAACCTCCTTGAAAATTCAAACAATACAACCTTTTCAACAACACCTCCAAAATCAAACAATATAGCTTTAGCAACACAACTATAATAGACAATGTACAATGGAAGCTAACAAAAAGCAGAAAGGATTGACTATTTTATTCCATTGCAACCATAGCCAAAAATTGTAAGCCATAAGCTAAATAATATTTGTCACGCCCCGTCGTGCAAACCCCAAAGGAAATAATAACAACGGAACAAATTTTATTTTTTAAATAAGAACATATAATAAAGATACTTAAGTATTATAACAATGTATTAAGTTGCATGACTATTTCCATTGGGGTAGACAGGGTGACATTACTATACTAACCCATAACAATGATAATAAGATAACAATACTTAATCTATTACGTAGATCTATTCATTCCCATTTCATTATTTAAAATATCTATCAACTATATCCATATTAATAACATATGCACATATGACAATACATGGAATTATAAAGATATAAAGTGTTACATATTTCGATAGATACAACTCAACATAACCAACTATAACACAAGATCCTGAATAAATACATGGCCTGAATAAACATTACATCCCAATGATAGTAAAATACAACTTTTTGAACATACATCTCAATAACCACATATACAATTTACAACAAGGTCATCCCAACACACGTGGGAGACAATAAATCAATGAATATATTATATCAGGAGTATAACATACATCTGGTACAATGAATTACTGGATCATCAACATCTTCCAAAAACCTGCAATAAAAATACATCTGCAATAGAAAAGGAAACCCAACGGGGTGTGAAGCACGTTCCACCCAACCACCCCCGTGATAAGAGTAGACAAGGAAGGGTCCCCGACCAAGCACGCCTAACAATAACAAAGACTAACTCCAAATAGATAACTTAACATCAAATACCACTTAGAAACTCAACAATGAAAAATCCAAAGGCACAACAACAAACCACTTCAGAACATAACAACAAGTCATAATCACAACATCAATGAAACTCAAGACACCATATCAAAGACTATTTCCAACAATAACCAAAGAGAAATCAACAAATCACTTAACCACTATAGACACAATATCACATAACAACTAGAATCACAAAGTCACTTCACAACTACAAACACATTATCACTAACACGAGGTTACAATGCTTCCAGAGAACAAAGATCATGAACATTGCATAATAATTGATTAACTGTCGACATAGGAAGAGTGTCATGCATAAATTTCCATGAGTTTGGCTCAACCTTCCTAGGCTACGGACCCCCATCCTAGGTTACCCTGGCTTGCCTCTAGGCTGGGACCCTCACGCAAAACTATGCGTCCCATCTCATCTCGAGCCTTATCATTCACTTGCTTCATGAGAGAGACATTCTTTATCTTTATTAGTGTGAAAGCTCCCCATTAATTCTTTTAGATTATCACTTAATTAAACTCTAGGTGAGTTACCCTGGTGCCCCTTTTTGTGCCGGACCCCCACAAAGAGCCACTCTCCTATCGACAACACACAATAGATAATTAGACAACATACCCTCTCCAATCCAAGGAGGAACAAAAACAAGGAAACTCACTCCAAACACTGGAGGAAACCAAATACGAAAACACACTCCTTCCAAAGGAGGTACAAATCACTTTACCCTCTCCTATTTCTCAGGAGGCACAAATCCCCATTCGTGGAAACTGGGTACAACATAATAGTACAATACATCAACGCGATTCACAAAATGAACCTCTACACCAAACATCCCACTCTAGAAAACTTCTCTGGATGACTTACAGAGATCCTTAACCCCATTTTCCCGACATGGAGAAAAAAAGGAACATAATAGAAAAGCATTCCATCTCTGGAAGCCCTTAACAATAATTTAAAATCTTATGAAAGGTGAGGCAAACCTATGGTTTTCCCATACAACACAATTAAACAATGAAGAGAGTACCACAACAAACTTAACGAATAACCTCTGGAAAACAATTACTTAAGAATATCTTCGTAAAGAAATATTTCCAAACTCAATAATTTCATCAAACAAATAAATCAACAGTTCGAGAATATTCGATTCAAAACAAAACACATCATTTAATTCAAATACGCACAATTACACTATAACATCATATCCTTTAATTTTAACTATACAATTTAATTATAACCACATAACTCATTTCCAATTCCTTCAATTAAATTATATCACTATATCTAATAAAAATTATCATATTAAATTTTTGTTCAAAACATCACAAAATTAAAATATAAATATATCCAAACATAAAATATTTTTATAACAATCATTTTATAAAAACATATTATAAAATTAACAATTCTTTTTTTTTATATATATATTAAATAATATATAGTAAATTTATATCAAATAATATATATATATTATTATAAACCAAATGTGAATAAAATAAAAAAAAAATCAAATTATATAAATTAATTTATAACCCCAAAATCCGAATTTAAACACATAAAAATATGAATAAAAAATATATATATATAAATTTCTTTTCACTGGTACCACGGCCTGGGAGGCCGTAGCCCCACAGGCGGTGGTACTGCGTGGGGTCGTGGGTGGTACGGCCTCGGTCGACCCCCACTCCCACAAAAAATTAATAAATACCCTTTTATTATTTTAAAATCAAATTTATATTTTTTAACATTATTTTCACAATATTCCTCTTACGGAAAAACTTGAAATCGCCATTAAAATATTTAATGGACAGTTATATATATATTCAATTTAATTTTCTTGAAATTCAAACTAAATAGAAATTTATATATATATATATATAAGGAATTCCAACAATCCATATGAATAAATTATATTTCCTAACAAATTCAATATAGATTTGGGCAAATAAAATCAAACAATAATAAATTAATTTTTTCTACAAACAAATTTTGTTGAATAAATTTTGAAGGGTTTTACTATAGTTTTCTGCAGAGGATTCAAGAGTATAAATACACTACATTTTCAAATCACAAATCTCATTTAATTACTTTTCGAAAAACATAGCAACTAGATTTGTTTACAGATCAACCAAGTATTAAAATTTAAAAGGAGAAAACCTGGAGTCCTTTGTCTGAAGAAGAAACCCTTTTGTAACCTCCTAGCAATCTCCTCCTACCACTCTCTTTTCTCGATCTTCTACCTTCGACGTTCTTCTGAACAATCTTTTATTTCCAATACCACAATAATCTAACCCAGAAAAACTCCAAACTAAAAAAAAACTATCTTTCTTATTTTTTTCTTTTTGCAGATCAAGAACAACAGAGCAAACTTGTGTGTGTGAATAATTCCCTCATAAAAATAATAAATCAAAGATAAAGATTCAATAAATCTCTTCCGCTTTCTTTTTCAAAAAGCCCCTTTTCTTATTGGTCCTTTTCCAGCTTTTAAAAGCTCACACATATCTAAAATTTTAATTAAAATAATTTATTTAATTCAGATATTATCCTCACATGATTTTCTAATTTAATATTAATAAAAAGATAATATCTGCTTATTCTCAACAATATTAACTTAATTTAATTTCTTGCACTATAATTAATTAAATACTTTTAAATTTACAATATATTTAAATTTAATATTTTTCTAACTCGTAATTAAATAAAAACAACAAAACAACCTTAATTAATTATCTTATAACATAAGATTAATTAATTGCACACTAACTATAAATTAAATAAAAACTCAACAATCAAAATGCATAACAACAACGACAACACTTCAGTCATGACACAACAACTTACAACCGGACGACGGACTTGGGACGGGGACACTTCCAAACCTACTCCCTTTTTCCACATTTTACCCATTGGGTTAATTTATTGCTCACCCTGTCCTGCCGAAGCAGGTGGAATCGAGACTTATTCCTGCAATCCTGCATCCAAATAAATGTCAAGTAGCACATGTATATATATATAGTCAAACATCCTATCGTGAGAAGGAATTGCAGTGTAGCAGGGCACTCGTGAACGAGTGATGCTACACTGTCCTCTCACCTACTCTATTCTAACAATTACAATAACAATAACCAGCTAACATTTCTGACCAAATTGCTCATAAGATAACATGATACCTAACTACTACATCATAACTAATTATTAAATATTTGCATCATAAAATAATACTGAATTAAATAACATCACCATAGAATCATCACTTTGACATATAAACATTAATGACAAATCATTTAAATAAAAAAATAATCCACACAACACACAGAGTATCATAAATCATACTAATAATGTCATATCAAACGATCATGTCCACTAAAGGGATAATAACATCATCAAACTTTGAACCAACCAAATCAAACCATAATAGTATCATCATAGTATCAGTATATCAAGTTAACACATAGAAATTAATAAGTCTAAACAATATGAGGGGTATTACATCCTCCCCCCCTAGGACATGGCTTACTCCTGGAAGCCATTAAATACGAAAATAAAATAAGGTAACCAACAAGACTAACTAGATTGCATTCAGATAGCCAGGCAGGCTGCCTTAACAGCTGCCTTGCTGGAAGGTGTCCATATCCTGCTTTCATGACGGAGTCTCCCTAGAGCTTCCACAATGGTCTCTAGATCTGACAGCTCAGAGAAATCAGAATAATCGTATTGGAGTCTGATCTTCCAAAGCCGTCTAACTATTGGGTCAAGAACCTTCTTCCGAGGTGTTCTCCTTATCTTCATCCTAGAGACACACCAAGGAATAGGTTTTAGTCAGAACCCACACACAACAAAAGCACAACCGAACAAACAAACAAAATAAAAATAAAATACAAGAGTGCTCAGAGTTCAAACGTGAGGTTGCCTAATGGACCAACTACCCAGAGACCCCAGCATTTGCAACCTGGCTCTAATACCATGCTATCACACCCCGTCGTGCGAACCCCAAAGGAACTAATAACAATGGAACAATTTTTTTTTTTTTAAATAAGAACATATAATAAAAGATACTTAAGTATTATAACAATGTATTAAGTTGCATGACTATTTCCATTGGGGTACACAGGGTGACATTACTATACTAACCCATAACAATGATAATAAGATAACAATAATTAATCTATTACATAGATCTATTCATTCCCATTTCATCATTTAAAATATCTATCAACTATATCCATATTAATAACATATGCGCATATGAAAATACATGGAATTATAAAGATATAAAGTGTTACATATTTCGATAGATACAAGTCAACATAACCAACTATAACACAAGATCCTGAATAAATACATGGCTTGAATAAACATTACATCCCAATAATAGTAAAATACAACTGTCTCAACATACATCTCAATAACCACATATACAATTTACAACAAGGTCATCCCAACACACCTGGGAGACAATAAATCAATGAATATATTACATCAGGAGTATAACATACATCTGGTACAATGAATTACTGGATCATCAACATCTTCCAAAAACCTGCAATAAAAATACATCTGCAATAGAAAGGGAAACCCAATGGGGTGCGAAGCACATTCCACCCAACCATCCCCATGCTGAGAGTAGAAGAGGAAGGGTCCCCGACCAAGAATGCCTAACAATAATGAAGACTAACTCCAAATAGACAACTTAACATCAAATACCACTTAGAAACTCAACAACGAAAAATCCAAAGGCACAACAACAAACCACTTCAGAACATAACAACAAGTCATAATCACAACATCAATGAAACTCAAGACACCATATCAAAGACTATATCCAAAAATAACCAAAGAGAAATCAACAAATCACTTAACCACTATAGACACAATATCACATAACAACTACAATCACAAAGTTACTTCACAACTACAAACACATTATCACTAACACGAGGTTACAATGCTTCCAGAGAACAAAGATCATGAACATTGCACAATAACTGATTAACTATTGACATAGGAAGAGTGTCATGCATAAATTTCCATGAGTTACCCTAGCTCAACCTTCCTAGGCTATTGGACCCCCATCCTGGGTTACCCTGGCTTGCCTCTACCGGCCGCCGGACCCTCACACAAAACTATGCGTCCCATCTCATCTCGAGCCTTATCATTCACTTGCTTCACGAGAGAGACATTCTTTATCTTTATTAGTGTGAAATCTCCCCATTAATTCTTTTAGATTATCACTTAATTAAACTCTAGGTGAGTTACCTTGGCACCCCTTTGTGTGTCGGACCCCCACAAAGAGCCACTCTCCTATCGACAACACACAATAGATAATTAGACAACATACCCTCTCCAATCCAAGGAGGAACAAAAACAAGGAAACTCACTCCAAACACTGGAGGAAACCAAATACAAAAACACACTCCTTCCAAAGGAGGTACAAATCACTTTACCCTCTCCTATTTCTTAGGAGGCACAAATCCCCGTTCATGGAAACCGGGTACAACATAATAGTACAATACATCAACGCGATTCACAAAATGAACCTCTACACCAAACATCCCACTCTAGAAAACTTCTCTGGAAGACTTACATAGACCCTTAACCCCATTTGCCCGACATGGAGAAAAAAAGGAACATAATAGAAAAGCATTCCATCTCTAGAAGCCCTTAACAATAATTTAAACTCTTACGAAAGGTGAGGAAAACCTAGGCTTTTCCCATATGACACAATTAAACAATGAAGAGAGTACCACAATAAACTTAACGAATAACCTCAGGAAAACAATTACTTAAGAACATCTCTGTAAAGAAATATTTCCAAACTCAATAATTTCATCAAACAAATAAATCAACAGTTCGAGAATATTCGATTCAAAACAAAACACATCATTTAATTCAAATACGCACAATTACACTATAACATCATATCCTTTAATTTTAACTATACAATTTAATTATAACCACATAACTCATTTCCAATACCCTCAATTAAATTATATCACTATATCTAATAAAAATTATCATATTAAATTTTTGTTCAAAACATCACAAAATTAAAATATAAATATATCCAAACATAAAATATTTTTATAACAATCATTTTATAAAAACATATTATAAAATTAACAATTCTTTTTTTATATATATATATTAAATAATATATATAATATATACATATATATATTAAATAATATATATAATATATACATATATATATTAAATAATATATAGTAAATTTATATCAAATAATATATATATTATTCTAAACCAAATGTGAATAAAATAAAAAAAATCAAATTATATAAATTAATTTATAACCCCAAAATGCGAATTAAACACATAAAAATAGAAATAAAAAAAATTAAAAAAGTAAATTTCTTTTCACTGGTACCACGGCCTGGGAGGCCACAGCCCCACAAGCAATGGTACTACGTACCACCCTGTGGTGGCCTGCAGCCCCCACAGCCTGTGGTCGCCGTAGCCAACCATAGTGGGGCCGTGGGTGGTATGGCCTCGGCCGACCCCCACCCCCACAAAAATTTAATAAATACCCTTTTATTATTTTAAAATCAAATTTATATTTTTAACATTATTTTCACAATATTCCTCTTATGGAAAAACTCAAAATCGCCATTAAAATATTTAAATGCACAGTTATATATATATTCAATTTAATTTTCTTGAAATTCAAACTAAATAAAAATTTATATATATATATATATAAATAAATAAGGAATTCCAACAATCCATATGAATAAATTATTTTTCCTAACAAATTCAATATAAATTTGGGCAAATAAATTCAAACAATAATAAATTAATTTTTCTACAAACAAATTTTGTTGAATAAATTTTGAAGGGTTTTTTTATAGTTTTCTGCAGAGGATTCGAGAGTATAAATACACTACATTTTCAAATCACAAATCTCATTTAATTACTTTTCAAAAAACATACCAACTAGATTTGTTTACAGATCAACCAAGTATTAAAATTTGAAATGAGAAAACCTAGAGTCCTTTGTCTGGAGAAGAAACCCTTCTGTAACCTCCTTGCAATCTCTTCCTAACGCTCTCTTTTCTCGATCTTCTACCTTCGATGTTCTTCTGAACAATCTTTTCTTTCCAATACCACAATAATCTAACCCAAAAAAACTCCAAACTAAAAAAAAACTATCTTTCTTAATTTTTTCTTTTTGCAGATCAAGAACAACAGAGCAAACTTGTGTGTGAATAATTCCCTCATAAAAATAATAAATCAAACATAAAGATTCAATAAAGCTCTTCTGATTTCTTTTTCTAAAAGCCCCTTTTCTTATTGGTCCTTTTCCAGCTTTTAAAAGCTCACACATATCTAAAATTTTAATTAAAATAATTTATTTAATTCAGATATTATCCTCACATGATTTTCTAATTTAATATTAATAAAAAGATAATATCTGCTTATTCTCAACAATATTAACTTAATTTAATTTCTTGCACTATAATTAATTAAATACTTTTAAATTTACAATATATTTAAATTTAATATTTTTCTAACTCGCAATTAAATCAAAACAACAAAACAACCTTAATTAATTATCTTATAACATAAGATTATTTAATTTCACACTAACTATAAATTAAATAAAAACTCAACAATCAAAATGCATAACAACAACGACAACACTTCAGTCATGACACAACCTTACAACCAGATGACGGACTTGGGACGGGGACACTTCCAAACCTACTCCCTTTTTCCACATTTTACCCATTGGGTTAATTTATTGCTCGCCCTGTCTTGCCGAAGTAGGTGGAATCGAGACTTATTCCTGCAATCCTGCATCCAAATAAACATCAAGTAGCACATGTATATATATATATTCAAACATCCTATCATGAGAAGGAATTGCAGTGTAGCAGGGCACTCGTGAACGAGTGATGCTACACTGTCCTCTCACCTACTCTATTCTAACAATTACAATACCAATAATGAGCTAACATTTCTAACCAAATTGCTCATAAGATAACATGATACCTAACTACTGCATCATAAAATAATACTGAATTAAATAACATCACCATAGAATCATCACTTTGACATATAAACATTAATGACAAATCATTTAAATAAACAAATAATCCACACAACACACAGAATATCATAAATCATACTAATAATGTCATATCAAACGATCCTGTCCACTAAAGGGATAATAACATCATCAAACTTCGAACCAACCAAATCAAACCATAATAGTATCATCATAGTATCAGCATATCAAGTTAACACATAGAAATTAATAAGTCTAAATAGTATGAGGGGTATTACAATATTGGTTTAAAGACCAACCTAGATGAAGAAACTCACAAAACACAAAAAATGATAGATAAGAACCCATGCAAAACCATAAACACAAAACACGAACCTTAAACAGAACAATACTCATTTTCAAAAATAATATAGTCTTTTCTCAACAACCCCTTATATAAATTAGAAGCAATCAATAGTACCTTATGGAAAATCTAATGAAAAAAATATGTCAAATGGTTTTTTGCATATGCACCTTTTGCTAGTTGTTTCAAACAAACCTCTTACCGGTAGCTTTCTCTAGGCTACCTTGTTTCTCCAAGCTTGTAAACATACACAGATAACGGAAACCATAAACACAAACCCACCAAAAATCATAGTATCAAATCCATGCAAAACCATGCACACAAAATGCAAACAATAAATCATACAAGGTATTTGAAACAAGGGTATGTGCAGGATCATCATGGCAAAAACATGCCCTTAAGTGGCGAAAAAATTAGAAAAATCAGTGTTAGGAAACTTGACATAAAAATTTGAATAAGTTATCTATATGATTTCAAAAATATGTAAGAATAGTATCTGTAGAAAATTGAATGTAGATTCTAAACTACTAGGTTCATTTTAAAAAATAAAAAATCTATTTGGTGAAAATTTGAAATTTCAATGTAGTAGTACTTAAATTTTAGGGAAAAAATAAGAAGTAGGTGTCTATCTAACCACCCTAGCCACAATAAAATGATCATATTTTTTTATAAGATTTTAGAGACAAGTAGAGGACTTATGTCTCGATGTGATGCATATTTTTGGTAATTTTTTCCAAGTAAATAATTAATTATGAATTTTTTATTACAACTTTTAAAAAATGTAAAAAATTGTATGTCTGACCATCTTAACTTGCTAAAAACTTCATGAAATTCAATTTTTCTTTTTTTAATCCTATAGTATACAAAGCATAGAATGTGACACTTTTTTTTATTCAAAAAATGTGATACCATTTGAAAGCTATAGATTTTTTTCAATCAGTCTATCAATTAGAACTTTCGTCGTAATTCAAATAGAAAATCAATAATAATAATTTATTAAATTCAAAGTAAAGCATAATTTATATTGATGGAAAGCTGAGAATCTCATTTAAAAACCCTTTTCACTTCATTAATTTTGGGTTAAAAAAAAGTCGTCAGCCACATACCCTACACATACCCATCATATCACCATTTTTTGGCCCATCATGATCATGCACATACCCACAATCAGTAGTACCTTATGGAAAATCAAGCAATATAACTTCCAACCAAAAATCAAACAATATCGCCAAGGGTTTCTTCCATTTACACCTCTTACCACTTTCTTCAAACACACATCTTCTCACCAACTTCCCTGCATAAAAATAAGCAAAATATTATCACATGCAACACTTTTCTTTTGCATTTCCAACCATCTGCCCTTGCAAAAAATATAAAATAACCTCGACCCACCTTCACAGAAGTTGCACAAAACTTAATCCAGCTTGCACCCTCACAAAAGCTTACCCTCGTCACTCACAACTCTCATATTAGGTATAGCAATAGAATGACACTAAACAATGTCTTAATGAAAATTTCCTAAACATCCATTTTGTTCCTAGAGGCATTAAACGTCAACTATTACTATGATGATCCCTAGTACACACAAAGCATACAACAATTAATGTTGACATGAACTAGTGTTTAATTTCCATAGCCTTCTCTATCCACACAACCCAGAAAACCCCACCCCATTCCCAAAGTAGCCAACAATCACCTTTGCCAACTTTTTAACAGCCATCGGAAGCCCAAAAATCTGGGAGGTTGATGAAAGTTCTGACTGAACTTATAACCCACCCTCCACCTTTTTACTAATTGTTGGAAGCCTGAAAAATAGTGAGGATGACAAAAATTTCAAGAAAAGTTGACACAAATAGCCTATCAACTAAAAATATTATCATTTTATTGTGGTTAGGGTGGTTAGATAGACACCCACTTCTTATTTTTTTTCCCTAAAATGTAAGTACTACTGCATTGAAATTTCAAATCTTCACCAAAAAGATTTAAAAAAAAAAAAAAAACCTAGTAGTTTAGAAACTACATTCAATTTTCTATAGATTCTATTTTTACATAGTTTTGAAATAATATAGATAACTTATTCAATTTTTTGCGTCAAGTTTCCTAACTCTAATTTTTTGAATTTTTTGCCACTTAAGGGCATGTTTTTTCCATGATGATCCTACACATACCCACCAAGGAGGGTACGATAACGAAAACAATAGTTGTTCAATTGTTGAATGTCAATTGAGAAGAATGTTAAATCATTTCAATAAATTTGGAGAAAATAGACTAATACCATGAATTTAACTTTTAAGATGATTTAATGTTTAATGTCTCAAAAAAACTGAGGGGAAAAAGAGAAGTATTTGGAGCAAGAAAAGACTAAATATAAACATGTACCCTATTCAACCAAAGTTGTTGATGTATTTCCAATCTGAGGTCTTTGACCAAATAAGAATGAATTAATTACAACACCAATCCTATGAGTTCCAAATTTGGTAAATCAATTTATAAGAATCTTTGATACTTTGAGAAAAGTTTAGGAAAGATATTTATTTAAGAGTGGCAAGTTATCACCTCCGAGTTTAAGGGATTGAAGTTTTATAAATCAAACCATGTCTAAAGAGTATTTTTATTCAACTAATTTAAATGCTCATCAGTGGGAAAGGTTCAAATTGAAATCATATTGACTTTGAAATTACATTATTTAAAATGGCAAGAAAAACCAAGTGATGGATGCCCAATGTCCAAGGAGACATATCTCCTCAATGATATGTATTCATTATATTTTCAAGAATCAAGTGTGACAAAAGTCCAAGGACATTGTTTCTTTAATTCAAATGGACTTCTAATAATCCAAGGAAGAACCTAAGTACTTGACTCAAAGGAGTCAGGGAATAAGGTGTGATAAGAAATTTAATCGGTGCCATACTTTAGATAATCTCGAGTGATAAAATTATTGGCTGATGTGAAACCACTATATTCTATAATGAGTAGAGAGAGATGTTGCAAGTATGTAGAAATTTTTCTAGAATTCCAAAAGGTGAAGACAAGATGTCATCACATGGTAGGACTTATATTCTCATGAAATTCCAGAGAGGAAGTGTTATATCATTAGTATAGTTTTGATCTCCTATGTGAAGGTTTTGGCATGATATTATTTTGGAAGTGATGTATAAGAACAAAAAAATATTGGTAGTGGTGGGTAAGTTCACCAAGGTAGCCAAATTCATATTAAAAAAAGACGGGTGGGGTACCAATCATAATTGCAAAATTTGTGTATAGTGTTTGATTGCCTAGTGTCCTAGAAGATTATGTTAGATAGTGACACTCCTATAACTTAAATGTTTCCTAAATGTAATGCCCCACCACGTGAACCCCAAAGGAAAATTAGAACAAACAAAATTACAACACAATTTTTAAAAATAAAATAAAACATAACATGAGATTTCTATCAACAAACAACACATGTAAAGCAACTGTACATTTACAACATATGATATGATCCTCTGGGGTACATATGACCACATAACTAAATGTGAACTCACTCCTTAATGATACAAATGAATTCCAAGAGTACATTAAAACTCACAATATAGCATATGTTTATAGTAATCATACATTCCTTATAATCCATCAATAAGAAACATCCACATATGAAAAATCATCATAAACAAGATTAACTTAATTCCAATAACCATAAAAATATTATCCTCATATGAACTCAATGGAGCATATTTCCACATATAAAATACATCAAATAAAGTTTTCATGAGGCATATATGCAACACTAAATGACTAAAATGTGGCTTCAACAACAAACATCAAGGAACAATTTACTCAACAAACATAAGATACAGTCACTTTTAGAGGTACAAAAATACGAAGGGGAACCAACAAGATAAGAAAGCTTTCTAAAGGATGGAGTGTCATTGCATAGGTGCTATGGGTTACCCTAGTGTAACCTTCCTAGGCTACCAGATCACCCTGGCCACCTCTACCAATTGTCAAACCCCCATGCCACTATGCAGAGGCAAGACAGCTGATCTTTCCATGCCGAGCCTTCCCAATCATCCCAAGCCTAAATGAACACTTGGGACCATTAATGAGGCTAAATTAGTTGAATTAGTGTCAGATACTACCCAACCCCCTAATTAATTAATTAAGTTATAACTTGATTAAAGTCCCAATGAGTTACCCTGGACCAGCCACATTGGGTGCCAGACCCTCATTGAGAGCCACTCCCCCTTACTAGCAACAAAATCTCAAAATCACAATTGGGAAAGCCAGCTTGCACAAGATACCAAAACCAAACAAAATAAAAATCACCACGTGAGGCATACACCACCTCACGCTCAAAGTCATAGTAAAGAAAAACATGTTTCGAGTTCAAGGCTTAACCCACCAAAATTACATTGAATCATAAGAGAAACTATTCCAAAAGAACTAATAAGAAGCAAAATTCTCCATTCCCCTCCTTTAGAAAACTAAGAAGAACAACTACCCAAAATTCCCACAAGCGAGGGTAAGTGAAAGTGATACGAGTTTCCAAATAAACTTCAACATGAATTCAACAAATGATGTATCCTCAAAACAAACTCAACTCAAGGAGGATACATTGAAACAAAATCATCAAAAGAAATCAACCATTAACTTTCTAACACAATTTAAATGATAAATTTCAAATAACATTTAACTCCGCGTTACATTTGTCTTTCCATTCATCAACAATTCTTTTAAAACAATTAAAGAAATTACAGAAACATATTTTATAACTATCCCAAAATCAAACACAATGAGTAACCCAGTTAATAGATAAATAAAGTGACCATGCAATAGATAATTCTGACACACTTCACCCATTAACTCTTAACAGAATAATTGATGATCATCTATTACAACAATTATACAATAACTAATTTCATGGAAATTTTACACATCAACTATACAAGATAATTTTGAAAGAGATGAACAATCAACAATTAAAAAACAATCATCTAATCCAATTGACATAATCAAATCTTTCTATTATCAAACTATAATTAAATCATTACTCCCTTATCCTATCCTCACAACAAATAATTTTCCCCCTTAACACCCAATTGTCTACCTATGAAAAACAATCAAATATGATGTGACAAATACATGTGTGTTGAAACCTACATTAAATTCCACCTCTAAAAGAATTCAAGTATATAAGAACTAATTAACAATAGATATAAATCGACATCTCAGTGAGATATATGTACTTGTACTTTTTTTTGAACACTACATGCATATATATACGTATACATTGAATTCCTAGATAGGTCTAAATAAAACAAAGACGTCGACTAATCCCATGGCCAAGATCAAGGACACAGGCAAAGGTTTCTAAAATAAATTACATTAAACTTACATTGCTTTTATACTATTAGTAAAGAGAGAACATAATCAATTGACATAGCTAACTTGGAAAAAAGGTATTTTATAGTTATCAAATTTTAAAATCACAATTATTAGAAAGCCAAACAACGTATACTAAGTGGCTGCCACTCACACAGAATTAAACAAACGAGTACATCACTACATTCTAAGCATAGAATACCCAGATTATAGATATGAGTTTTTTATGGCATTCATTCCTTAATATCAATAATACTTTGGAGATCAAGAAGATATAACAAACAAAACCAAAACCCAACATTTGGACAGTAAAAGAAACAAAAGAATAATGAAAATCAAATTACTTGAAGAAGAAGGCATCAAACAAAAATCAAACCCACCGGAGGGTAGAGAACACAAAGGATAGGAGAAGATTATGTAACACAAGGAGATTCGCAATCAAGAACTCCATTCCACCTTATCACCTAGTCTTATAAAAAATGAATTGGAGGAAAATGTAAATCAAACTGCAAGAATAAAATAGTTTTCCACCCAGAACAAATGCATGCAGCAAGACAGGAAATAATAGATCAAGGAGAGAAAGCGCACAAGACGAAACGACCTCCAAATACTATCAGGCTTATAGGTTAAAGTAATAAATCACACTAGAGAGATGAAGTTACACTCTCGGTGAAGAAAATGAATGGTATAAGAATGCATTAGTTCGAAAGCCTTCAATCATTAAGTTCGCACCATACAAAATTTAATGGGGAATTAAATACTCAAATAATAGCTAGCTTGATTTCGAATCCCTCAGAGGAGAGAGTATATTTAGAAATGTATATAGCCACAAAACATAGTCAGAGAATCAACAAGGAATCGGCTACCTTCAGGGAAACTTGGCATCAACATCCATCGAAACATAACATAAAGGAAATTTTGTTGTATTTAAAGTTTCAAGCACCCTGGAAGACACACATGCAAAATTGGAAGCATAATCAAGGCTCGAACACTTCCCAAAATACCAGGCAGAGAAAGATAACATAATAAACTCAATTGGCTAAGGATCAATGCCACAGACATGATGGCGTAAAAGAAGATGTCAAAATCCATTAAAAATGACAACCGAAAGCCAAGTAAATAGTTGAATACAAGATAAATCAACGCCATGGAATATCACTGAATTACATCTTTACATGGATTCTAAAATCAACAAATGACAAACAATCATTTTCTTTTTGCTTATGAACATGGAGAACAGAAAGGTTTGAAGTCAATTACAAAACATACCTGAATTTCCTACGCTCAACAAATGGATTAATTCGATTCAAAAACCAAGTCAAAATTTGAGAACCATATTTTTTCTCTTAGAATTATTATTATTTTTTTATGCAGAGTTATATCTTCTTTGCAGAGCAAAAGTTTTCTCCTTTTGAAAACCAAAATTAACTGATGAAAATAATTTCTCCAAAAATCAGCATACATAAAGCCCAAGATGAGATAAGTTTTCGAAAACACAGAAATCAATAAAATTAGCAAGTTACCTATTCAAATCTAGTTTCGAGCTATGCATGTGCATGTTTTATCTTTTACCATCTTTTCTTGTCATTTAGTAATTAGTTTGAAATCCTATCTCCTTACCTATTTTAAATCACCTTATTAAAATAATTATCTTTTCTCCATCTTTTTCTATTTCCACTTGTTTTAACATCAGTTCAAATCTTATCTTCTAGGTTTGTTTTAAAAATAACCTCATTTTAATTCAAAATCATATTACTTTCTGTATTTAATTAATTAAAAACTGATAATAATAATTATTTATTATTTTAATCATAAAAGCATTTAAGCACTTTATTTATTCTAAATAATTATTATCACCCATTTATAAACATAATTCTTTTAATTATTATCATAACATCTTTCACCAACATATGGTATTTAAGTATTATTTACTTCTAAATTGATTTTAATTTAATTATGTTGATTAATCAAAGTTAATCAAAATATTAACTTATCACATAACACAAATTCAATTAAACAATGTAATCATGAAACCAACATGGCAACACAATTCATCCAACCACACTTACTCAATTATCATGAAAGAAAAAAATAGGAGAGGCACTACATCATCCCCCCCTTAGCGTCGAATTACTCCTAGAAGTCGCAAGGTGAGGTAAAACACGCATAATCATAGGAAAAACAACACCATAAAGTTAATAACTATATCAACAATTAAACATCATCAATTATCAAACTAAAATTAAATGACTCAAAAGAAAAGGAATGATTTAAAAAAAATAGAGACAGGGTTGCAAACATACCACATTGTTAAACACAAGGATGGGGAACTTTCTTGTCAACTCCGATTTTCCACATCATACCCATTGGGATTTATTATGCTTGCCCAGTCTTGATAGTGCAAGTGGAGTTGATTCTTGGTACTTGCAATCTTGCATAAAATAAAACATTGTGTACAATATATATATATCAAATCAATCTAGTGTAGATAGAATCACCATGTTGTATGCCTCTCATGAATGAGTGATACATCATCTTTCTAACACACTACCATCAGTGAACATCATAAATGATCATCAATACAATTACTAATCAGATGCAAACATTGTATTAAATCCACATCATAACTAATTAATTACCTTCATCCTCGAGATTCGAAGATGACTACCTGAAAATCACAAACTAAGGTGGAAACATAACACATTAGTACCAGAGTTTCAAAAGGATTCTTTACCCTCGATATGCCATATTTCCACACAACATGATTATCCACACAAGAACATATTTTTTTTAAACCTCATCATTTACACACAAGGAAATCTACTTTATTCACCATTTAACACAAATTTTCACAAAATTTTCAGCAAAAGACCACAATTTTACACTTTAGTTTCAAGAAAACACAATTCATTTCTTGATAAACACAACATCAAAAAAGAGTATCCCAATTATCTTAGTCAACTATACTATCAATCAATCAAAAAAAAGGGGTGCACAAGCCAATGAAGTCTTAAGGTATCTAATATATCATAAAAAGTATCAGTGTAAAGATAACCACATGAGAGCACTACATCTTAGTCTCTTGTACTATAGGGTTTCCACAGGCTCCCGAGTCATCCACCTAACAACTACTAGTCATCTCCACATTTGTGGCCTAATGATCCACTTGTTGAATATCATCTATTGTAGTCACTCCTGTGGAACCTGTTTGCATCACCCCATATTGACTCTATGGTTTCTAACCTCTGGTTGAATCAAAGTGTACTTCTATGCGGATATTGTCTAGCTAGGTAGCCTTGTTGGCCACAAGAATAACATCCTGCATCACTACCATTTCCTCTGCCTTGAGGAGGTGTACTAAGTTATCAAAATATACCTATGCTAGCTATAGTCTGTATGCCTTGAGCTGACTAGTGAAGATGATAAAGCCTGGCTCGCAACCAATTTTGGATTCTCCTATACAAAGGATGACCACCAATCTGAACACCAATAATCCAAGTCACATCCTCCAAACTACCTCTAAAACTAGGAGAGGTAGGAGAATGTTTCCTTACAAGGTCCATCATAAGTCCCACTATAGCAGAAACATTCCTTCCCCTAAGGAGCCCTTCCTTGTCCCTAATCATCTGTTGATTGCTCTCTTTTCTAGGGCCAAGCTAGATAATTATCTCCTCAAACAAGGAATGTATCTCAAGGCCTAGGTGTTCCTCATGATCATTCTCATGGGTACTCAGAGAAGGAGTGTTCTAATGACTAACTCCATGACCGCCTCCCTGACCTATACCCTGATCCCAAGCTTGACCACATCCTTTAGGCATCCTACACACACCACCAAGGAAAAAGGGTCACACAAATGAAACAAGGTGATAGAAAGAAAACTATGTTCACAAAATACCAATTTTATCACAAACTCATCATATTCACACACAACTCACATATTGGGAGACACATCCCATGACAAAACAAGGGTCCTTAATGCATCCTTGACGGGAAGAATATCAGTGCACTGTGCACTACACTAAAGGGTCCTATCCATTCCACTAGATTTCTATACCATTGAACCAATGCTAACTAGGAACAAACTAAGATTGTTAAGCAAGAATGATAGAAGGGTGAAAACCCAAACTCAAGAGTCTAAATGCAAGGTTACATAATGGAATCATAGTGCCCAGTGTATGAACCTAGCTCTAATATCATGTTGTAATGCCCCATCGTGCGAACCCCAAAGGACAATTAGAACTAACGAAATTACTTGTAACACAATTTTTTATTTTTATTTTAAATAAAACATAACATGAGATGTACATTAACAAACAACACATGTAATGCAACTATACATTTACAACATATAGTACTATAGTCCTCTAGGGTACACAGAATCGCATAACTAAATGTGAACCCACTTCTTAACGATACAAAGGAATTCCAATAGTACATTAAAACTCACGATATAGCATAAGTTCACAATAATCATACATTCCTTATAATCCATCAATAAGAAACATCCACATATGAAAACTCGTCATAAACAAGATTAACTTAATTCCAATAACCATAAACATATTATCCTCATATGAACGCAATGGAGCATATTTCCACAGATACAATACATCAAATAAACTTACCATGAGGCATATATGCAACACTAAATTTATGAAAGGAGGCTTCAACAACAAACATCAAGGAACAATTTCCTAACAAACATAAGATATAGTCACTTCCAAAGGTACACAAACATGAAAGGGAATCAACAAGATAAGCAAGGTTGCTAAAATATGGAGTGTCATTGCATAGGTGCTATGGGTTACCTTGGCATAACCTTCCTAGGCTACTGGATCACCCCAACCACCTCTACTAGTCGTCAGAATCCCATGCCACTATGTGGGATCAACATACCTTGCAAAATTACTATGTAGAGGTAAGGCAATTGATCTTGCCATTCCAGACCTTCCCACTCATCCCAAGCCTAAATGAGCACTTGGGCCCATGAGTGAGGCTACATTATCTGAATTAGTGTGAGATACTACCCAACCCCTTAATTAATTAATTAAGTTATAACTTGATTAAACTCCCAATGAGTTACCTTGGACCAGCCACTTTGGGCATCAAACCCTCATTAAGAGGCACTCCCCCTTACCAAAAACAAAATCTCAAAATCACAACCAGTAAAGCTAGGTTGCACAAGATACCAAAACCAAACAAAATAAAAATCACCACATGAGGCATGCACCACCTCACACTAGAACTCATAGTAAAGGAAACCACATTTCGAGTGCAAGGATTAACCCACCAAAATTAAATTGAATCATAAGAGCAACCATTCCAAAAGAGAAAATAAGAAGCAACATTTTACATTCCCCTCCTCTAGAAGACTAAGAAGAATGACTACCCAAAAGGCCCACGAGAGAGGGTAAGTGAAAGTGATATGAGTTTCCAAATAAACTTCAACATGTATTCAACAAATGATGTCTCCTCAAAACCAAATCAACTCAAGGAGGCTACATTAAAATGGAATCATCAAAGAAAATCAACCTTTAACTCTCTAACACAATCGAAATGATAAATTTCAAAGAACATTTAACTCCTTGTTACATTTATCTTTCCATTCATCGAGAATTCTTTTAAAACAATTAAAAAAATTATAGAAACATATTTTATAAGTATCCCAAAATCAAGCACAATAAGTAACTCAGTTAATAGATAAACAAAGTGACCATGCAACACATAATTCCCACTCACTTCACTCATTGACCACTTAACAAAATACTTCATGATCATCTATTACAACAATTATACAATAACTAATTTAATGGAAATTTTACACATCAACTATATAAGATAATTTTGAAAGAGATCAACAATCAATAATTAAAGAATGATCATCTAATCCAATAGACATAATCAAATCTTTCTATTATCAAAATATAATTAAATCATTACTCTTTTATTCTACCCTCGCATAAAATTAATTTTCCCCTTAACACTCAATTGTCTACCTTCGAAAAACATTCAAATATGATGTGATAAATACATGTGTGTTGAAACCTACATTAAATTTCACCTCTAAAAGAATTCAAGTCTATAAGAACGGATTAACAATAGATATAAATCGACATCTCAATGAGATAATTGTACTTATATTTATTTTTATATACTACATACATGTATACATATAAATTGAATTCCTATAGGTCTACATAAAACAAAGACGTCGACTGATCTCACAGCCAAGATCAAGGACATAGGGAAAAGGTTTCTAAACCAAATTACATTTAACTTGCATTACTTTTATACCATCAGTAAAGAGAGAACATAATTAATCGACATAGCTAACTTGGAAAAAGGTATTTTATAGTTATCAAATTTAAAAATCACAATTATTAGAAAGCCAAACAACGTATACTAAGTGGCGGCCACTCACACAGAATTAAACCAATGAGTACGTCACTACGTTCTAAGCATAGAATACCCAAATTATAGATATGAGTTTCGTATGGCATTCATTCCTTAATACCAAGAATACTTTGGAGATCAAGAAGAAACAAGTGCCACGTAGTGGCCAGTACTTGCCTTTGTATTATTGTAATTAGAGGTTTGTAGAGTCAAAATAAAATATATGAATTTAGTGAAAGTGGAATAAAATTAAATGTATTTTTTTTTTTTAATTATTGTATTTTTATTTCACTTTTGTTTTTTTTGTTGTTTAACTTTTAAAAGGTTTTAAATATTTTAATGCCGAGGCAAATGTTAAATAAAAAGTAGCTGAGTATTTTTTAAGACAAATTGAATGACATTTGCTTAATATATTTATATTATTCCATGAGTTACACTAAAAGTAAAATTAATAGAATGATTATAGAGGAGGAAGCTAAATATAGCTTTGAGACAAATTGAATGACATTTGCTTGATATATTTATATTATACCATGAATTACGGTAAAAGTAAAATTAATAGAATGATTATAGAGGAGGAAGCTAAATATAGCTTTTACCTTCTGTTTTAATTATCTCATGTACTTAATTATTTTCTGTAAATTAGAATGAAATGGAAAATGAAAATGTTTATACTAATTTAATATATATATAACATATATATTAGTTAATCCATTCTTCTCAGTTCAAACAAGTTTATTTTTTTCCTTCCTTATTTTTATGGTACAGTTAGCAATTGTAAAAGTGAAAATGACTTTTTTTTTAGCAGTGAATTATTTTATTGGTTTTCTACCTTTTTAATTAAAATAATGTAAAGGGAACACAAATCTTAGTAACTATAAGGATCATTTAATTTTGTTTACAACAAAATATATAAGCCCCTCAATAACTAAGAATAAAATCATTATAATATAAATATAAACATTTTAATCAATTATAATATTATGTATTTTATTTTAATTTTTTTCTAATTTTGTAATTTATAATGAAATATTTATTATAATCAAATTATAATTGTAATCTTAATTATTATTAATTATTATATTTCTAAAAATATTATAATTAAAATTAAGATTAGAATAACTATAAATAAAAATTACATTATATAATAATTTTTCTTTCTTACAATTACATTGTATAATCATTTCATTTCATTTATATTTATTTAATATAAAGTTTTTTAAAAAAATATTATTTAATTTTATTCACATTAACAAAACTTACACTTATTTTTTATTAACAAAACTCACACTTATTTTTTATTTTATTGGATTTTTCAATCAGGAATCAACAATAGGTTTGAGACAGGCAACAAGATTCCCAGGATTTTGGGGAGAAGTGATAGTGTTACATCCCAGAATCATTCAACAATCTTAAAAGATCCTGTTCATACTAGATTTAGAAGGATACAAGTGACATACAACAACCTAACAGTGAAAGAACTGGAAAAGCTTAGCATTTTAATAGCTGGAAAAAGTCTTCGATATAAAATAAGAATACCAGCACCAACAAATCTCAAAACATCAATAAAAAATTTGCAAACAAGAAAGTGAGACTCAATGATTGTACTTTTAGGAAAATAAGATGATAAATGTGCATTGCCTACACATCAATAAGTGAATACAGGAGAATTTTTTATAGATCATACTGTACACTCATTCTTCTGTAAAGATATTGGAATCATTGTCCTTCATGGTCCAATGTTAGAGGCCAAACTCAGGGTTCCTATTTAATAGCACTTTCATAAACATGTGTACTTCTACAACGTACTTCAGAGGCATACGCTAAGTATTGCCAGACCTACTCAAATAAACACATGTATCATTTATGTAGTGAATATGATCTTATGTTAAATTTGCATTCTCAGAAGCCACTAAGGATCAATCAGTCAGTAATTTTTTAAGCATCCTGAAGCAAAAGCTTAGCTCAGCTGAGTGCAACTTTTATGAAAGTACTCTTTACGAGGAAGAATCAACATGAAGGCATTTCATTTTAGCCAGAATATGTTCCTTACAATTGGAATAGAAGAAAGCATGTAGATTGGGTGCAAAACTCTAGTTGTATGCAGTTATTGCCAGGAACTGTATATTTCTCTATTAAATTTCTGGTTGCTGGTTATGTAAGCTTGCCTATGTATTGAGCCTTGTAGACCATTTTTACTATTTATAATTTCATATGTTCCAAGTATCAATCACTACTTGAAATTGTTATGTCTTCAAATGAAATCTGTTGTATAACATCTGATATACCTTGCTCACATAAATCAAGATATAGAAGGATATGCCCTTAGTAGTGTGACAAAACTCAATCGGTGCTTTGGCTGGATGCAATGTGGCTTTTCTGGTTAGGTGAATGGGAGGAATAATGGTTAATAATCACCAGATGGCTAGTTTTATGCTCTGTAAAAATAGGTCCAAAGATGAGCAAATTATGGAAGCTTAGAGATGTATTGGGATTGTACTTGAATCTACTATATTAAAATAGTGCCTTGATAACGAAAAAAATCTACCCATTAACTACTCAAGATGCTTGAAAAACAAAATATCTAAAATGTAATAAAATCAAACAAAACCAGTGAACTTGAGGTATTTGTTTTGGCAAGTTTCAACTGTACGAAAGTCCAAGAAAATTCTAGACTTAAAAGAGCATAGGAAAGATGTTCCAAACCAAGCCACAATCCCCACATTAATAAGCCAACTTGGAAATGCTCACATTGGTTGCACCCTTCAAGAAGACATTTTAGTGTTGCACTTTCTATTTACTTAAGCCTCACTAGCTCAAAATCAGAATAAAGTCTTGAGGTCAAAGATCTTTTCCTGACCCATTGTTAGATCTATAGGCTTCTTCTCGTATCATAATATGCTCATATGTGTTGCCAAAATATATTAAAAAAATAGAAACATTCGCCATTAAACTAATCGTCCATAGTAATTATTAAATCTTTGCGCAAAAGGCTGCCCATAGAAGAATCCAACATTCGACTGCTTAAAGCTAAAAATATTTATAAAAAATAATAATCACTGGCAGCCACAAATATTACCGAACCCTATTAAAAGAACAAACAGAAACCCTGGCCAGGTTATAACACGCTAATCTGGCCGCCTCACTGGCCAGTTTGTCAAAGATATCATTGATGAAGCTGTTCATCATTCCCATGGCCTTGCTAGAGATACTGATATGAAGGTGAACCTGCTTCAAAACCTTAAACAGATAGATCTTATAGGTCTCACTGCTCTTCTTATGCTTCTTCTTGCCCTTCTTATCTCTGGCACTACACGAAGTAGGGGGTCCTGAAGAAGAAACTTCATTTCCTTGAGAATCCGCTTCGAAGCCATGAATTCTCCTTCACCAACTGTAGCAACGGGGAGATTCTCTGTGAATAAATCCTTACAATAAATACAAGCAAGCCTGAGGGCAAGTAAAAAGAAGGAAAAAGCAGAAAGGGCATTAGGCTAACCTTGCAAGCCGAGGGTGAAAGAATAGCGTTCGAGAAATACAAATACGAATACCAGGTGAGACAGAGTAGAGTCGATGGAGGGATACTAGAACAATTCAAATCCTTTCTGCTTTTAAGTTGTCAAAATTGTTTGTTTACAAAGCTTTTTATTAGCTACCATTTACCAGTGATGGGAGGAGATTGGTGCAACGCCCGTAGCGACATGCAGGGAGCTAAAAGAGGATAGAAATCTGCATGTTGCCTATTTGTGTTCGTGCCTTTATTCCAGGCGTCAATTTCGATCACTAGAAAAGGCTCCTCAGACTAATAAAAAATGAGTAAAACGGATTAATTTTTTCTTCTTCCAAAACTCCCTATCAAAAGCCGAATGAACCGTCAATAACACCTCATGTTTTTTAACCAATGAGATTATAAAAAAATAATTTAAAAATATTAAAAAGTTATAATCTGGCATATTACTTTAGAATATATATGTTTTTTTGGGTAAGATAAAAAATACTTCATTCTAATTGGTTGTCAAATACAGCTTTTAATAACTAGTTAATGAAGAAAAGAAAAACTCATTGCAATAGTACTACCTAAAAGGCAAGTACTAATAACAAAAAAAACCGAAACCCAACGTTTGGACAGTAAAAAAAAACAAAAGAATAATGAAAATTGAATTACTACAAGAAGAAGGCATCCAATAAAAATCAGACCCACTGAGGGTAGAGAACACAAAGGATAGCAGACAATTATGTAACACAAGGAGATTCAAAATCGAGAACAACCCAGACTCCATTCCACCCTATTGCCTAGTCTTATAAAAAATGAATTGGAGGCAAACGTAAATCAAACTGCAAGAATAAAATAGGTTTCCACCCAGACCGAATACAAGTAGCAAGACAGGCAACAACAGAGCAAGAAGAGGCGCATAAGAGGAAATGACCTCCAAATAATATCAGGCTTACAGGTGAAAATAATAAATCACACTAGATACATGTAGTCACACTCTCGATGAAGAAAATGAATGGTATAAGAATGCATCAGACCTAAAGCCTTCAATCGTTAAGTTCGCACCATGCAAAAGTCGATAGGGAATTAAATACTCGAATAATAGCTCGTTTGATTTTGAATCCCTCAGAGGAAAGAGTATATTTAGAAATGTATCTAGCCACAAAACATGGTCAAAGAATCAACAAGGAAACGGCTGCCTTAAGGGTAACTTTGCATGAACATCCATCGAAACATAATATAAAGGAAATTTTGTTGTATTTAAAGTTTCAAGCACCCTGGAAGACACACATGCAAAATCGGAAGCATAAACAAGGTCGAATCCTTCCCAAAATACCAAGTAGAGAAAAGATAATAGAATAAACTCAATCGGCTAAGGATCAATGCCACAAACAGGACGATGTAAAAGAAGATGTCAAAATCCATTAAAAAGGACAACCGAAAGCCAAGTAAATAGCTGAATACAAGATAAATCAATGCCATGGAGTATCAATGAATTCAATCAAAACATGGATTCCAAAATCAACAAATGACAAATAATCATTTTCTTTCTACTTATGAACAGAGAGAACGGAAAGGTTTGAAGTCAATTACAAAACATACCTGAATTTCCTACGCTCAACAAACGGAGAGGCGAGCTAAAGACCACTGTTTCACAGCCACCAGTCCTCTTCCCAGAATCCAGGATTAATTCGATTCGAAAACCAAGTCAAAGGTCAAGAACTATATTTTTCCTCTTAGAATTATTATTATTATTCTTTTATGTAGAGTTATATTTTCTTTGCATAGAAAAAGTTTTCTCCTTTTGAAAACCAAAATTAACTGATGAAAATAATTTTTCCAAAAATCAGAATACATAAAGCCCAAGATGAGATAAGTTTCGGAAAACACAAAAATCAATAAAATTAGCAAATTACCCATTCAAATCTAGTTTCAAGCTGTGCATTTGCACATTTTATCTTTTACCATCTTTTCTTGCAATTTACTAATCAGTTTGAAATGCTATCTCCTTATCTATTTTAAATCACCTTATTAAAATAATTATCTTTTCTCCATCTTTTTCTATTTTTGATTGTTTTAACATTAGTTCGAATCTTATCTTTTAAGCTGGTTTTAAAAATCACCTTATTTTAATTCAAAATCATATTACTTTCCGTATTTAATTAATTAAAAACTGATAATAATAATTATTTATCATTATTTATTATTTTAATCATAAAAGAATTTAAACATTTTATTTATTCTAAATAATTATTATCACCCATTTATAAACATACTTCTTTTAATTATTATCATAACATCTTTTACCAACATATGGTATTTAAGTATTATTTACTTCCAAATTGATTTAAGCTAACATCTCAATTGATTTTAATTTAATTACATTGATTAATCAAAGTTAATCAAAATATTAACTTATCACATAACACAAATTCAATTAAACAATGCAATCATGAAACCAACATGACATCACAATTCATCCAACTGCACCTACTCAATTATCACAAAGGTCAAAATTGGAGAGGCACTGCACTAAACCTTATTTACCTCACTTGGAATCCAATTGAACAAAAGTTCAACATATCTCCCTATGACAGATGGTTAGATCAAGAGAGGAGACCCTCAAGTGGAGGACTTACTGTGTGCATATTGCATGGGAGAATAATATAAGTGGAAGGATTATCTTCCACATGCTAAGTTTGCATTTGATAACTCACAACATTCTATAAGTTAAAAAGACTCCATTGGAAGCTTTGCATGGAAGAAAGTGCCAAATTCCTATAAGCTGGTAAAGCTAGAAGATAGGATTTTCCTTGGTCCAAAAATTTTATTCAGAAAGGTAGACCAAATCAGGCTAATCAACAAAAAGGTTAACAAGTGCCAATGTCAGGCATAAATCTTTACCAATGTTAAGTGACTACCGATATAGTTCTTAGTAAGAGAAAGAATGCTTGAATCACGCAAGCTACATCAGTATATTAATAGCAAGGTCTCTAAGGGAAAGGTCTAGTAGGACCAGATTGTCAAGGGCAGAGCTACGAGTGGAAAATATAATGGGATTAAAAGAGAGAATTCCCAATCTCTTTTTTGAATTTAAAATTAGAAATTAAGAAATTTTATTTTACTTTGCTATATGTTATGATACCTTACATCATCGGGGATGATGTTTCTTAAGGGGGAAGGTATGTTACACCCCACCCTAGTTTCCTAAAATTAATTTTCACTTTATGGTAATTATTCTAAAGAATCATAAGGTTATGAAACCATGAAAATTATATAAATTATGATGGATTGTGCAATATTATGTTACTGCATTCCAAAAAAATGATGATTATATGATGTCATGAATATGTCAAAAGTTGAAACACAATGAGATGATTCTACTTATTTGAAGCAAATGATTAATGAAATTACAATGAAATGATCACAAGGTAGTGGTTTCTAGTCCAACTACCTACTTGTTTTCTTGAGTTAAATTGTAGGAGAAAACCTAACACCTTCAGAGAAAAAGAGGGGGAGTATCACCTAGGAGAAGATGACATTCAGGATTCTTTGGTTATGTATGAGTTGGTAAACCTAATTGGTCTAGGGGATGTACTTTGCATACTTGAGGTAATTTAACTTGTGTCAGTTATTGAGTTCCTCATTTCACAGTAAATGGTAGTTTAGGTCTTGTAAGCATTCTTTCTTCTTTTCATATATAGGTATATGTATGAGTGAATCTAAATATACATATGAATACTCATATTGATATATGTGAACTACTTTAAAAATGTATGGGCACGATATTTCCTTCTCAACAATGATGTCAAGTTTGACATAAATATCAACATCACAACTCATGTTAATAAAATCACCCTGCCTAAAGGTTACTAACATCTTTTTATTGGTATTAAAATTGACTTATAAAGCTGATAGAATGCTGGCTCCATTCCTATAATCAATGAAGAGATCTTAATTAAGTGACTCAATGCATTAAGTTAAACTTATAGCTTTTAAATGCTTTTATTTAAATGGAAGATTGATTATGATTATCGATGCCTTGTTTGTATCTATGACATCTGAGACAAACTAATGCCACAGCCTATTTTTATGGAGGCGAAAATAGTATTAAAAGCATTGCAAAATTTTGTGGAACCCTTTTAAATCATGGTTTGGGATAATAAGTTGGCGAATAAGAAAAAGAAGAAGTTTGAATTTTTGTTTCATCTATCATATCGAATTCGATATGATGCAAGTTCCTCTCTTAGCCACGTAACGCTACCCTTGCGCAATTGTTGGAAAATGGAACCGTTTGTAACTAATTCTCGATGTGAATTATCTCTTGGTTCTTGGAAAAACCGATTCTTGTTTTGATAATCAAAGGATCAAGAGGCAATAGGCCGTGAGTGAGCGCGGAAATTAATAAAAAGTAAACTATTTTATCCCGGAAACGTAGTCTAAGATGTAACTATTTTTGTGAGATCTTTCATCTCTCCTTGCAACCGTTTTGGAAACTGTTTTGAGCTTATTCTTTTAGGATTTTATAAATACACTATTTTACATGGAATGAGGGTTGGTGCAATAGGGAGTCAAACTATTCTAAGACAAACTACTAGTTTTAAAAGGGGATTGCAGAGCTGTATAACAATGAACTAGCAAGTCTTTTAAAAAAGAAAATACCAATAAAAGGTTGGATAGCATGGGTGACTTGAAGAAGCCAAGAGCTATGTTGTTGTACCTCCTTTTACTATAAACATCTTCTAGTGTAGCATAGAAGTGTACTATCATGCAAGGAATCTCCCTCAAAAATGTGAATACCAGTTCTATTCAGCCCCACAAATCTAATTGTAGGTACGTAGTTATATTTATGTTTTTATGGTCTTTATTTGAAGTTGATTTTACATGGTTGTTAAGGGGCTAAGAGGAGTAAGGAATTTTTTCTTATAAATTCTTGGAAGAATTTTTATTATGCATATTCTATTTTGACAACCTCAATACTAGTATTGATTTATTGGTGAAAGATAAAACAAATGGGAAAATAAGAATAAATGTTCAGTGTTATATGTCTACCATTATCTGCATGAATATTCTATAATTTTCTTGAGTCGAGTGAACTAAACACTTCTATTTTGTTATATTATTGGTAATGGACCGACTCTCTAATCAAATAAGGGCGAAAATACTTAAAATATCATTTATGTTAGGACTGGTCTTAGAGTGAGGATGAAACTGGCGCCACGAGATTGTGAGGGTCTTTCCATTAGAGTGTAACTGTGGAGTTCTTGATGTTTAAATTAATTATGATATAAGTTAAGGAAAAGAATGGTAAGCTAAAGCTCCACATGAGCAGACCAAATATGTTATAATATTAATAAAATAACTTTGGTTGTTCTTGAGTGAGCCAACTAAACAATGCTCAAAATCCATCATGTTTTTCCACAAGTTTTCCTTCTATTGTTAGTTTTATTATTTGTAGTGGAACAATGACTGCACTCTTGTTGTTGGCTAAGAATCCTTGCTAAATGCTTGTATATGTGGTAAAACCATGGAGAGAGCACCAACTATCTATGTTTTATTTAGCTATCTTGAACGTTACATGTAAACCTAAGTAGGAGTGAACAACAAAACTACATTTTTCCTGTGTGAGTGAATACCTTTTAATTTTCAAAGGGAAAATGATGGAGATCATCAGATAATTTCTAGTAATGGAAAATGCCCTAGCAATGGTGGAAAAAACCTTGTTCCTTTTCTATATTTTGCAAAATAAGTTGAACTGTTCTAACCCTTGTTGGGATTCATACTAAGTAATATAACACCTAGTAGAGGATTTTGTGGAAAGAGACTTCCATTAATAATCTATGATCATATAGGGCAAGTTAGTCATTTTTGTGAGAGAATGCTGAGTAACCCAACACATGGGAAATGATCCCTATACCTTAAGACCATGAACCAATGGCAGGGGCCTAACCCAAGAGTTACACCAAGTAACACAAGGGCTTAGGAAAGGTCCTTTCTTTTGTCAACCTAATTGAATTATAATAGAAAAACTAATCATGTTGTGCTATGCTATGAACCACTTGAATTGTTTTGATTGGTGGGACAACTAGTTCCAGTATAGCCTAGTATAGAAGAAAGTTATTTTTTTTTACTATGGAACTAACTACTACTGTATAGACTTTGCCGATGTATTATTTATACTTTTTTTTTTTTTATTATTCAAGGGGTAAACGCTTTTGACCGGAGCTATGAACCGGATACAACCATTCAACAATACCACCCCAATGGGGTTTGAACCTTGGTGGAAAGAACAACAATGCCACCTATAAACCATCACACCATGCCAATACCGGCAAACAATATTTTTTAATTTTTAATTTTTAATTTTTTTAGGCTATAGAAATCGGGTTTGTATAGCACGACCCCCTATAAATTGCAGTGCGCCTAGTAAACTTTTTAACGTGACCAGTGGCGCTGGCGCGACACGCCCTCCAGTACCATGGGACGGGGGAGACTAGAACTCATGACCAACCTCCTGCAACAGGAAAGACTTAGCCAACCGAGCTAGGGCCCCCTATTTATACTTTATTTTGACCAGGAAGGTCAAGAAGTTATTTTTCTCTATCAAGATTTGTTTAAGCTTATGTTTCAAGAGATGATGCTCTCTAGGGTTAGGGTTAAGACTTAGACAAATGGTTGTAGCCAAGACCCAAATAGTTAAGTGGATGTAACTTGAGGTTCAAGTCAGAAATAACCATTAATCCAGGTGAGTTGTTTACTTAGTGTTTCTTCACTTTCTGAGGAAGAACTCTATAACAAGGCTAGAATACTAAACAATTGAGACTATAAGAATATAAAAATCTCTTCAGCTTAAGGTAATTATTTTATTGTATATTGATTTAACATTTTGTTAGTACTTTTAGTTTATGAATATGTAAAAATAGTCAATGACAGTAAGTCCTTCAACTATATTAGAGTGTACAGTAGCCACCCAACTTAATGGGAATAATGAAAATTGTATCCCACCACAATATGCCATTGACAGGAACTCAAAACTTGACAACTCTTCAAAGTACTTCCCTAATAGATGAAATTGAATAAAACTCCTAACTCTATCCACTCAGACATAGACAACTGGGTAGAAAATGTCTTATATCCCTATTAGAGTCTCCAATATTTTGGTGTTTCTAACTAATTGTTTGTGTTTTTCTAAAATTTAGCTAATTTTATCTTGAAAAACCTTAGGTTAGTGTAAAATTTTAAAAGTTCTCATTTACACTTTAGGCTCTACAAAACCGAGGTGGTTCCCCTATAACATATTGTAATAATGATAACTTACAATGATTCCTTTCCTAATAGAATCTTCACATCAATATGCAAGAGATGCTTCTGATGGGATAAATCATGTAAATCCTCTTTATGATTTATAAATACTTGTAGTGTGGGTTTTGAACATAACACAAATTTCAAATATAAAAAGTAAAGATTTTTTATATTTTATATTTGATTTTGTCTCAAATCTAAACTTTGGGTTCTAGATTGATCTATGTATTATCCATAAAAATTCTAAAAATGAAGTAAAATCCTACAATAGACCAATCCTTGGCTTCTGATAACCTTACTGCATTACAACAAGAAACCAACAAATAAACAATATTTTCAAACTACTTAATGATATAAATTGCAACAACACACCTCCAAATAAATGAACTAAAAGAAAAGTTACCCCATTCCTTGAATAGAAGAAAAAAATTCATACATCCATAACAAAAAAATGTAAAAATTGAACCAAAAGATAATCCTTGATTATATTGATTAAAAACCAGTGTGTACAAGAGTGGAGAGAATGAAAAACTGATATCAATACTTAGGACAATACAATGAGTGTTTAGGTCATCTATTGTTATTATAGAGAAAAATTACAACATTTTTTCTCTTTGCTTTAGAGGAATTACCTCTCTAACATAAAGCCTATACAAAGATTTACAAACTCTAAGAACCATAACACTTTGAATGAGGCAAAAAATTCCCTTTTATAGACACAAGGGAAGCAAAAAGAAAAATTCCTAATTCAACCACCTAACCATGAGAGAGAAACAAGGGTCTAAGATGTAACACTAAACATGTTGTTCATTATACACTTTTGTGAAATTATTTCTTAAAGCAAGTGCAAAGGTCAACTATGCAATTAGTTAATCATACCCTCCTTGGGTTGCCTAAGATGAGCTTGGGAAGATTAAGGTTTAACAATAATTTAATTTATTGTGCTAAAAAAAAAATTGTTGGGTTTTTCTAGCATAAAATTATAGGCATGGAACACCTAACCATGTGAGAGAAAAATATAGGCAGTTGTAATATTTACAAAGGAAAAAATTTGGTTCAAAAAGTTGGCAATCACTCCAAAGTAGGAGATCTTTTGTAACATTAAAGTCAATGTATGGTAGGATATCTTCTCAAAATTCCTCCTTGTAGTAGATTAGACACCTCACATATTCCTTATTTATCAAACCCATGCATCATGTATATTTAATGGTTGGATATTAATTCAAATGCAAATCAAGTTGCATTAACCTACTCTTCCATGTGCTCCACTTGCTCTACTAAGGTGTCAATTCTTGGGGGAAAAAAGTGTTGGAATTTTTTGAGATGTGATGTTGTTGATTGTTGCCATTAATGGTTGTCATTAATGTCAACATATCTTGGTTGATTGATTATGGTTCAATTTTTTTGATTTGGTGATTTGAATTGGAATTCTCCTGATGCTGTGCTATAATGATATATCCTTGGTTGTGCTTGTCCTATTCCCATTCATTTTTCAACATAATGAGATACACTATTATGGGTCTAGACCAATTTGAAATTTTTTTAACGTGCCTCAAAACATTGTTTGCATTGTAATGTGTATATTCTATTCTTCGGTTCTAGATATCATGGTAAAAATGTAGTGTGTTGATTTGAGTGAGGAGATTCTATTTGATCCACATTCCATTCCTTTCCATCGTAGGAATGTTTTACGGTGACCTAATTCAAATTGTGTTTGGCTAACTTAGGAGATTATGATGACATTGTGTTTGGTTGACTTTAGAGATTATGAAGGCATGGAATGGTATAAGTAAAATTTGATTCTATTAAAGTATGTGAAAGTATATGACAAGACGTAGCAAATAGTGAGATTCAATCCAGTGTTATTGTTGGTGACAATTATTTCAGTGGTGGATTCACTTTCATCATTCTTCTAGTAGTGAGCCATTTTTTGTTATCAGTGAGCCTTTTTTTATCTTTGGATATAATAGTGACACAATGAGCCCACTGATAGTGAGCCTTACCTGAAGTGAGCAATTATGCAGTGAGCCTTTGTAAAAATCACCTTAACTGGTGTCACCATAATTGGTGTCACCTTAACTGGTGTCACCTTAACTGGTGTCATAATAATTGGTGTCACCTTAACCAGTTTTTTATAATTGAGAATTAGCATTCTTCATGGTTTTTCCCTTCTTATATTTCACGTAAATTATAGTGTTCTTTGTGCATGGTGTTGTTGTGGGCTTTCATATTCATATATGTTAGATTATTATCTGATTGAATTAAGTTTGCTCCAAATTAATTAAAGTCAAGAAAATTGTTTTATAATAACTGATTCATCCCCCTCTTAGTTATCTAGACTATTCAACAATTGGTATCAGAGCCTTTGATTCGTCAAAGAAGAGCTTAACTTCTTGGGGTAGATCTGATGGTGCACAAACTGACAATTCCTGTGTTTGATGGATTTGACTTAGTTTCTAGAAACTGCAAAAGAGAGGTTACTAGTTCTCTCCAGGCTACAAGACTTGGAAAGCTGTTGAGATAAAATATGTTGAACTAGCAAGTGTTCTTACTTTTGTGGATGAGATTGCAACTTATGAAGAGAATGAAAAGGTAAGGTACACAAACTTTAGTGCTTTTTCTAAAACTAAGTTAACAAAAGTTATTTCACTAGGCACTGTTTATGAAGTTTGGGAAAAGTTGAAGAAATCTATGCAAGAAATGATAGAGTCAAATTATCAGGTATGTGCAGGATCATCATGGAAAAAACAGGCCCTTAAGTGGTAAAAAATTTAGAAAAATTAGAGTTAGGCAACTTGAAATTAAAATTTGAGTAAGTTATCTATATTATTTCAAAAATATGTAAGAATGAATCTATAGAAAATTGAATGTAGTTTCTAAACTACTAGGTTTTTTTGTTTTTTTTAAATCTATTTGGTTAAAATTTAAAATTTCAATGCAGTAGTACTTAAATTTTAGGGAAAAAAAAGTAGGTTTCTGTCTAACCACCCTAACCAGAATAAAATGATAATAATTTTTTATAATATTTGAGATATAAGTAGAGGACTCATGTCCCGATGTGATGCATATTTTTGTAATATTTTTGAAGTAAATAATTAATTATGATTTTTATTACAATTTTTAAAAATATAAAAACTCATATGTCTAACCACCTTAACTTGGTCAAAACTTCATGAAATTCATTTTTTTTTAATCCTATAGTATGCAAAACATAGAATGTGACGTATGTTTTAGATTCAAAAAATGTGATATCATTTGAAAGCTATGGATGTTTTTCAATCAACCTATCAATCAGGACTTTAGTCATAATTCAAATAGAAAATGAATAATAGGTATTTCTTCAATTCAAAGTAAAGCATAATTTATATTGGTGGAAAACTAAGAATCTCCTTAAAAAACTCTTTTTGTTTCATCAATTTTGAGTTAAAAAAAGTCGTCAACCACATACCCTACACATACCCATCATATCACCACTTTTTGGCCTTTCATGATCCTGCACATACCCTATCAATGAAGTTGACAGCTAAGTGCAGATATGAAATATTGAGGATGGAAGAAACTAGAGATATGGCAAGCTACTTTTAGAGAGTTAACAGTGCATTAAATGAAGTAAAAAATCAAGGAGGCACTCTGGAAGATGAAGATGTACTAGAGAGTATTTTGATGACCCTACTAGAGAGCTACAATGATAAGATCTCAACTATTGAGGAAGTTTATGATCCAAAGAAATTCACTAGAGAGCAACTATTTGGCACCTTGACTACATTTGAGAAGAGGAAATGTAAAACCCCATCCCACAACCTAGAGGACGATGCAACACTGTGGAAGCACAACTATTTTTTTTCTTAAAAAGAGTAACAATGACAAGTAAAGTAACCTACTCTAACCACATACATCGTCTAGGCCACACAACGTGTCTACATGTAAACCCATTACTTATAAAATTTAAACCAACCATAGCATATGAATATTAAACTCAAGATACAACATACAACAAAGCATTAAACCATTGCAAGATAAATCTAACACATAGAAATGTATTGAACATATTTCCACAAATACAACACTACATAACATCCAATACACCATTAAATCCAATAATGAATAGATCATAAATATTATTACAATTACATCGCAAAGGTTCACCTCGATACAAATGAGGTACTACAATTATACATAATGATCCCCATTTACAATAAAGAAAGAGAAGAACAACTCTAGAGAACCACACGAGCTCCTCGAACAAGAAGATCCCACCATCACAAATAAGAAGAGAACTCAACAATATAAGACACACCCCACCTAGCCATGTGGTACCCATAGGCCTAGCCCCCGTGCTAGGAGATAGTAAAAGGTAACCAAGACAAACCTATTACCTCTAGAAATGGGAAATATACAGAATGAAACTCTACCAACAAACATAAATCAACACGGTACTAGTAAACACAAAACAACACTGTACCAGTAAATACAAAACATAAGGTTACATTGCTTCCAGAATTCACTGAATCAATTACATCCATTGTACAATACAAACCAATTTTTTTCATAAGAGGAGTGTCATCACAAAGGTTGCATTGGTTGTCCAAAGGAGATCTTCCTAGGTCCTAACCCCCCTCTTGGGATATCCTAGTAACCTCTCACAAACCCGACCCCACATGCACACCAGTGTGAAATCAATTATCTTTTGAGAAGACAAGATAATGATCTTACCATTCCAGGCCTTCCCAACTCATCTCAAGTCTCATACAAGCCCTTGAGCCAATGAGCGAGGCTAATTATCTTGTTAATGTATAAAACTACTCTATCCCTAATATAGGTTATTTAATTTCCACTAATTAAACTAACTTTCACACGAGTTGCCTTGGGACCACTTTGTGTCTCGACCCTCGTTGAAAGCCACTCCCCTATCGACAACACATAAACTCATATCACACCCAAGGGTAGACAGTGCACTAAAACTGACCACACATAATCAATACACCTCAAAAGGTAACACATCCCTACAGATGTCCAATACTGAATCCCAATACATGCACTACCCAAGAAAACTCAAAGGGTGAACTAAAGTTACAACAACCCTTTCACAATTACCACTTTCGAAGACTTAGATTTTCACATTAACAGATACTTTCCCCCCAGTACATAGTTACAAAACACTTTTATAAATACAACTTCAAACAATTAACAAATGCTATCATTCGGATTTCCTAAATCCAATACAATAAATTTCTCATAATTTAAATACACCATTTAAACATAATTATGATATATTGATCCACAACGAATTAAACTAAATAATCACTTCTAGTTCCTAACTACTCATACGATTATCTCAAATTCACAATAAAATAATCAATCATTTTAGTTTAATTAACCATGGTTTAACAATATTTATTTTATTACTTACACATTAAATAAATATATTTAATATATATATAATTAGTTTTATTTATATATATACATATTAATATATTATTTCATTATAAAATAAATTATAATTTTCCCCAAATTCCATTTTAAATAAATTGCATACAATTTCCCAATATATAAATATATATATATAATATATACATAATATATAAAATACATATCATAATTACTATGTATATTATATATTAAGTATATAATATATATGCATATATTATATAATAAAGAAAAACAAACAAACATCACACAGTGGCGCAGGTTATTTTCCACAGCCGAAACCCCATATGGGGTTGTGACTGTGTAGGCAGCCCTGGCAACGCTTCACTCATAGCCACCTCCCCTATGGGGACGGATGTGGGGAAAGCCCCAGCCCCATTACATATATGTTTTTCAATTAAAAAAAATGAAACCCTACGATAATAAAAATCACATACGATGATTACAATTTTGTCTTTTACAATTTCATTTAAAATAAAATTTCCTCAGCAAATTTACAAAGCTTAAAATTAAATGCAAAATTTATATAAAATATATATGTATATGTACATATATATTTCAATATATATATATATATATATAAATTAATCCAAGTAGTGGTTAAAATTGGGCAACAATTTTTCACAGAAGAAGTTTCCTACAAGAAAGTTTAGAGATTTCATTTTCCCAAATAATTAAAAGAAATAGGAAACCAAAAAAAATAATGATTTTCTACAGAGATCTATAGTTCCTTTTATATAAGTCTATTTCGAATGAACAAATTACATAAAGGATTTTTAATTATTTTCTACAGATGTTCCCCTTTCAAGAAATCTTTTAAAAATGAAAGAAACAAGAACTTCTACAATATTGAAAATATTTTCTTATCCTTTTCCAAATTGCATTACCATAATATAAATAACTTTTCAATTCAAAATTCACAAAACAGTAAAGGAACATGTTCCAAAAGAAATGTTACCTCAAGAAATGTTGTCGAGCTTCTCTATAGCTTCAATTTTCCAATGTAGCCAAAGCTTCCTCCAGTGCAATTGCCTCTTTCCAAAAAACACAACAATGCCACAACCAAGAATTCTACAGCAAGATTCTAAAACAAAAACCTCTAAGAGATCCACAATTTCTTCACCAATTTCAACAAAAAACCAAAACTCTTCCTGTGAAACAACTTTCTTCCCTTTTTCCCAATATTTTCTCTGAGAATCAATTTACAACAATAAGATAAAAAATTTCTAACTCACAGTCATCCCAATCATAATATCTTTTCCCTAAACAACCCCAAATATTTTCCAACCTCATGCATTTAAAATAAAATAAAACAATTAATATATTTCAACAAATTTAAATAATCTTATTTATTTAATTCCCATATAATTTAATAATTAAAAGTTTTTAACAACATAACTAAATTAAATTAATTTATTTATTTATTTTAAAGCCTTCCCAACAATAATTCAATTAATCAAATATTTAAATCAAATACACATTTAATCTACCAAATTCAACTTGCACAATAATAAAATACCTAGAACAACAATGATAAGGCTAAGACCAAAACTCAAATTGATGACATGCTATACTAGGGTAAAGGTATGACTAAGTAGCCCATTACTACCTCCCAATATTATTTTTGAGTATTGGAGATGCACAAACCTATGAAACGAGGTGAAGATGTTGTCCTGTACCTACAAACCTACAACACAAGCAAGAGTTGTACATGTATACAGATAGTAATTCATATACACTGTGAAGAGAGAATTGCAGAACTCACAGGGCACTCACAAGTGAGTGATGCAATACCATTCTCTTCACCAATACAATGTCACATCAACTGATGAGATATAATATCAATTAAACTAAAATGAGTATATATAGCAATTTCATCTCAACTAAGCATCTATGGAACCATGAAGCATGTCAAATATAATCACCATGCATATAATTTGTCATCACATCAATATACTCTATCATCGCTTCACTGTTTGTGATATAATAACAATCACATAAAATATGGTCTATCAAAGAATCAGAACTATTAGATAAAACATAGTGAATCAGAAGGGTGTTACAAGAAATTTTGAAAAGAAAAGGAGAAATCTGAAATATCCTTCAAAGCCACAAAGACAGAAGAAGATCCAGATAGTGAAAGTTTATATGAGTTGGAAACAAACTTCACAAGGAAACTAAAGAAGGTACCAAAAATTACAAAGGTATGTTACCTCTTAAATGCTTTAGATTTGGAAAGATTGGTCATTTAGCAACTAAGTGTCTAGAAAAAGGAATAAGGAAAAAGTTTTAAAAGATCAATAAGAAGGCATATTATGTCAATGAGAATGCCAACTTTTCAGATAATGAATCAAATCACGAGGATTGTTTGTTTTTGGTGGAAAAGGATGACCTAGATTTGATATCTCTAATATTTTTCTAAAATCTAATGATAAGACTGAAGCCACATTATTTGTTAAAAGAAACAAAGATGAATGGTTGATTGATAGTGGATGTTTGAATTGTATGACTGGTGATAAAAGTAAGTTTGTGAAGCTTGAGAAATATGATGGAGGTTTTATTAGATTTGGAGATGATAAAAAAACATAGATTGTTGGAATTGGTTCTATTACCTTTAATGGAAAACATAACACAAACAATGTCTCCTGTATGAAGGGTTTATATCATAATCTTCTAAGTGTTGGATATATGTGCAAAAATGGCTATAATGTGGTGTTTCAAGATGATTGTTGTGAGATCCAGAAGAGATCCAGAACTATTATTGTAGCTGGAAAATGAACAAGTAGGAATATGTATAAATTGGAAGCAGATACAAAAAGATGCTTATTATCTCAGTCCAATGATAGTTAGCTCTGGTACCGGAGGATGTGTCACATCAACTTCGACAATTTTTTAAGGATAGTTCAATAAGAGTAGTTAGAGATTTTCCAAGACTAACCAACCCATACAACACTATCTGCAAAGGATTCCAAGAAGAAAATTAGACAAGAGAAATGTTTTGAAGAAAAGAGGAATCAAATACTGGTTTGTTGTACCTTGTACACACTGACCTATGTGGTCCAACCAGCGCAAGAAGCTTACAAGGTGAGAAATATTTCATTCTTTTAATAGATGATTATTCCATATTAACCTAGGTTGCATTTTTAAGAGAAATTAAAGGGTTTAGAAAAATTCAATATTTTCAAGGAAAGAGGTGAGAATGAAGTTGACAAAAGAATCAAGTGTTTAAGATTAGATAGAGGAAGAGAGTTTACTTCTAATGAATTCAATAAATTATGTGAAAAACATGTCATCAAAAGACAACTATCTACCCCTAGAACACCATAGTAGAATGGTGTAGTGGAAAGAATTAACTAAACAATTCAAGAAGAAACTAGAACAATGATCAATCAAGCAAGTTTACCATAGGTATACTAGAGAGAAGCAATATACACAATAGTTTACACTCTTAATAAAGTATTTATCTAGAGGAGGTATGGAAAGACATCATATGAACTATGGCATGGAAGAGCTCCCATATTAAAATAGTTCAAAATTTTTGGAAGCAAGTGCTACATCTGAAGAGATGAGGACAATCTTCAAAAGTTTGATAGTAGAGCTGATGAAGGCATATTTCTAGGTTACTCTACAAGAAGCAAAGTGTACCAGTGTTACAACAAGAGATTGAACAAGACAGTTGAAAGTGTGAATGTGAAAGTAGATGAAGATGTTAAAAGGAATCCTAATAGGAATATTGAATATGAATCAGATGAATTAGAAGACAAAGGAGAAAATGATAAGAAAGAAGAAGAAGAGACAAAGGAGGCTCCATAAACTACAACTAAAACCCCAAAGTATGTACAGAGAAACCACATACAAATCCAAAATATTGGAGATAAGAATAAGGGAATCATCACAAGAAGAAAATCAACTCAAGTGCAAATATTACTATGTTTACTCTTAGAAACTGAGCCAAAGACTGCGTAAGAAGCATACAATGACCAAAATTGGGTGAAGGAAATGAAATAAGAGATTGATCAGATAGAGAAAAATTAAACTTGGGAACTTGTGCCAAGACTAGTAGATAAAAATGTAATTGGAACAAAGTGGGTATTCCCGAACAAGCTAGATAGAAATGGAAAGGTAATGAGAAACAAGGAAAGAATGATTTGCAAAGATTACACTCAGATTGAAGGCATTGATTTTGAAGAAACATATTCCCCTATTGCTTAGATGGAAGTGATCCGGATAGTCTTAGTTGTTGCAGCTTTTGAGGATTTCAAATTCTATCAAATGGATGTAGAATATGCATTCTTGAATGGAGAACTGAAGGGAGAAGTCTACATTGACCAACTAGAGGGATTTAAGTTAGAAAGTGACCTGGATGTTGTTTGTAGGTTGAAGAAAGCTTTATAAAGATTGAGGTACACACCTAGAGGCTAGTGTGGTAGATTAGATAAGTATATAATTGGACAAAGATTTCAAAGCATAGAATGTGATGCATGTTTTTGATTCAAAAAATATGACACCATTTGAAAGCTATAGATATTTTTCAATCAGCCTATCAATTAGGACTTTAGTTATAATTCAAATAGAAAATGAATAATAATTAATTATTAAATTCAAAGTAAGCATAATTTATATAGGTGGAAAGTCTTGAATCTCCTCTAAAAATCCTTTATGTTTCATCAATTTTGGGTAAAAAAAAATCGTCAGCCACATACCCATCATATTGCCACTTTTTGGCCCATCGTGATCCTACACATATCTAGGAAATTGAAATTTATATGATAGGTAAGTTAGATTTCTTCCTTATACTACAAGTAAATCAAAAAAACAATGGAATTTTCATCTCTCAGTCCAAGTATACCAAAGAATTATTGAAGAAGTTTGAGTTGGAGAACTCCAATCTGGTTTGTACACCTACTGTTACTAGATGTAGGTTGACAAAAGAAGATGATTCACCTAAAGATGATGCATGTATGTACATGTCAATGATTGGAGAATTGATATATTTGACTACTACTAGACCAAACATTAAATGTATGATATTTTTTTAGTAGCTAGATTTCAACAAGAACCAAATGAATTGCATGTTGTTGTAGTAAAAAGGATCTTTATATATTTGAAGGGTACATAAGATATGGGGTGATGGTATTCAAGGGATTCATATTTCACTTTCACAACTTATATTTATGCTAATTCGGTTGGGTGTGTTGATAAACAACAAAGCACAAGTGCTAGATCTTATTTCCTTTGATCTCGATTGGTTCCTTGGTCAAGTAAGAAATAAGATTTTGTATCATTTTCTATTGTTGAAGTTGAATACATTGCATCATCCTCATTTTTCACTAAATTATTGTGGATGAAACAAATGCTAATGGACGCGTGCATATCATTTGATTAACCGATCTTAATTATGTGATAATACCAATGCAATAAACATTTCCAAAAAACTGGTACAACACTCTAGAATGAAACATATATCCATTAGATATCACTTCTTGAGGGAGAAGGTGTTGGATAATGAGGTAAGACTTGAATATGTACCTACAAAAGAGTAGATTGCAGACATTTTCACAAAATTAGTGAGCTTTGCTAATCCAGATTGGCATATTTCAGATGTTGTGTTATAGGGTAATTGCACAAACATGGTTCCCCAAAAAGGGGGCTTAAGTGGCCACCTTGTTTTCTAAAATCAGGAAATAATGACCTTGGACATGAAATTGAGGATAGTTACACTCAAAATTTTGAGATTGAACAAAAAAAGGATCGAAGTGCTCCAAGTCTACTTTCTAAAATACTAATTTATTTTGAAAATGGTTGAAATTAAGGGGTTCAAATGAGTGACATACACAAATTGGTTCTATTTTTGTCAAAAAAAAAATAACATAGCAACTCTTGTACGACCCTAGAATGGTGAACTTCTTTTAGTATTTTTAAAATTACTACAATCAGAAGTTAGCTAAGAGTATGTAGTTGATGCATGATTAGTCTGATAATTTTTTAATGAATATTTTTGCTTTACTTATTTTTGAAGTGGACACTTCTTGAAAAATAAATTTGGTAGTGCTACCCCTACAAATTTTGGAAACTCATTGAAATTAAAAAAAAAAATTGTAGAATTGAGTTTAGTTTCTAAAAATGTAATTTATTTGAAATTTTGATGAAGAGCTAATTTTTATAATGAAAAAACACCAAACACTATTTTTTTCCAAAAAAGAGATACACAAACAAAAGAAATTATAGATGTTCGATTTATTTGATATTGAACCACGTGCAATCCTAATGGTGAGCATGAACCCGATTATGTGAAATATTGTAGAATTTACAAAAATATGTCTCTAGTCATTGGGAATTCCCTCCAAGCCTTTGGGTTGGTATTCCAAGAAAAATACAAAGCCCAAGGCTTGGGGATTCCCAAAGTAAGATATAACACGCGTTATAATGCACTCACATTATATCTCATTTTTTACCATGTTTTTTGCATTTGTAGGGAACATGTCTAGCAAGACATAACACGAGCATGGTATAACACACTTGCATTATGTCTTTCTTTATGTTAATTTTTTCTCTATTGAATGTATTTTTATATATTTGTATATTTGTATGTACATGTATGCTTGTATCTATAAATGCATGTATATGTATGTATGCCTATATGTATGTAAGATTGTATCTACACATGTACATGTATACTTGTATGTATGCAGGGTTGTACGTGCATATGTATTATCCTTGTATGTATGTATTTATGTATATCTTTAGAGGGAGGGATAATTTTAAGAGAGAGAGAGAGATCTAGAGTTGTCTAGGTAGGGTGGGAGGGGGACATAGAGAGAGAGGGAGAGAGAGAGAGGGGGTGGGGGTGGAAGTAAGAGTTTAAGAGAGAGAGAGTGGGAGAGAATAGGTTGAAGTGAGAGGGACTTGGCTAGGTAGGGTGGGAGGGAGAGAGGGAGGGAGAGAGAGAAGGAGAAGGGGTGGGAGAGGAAGAGAGAAAGAGATATTTATGTAGGTAGGGTGCCAAAGGGAGAGACTTAAGAGTGTGAAAGTGGGTGAGAGGGAGAGACTTGAGAGATAGGTAGTGAGAGGGAGTGTGAGAGAGAGGCTGTGGGAGAGAGATGGAATGTGAGTGAGAGACCTAAGAGAGGGAGAAGGTGTGGGAGGGAGTAACCTGATAAAGGGGGAGAAAGAGAGGGGTGGAGTGAGAGAGACTTATCTAGGTAGGGTGGGAGCGATAGATAGAGAGAGGAGAGAGATACAGAGAGTGAGAGTTACCTAAGTAGGTTGTCATAGGGAGAGACCTGAGAGAGAGAGAGGGGGGGTGGGAGGGAGAGACCTAAGATAGGGAAAGAGAGGGAGTGGGAGACAGTGGGAGGGAGATAGAGAGAGATAGATAGAGGGAGTGAGAGAGGGTGGTGGGATTGATTGAATGAGAGGTACATAGAAAGAGGAAGAGGGTAGACAAAGACAATTAGAGAGGGTAGGATAGAGGGAGGGAGGGAGAGGTGAGATGAATAGATAGAGAGAAAGTGATAGGGTTTGAGGGTATAGGGTTGAGGGATTGGGGTGGGGGACCTATAGGGTTGATGGTTTCTATGGTATTAGGATTTAAGGGTTGAGGATTGAGGGATTAGGGTTGATGGTAGAGGGTATTTGGTAGAGGGTATAGGGTAGAAGGTTTAAGGGTTTAGGGTATAGATTTGAGGGTATATGGTTGAAGGATTAGGTTGAGGGTCCAATGTAAAGGGTAGATGGGTTAGGGGTTTAGGGTTTAGGGTTTAAGGATTGAGGGTTGAGAGTTTAATGTATAGGGTAGAGTGTAGATGGTAAAGGGTTTAAGGGTTGAGGGTTGAGGGTCTAGGGTTTAACATTTAGGGTAGACGATTCAAGGTATAGGGTGTAGGGTCAAGGGATTAGGGTTAAGGGTCCAATGTATATGGTAGACGGTGTAGGGGTTGAAGGATTAGGTTTTAAGTGTTGAGGGTAGAGGTCAAAGCATTGAGCGTTTAAGGGTTGAGGGATTATGGTTTGAAGTTTTAGGGATTAGGGTAGAGTATTTTCATAGATTTAAGGGTGTAAGGGTTGAGGGATTAGGGTTTAGGGTAGAGGGTAGATGGTAGAGGGTAGAGGGTAGAGGGTAGAGGGTAGAGGATAGAGAATTTAAGGGTTGAGGGTTGGGGGTTGAGGGTTTAGGATTTAGTATTTAAGGGTTTAAGAGTTGAGGAATTATGCTAGAGATGGAGGGATGGATGGATAAAGAGATGAAGGGATAACTGTGATAGAAGAAGGAGAGAAGAGGAGGGAGGGACATAGATATATGATGGTACAGGATCCAATGTATAGGGTAGAGGGTTAATAGAGGGTATAAGGTTGATAACTTCTAGGGTTGAGGGTATAGAGTTGAGGGATTAGGGTTAAGGGTATAGATGGTTGAAGAATTGGGGTTGAGAGTCCAATGTATAGGGTAGTGGGTTTAGGGTTTGATGGTTGAGGATTTAGGGATTAAGGGTTGAGGATTTATATTTGAGGGTTGAGTGTTTAATTTATAGTGTAGAGGGTAGAGGGTAGAGGGTTTAAGGGTTGAGGATTGAGGGTAGAGGATGGAGGGTATAGGGTTGGGGGATTCAGGTTGAGGGTCCAATGTATAAGGTAGAGGGTATAGGGTTGGGGGATTAGGGTTAAGGGTCCAATGTATAAGGTAGAGAGTATAGGGGTTGAGGGATTAGGGTTTAAGGGGTGATTAATTAAGGGTAAAAAGGGTTGAGGGATTAGGGTAGAGAGTTTACTAAGTTGGCTTAAGGGTTTAAGGGTTGAGGGATTAGGGTAGAGGGTAGAGGGTTTAAGGGTTGATGGTTTAGGCTTTAGGTTTTAGGGTTGAGTGTTTAAGGGTTTATAGAGTAGAGTGTAGAGGGTATAGGGTTTAAGGTTCAAGATAGAGGATTGAGGATATTGGGTTGGGGGATTAGGGCTGAGGTTCCAATGTATAGGGTAGAGGGTATAGGGGTTGAGGGATTATGGTTTAAGGGTTGAGGGTTTAAGGGTCAAGAGGGTTGAGGGATTAGGGTAGAGAGTTTGCTAAGTGGGTTTAACGGTTTAAGGGTTGAGGTATTAGGGTTGAGGGTAGAGGGTAGAGGATTGAGGGTAGAGGTTTGAGGGTTTAATATTTTAGGGTTTAAGGGTTGAGGTTTTATGGTTAAGGGCTAAGTGTTTAAGGGTTTGTAGGGTAGAGTGTAGAGGGTAGTAGGTTTAACGATTGAGGGTTAAGGTTTAATTTATAGGGTAGAGGGTAGATGGTAGAGGGTTTAAGGGTTTAGGGTATAAGGCTTAAGGGTAAAGGGTAGAGGGGAGAGAGATACAATTAGGGTATAAGGGTTAAGGGTAGAGGGTAGAGGGGAGAGAGACATGAATGAGTGAGAGAGGAAGAGGGGGTAGGAGGGAGAGATGAGAGAGAGAGAGAGGGTATAAGTGTAGAGGGTAGAGGGGAGAGATGGGGTCGGTTTAAGGGGATAGGGTAGAGGTGGGGGGAGAGATGGGAGTGGGGTTTATGGGTTGAGGGTATAGGGGAGATAGAAGGTGAGTGAGTGAGAGGAGAGGGTGTGGAGGGAGGGGAAAGAAGGAGGGAGAGAGAGAGAGAGAGAGAGAGAGAGAGAGAGAGAGAGAGAGAGAGAGAGAGAGAGAGGGAGGGAGTGGGAGAGAGATAGAGGTTAGAGGATAGAGAGTATAAGGGTTAAGGGTAGAGGGTAGAGGGGAGAGAGATAGAATTAGGGTTAAAGGGTTGAAGGTATAAGGGTTAAGGGTAGAGAGTATAGGGGAAGGACAGGAGTGAGTGAGTGAGAGAGAGAGAGAGTCGAGAGAGGGAGAGGGGGTAGGAGGGAGATACTTGAGAGAGAGAGAGATAGAGGAAGTGGGAGATTTTTAGGAGTGACTGAGTGTATATGGGTTAAGGGTAGAGGGTAGAGGGGAGAGAGATAGAATTAAGATTTAAGGGTAGAGGGGAGATAGATAGAATTAGGGTATACAAGGTATAGAAAAAGAGAGAAAATAAATCTATTAAAAAATAAACTTTCTCATAACACAAGTGCATTTTGAAGAAGTAGAGATATGACCATTTTAGCAAGAAATAATAATGCACTCACATTATAGTGTGAGGGTTATAATGCTAGCATGTTTTGGCTTGCTCTAAAATGGTAAAAAACTCAATATGCCTATGATCTCAAGCCCCACATTCTCCATATTCTCCTGGTTCTTCACGTGCTCTGACAAATAGTAGCTTTTTGATTATGTTGTGAAGTTTACATGCATGTTTTTCACATTCCACCACCTTTTTCATGATCTTTCCACCACCATTGGATGAAAATAATAGAGTTTTCATGTTGAAAGGGATTTAATATAAATTCAAGTTAGAATTCTATTGAAAACTGATATAAAATTGAACTTTGGAGGGGAAAAATCTTTTGAAAAAGTAAAATTATTGAGGAGTTTGAAGAAAGAAGAAGCAAAGGATACATAATTTGGTAGAATTCCTCCATTTGAAACTCTGGTTTTTAGGTATTTGAATTCTTTACACATTTTCTTTCATTATATTATAGATTCCTTTCATTTTTGTTAGTTTTCATATTCCATGTTGATCATTGTGTGTTTGTCATTATAACCTTAGGTTGCCAATAAACATTTTAAATTAAACAATTCTATACACTTTCCAATTACATTTTTAAACCACATCTCTTTGAGGTATTTTTCTATTTAACAATTGAATTTCCTTGTGTATGCTTCCACATTTTGTATATGGATATATATGACATAAGTTTTAAGGAAGTAATATAAAATGTAATTTCTCAATCCTTTATTATAGATGTGCATACCACTCTCCAAAGATTTAATTGGGGTATTTAGTCAAATAGTTATATTGACCAGATAATTGCCTTATCTATGGTACCAAAGTTTCCATACATGTCTCTAAAAAATTGGAATATAATCCTCCCATATTGATAGCTCTTTGAAACTATTTTGGTTTTCATCTCTATTTCTAAACTACCTCATCACTAAAGCTACCTCATCACCTATGTTGTGATATATTTTAAATGTTTCCCTAATTAGTCTACATACAAGGGATTCTAACCCTTCTCTCCATTCTTTCAAGACTCTTTATATTCAAGGCTAAGTTTTCAACATGGGGAAAGGTGCATCCTATCTTGTAGAGCATCTACTAAAAACAACAAACCATCAAGGGTACTTATGACCCTCAACACAACTTGAGAAGATCAATTGACAATTCACCAAAAACACATTTCAACTCTCAACAAAAACCCTTCATTTTCACTTCATTTCTATAAAGCATCAAAACATAAAAAATTTCTCCAAACCTTTATCAAACTCAAAAAAATCTGAACCATCATTATTTTAACAGGAACAAAGCAAAAACCTGATTAGGAAACTTTGAATCCATCCATTCATTCAACATGCACCAATTTAGTATTCAAAGCAACTTGCTCCACAAGGAAAAATGACAACAAACTAACCATTCATGCTTCTAATATTTTGCCAGACTTCCAAGAAACTATAATAATCATGCTTTAGATTGAAATAAACCAAACACCTTGTGAGAAAACTCTAAAACATTTAATCTTGATCAACAAGCATACTCAAGTCACTAGTTTGCACCATGGTTTCACATTACTCAAAAAACCAAAACAAAAAATTTTCTTTCTAAAATTCATCAAAGAATTAAGACATATCTACCAACATCACGTAGATAGATTCAAACCAAAATACATCACTCAAATCACTGTTTGTACAAAATTACTCTTTCTAGCATTCAAGGTACCAAATTCCTAGTAGGTTTCCAAACCCCCAAATCGAGTGTTTCTCTTAACCCACCTTGAACCTTTACAAACAAAAAGAATATTCAAGAATCATTTTCAACCTTATTTAACATACTTGAACAATAAGGTATGTTACTTTGGAAAATATATAAACAAAACTGACTGTCCCATGGTAGAATGCACCAAATTATGTCAATTTTGTGAAGCAACTATCAAAAAACAACTCCAAACCGTTAAATAACCTTGGGCAGCATTGAGATAGGGTTCAAAAAATTTATTTCACCATATTTGACAGATAGAAAGACTCAATAATGCACTATATTTTAAAACCCTCATTCTAGGTCATCATTGTCTAGATATGATAGGGGTTTATAGGAAATATACCTTCCCAACCTTATTTTACTTAACCTCTACTTCAAAAAATTTCCAAATGATTTGAACAAACTATAGAAACCAACTCTCAACCATCTTGTAAGCATCTACAACAAATTCTAATATGGAGCCATCATTTTCCACGGTAAAAATCAGAAATTCTTGAGGGAAGCAATAAAATTTCATATTCTTGCCTTCCCCTACACTCACACACACATTCAAATTGAAAATAAACTGATTCAATACATTCCACTAATCTAACTAACCCTACATCAGTGGAATGGCATATTTAACTCTTTAATGGACTCTCAAAACCCTTGTCTAAGTGTTTCAAAACTATTTATTATAAAAATGCTCTGAAAGCCCTGAAACTTAATGGAATGCCCTCAAAATTATTTTAGAAAGGTGATAATAGTTTACTCTACAAGATCCAATGAATAATATAACCTAAGAGTTACTTGTACAGTTCGTACAAACTAAACAATGACAGAGAAAACACAAGAAATTCTGAATAAGGTACTTTTATTTTCTATTTTCTTTCAAGAATACAAACTACCACTTTGATTTCCTTCTCCAAGCATTAAATAGATTTTTTCATTTGAATGGGCCCTCACATGGCCATTTTTACAATTCTTTCATGCTAAACATGCAAATTTCATGAAATTGCCTATTGGAGGCATATTGTGCACAAGGTGCTCTTGCACCAAGGCAACATATGCCAAATAGAAATGGGGTCTCACAGTGATGTAAATCACTGTTACACCCCATTTCTATGAGGCATATGCTTCCTCTACCTTCTAACCCTACTATATTGGCAGGCTAGTGAGTGAGCTAGCTTGCTAATGCTCCACTAGCCTACCAATGCAGTAGGGTTGAGAAGGTTGGGGCAATGTATGCCTCATAGAAATGAGGTATCATGGTGATGTATATTACCATGAGACCCCACTCCTATGCTCAAGCATACATTTCCCCAACCTTCTCAACCCTACCACATTGGTAGGCTAGTGAGTTAGACCCCAATGTAGTAGGGTTGAGAAGGTAGGGGCATCATATGCCTCATAGAATTGGTTTCTCCATGAGCCCCCATTTCTATGAGGCATACACTAGCCCTACCTTTTGATACAATGAGTAGGGGATCAACTTGTTCAAAACACAATCTGACACAACTCAAGCAAACTTTTAGGACTTATAACCCCAACCACATTCCTAACTTCTCCATAGCCAAACAAGACTTCTAACATCTTGATTTCAGTCTGCACAAACTCAAAAGAACAAGAAATTCCACTACCCCCAAAGTTTACATATATTTCCCCTCTCAAACCTCACCATTCAACTCAAAAATGCATATTTGCACCACTAGGGCATCATACCCAATTGATCAAATAACTTCCCCTACTCCTAGGACTAATTCAAACATTTATCCCTAACATTTCAGACCTATCCCACCTAGTTACAAAAATTACAGAGGCTGGAATATGTTTTATTTCATTGTGGACAACTATAAACCCTTAAAATAGGGTTATATGGGCTGCTGATAGTAAATTGGATCAAAATTTCACCAAACACAATAACAAGAGAATGAAAGCTACCTCCTACAATTTGAAGTGACAACTTTTCGTATTTTGTAAAAGTTTTCAATTTTTAACTCTCTAACCTCCTACAAGATGATTGTAAGTATTTTTTATGAAGCCTTGAATGAAATATATTTAATTTATTTGAATGAATACATTTTTGACGAACTAATATTCATCCCATTACCATGCTACAGGTAAAATTATCCACCATGCCAAAGGAAAAAACAAGGAGTAAACTAACAAACGAAGAGTATGAAACCAAAAATGAAAAGGAGAGAGAACATGTGGTGACATATAATGAAAAGAATAAATTGGGTACTATTGATGAAACAATCCAACTTAAGAAGAACCTCAACCATCAAAAAGAGAACAAGCATTGACGACACAAAGGGAATGAATGCGAAAGCATCGTGGTAAGAAAAAATTAGATACCATAGTTGGAGACACACCCTCTACAACAAGTGAATACCAAGGGACACCATTAAGCACAAGTGAATATGGTGGCTAACCTAGAGGCTAATCAGCTACCTACTGACTTTAAGGTGGTAGAGAGTGATGATGATCAAGTATTCTTCATTGCACAAACACAACCATAGGCTCAAAGACAAGGAGGTTGGTAGCAGCCACAAGGATACTGGACTCCACCCTAAGGTAATTGGAAGAAAAATCCTTAATGGAGAAGTCCACAGCAATGGCAGAACCAATTCCCTGCCTCCCTGCAGCTTCAGCAACCACAACCTTAGGCCCTCATCCCACCTCCTACACCACCTGCAGTGAAAGGCTTTGGTCTTTCTCCTGCAACATCTCTTTAAATTCCATGATGCATGCACATAATAAAGGTTTCCTTTTCAAGGATGCCACGTTCTCCATTTTTCCATCCATCACCGCCATTCACTCTCTTTTCTTCCACGTCATCCATCCTACCATACCACCTCATTCATCTGCGCCACCCTTAATTATGATTTCATTCCCAACTATCATCTCATGCTGAAGCTATCATCTTTCTCAGCACATATGCGCATTTATTGAAAGGTACGATATCTTTTTTTGTCGTGTGATTGATTTATTTCATTTTATTCATTTACTACTATGTCTATATTAGTCATTATTACCTGATCTCCACCTATTCTTTAGTACATGTGTGGACACATGTCATATTTTAAGTAGGGGGCAGGATAATCCATTTCACTTATGCTGCTGTCACAACTATTTAGATATTTTTCTTCATTATTTTGTTGTACTTTCCAAATATGACTGCATGTTTCATCCTAAATAACAATTAAAACTACTTGTTTAAGTAGTTGTAACAATCATTACATGAAAATATCTTTTGAGTTCATTCTTGGAAAAGAAGAGAAAGTGACGACAAGACAGAAAGAAGCAAAAAGAAGCAAAGCAGAAGAATTTTCTTTTGAATTTTCAGAAAAGGTTTGAGATTTTGGAACCTCGACGAAGGTAATTTTCCAATATGGGTGGTCAATTGGTAAGATATGAGCCTATAGCTCATGATCTCTTAACATAAAATCCTCAAACAATACAGGCATTCAATAATTGTGGTTGGCTAAACTATTTTCTGTGGTTAGATTCTTTCAATGAGGAAGCTGCTGGTGAATTTTAAGAACTCTTTCATAAGAGGTTTGAATTATGGTTGCCAATAACATTTCGACCTTCAGTTTTAATGTGGCCTCTTTATCCCTACCAAGCTACAAATATTAATGAAGATACATAAGCTCATAGGTATGAAGGTGGCAGAGTTTCAGAGGTTTTTATTACAAATTCAGAACTTCATTTCAGGGTCATGCCTCAACCACTGATTTTAGAGAGACCACTAGAAAGTTTAATGTTGGAGGACCAGCATTACGTTAAGTAGGGGGAAAATGATGAGCCCAAAATATGCTCATAATTTGGGTATCATTGTGTACTTTTAATACCCTTACTTTTGTTGTTCATGGTTGTTTAACTCTTTAGAAACCTTTTATTGGGGGGTATCCTATGGCAATACATTTTTATATTCCTGTAGCCTATCATGTTGATATGTCTATATTTATTACCCTGTTTGACTTCCCAAATGACTAGTATAATGCATGTAGTTTTTGAATAATGAAATAAATTTGATGTGATTAATAAATGAATATCGTGTAAGTTGCCATGCATGTTTCTGTTCACTTCTATTGCCTTGTGTTTCGTAGGTTGTTGAAAAAAGTATGAACAAGTCAAGCACAATTGATCTCGGCCTTGCAGTAAAGTCCATTTCCTGCACGACTTTGAGGAAGTTATTCTGGCAAAGATTCTTTGACTGAAATTGTTGGGAAGGAATTTAAATGTCAATTAATTTTGAAAGAGTGGAATGTGGAATTCTCTCTGAATCGTGTTGAGTGGATAAGTTCATTTATTTAGTTTGTTCCTCGATTCTAGGATACATTTACATCCACGTATTTCTCTGTTAGGGTTAGTTAGTTATTTTTTTTCCTAATTTAAATAAGTGTTCCTCCTGTGCGAGTGAGCAAGCATAACGAGATAGAAGGGATATCATGTAAAAGTTAGTATGATAATAAAAAGTAGAGTATGTATGATAAGAAATAGAGTTTTGCGTTAGTTTTCATATGGGCAGAAAAATGTACACCATTCTAAATTTATGAATAAAATTTGATGAATTTATGAGTTCAATTCTTGCATAATTAGTTGATGCTTGCTAAGGGGGCCCACTTAGTAAGTATCTATAGTTAGTTAGTTAGTTGTTTATTTTCTATTGATCATAAGTTAGAATTCATTCTTGAAGTTTCTATGCAAACTCAATCTTATATTGTTCCTGCAACATTGGGAATCCATCCATGTGTATGTTCCTATAGCATAAGGCTAGTTAATAGTTTGTTTCTCAGTTGGTAGTTGTTATGGTTTCTATTTTGATTATGTTTAGAGAACTTTTCATTACCTTCCTATAACGTAGGTATAATTCCTTTCAAGTATTTATTTTCGATAGGTTGTGACTGAAACTGGTTCTTAGTACACACACAATGCTGCTCCATTTCAAGTATACGTTCCCCGGTTTGACAAGTAAATGAACAACCATAAAAAGATATTAGTCTCCTGCTAGAATGTCCAATTCCCAGGATAGGTTTTTCCGTGATTTTCATATCCTTTTGTGGGTGTGACCACAGTGGTTGAATTTGCAAAGAACTACACTCTACAACCACAATGTTGGGTGCACTCACAATATTACAACTCCACATAGGTTTCAATATTTTTGCACATAGCAATCATTCATGTAGTTGACAGAATAGAGGACCAAAGGATGGTATTGAGGGAGTATCGCTTTTATAGTAGTGATGATCACACACATTCTCTAGATTTCATGCAAGGTTTCTTCTAGATGTTCTACAATGATTTGGATCAAAGGGGCATAGCATATGATCAACATATAATATAGTCAGATAACTATGCAACATAGTTCAAGAACTTGTCCGTGTTCTACTAGTTGAGAAGGATGCATGTCATTACAGGTGTTCAAAATATGTGGAACTTTTGTGAGTTATGGCATGGAAAGGGGGAGCATGATGGTGGAGGAGCATGCATGAAAAGAGCATTAGCATGAGAGGAGTTAAAGTATAAAGATAGTGCAAAGTTGGAAGATGCAAGATCAATCATCGAGTGGTGTAATGCTTCGAAGGGTCCAAGTAATTAATGTACGTCTTTATTTCATATATTTTTTTGGTTTATGTATGATAGTAACATTGCACCATATGAGGATTATTGTACACTAACAAGATCAGGTGAGCTACACTCTTTCCTTATCTCAATTGTAGGTACATGGAGTGTCGATACACTAAAGATGGCATGCTTTTTTTCTTCATGTACAATGCAAGCCTAGAGTGATTGTGAGTCAAGGGAGTGGGTTGAAAAATGGTTGACAAGTTATCTTAGCCCACTTCACATGTATCACCCTATTATGGCATTGGAAATAACACAGATGGAATCATTGGTTGACTTTGACCACATATCAAATCTAGTTCAACCAAGTAACATATCTACTTGCTTAGTTTTTGAAATTCCATATTGACATCTTACTTTGTAGTGTATTCATAATGTTGGCTAATTTCAAGAGATTTGCTGCACATATCAATGTAGGGCATGTTTTTACAATTATTGTAGATCAAGAAAATGAAGAGGGACCGAACTATTATTTGTGTCATTGTGTTGAAGCAAAAAATAAATTTGAGTCCCTAGTTATAGATGGAGAAAAGATCGAATACCCTACAAGATTAGTTGTTGTTACTAGAATATGGCTTAGAAGGTACCCACATAAGAGTGTTAAATATTGGTTGTTTTAGGACTTTGACACACATCGTAAGATTCTTCATTACTAGAACCTTATTGTGGCATCCAATGTTTGGTTGACCAAATATGGGGGTAGAACTTTGAACAAGACCTTTTGGAAGGTCTGTGAGTCTGACCATGAGGCAATACTTGACACAATAAAGAGTAGAGAAAACTCGGATGGTTCATTGGATTAATTTGTAAGTATGCACATTGGTTCTTATTAATTTATACTTGTATGCACAATAATTTGTTTGATGCCAATGCTATCATCTTCTTTTTATTTTCCTATTTGTAAGTAAGCTATTAAAAATTTATTGGTATCCCTTTGCAGTGATCCAAGTGGATCCAAGAAACCTAGAAATTTCTATCTTAGAATCTATCCAAATCAACATCATCAGAAAAAGCTCACTGAAATGGTCTTAATACAACTTGAACGAGCTCAAAAGGAGTTTGTATGCAGAAGATATGAACAATCAAAGGTCCAATCAAACCTAGTATAGGGGCTAGTCAAAGGAAAAAAAATTATCATCTCAAAAATGGTCAAAAATAGCATCATGTTGAAGAGCTCCTTGCCATGATTCCAACGTCATTCATTTTGCATCAAACAAAGTCTTTATGAGTGAGATATCACTGGTCAAAGTTTGAAAAAGGAAGGTTGACTAATCAAAATGATGATGTGAGCATGATGTGGCAGATGATGACGTGATAGATGATGATGTGGTAGTTGATGACATGGTCCAACTAGGTGATGACACGTGGTAGGAGGTTGAGGTTGTAAGCATAGGTGACATGGTCCAACCACATTATGACACATGTCAATCTATGAGAAAATAATATCTTGCCACGCAGCCCAGTGGCTAGGTGCCACATGGCACTGTTGGGAATGTCCTCCATTGCTGGTTGTTATAAAAATTTGTTGGGGAGAGTTGAACCTATGACCTCCACTCTCCCACTCTTCCTCATAACCATTACACTAGTGCAATTGTTGGGATATCACAAGTCACAAATATGGTGTAAGAATAGGGTATGTGCAGGATCATCATGGAAAAAACAGGCCCTTAAGTGGCAAAAAATTCAAAAAAATCAAACTTAGGAAACTCGACATAAAAATTTGAATAAGTTATCTATATTATTTCAAAAATATGTAAGAATAGAATCTGTAGAAAATTGAATGTAGTTTCGAAACTACTAGGTTTATTTTTTTAAAGTAAAATCTATTTGGTGAAAATTTGAAATTTCAATGTAGTAGTACTTAAATTTCAGGGAAAAATAAGAAGTAGGTGTCTATCTAACCACCCTAACCACAATAAAATGATAATATTTTCTTAAAATATTTTAGAAATAAGTAGAGGACTCATGTTCAGATGTGATGCATTTTTTTTGTAATTTTTTTCCAAGTAAATAATTAATTATGAATTTTTTATTACAAATTTTTAAAAATATAAAAACTCGTATGTCTGACCACCTTAACTTGGTCAAAACTTCATGAAATTCATTTTTTCTTTTTTTAATCCTATAGTATGCAAAGCATAGAATGTTATGGATGTTTTGGATTCAAAAAATGTGATACCATTTGAAAGATATAGATATTTTTCAATCAACCTATCAATCAACACTTTAGTCGTAATTAAAATAGAAAATAAATAATAATAATTTATTAAATTCAAAGTAAAACATAATTTATATTGGTGGAAAGCTGAGAATATCCTTTAAAAACTCTTTTCATTTCATCAATTTTGGGTGAAAAAAAAGTCATCAGCCAGATGCACTACACATACCCAATAACATCTCCAATGATAAGGCCAAAAAAAAGAGGGGACAGATTTTGAACCCGCAACCTCCAACCTCCCATTTCTACTTGTTACCACTATGCCAAACAAGTAGTTACCATGGATTTCAGAGTCAATAGATTTTAAAGGCTGTTTGGAAACTGTTTGCCCCCAAATTTAAATGATCAACCCTTTAAAATTAAAAAGAATTTAATCCCGAAAGGATTTATGATTTGTAATAGCCCAAAATTATGGAAGTAGAAGGGCTTAAATAATATTGAGAAGATATTTGAATATTATTAAAATATTATTAAGAATATTTATGGGATTTAGTGGATTTTTATATGTAAATTAAGGGGGATTCTGAAGATTATTACTTGTAATGGGTGATATGGGCTGATTTTACAAAATCATATGGTTAAAGCCCATATAAGGAAATAAAAGTGTAGATAAGGGGGATTTTTTTTGGCTTGGGAATGAAGTAAGTTTATTTTGGAGAAAGAATTCTTTCGAGGAGAATATTGTAAGCATGAAGGCCTTTTGAGTTTCTTCAAGTGTTGAGAGTAAATTATGAGAAATTTTATTCAGGTTTTGGGGCTTGGATATTGTAACAAGGCATTTCTATTGCTTGGAAACATTAATAAAGACATCCTACTTGAGAAGTGGGCCTAGAGATGTAGTCCTGATTGGAAAAGCTTTGTTATCAACCAACATTATCTCCTCTTTTGTCTTATTCTCTTTATTTATTTTCACTTTTCCGTTCACTATTTGAGCTCCAATTACAACATTTCAGTAATTAGTTAATTTCATTAATTCATATAAACATGAATTTATTTTGTAATTTCAACAGTTAAACAATATATTCATGCAATTTTGTTGCAATCGGGGAAAAAATGTAATTAGGATTAATTTGGAAGTTATTTTGTAAACCTCGAATTACAAAGCAGTTTGGTATCAAAGCCCATTTTGGAGGAAATTGCAGAAGTGAATGTTAACTAGGTTGAAATTGAAACAAGGAGAAGGTGCATTGGAAGAATTCAATCTAGAGATCAGAAAATGAAAGACCTTTCCACTGAAGATGTTAGAGATTGTAACTGAGCATGAAGCTTCATAGCTTGAACTAAAAGCTTTTAAACAAGATTTTCTCAAGATGAAGTCAATGGTGGAAGTTCTTTTCTGAGAGAGGAAAGAACGAAAGAAGAGAAAGGAAGGCAAGGCTAGAAGGAAGTAGGAAGTTGAATCCTTGTTGAAAGAAGACAAAGGTAAAGGGGTAGGAGGTGGTGGTGACCCTCTTGAACCTCCATCCTTGTCCTCTTCATCTTCCTCATCCTCTTCATCTTCTTTGTCTAACTCTTCTAAAAATAAACAGCCTGTGAAAACTAATACACCTTTATTAATGTTTGATGTTAAATTTGATTTTCCAACCTATAATGGAGAACTAAATATGCAGAAAAACTTGATAATTGGATTAAAAAAATTTAAGTTTATTGTAGAATTTAGAAGTTTATTGAGGATTCTCAAAAAATCCAATTAGCCACTCTTTGCCTGGGAGGCACAACTTTAATTTGGTGGGAGAGTAGAACATAGGAGGATATAAGTCATTATGTTAAAATTATTTCTTCTTGGTTTGATTTTACAAGTTCACTTAAAAAAAAATTATCCATTAGGGCACATGCAAAAATCAATGATGAATTGGAAATCATTAAGGCGAGAGAAAGGACAAAGTGTCGAAGAATATAAACAGGAGCTTAGGAAGAGGGATTTAATTTTTGGCATTCCATTGTACACACAAGAAACTTTGTTAAAGTACATAGGTGGATTATGTGATAGTTTGAAACATACCATACTTATGTTTAATGTAACTAACATTGATGAAGTTAGTGTGCAAGCTATCCATTTGGAGACAAGCTCAAGGAATAGCCATGCCAATCTATTAATGAACTCAAATAAGCACAAAGGAAGAAAGAAAGGGAAAGAGAAACCATAGTGAACAACTACTGCAAAAAGGAAGGGCACAAAGATGTGAAGTATTGGAAATTGCATCTTGATCATAAGGAAAAGTGGTTCAAGGATCAAAAGGGTAAGCAGAAGTCCACAACTATCGTGCAAGACCATGGTTCAAAATCTGGTGACGAATCAAAGATAACAATTGTGGGTATTAAAGGTAATGTTCTTGTTGCTAGTACTAGTTCCCATGCTTCTTCTATGGGGTGTAATGAAGTCCTTGTTGAAAGGAAAAGGAATTAGTTGTTTCAAATAAGGACTATTATAAAACAAAGTAAAATTGATACACTCATAGATAGTAGATCACAAGAGAATTTAATCTTTGAAGAAGTTGTTAGGAAACTAGGATTCAAGACAACACCTCATCCTAAGCCATATCCACTAGGTTGGGTAAATGATAATGCTCGATTACAAGTGTCAAGGCAATGTAAACTTTGATTTGCAATCACATCCAATTTTGTAGATGAGGAAGAGTTAGATGTAATTTTGCTTGACATCTATGGGATGGTTCTAGGTAGTCCTTACTTGTATGATAGGAAAGCCATTTTCTACAGGGAACATAACAATTATCATTTGTTTAAGGATGGAATTGAATATAATGTAAAAGCTTATCACATGAAGAATGATAGATCTGTTGTAAACATAGGACTTATGAAGATAATTTTAAATGCAAGCAACGCTTGTAACAACTAGTGATACTAAGCATGAAGATGATAGGGTGTCACAGACAACACAGTGTGAGGATCAGTTGCAAGCATAGTTAAGCCTTCAACCAAAGGTGGAAAAAGAGGGTTTGAATGATTCATTTTCTAACAATGTTCTTGTTTAGGAGATCCAACACGTTGATACTTTTTCCTTCAAATCAGTTTATTCAATATTTTTGCTTGTTATTCTACTAGTTAGTTCTATGTGGGTGATGGATGTGACAATGAATATTGATGAATATGAAGTTAATTGTATCAACAATTCTCTCATTTTTCTTCATGTTTTTGATGGGTCAGATGTTCAAGATTCTAGTAGGGTGGATAGAAGGTACTAATAAAATGGGATGACAATTCCCTAGCTCAAATTTGATATTAAAATAAACTTTTATTGGTCCAAAAGCTTCTCAATTGGGAGGAATGCTCCAGGTGGATCCAAGAAACCTAAAAATTTCACACTCTCAGAATCTATGCAAATCAACATCATCAGAAAAAGCTTAGTGGCACTATCTTGACGCAACTTGAACATGCTCAAAATGAGTTTGTATGCAAAAGATATGCATGGTCAAAGGTTTGGTCAAACCTGGTACAAGGGCCAATCAAAGGAAAAAAATGATTGTCTCAAAAATGGTCAAAAATAGCATCATGTTGAAGAGCTCATCTCCATGATTATGATGTCATTCATTTCACGTCAAATGGAGTCTGTATGAGTGAGATATTGTTGGTCAAAGTTTGCAAAAGGAAGGTTGACTAGTCAAAATGATGATGTTAGCATGATGTGGCAGATGATGATGTGGCAAATGATGACATGGTATATGATGATGTGGTAGATGATAATGTGTCCCAAGTAGGTGATGCCATGTGGTAGGACGCTGAGATGGTAAGCATAGGTGGTGCAGGCCAACCACATTATGATATGTGGCTTAGTGGTTGGGTGCCACATGGCATTGCTAGAATGTCCTTTGTTGTTGGTTATTATTAAAAAAATTTGGGGAGAGTTGAACCTATGACCTCCACTCTCCTACTCCTCCTCATAACCATTGCACCAGTGCAATTCTTGGGATATCACTTTGCAAATATGGTATAAGAATAACATATCTGGTGATAAGGCTGAAAAAGGAGGGGTCAAGTTTTGAACCTGCCAGCTCCAACCTACCATTTCTACTTGTTACCACTATGCCAAACAACTAATTAGCATGGATTTTAGAGTTGGTTGATTTTAAAGGCCATTTGGAAACTATTTGCCCCTAAATTTAAAATATCAACCCTTTAAAATTAAAAACAATTTAATCCCCAAAGGATTTATGATTTGTAATAGCTCGAAATTATGGAAGTAGAAGGGCTTAAATAATATTGAGAAGATATTTAAAGATTATTAAAATATTATTAAGAATATTTAGGCGATTTAGTCGATTTTTATATGTAAATTAATGGGGATTCTGAAGATTATTACTTATAATGGGTGATATGGGCTGATTTTACAAAATCATATGGTTAAAGCCCATATTAGGAAATAAAAGTGTATATAAGGGGGATGTTTTGGCTTGGGAATGAAGTAAGTTCATTTTGGAGAAATAATTATTTTGAGGAGAATATTGTAAGCACGAAGGCCTTTTGTGTGTCTTCAAGTGTTGAGAGAGATTGTGAGAAATTTTATTTAGGTTTTAGAGATTGGATATTATATCAAGGCATTTATATTGCTTGGAAACATTAATAAAGTTCCCTCCCACTTGAGAATTAGGCCCAAAGATGTAGTCTTCATTGGACGAACTCTGTTATCAACCGGTGTTATCTCCTCCTGTCCTATTCTCTTTATTTATTTTTGTTTTTCCATTCACTATTTGAGTTTCAATTACAACATTTTAGTAATTAGTTAATTTTAATAAGTCATATAAACGTGAACTTATTTTGTAATTTCAATAATTAAATAACATAGTCATGCAATTATGTTATGATCAGGTGAAAACTATAATTAGGATTAATTTGCATGTTCCTTTGTAAAACTCTAATTATAGATCATGCAGAAAATGCAAATTTATGAGCCATCAAAGAGAATCTCAGCCAGAAAAGCAATGCAACATCCTTATTTTGATGATCTTTAAAAATCTCAATTATGATTTTAAGCCATTTCAAAAGTGTGTGCGAAGCTTGGTGAGGGAATGTCAAGTTATTCATTTGAAGTTAGCCTTATCATGAGAACCTATGATGTAAACATTAGAAAAGCATCTTGAATTTCAAGTTATTCTATTCATGAGATGTGTTGTGTGAAATAGGTATATTGGAACTCCCAATGAAGATGTATGACTAGGAGTGACTAAGTTGAGATATTGGCATGCCTATCTATAAGTGCCTCCCATCTATTTTCATTTTATTTCCATTTTGGATGCTCTTTCTTTTTTATTCTTTTACTTTGTGTATTTGTAAGTAAACTACTAAAAATTGATTGGTCTCTCCTTACAAAAAATGTTGATTTATGAGTCATTGAAGAGAATCTTAGCCAAACAAGAAATGAAACATCCTTATTTTGATGATCTTGACAAATATGAATTCTACTTTGAAGCCATTATAAAAGAGCGTGTGAAGCTTAGCAAGGGAATCTCAAGTTACTCATTTGAAGTTCACCTCATAATGAGCACCTATGATATAGACATTATAAAAGAATATTGAATGTATGAGTGACATTGTAAAATATCTATGAGAATGGAGTACCTAAGGCATTGCAATGAGATCTACTTGTAATCAGATTTACTCAAATATTAAAATTTGGTGTAGGGGCACCAAGGTTATTGAGCAAATTCAGTTCATGGAAGTCTTAAGTTACTTTTGTTTTTTGAGTTATGTTATTTGAATAAGGTCATATTAGACCAATTTATAATGTAATAATTCATATTACTTGGTTTTGGGGTCATTTTAGAGTTCATGTTGTATATTTGTTAAAATGATGTAAAATTGCAAAATTTGAAAAGTTGTGGAAAAAGTAAACTAAATACAATTAAATACACCTCTTAATGAAACATTGTATCAAGATTAAACATGAATTAAACTAATTTAAAATAGAGAAAATATTGAAAGCATCTCATTCTCTCCTATCTCCAAAGATTTATGAGTCAGGAAAAGGCTCTCAGATTTGATAAGGTACTATGACTATTAAAATGCCTATTCAAAGAACAGAATGATGCTAAATGCTATGATATGATGATTGCTAATGATTCCTAGATGATATGGAGCTACTATAAACTATCCTAACATGAAACCTGCTAAATGGAAGCTACAGTAAAAACTAATGATACTACCATGATTCTAAATCTACTAATGCTATGATGCTATGCTATTATAATAAATTATAATTGATGCTATTGACAATGCTAATGTTTAAGATGCTTGAGTGCTAAATCCTATAGAGTAAGTTTGCATAAAAGATGATAATTCTTGGGGGGGCGTTTCATGCTTTAGAAAGTTGTATATATATATTTATGACAATAGTTTTGCACAGGAGTAACATACCAGAGGCTGAGATTCAATCTGGAGATTTGAATGGTAAGAGATGAGAAGGTGGAGCTGATTATGGGGATTGTTCCTCCCCATGAAAACACCAGGCAAGATGAGAGGAAATATTTCAGGAAGAAGATTGAGAGGATTGCTTATAGGTTTGTCCTCAAGGCTTTTCCCATGAATGCCAGTAAAATTAATTAGATTTGAAAATCTAATTTTATTGGTGAGTGAATAGAGGGATTTGATTTATGCTTTTATTTAAATATTTTTGGTTTATTTAAATTAGCAAACGGGAAGATAAATAATTTAATTAAATAAACTATAGAAGTTTGTTTATTAAATTAAATAGAAGAAGTATGATGAATAAACAATAAAGTATAAAGCTTTATTTATTTAATTAAGATTGAATATGATGTAATAATTAAATAATGCCAACTATAAAGTTATTTATTTAATTAAAACTGAAGAAATAGGAGAATTTAGAATGTGAACTATTTAAATAAGTATTTAATTTATTTAATAGTAGAAGATTTTAAGGATTAACTAATTAAATAAGTCATATTTAATTAATCATATTTCTCCATACCATTTATAGATGTATACATTTTGCTCCTCTTTGAAGTGATGTGTTTATACATTGCTTCAAAGAAAATTTTGTGTTGCTACTGCTAGTATTGTCAAAAAAAAATTAGTGTGCCCTAGACATGATTTTCAGGTGATTGATGGATATATATCAAGAAACATTGTATGAAGATTAAACATGAATTAAACTAATTTAAAACAAAGAAAATCTTGAAAGCATCTCATTGTCTCCTATCTCCAAATATTTATGAGTCATGGAAAGGCTCTCATATTTGATAAAGTATTGTGACTATTAAAATGCCTATTAAGAGAACAAAATGATGCTAAATGTTGTGATGTGATGATTGCTAATGATTCTTGGATGATATGGAGCTACCATAAACTATCCTAGGACATGAAACCTACTAAATGGAAGCTACAGTAAAAACTAATGATGCCACTGTGATTCTAAATCTACTAATGTTATGATGTTATGCTAATATGCTAAATGATAATTGATGCTAATGACAATGCTAATGTTTAAGATGCTTGAGTGCTAAATCCTGCACAATAAATTTGCATAAAAGATGATAATTCTTGGGGGGGATTTTAAACGCTTCAAAAGGCCTTATATGTAGATTTTTGGTAGCAGTTTTGCATAGGGGTAACACAACAGAGGCTGAGATTCAATCTAGAGATTTGAATGGTAAGAGATGAGAAGGTGGAGCTGATTATGGGGATCATTCCTCCCCATGAAAACACCAGGAAAAATGAGAGGAAAGATTTGAGGAAGGAGATTGAGAGGATTTCCTATAGGTTTTTCCTTAAGGCTTTTCTCATGAATGCTAGTTAAATTAATTAGATTTGAAAATCTAATTTTATTGGTGAGTGAATAGAGGGATTTGATGTATGCTTTTATTTAAATATTTTTGGTTTATTTAAATTAGAAAAAGGGAAGATAAATAATTTAATTAAATAAACTGTAGAAGTGTGTTTATTAAATTAAATAGAAGTATGATAAATAAACAATAAAGTATAAAACTTTATTTATTTAATTAAGATTGAATATGATGTAATAATTAAATAATGCCAACTATAAAGTTGTTTATTTAATTAAAACTGAAGAAATAGGAGAATTTAGAATGTGAACTATTTAAATAAGTATTTAATTTATTTAATAGTAGATGAATTTGAATAATATAAAAATAATTGAATCAAGATTGAAGAATTATGATGAAATATTTAAATAAATATTTCCTATTTATTTAATAGTAGAAGATTTTAAGGATTAATTAATTAAGTCGTATTTAATTAATCAAATTTCTCAAGACCATTTTTAGGTGTATACATTTTTCCTCTCTTTGAAATGATGTGTTTACGCCTTGCTTCAAAGAAAATTTTGTGCTGCTACTGCTAGTATCAATGAAAAAAATTTAGTGTGTCGTAGACATGATTTTTAGGTGATTGATGGATATATATGCCCCCTCGGGAGATAAATTACTGAATTTTTTATTTTTTTGAATTTTGAAATTTTTTGAAATTTTTATGATTTTCTAATGATTTGGTGTAGATTCGATGAAGAGTTGATAATGAAATAATTTATCTCCTGATAATTGATGAAGAAAGAGGCCCTAGATGAATTTCAATTAATCTCCCCTTTTAAAAATTAAATCAATCTCATAAAAATCCCTTTTTAAATAACCTATAAAAGATTAAAAGGTCCTTTTCAACTTCATTTGTACATTGTGACTTTTGAAAATTTGGTGAGAGAGATTCTTGTGCCACTTGGAGTGAGATGTCAATTCCATATCACACCCACCGTTTCGAGTGTGTTCAACAACATTAACGGCCAACCACGTTCGAACCTCTAGTATGTCTATTTTTTTCCTTGGTTTTCATGCATTTTCCTCATTTTTTAGTGTATTTTCAATTTTTTGAGTTTTAACATTTTTTTAGCATGTTTTAAATCTATTGTAGCACTTTTTAAGTCCATTGTAGTGCTTTAAAAAATAAATTTAACCCTTTATTATTTTAGTGCTTAGGAGGTTTGTTTTAGTGCGTTAATAGGTTAGATTAGTGCTTTGTAAAGTTTAGTGCTTAGGATAGCCATTGTAGTGCTTCTATAAGACACATTAGTGCTTTCAGTTCTTTAGCGCTTTGATTATATTTTGTAGTGCTTAGGCTTCCTATTTTAGTGCTTTCAAAGTTTGAGTGCTTTGACCTAAAATGTTAGCACTTTGACCAAATAAAATGGCATTTTGTCCATTTGTAATAGTGTTTTTTTCTGTTGAAATGGCCCATGCCATTTTTTTAGTGCTTTGAATGCCTTTTTTAGTGTGTTTAAATGAAAGTGTTGTGATTTTTGTCAATTCATTCTCGATTTTGTCGATTTCTGGTCATATTAACAGTTGGTTTGATATGAATGATTTGTCTAATCAAATACATGATTTGTCGACCTCATGATAGGCAAGGTATGGTGTTTGTTTTAATGATAACTATCCTCATGATAGGTGATGAATAATTATGACTGACATACCTCATGATAAGCAAGGTTGATTTGATACATTGATGGTTGACCTCATGATACGCAAGGTTGATTTTATGCATTAATGTTTGACCTCATGATAGGCGAGGTTCAATGATGTTTTCTCATGAGATTTGATCAAAATTTTTGCCAAGAGCTAATTTGATTTGATATAGTATGTTGATGTTATTTGTTGATTGACATGAATTGAGTGACTTTGATCTTGTTATGATAATAGGAGCAATTGGGGAACCTCTAGGTTTAAGAGTGTTTCCCTTGGAAATTTGATCTTATACTACAGTTGGCATAGCCTGAGACAACTATTATCACACATTGTGGGTTTTCTCCTCTTCTATATATGCCCCTTATTAGGATTAATTGAGGTTTGTTGACAGTGCTAGCCGACAGGTGGGTATTTGCAGGATCATCATGGAAAAAATAGGGCCTTAAGTGGCAAAAAATTCAAAAAAATTAGAGTTAGGCAACTTCACGTAAAACTTTGAATAACCTATCTATATTATTTGAAAAATATGTAAGAATAGAATCTATAGAAAATTGAATGTAGTTTCTAAACTACTAGGTTTGTTTAAATATATATATATATATTTGGTGAAATTTTGAAATTTCAATGCAGAAGTACTTAAATTTTAGGGAAAAAATAAGAAGTAGGTGTCTGTTTAACCACCCTAACCACATTGAAATGATAATATTATTTTATAAGATTTTAGATATAAGTAGAGGAATCATGTCCCAATGTGATGCATATTTTTTTGTAATTTTTCCAACTAAATAATTAATTATGAATTTTTTATTACAACTTTTAAAAAATATAAAAACATGTATGTCTGACCACCTTAACTTGGTCAAAACTTCATGAAATTCATTTTTTCTTGTTTTAATCCTATAGTATGTGAAGCATAGAATGTGATGCATGTTTTGGATTCAAAATATGTGATATTGTTTGAAAGCTATATTTTTTCAATCAACCTATCAATCAGGACTTTTGTCGTAATTCAAATAGAAAATTAATAATAATTATTAATTAAATTCAAAATAAAACATAATTTATATTGGTGGAAAGTTAAAAATCTCCTTTAAAATCCCTTTTGGTTTCATCAATTTTGGGTAAAAAAGAAGTCGTCAGCCATATACCCATCATAGTGCCACTTTTTGGCCCATCATGATCTTGCACATACCCAGGTGGCATAGTGAGCACAACACCTTTCATCTTCCTACTCGTGAAATTATAGTCACCCCATATGATGCCTAGTACATTCTACAGCTTCCGATTGTTGGAGATGTTGTCATATATGATTCGACGGAGCAGGGTGGGACTGATGCCCTTCATAGAGTGTTTCAGGATGATCATATTACTAGAGGGTGCATTCCATGGCATGAGATGGTTGACACATATGCCACTTTTCCTATAGTACTTTGTAGTTTCATCAGAGGATTCCTTAGTCCTGATTGAAGGTCTATGGGATTCTCAATTGGTTGGGCCCGAGTTTTAGAGAGTATGGTTGTTCATGGAACTAGATTTTCTTAGGGCATGTGTATGCTTTCCCATTTATATCATGATTTACATTCAGCTATGTATCTCAGTGGTTAGAGTTTAGTGGCCAGCATTACTTTGCTTTAGGTATGGGCATGGGAGCACATAGCTATCACACGTCTAGTTCCAGTTCAATAGAGGCCATGCATGAGACCTTTTGTGTTCAAATACGCAATCAGCTTACTCAGTCCAGACTAGGTAAGTTAGAGTATTGGAGGAGAGTTATTGGCAACATAGAGTCTATGACATGGCATCCCTACCTAGATCACAATCATTGGGATGATGATTATATTTAGCTACCATTTATTTGTCAATCAATGATCTTGATTGGCCGTGCTCGTCGAGTACTAGAGAGATCCTTGATCAGATGGGTGTATAGACATTATGGGACGGTATAGAGTATGTCGTAGGGTGTTTCTCATTACACTTGTTGTCAGTCAGATACCACAGATTAGGGGCCTTGTTTGTCATATTATGTTGTCATTTAGGAGTATTGGGCTTTACAACCATTTGAGTGGGACATTCAACCATACATTGTCAAGCCTCTAGTTATAGCTGACTATGTCAATTATTTCACTTTGCATCCATTTCCATGCCTTACCATTCCAAATGAGTTTTCCTCATTACTTGCAAAGGAGGACGTTCCCTAGGCACATGGTCGGAGATGGAGGAGAAAGGATGTTGGAGAGGTTGAGGCAGAGGATGTTGGTGTGGTTGGTGAGGTAGATGTCAAGCTTGAGGAGGATATTGGTGTGGAGGAGGATGTTGGTGACGAGGAGGATGTTGGTATTGAGAGCAATGAAGATGAGAGCAGAAGGGATGATAGCAGCAGGGATGATAGATTTGATAGTGGAGAGGTTGTAGGTGGGTCATGCCCTATTTTAGATTTGCTCGATGAGACTATGCCTCGTAAGAGGTAGGCTGTGGGAGGTATTTCAGAGTGGCCACAAATAGCGGATCTCTAGGTTCAGTTAGATACTACTCAAGAGTAGCTTATTCAGGCATAGGGTTTACTATAGTAGACCCAAGCTCAGATGTAGGCACAGGCCTAGTTACATGCAAAAACTCTAGCATCAATGTAGGCTCAGTTGGCCACAACTCAATCATAGATTGCAACATTGAAAGTCGAGAGGGATATGGCTAGACAAACTACATGGGCAACCCAGGCTCATATTGCTTCTTTAACAGTTGAGAGGGATGCGGCTAGGATTATAGCAGAGGGCACTAAGGCTGTTGCCAATAGATTATAGAGACTAGAAGATGGTACCTCCCTGGTAGATTATATGTGAGAGGTTGCTCATATTGATGAGGAAATTGAGTTTTATAGAGTGAGATATTATGATGCAGTTCCTTCTGAGCAGAGAGTCAGCTATGCATGGTATCATTCTACGAGGTCATGTTCCAGGACTATCAGTGCGGGTGCTACAAAACCTCTACATAGAGATCCTAGGGATCCTGGTTCCTTTGGTGGTAGGGGTCTTGATCCCGTGATGTCTACACTGTCTGGAGCCAACAACACCTAATTTTTTGTCCATGTTACATTTGAGATGTGATGTACACTTTTATTATTTTGATATATAACCATTTTTTATGTTATATCTCTTTTCATTTCAGACATCATTGTATACTTGAGATTGTGATTTTGATATAAATGAGATGCAGTGGATTCTTTGGTCTATTTTGTGTTCTATATGATTCTTTGATGGGTGCATTTTTCTCTATGTTTTATATGCTATGTGACGATTTTATTGTTATGATGGTATGCTTTGATATTATGTTGTTCTATTTATGATGTGCATAATGGTAATGTATGGATGCATGTTATATGGATACATGATGTCTATGGATTCATGATTATGGATATGATACATTTAAATGATATATTATTTGTGATGTAAATGCAAATATATGATGTAATAAAATGGATTAAAATGTTGAATGAGACATGATGCAATAAATTGATGGAATTTATGATAAAATGGATGGATGATATATGGATATGTGATATAATGAATGGATGGATTTAATGGGTTATGATGATGATGTATGTTTGTGAAAATGGAAGGATAGAGATATATGTTTTTTGAGATTTTTCTTATGATATGATGAGAATGCAAAAATGATTTGATTGAAATGTATGAATGATGATGTAAATACATTTAATGTATGTAAATGAATATGATGATGCAACTATATGATCATGAGGATGTTTTTGTTGATGTCAAGTATACTCAGTATATTACAATAAAAGATAATTGTTTAATGAATGATTCACCATTTTTTCGTAAAAAATACTCTACAAATGTAGCATTATTATGGATGCAATATACTTTTACCATGAAAATCTACATGTAAACATAGGCATTTTAATAATAATTTTGTGCTTTGTATCATCATTAAGCACTTAAAATGTTGAAAGTAAGTACAAGCATCAAAGGTATAATGTAAACTGATGATGACTTGAGTACTACTTTCATGATTTTTGATATAGCAAATGAACACAAGAATTGAGATATAATTAAACTGAGATGACCTGAGCATTTCTTTCATAATCAAACAAGAATTAACCACTTTCCTATGTGAATTGGAATGTCATCCATGATACTTTGTAGAGCATTTCCCATGACAATTCACACAGTAATTATGATTAATTCATAGACAACAAACAAAGAAAATTCCATTTCTTCTTTCTGGCTTCTCTACTTCAATACATCATTGAGTTTCTCCAAAGAAATCATAACTATGATCAAAGTACAACTTATCCAAATTTTGCTTAAAGTATTTCAATCATTATTCACATTAGATCATCCATCCTAATTTTGTGATGATTTTGTGTTTTTGAGTTTTTTTATCAAACTAACCTAAAGACCTATTTGAGGGGCCTCAAGGGTTGATCAAAGATTAGCCTTGCCTACATTATACACACAAAGACCACGTAGTTTGACTGAATCAAACTCCTCTATTTGAATTTTTTGATACTGAATTTTTAACTTGTTTTTTGGATTTTCTATTGTGATTATGGATGGCCAATGTGTTTCTAATGATGATTGATATTCCATGTTGTGTTGTGTTTCGATCATTGTGGGTATGTGTAGGATCGTGATGGGCCAAAAAGTGGCAATATGATGGGTATGTGGCTGACAACCTTTTTTTAACCCAAAATTGATGAAACGAAAAGGGTTTTTAAAGTACATTCTCAACCTTCCACCAATATAAATTATTCTTTACTTTGAATTTAATAAGTAATTATTATTCATTTTCTATTCAAATTATGACTAAAGTCTTGATCGATAGAATGATTGAAAAACATCCATAGCTTTCAAACGGTATCAAATTTTTTGAATCCAAAACATGCATCACATTCTATGTTTTTCAAACTATAGGATTTAAAAAAGAAAAATTGAATTTCATGAAGTTTTGACCAAGTTAAGGTGGTCAGACATACGATTTTTTTATATTTTTTAAAAGTTGTAATAAAAAATTCATAATTAATTATTTACTTGGAAAAAAATTACAAAAAAATACGCATAACATCAAGACATGAGTCCTCTACTTATATCTAAAATCTTATAAAAAAATATTATCATTTTATTGTGGTTAGGGTGGTTAGACAAACACCTACTTCTTATTTTTTCCTTGAAATTTAAGTACTACTACATTAAAATTTCAAATTTTCACCAAATAGATTTGTTTTTTTTTAAACAAACCTAGTAGTCTAGAAACTATATCCAATTTTATAAATATTGTATTCTTACATATTTTTGAAATAATATAGATAACTTATTCAAATTTTTAAGTCAAGTTTCTTATCTCTGATTTTTCTGCCACTTAAGGGCCTATTTTTTCCATGATGATCTTGCACATACCCTTGTTTTTCTTTTGTTTGTCTTCCTGTTGTTTTTCCATTTTGTTAAGCTCAAGATTTATTGCCCCCAACGATGTCAAATTTTTCCTCCAAGCTAGTATGACACATGACCACGTGATATGATATGATAATGGATGCAAAAATGATGATGGTGAAATCAACGATCATGACATGAGTGCAAATAAATGGGAGAGTTGGTTCGAATCACAAATAGCACCTATTTCTAGGTTTTCACTATATTTTTTTATTGTACTTTTTAGTCATTTTGATTTATTTATTTTTTTCTATTTTTTTTATGTATTTTTCTATCACTAGGATGCCTGTTTGCTAGGTTTTCATCAAGATAACCATTTTATAAAACTTAATTCATGCACTAAGTGATTTAGGTATAGAATTTTTTGAGATGGATACTATTGATAGGCTCTTTAAATAGACCGTGTTCAAGTTTTGACAATTGGCATGCTCCTAATCCATACACTAATGTGATTATAAAGGGACTTAGAAAGTTAGGTTCAAACTTCCCTTCCTTTTCTCTATCCTGCTGATTCCTAGGGTTTTCCTTTAGGACCAAATCTCCCACTTGAAAGATTCTAGGATTTACCCTATGATTTTAACTCCTTGACATTTGTTGTTTATAGGCCTTCAAATGATTAACTGCTTGTTGATGATGTTCATCCAATAGTTCTAGTTCCTATAGCCTAGAGACTTTGTAATCCTCATTTGCTATGATACCCTTTAGTGAAACATGAAGTGATGGTATTTCTACCTCAATTGGTAGAATGGCCTCTAATCCATATGCCAAGGTGTATGGTGTAGCTCCTATTGGTTTTTTGATGCTAGTTTTGTAGGCCCATAGTGTAGGATTTAACTAAATATGCCAATCATGTCCAACATTGTTTACCATCTTCTTTAGTATTTTTAGGATTGTCTTGTTTGAGGCTTCTGATTGGCCATTTCACTGTGGATAGTACGGTGTTGAAAAATGATGTTGAATATGGAATTGTTCACATAATTCCTAGACATCCTGATTTTTAAAATGCTTACCATTGTCTATGATAATGGATTGAGGTACCCTGTACCGACAAATGAGGTAGTTGAGTATAAAAGATGAAATCTATTTTCCAGTGATAGTTTTCAAATGAACTGCTTCTATCCATTTTCTAAAATACTCTATTGTTGTGATGATGAACTCGTTCCTATTTGACGAAGAAGGATTTATTTTCCCTACTAGGTCTAGTCCCCATTGACAAAGGGGCCATGTGGATGTGAATGGTTGTAACTCTTGTGTCGAATCATGAATTATATTACCATGAATATGACATTTTTTTACACTTTTAACATATTGATAGGCCTCTCTCTCCATGTTTGGCTAGTAATACGCTAAACAAAGGAGTTTCTTCGCTAGGGTTAGCCCACTTGAATGGGTCCCACAAATACCTTCATGGAAATATCGTAAGGATGTTTTAGATTCATGATGCCCCAGACACCAGAGAAGAGTACCATCTAGACCTCGACGGTAAAGGATGTCAGTGATTAATGTATGTCACGCAAATTGACAGATAAAGTTACATTTTTGGTTTCTAGAAAGATCAAGAGGAAGAATGCTTTCTGTGAGGTAAGTATAGATCTATCCATATTGTGAGGGTTGAGTGTTGGTTATTTGACATATGGTCTATGAATCAAGATTATCGTATGCAGGATTAGATACTTGTTCAACCATAAACACATATCGATCTTTCTTTTCTGATGATTGCAAAAGGGAGGCAATTGTCGCAATGGCATCTACAACTTTATTTTTTTCCCTTGGTATTTTCTCGAACTTGATATCCATGAAGTAATTTTTAAGATCATCTATCATTTTCTTATAAGGCATGAGCTTCTCATCATTTGTTTGATATTCATCATTTACTTGATAAATGACAAGCTATGAGTCCCCATATACTTGCAGTTTTGTGATTCTCCATTCAATAGCTACTTTGATGTCGATAGTCAATTCTTCATACTCAACTATATTGTTTGTACATGGAAACAATAGCCTATAGGATCTTGGAATGGTGTGTCCTTGAGGTGTGACAAATAGAATTCCTGCACCAAATCCTCTTTGTGTATATGATCCATCAAAATAAAGCCTCCATTGTTTTCTTGTAATATTCAGGATGTCAGCATCTAGAAATTCAATTTTCATTGGATGACCATGTAATGGAGCTTTAGCTAGTTGATCCACTATTACCTATCCTTTGATGGATCTTCTATCAACATATTGGATGTCGAACTCGCTTAAGATCATGACCCATTTTGCAAGTCTCCCTGTTAGAGCAGCTTTACCAAGTAGGTATTTTAATGGGTCTATTTTTTCTATGAGCCTAACTGTATGAGTCAACATGTAGTGTCACAATTGCTAGGTTGCAAATACCACTGCCAAACAAGCCTTTTCTATGAATGTATAGTTTATTTCATATCCATTGAGAGTCATGTTGATGTAGTAAACTACTTGTTCTTTTCCTTCAGAATCCTCCTGTGCTAGTAGAGCTCCTAAAGATATGTTAGTTGTTGTGATATACAATAATAGTGGTCTTTTTGCTACGGGGTGGCATGAGTATTTGTGGTGACACCAAATATTGCTTTATCTAACTAAAATTTGTTTCATAATTATCATCCCATTTGAATGAAATTTTTTTATGAAGTAGATGATTAAATGGGTGACTCTTATCTGCTAGTTGGGAGATAAATCTCCTGATGGATTGTAAACTTCCTTGTAGGGACTGTAATTTACTGATATTTTTAGGCGGCGACATATCCATTATTGCTTTAACCTTATTTGGATCCACTTTAATACCTTTTTTCTGACACTATGTAACCAATAAGTTTTGGTGATGTCACCCCAAAGACACATTTCTTTGGGTTCAACCTTACATTGATTTTTTCTAGCCTAGTAAAGATTTTATCAAGTGTTTCCAGATATCCTTCCCTAGTGTGTGACTTTCTAAGATATCATCCACATAATCTTCCATGAAAGTATGCATCATGTCATGGAAAATTGTGGTCATTGCCCACTGATATGTTTCACCAACATTTTTCAATCCGAAGGGCATGACATTCTAGAAGAATGTGCCTCAAGGGAAATTGAATGTCATATTTTCTTGATCTTAAGGTGCTATTTTTATTTGATTATATCCTAAGAAGCCATCCATTATAGAAAACATGGCATGTCCTGCTATTAAATCAATAATTATGTCAATGCTGGGAAAAGGAAAATCATCCTTTGGGCATGCCTTGTTTAAATCCCTAAAATCAGTGCATATTCTGATGCTATTATCAGTCTTGGATACTGGAACAATATTTGAGATCCATTCTGCATAATCTATGGACCTAATAAAACCTACATCCAACAATTTCTTCAGCTCAGCTTTAACCATAAGGGCGATGTGGGGATGCATCTTTCTCAATTTTTGTTTGACCGGTTTGAATCCCTTTGGTAGAGATAGATGATGCATTAGGAGTTGTGGATCCAATCCTGGAATGTCAGAATAAGACCATGTAAAATTTATGTGTCATTGCTCAAAGAATCTGATGAATGCAGGCTTCTCCTATTCTGTTGTGGATGTGGTTAGATGTAAGATCTTTTCTTTTTCAGTTGTTCCCAAATTTATAGACTATATCAGCTCTACCAGTACCGATGATTTGTCATGGTAATGCTTTAAGAGAGTGTCAAATATTCCATCCTTCAACGCCTTAGAAATATTTTCACTATTGGATATGTTCTTTATTTTTCTCTTTTCAAAGTCTAATGCTGCCTTAGAGAGGTTTTCATCATTAGATTTAGTTTTCCTATTATTATTTTTGCAACTGAAAGATTTGGCACTCTCCTATTGTAAAGAATCGATATGAGTGTTATGGATAGTACTTGTATCATTTTTGTCACTGCAAAGATAATTTATGGTGGCATTATCATTTGGAAAGACTAGTATAAGAATAGGTTTGGTGGGTTCCTAGTCAATAAGTTCAGGGTGCATTAAAGGTAACAATTCATTAGATTTAATAATGTCAATTGTTGTAAGTGTGATGATAGCTAGGTGGTCAAAGTTATTGGTAGGAAGTTTGAGGTCTATGATGGTACTCACCTCCAAGTTTTATGAATCACTCGATGTATAATCGTCCTCACTTGAGTCATCAATATTTGTTGATCCCATAACAAATGTTTTATTTCTTGAACTTTGTCCCTCCTATCATAAGGTTGTATATACTTGGATAACATCAATCTCTTTGTCAGTATAAGATGTAGCAGATAGATGATCCCATTCATATTCATTGCAGTTTGTGTTGGAGCCATCTCTCATTTGTAGTATCCTTTCTACTAATTTTTGGGTTTCTTCATCTTTTTGTTCAGTTATGTAGCCTAATCCTATTTTGTCTTTAGGCTATAATGTTAGAGGTTGAGTGGGTTCAATAATACCATCCTTTCTCTTGCCAATTGGTTCTTGACCTTTGTAACCCATTTTCTCTAAAATGGCCTTCCCTTAGCCATACTGATCTATTTTTATGCTGACATTCACTGATTTTGATGCTTCCTCATCTTTGTATAACCAATTGTGAATGGCTTTGTCTTCTGACTCATCTTCGAGTGTACTTGCTTTTATAAACCTTTCATTTAAAGTTGTGATGAGTTGTGATCAACTTGGAGTATTTAATATGGGTTTTCCATATGTTTTTGGTGATGGTAGCAACTGTGATAGGCACAAAGATTGCTCAAGAGAATATTCTCCTAAGCCCTTTTCCTTTATTTTAACTTTTTCTAAAAATTGTTGTGATAAATCATTCATAGGACCTTTGATGTTTGATGTGTTCACAACACTTGTTTCTTTCTCTAGAATCTTCTTCTCAACCCATTTAGATATGAAATTGGGTTGGTTATCAATAGTGGATGAAGTGGAAGTATTGACTTCTCTGTTATGAGATATTCAAGAAAGTTGGTGTGTGATATTCTTGCAGGCTTGAAGGATTCCATTGAAGGCTACTTGATTCCACCCGTGGACCAAGCTGATTTCTAAAGTAGATTGAGTCAGATACAAGCTCTCCATTGTCTTCAGAAGGCCTTGAAACCCTAGGATTGCCTGCCCATTCATCAAAATTAGATACATCAACCCAGGAGCATCAGAGGTATTTTTGGGTTTGCAAAATCAACTGGTACAATCCGTACAAATTTGCAATAAAAACATCATCTCAGTTAGTTGTCCTTGAGGAAAAAAAAATTATATGTAGGCCATTTTCTATATGTTTTGGCAAAAAAAAATATTTTGTATTTTTTTTATAGTTTTAGAAAAAATACATTGGGCAACTGGCTATTATATTCTGTAGTCGTTATCATCATTTTATTAAAAATTTGGAGGTTGATTTATTTTAAATAATTGGGTTAATAATAGTGGGTTTTTATTCGGCCGACATCATCTTTTTTATTAATCTGTAGAAATTTTTTTTGACATATATATTCTTGATTTTTTATTTCCTTTGGCAATATAAAAAATCAAATATATTATTATTATTTGTTGGCATTTTATTTAAAAATCTGCATAATTATTTTTTGGTCAGCACATTAATCTTTTGACAGGGGATTACATCATCAGGTGTCACCCTCAATTTTTTGGAACACCCCACTCACTGCTATGCGTCCTACTATTGCTAGTATCTTCTTTCCTGGCTACTGTCCGACGGTCCAGCTGATCACTAGTTACCGGAGTTTGTTTTCCCGATTGTCGACTGAGCACTCACACCAACCAACCTATTTGTTAGCTATTCTATTCGCATACCTGCCAATCTTCTCCAATTATTTACTTTCTATCACTGCTAACAATTGTCGGTTCTGATTTTTGAGCGCTGAGATTTGTTGCTGACGTCAATTATTTTTCTCTACCAGCAGAGCAATCTTTTTGGCTGCGCCACTATTTTCTTTAGCCCCACCACCAGTTCTTGTGGTAGTTCTTTTTTGCCTTATTTTACACGTCGGTCATATCAAGAACCTAGTGCTAGCACCCAAGGGGGCTTGTTTTTTGACCCTCATTAGCTTGCAGAGTGCCTCTCATAGGCCTTTTTTTGTTTTATCACAACTTTCACCCACAGTGTCAAAAATCGACAAATGAGATACTGTCGAAAAGGGAATTTTGTCTACTTTCCTATGGTGACATCTATTCTATGAAATTTTTCTTAGAGAAAATTCTACAATCAACTAAAGGAAAAACCATAATTTGGAATTGAAGTTTCATATCTTCACAACCGTTCATCAAATTTCAGTGATTCCAGCGGCATCAAGAAGAATTTTTAGAGCTTTTTTCATCAGTCCAGAACCCTTGATCGTTTTCAGCTCTAGGTACTCTTGCATGAGATTTTTTTTCAATTTGGTGTATTTGATCAATAACTTGGTTATTTTGAAGCTTAGGACAATATTTTTTGATCCAGGTAGCATCACTTTAGTTGCACATCATCTTTGGAAGTCTTTATTTGTTGTATAAGGTCATTTGTATTTGTATTTTTGGAGAAAGTTCATTATAGGGCTTGCATATACTCCTTTGGTTATGTTGCACAAGGGTAACTATAAGCAATGGTGAGATGGGATCTACCACCATCTCTAATCACTTGATCTATTGCCTCATTTGTATGGTATAGTTCCTCATCCAAGTGAAGGTATTCATGAACTTCCTTGGATTTGCAGTAGATACAATGTTTTGGAGATCATTGAGATGCAAGTTGATTATGATGTTGAGTTCTATTGATCATTATGATTGTCCTCACATCCTTTGGACTAAGATTTGGGATCTGTATGGAGATTTAGATACTTCACCATTCCCTAATGGTTATGATTCAGAATGTCATTTCTCAGATTAGGTACCCCATGATGATATTGTTGTGTAGGAAGTTGATTGACTTGATCTTTCTGAAGAAGTTGGCAAGGTTGCTTTAGATGCTTCTTCTCCATTAGAGACAGTTGGTATCCCTTCACAATTAGTGATTCCTTCTCTAGATTCATTGATTGGGGCTTCCACCATCATCATTCATTAAAACACCTTTAGTTTTACAATCTTGACATCATAGGATGGCTTCATTTCAAGTATCACTAACTTGGCTACTTCTACAATTTTAGAGGACATTCTTGAGGGGATATCACTCCTCTATTTAGATATTTCATATACGATACTTCTTCCCTGTCATTCCATTCAGAACTTGAGGTTTCTTCAACATCCACTATTGGATTTGCTTCAAGCTTCTTTCAGTGGTTTTGAAGACACTTCATTTAGGGGGGACAATCAAGTCTCCATCACATTCATTCCATCACTATCTTTGGATATTGTTCAACATTAGTTTATGCATTATCCTAGTTTTTCACCCTCTTCATTGATTGTAGCATCTTCATCTTTAGGCAAGGAGACATTTGAGTAGAGTTCAGAGACACCATAAACATCCACCTTCATCCTTCCTTCCTTCAATTCCTATCCGGAATGGGAAGTATCTTTGCACTAGCACTTGGTTTTGTTTATTCTGAAAGGGAGAAATGTTGTTTTTCAACATTGGATCATGTTCTTTATTCAGACACTTACCATTCTTGCAAGTGATCTCATCTTCTGGGGGGCCTATATAGTTTCTCTATTTCCTCCCTATTGGGGGGCCATTGTATCAATTGTATTCATGTGATAGATGGTGTCCTTGGGGGGTATTTGGGAGTCCTCCATCCTTCCCATCCTATCTCGCATTTTTTACTTTTCATCTCCTTTTTGGAGAGAGGTTTTGTTCCCACTGGGTTTTCCCCTTTTCTCCAGTTGTGGGAGATTTTCTACATCTTTATCTATTGGATCTCTGTTGAGTTTATGGTTTGTCCTTGATGACAAAATATCTTTTAGTTAGTTCTCTTTGATAATCCATCTCAGTTTGGATCCTTATGCATTATTTTGGCACTTCTTTGATGTCTCTTGGCTATTACAGAAAGATATTTGTTATGATTCAAATTCATGGTGATGAAATTTATGGTTCATGTTATGAATGCTACTTCTTTTACTGGCAAAGCTTGTCAAATAGTTTATTTGTTAGGATGGTTCTCTTTGCATACCACAGGTGTATTTCACATGTTACAAGCCATTTGATTACAGTCTTTGAACTCACATTTTTTAAGGCATTACATTTACCTTGGTTCTGACATCTCATTTGTCTAATGGTTTTGGTTGTTTCTCTTTTTTGCTTACACATATCAGTGTGAGAATGGTAGGGTCTCCCTGATCCATTTTGAAATGTCTGTGTTTCCTATCAATAAGAAATTTCTGATGTCATGTCAATTGAACTTAACATACAGGCAGCTGTCGGCAAGATCTCTTTTTTGTTTTGGTGATTGAAAGTGATCTCTTTTGGCATATGTTATTCCATTGGTATGTGGTCTCAGTGAAATTGGTATGTTACACCGATCGGAGATTAAATGGTAACACATCGACAAGATCTTAAGGCTTCGGCTAAGGGTCATAGTGAATGTACAATGTCACACTAACCACTGTTGGATGATTGCCTTCAGTAGGACTTTCTGGAAGTCTCGGTGAACAGGTGTGAATTCGAGGTGTTTTGGTATGACTAAAACGATCTACAAGATGTCTCCATGATAGTTTGAAGTTACAACGACTTTTTGAATGACTTCTTTCAAATTGCTCATTGGTGAGAGATGTTATGTTCAGAATAGGTCTTCTCGAGAGCGATATGTTATGGTGACAATGTGTATCAAGTGACCTTCAGTGAAACAAAATCTAATCTATGAGAGGTCTCTCTGATATCGTATGGTCACAATGATAGTGAATGAAACTAAAGGGCATCTCAGTGAGACATTTCCTTATGTCTCACGAATCATCAATACACTAAGGAAGCCCATTGATGAAACATTTGTTGGCTGTATGACATCTCCCTGACTCTGATGTGTCATAGCAACAATCAGTAGGTTGACTGTCAGCATTAAGGTTGACTTTGGTCGATTGAAAAGAAAGGTTCTTAGGGAAAAAATATTTGAGTTCACTTGGCTGGGTAAGAAACCCTAGTTGTCACCATTGTTATATGCCTCTCTGATGTAACCGTCATGGCCGTTTCCTGAGGTGTTGAGTATAAATGAGAGCTCGACCTATTTTTGGCATTGATTCTCTGGAGTTTATTTGAATGCTGCTCAAACAGGTATCTTTATTTGGTACGTTTCTGGCTGGAAGCTCGACAGTAGTTGATGGAGCCATGAGAGTTGCAGATTTGTCTGGTATGTATGTGTTTCATGTTGTACATATTGGTTTATGATCACCATTTTAACTACTCTCTACTTCTCAGTTACTAATGTGGCAAATGATGCCCTGATAGAGTATTGTTATTCATGCTTTCGAAGTTATGTTTTACAGTGATGGGCAGTTATGTTTCTTAAGCAGTGAAATGATCTCATGCATTTTAGATTTGTTGAAAATGACTCTTAGCTGGGTGAAATGGCTCTTGTTTTGGCAATTTAATTTCACCTTGTCTAATAATGTTGTTGGGTACATGATGAGGATTTCAATTGCAAATTGTTAAGTTCTGTCAAAATATTTTTAGGTTGGTTGTTTAGCCGTTACTTCTTATGATAGTTACTTATCTGGAATTTAAGTCAAAAAGATGTATAAATAGAAGTAGAAAACTATGTTTTCTATTCATTTGTTGTAATTCTAAGATTATCATTCCTTGGTTGTATGAAAATGAAAGGATAAACTCTACAATAAAATATAAATAACAAGATGCAGAGAAATTGTAAATTTCTTCTCTATATAATATTTTAGGGATTCAATTATTGAATCTTTAAGGTATTCTGTAGACTAGAAAAAAGAGAAACATGTGTTTAATTGAAAACAGAGAAATCCTCTGAGTTATTATTGTTGTTCAAATCATAATTTGAGGGGTTGGTACTCCTTGAGATAGATATATCTAAATGAGGGGTTGGTGCTCCTTGAGTGGGTGCTCAAAAATTAGCCTATAAGGCATTGTGAACAGTTGATTAAAAGATTAAGCCTGGAAGGCATTTTGGGAGTGGCTTTTATACCCCAGGTGGGTTTTCCACTGGGAAAATTTTGTCTCTCTTTGTTCCTCTGTGTTCTCACTACTTTACTATGTTGTTGTTTCAGTTCATTATTGGGATTATTACTTTTCTCAATTATGTTTATGAATGATTACATTCAACTCATGAATGCATTAATCAGAGTAATATTAAGATCAAATCTAAGCTATGTTTTTGAATTTTTGAAAATTGGTCAAACCTGTTAAGACACTGATTCACCCCCCCCTCTCAGTGTCATTTTAACTCAAACAATTGGTATCAGAGCGTAGGGTCCTCAGATTGGTTTTAATCACCTTGGATTGATCTTGGTCTTGGAGTTTGTTTTAAATGGAACATTCTCAAGACAGTGCCTCTGTAACCAGAGCTCCGTTATTTGATGGAACAAATTATGTGTTTTGGAAAATAAGAATGAAATCTTTTCTTATTTCTTTTTATGTTGATGTTTGGAGCATTTTTTAAATTATTACAATGTTTTAGAGACTATTCCCACTGATGTTGCTGAAAAAAAGAGGAATGAAACAAATACTAGAGCTAAGCATGCCATCTTGTGTGGGCTAAGTAAAGATGTGTTCATTAAAGTCATGCATTATAAATCTGCTCATGGAATATGGGAAAAACTTGAAACTATATATCAAGGGAATGAGAAGTCAAACTGTCAAAAATCATTACACTCAAACATCAGTTTGAGGAGTTGAAAATGAAGGATGATGAAAAAGTGGTTGAATATTTCCTAAGAGTTGATGAAGTTGTCCATGCAATGAAAGGTCTAGGTCAAGAGGTTAATGAATTTGATGTGGTTACAAAGGTTGTTAGAACCTTACCATCCAAATTTAAATCTAAGGTTTCAGCCCTAGAAGAAAAGAAAAACTTTGATAAGCTTACCTTAGATAGCCTGCAAGGAATACTTACTGCCTATGAAATGAGAACTAGCAAAAACAATTCAATAGGAAAAGAAATTTCCTTTAACACTGAAAAGAAAGAAAAAGTCAAAGTCAGTGAATCAGAGTTGTCTGATTCTAAAGAATCCCATTTTGTTAGAAGATTTAAAAAGGGATCAGGAAAATATAAGGGAAAACTTCCCTTCAAATGTTTTAACTATGGCAAAATAGGTCACTTTTCTGCAAAGTGTCCCTATGATGATCAAATTTGTGACAGTGAGACAACTGAAAAATAGCATAAGAAGAAGGCCTTCAAACCTAAATGAAACTTCAATTTCAAAAAGAAGAAAATTTTGTTTAGTAAAGATGAATCTGATATTGAGTCTGAAGTTTCATCAGTTGAAGAAGATGAAACTTTGTTCGTGGCTGAAATTACTCACCAAAATGATTCAAAAACCATTGACATTGAAGAAGGTGAAGTAGATCTTGAAAGTGAGCTAAAATGTGCTTTACAAGAGGTCAGAAATCTCAAAAAACAAGTTCTTTCTCAAGAACATAAACCAGGTCATGAAATTATCTCTTTGAAAACTCAGCTTGAAGAAGCTAAAAGAGTTGAAGATTGTCTTCGAGTGACTATAAGCTGCAAAGATCAATAAATTCAAAAACTGGAACAAGAATTAGTCTGTCTTAGGAAGGAAGTTGAAAAATATGAAAGCACTCTAAAACTGAATGAGATGCTCAACAAGCAGAAGTTGTATAAAGATAAAACCGGTATTGGTTTTGAAAAGGGTGAATGTTCAATTGATAATACAAAACAAAACCCCTCTACTGAAGTCAAAGGTTTAGGTTCAAATCACTCATAATTTAGTAAGGATCATGTTCAATCCTTAAGAGGTAATAGATCTTCATACAGAGTCAATCCTTTCATCTATGGTTATTGTTTTTTCTGCAACAAATTTGTCCATAAGGTGAGCACTTGTAGGCTTATGAATTCTAGAATACCCAAGTTTGGTCTTAGGCAACACCATGGTTTTGTTAGATAGATCAGATGTTTTAAATGCAATGCTTTGGGACATTCTGTCAAACAGTGCAGAACTAATCTACAATTGAAACAACAGAAAATTAAAAAGGTTTGGAAACCTAAGACTATTAACAACATTGAGAAAACTGTGTTGGTTCAAACTACTTTTCATTCCAAGAAAAAATACTTATGGGCCCTGGACAGTGGATGTTCTAACCATATGACTGGCGACAAGGATAAGTTTATAAATCTTGAAGATTATGTAGGTGGATATGTTAAGTTTGGTGATAACTTTGGTATTCAAATTAAAGGTAGAGGTTCACTTCTTCTGAATGAAGGAACTCCTATCTATAATGTGTACTATGTGGAAGGTCTTAAGCATAATCTTCTAAGTGTTAGTCAAATTTATGATAGTGATGATCATGTTCTTTTCACTTTGCAGGGATGTGAGATTAAGAACAAGCTAGGAAAGGCTATTGCAGCTAGAAGGAGGACAAAAGGAAATGTGTACAATCTTCTCGACACATCAAGCAATGACAATAATCAAGGTATGTGTCTAATGGGCCAAATTAAAAAGAATTGGTTATGGCATGAAAGATTAGGACACATAAACTTTGAAAATCTAGTTAGAATCAGTAAAAATCAGAATGTTAGAGGTCTACCAGTTCTTAGCAAGCCAGAAAACTCTGTGTGCAAAGAATGCTTAAGTGGTAAACAGACTAAAATCAGCTTCAAAACAAAAGAACATTCTTCTTCAAAACCTTTACATCTTGTGCATACTGATTTATGTGGACCAACCAGAACAAGGTCTATTAATGGTGAAAGGTACCCATGTTGTTTGTGGATGATTATACTAGAATGATATGGGTCACATTTCTTAAGCACAAATTAGAAGCCTTTGGAATGTTCAAAATTTTTCATAAAATGGTTGAAAAGGAATCTGATTTGAAACTTAAATTTCTACGATCTGACAAAGGAGGTGAGTTCACTTCTCAAGAGTTTATTGATTACTATGAACAACAAGGCATTAAAAGATAGTATGCTGCAACAAAAACACCTCAACAAAATAGGGTAGTTGAACGTAAGAATAGAACTATAAAAGAAATGGCTAGAACCATGCTAGATGAAGCTAAGTTGTTTGATATGTATTGGAAAGACATTGTTCATACAACTGTATACATTTTGAATAGAGTGCAGCTTAGGGTGAAATCTAAACACACTCCATATGAACTTTGGTATGGAAAAACTGCTTCTGTCAAACACTTTAAAATTTTTGGAAGTAAGTGTTTTATCAAGAAAGATGATGATAACCTTGGGAGATTTCAATCAAAGAGTGATGAGGGTATCTTTTTGGGATACTCAACTCACAGAAAAGCTTATAAATGCCTTAACAAAAGGCTTAATAAGATTGTTGAAGTTTTTAATGTAAAATTTGATGAAAGACCATATTTGTATGCTGAATCTTTGCAAGATAATGAGGAAGAAGAACTTGAACTAGAAATAATTTCAAAAGGAGTTGAAACAACAAAGCCTAATACTGATTCAACAAGCCCTAAAAATGAAACAGCAAGTCCTGAAAAGGTTGCATCAAAAGCTCTAGCTAAATATCACCCCAAAGATCAGATTATTGGGGATAAAAATGCAAGAGTTCAAACTAGAAGAGAGGCTTCAGAATCTGATGAAAAGGAAAAAATTGCTTTTTGTTTAGTTACTCAGTTTAAGCCTAAAATTTTTAATGAAGCTCTCACATATTCATGTTGGAATAATTCTATGCAGGAAGAAATTGATCAGATTGAGAAAAATCAGATTTGGGAGTTAGTCCCAACACTAGATGACAAGAATGTCATTGGAGGCAAATGGATATACAGAAACAAGGTTGATGAAAATGGTAATGTTATTCACAACAAAGCAAGATTTGTCTGCAAAGGCTATGCTCAACAAGAAGGTATTGATTTTGGTGAAACCTTTGCACCTGTTGCTAGACTAGAATCTACCAGAATATTCTTGGCTTATTTTATTTACAAAAACTTTATTGTTTATCAAATGGATGTCAAAACTACTTTTTTAAATGGCTATTTAGATGAAGAGGTCTATGTTGAATATCCTGAAGGATTTATTTGCAAAGATAAGCCTGATCATGTTTACAGATTGAAAAAGGCCCTTTATGGCTTAAAACAAGCACCTAGAGCTTGGTGCTCTAGGCTAGACAATCATTTTCTTTCAAATGGTTTTGTTAGAGTAGGTGTAGACAAAAAATTTTATGTTAAAACTAAAGGTTCTAATATTTTCATTATTGAAATTTATGTTGATGACACTATCTTTGGCTGCAACAATGTTACCTTGAGTAAAAAAATCTCTAAGCTAATGGAATCTGAATTTGAAATGTCATTATTAGGAGAATTAAATTTATTCTTAGGTCTTCAAATCTCTTAATGTGAAAATTGAATATTTATTTCTCAAACCAAGTATGTTAGAGAGATGTTTAAGAAATTTCAGATCGATGAATTCCGTCCAGTTAGCACTCCAATGGTTACTGGATGCAAACTTACTAAGGTTGATGATTCTCCTAATACAAATCAAACTAAATATAGATCAATGATTGGTAGTCTACTATATTTAACTAATTCTCAAGCTAACATCATGCAGGCAGTTTGCACTATTGCATGGTTTCAAGCATCACCTAAAGAATCCCATGTCATAGCTGTTAAAAGGACTTTTAAATATATTCAGGGCACTCTCGATTATGGTCTTTGGTATCCTAGAAGAAATGATTTCTCTTTGATTTCTTATACTGATGCTGACTGGGCTGGTTGTTTGGATGATAGGAAAAGCACTAGTGGTGCTGCATTCTTTCTTGGTGATCATTTAGTGGCATGGCACAACAAGAAACAAGTATCTGTTTCTCTTTCTACTGCTGAAGCAGAATACATTGCTGCCACTTCATGCTATACTCAAGTTCTTTGGATGAGTCAAACTCTCTCAGATATGGGTATTGAAGTTCCTAAACCTGTTTCTATTCTTTGTGATAACACTAGTGCGCTAAATATTTTAAAAAATCTTGTTATGCACTTTTGCACTAAACATATTGCTATCAAGTTTTACTTTCTTCGAGAAAAGGTACTGGCTAATGATGTATGCTTACAGTTTGTTGGTTCACAAGATCAGGTGGCTGATATTTTCACTAAGCCCTTAGCAAAACAGTTATTTGAAAGGTTGAGACTTCGATTGGGATTTATCTCTCAATCGTTACTTCTCTAAATCTCCAAGCTTCAACTTAGGGGAGCATGTTATATGTTTCGATTCTCTTATAGCTCTCCTACAGTTTTGTTTGTTGCACTAGTACTCTTTTTGTAGTTGTTTCCCATGATATTTTGGTTGGCTTCTCAGTTGTGTTTCATGGCAATGCTTGTTCTTCTCTTCCATTCTTTGTGATTGAGGTAAAAATGGGGAGAGTCTTTTGTGTTTTTCCATCAAGGACAAAGGGGGAGTTTATTGGATCTCTGTTGAGTTTATGGTTTTTCCTTGATGATAAAATCTCTTTCAGTTAGTTCTCTTTGATAATCCATCTCAGTTTGGATCCTTATGCATTTTTTTGGCACTTCTTTGATGTCTCTTGGCTATTACAGAAAAATATTTGTTATGATTCAAATTCATGGTGATGATATTTCTAGTTCATGTTATGAATGCTACTTCTTTGACTGACAGAGCTTGTCAGATGGTTTCTTTGTCAGGATGGTTCTATTTGCATACCACAAGTGTATTTCACATGTTACAAGACATTTGATTACAAACTTTGAACTCACATTTTTGAAGGCATTACATTTAACTTGGTTCTGACATCTCATTTGTCTAATGGTTTTGGTTGTTTCTCTTTCAAGCTTACACATATTGGTGTGAGAATGGCAGGGTCTCCTTGATCCATTTTGAAATGTCTATGATGCCTATCGGCAGGACATTTTTGATATCATGTCGATTGAATTTAACATATATGCAGTTGTCGGCAAGATCTCTTCTTTTTTCTTGTGATTGAAAGTGATCTCTTTCGGCATATGTTATTCCGTCGGTATGTGGTCTTAGCAAAATTGGTATGTCACATCAATCAAAGATTAAATGGTAACACATCGGCAAGAGCTTAAGGCTTTGGTGAAGGGTCATAGCGAATGTGCAATGTCACACTGACCTCTGTTGGCCAATTACCTTCGGCAGGACTTTCTGGAAGTCTTGATGAACAGGTGTGAATTTGAGGTATTTCGGTATGACTAAAATGATCTACAAGATGTCTCCCCAATAGTTTGAAGTTACAACGACTTTTTGAATGACTTCTTTCAAATTGCTCGTAATTGCTCGTCGGTGAGAGATGTTCTCTTCAAAATAGGTCTTCCTGGGAGCGATATGTTACTGCAAAAATGTGTATCAAGTGGCCTTCAGTGAAACAAAATATAATCTGTGAGAGGTCTCTCCAATATCATATGGTCACAGTGATAGTGAAAGAAGCTAAAGAACATCTCGGTGAGAAGTTTCCTTATGTCTCAGTGAATGATCAATACATTAAGGAAACCCATCGATGAAACATTTGTTGGTTGTATGACATCTCCCCGACTCTGATGTGTCACAGCGACAATCAGTAGGTTGACTATCAACATTAAGGTTGACTTCGATCGATTGAAAAGAAAGGTTCTTAGGGAAAAAATCTATGAGTTCACTTGGCTGGGTAAGAAACCCTAGCCGTCACCATTGTTATCTGCCTCTCTGATGTAACCATCATGGCTATTTCTTGAGGTGTCGAGTATAAATGAGAGCTCGACCTATTTTTGGCATCGATTCTCTGGAGTTTATTTGAACGCTGCTCAAATAGGTATCTTTATTTGGTACATTTCTGGCTGGAAGCTCGATAGTGGTTGATGGAGCCATGAGAGTTGTAGATTTTTCTTGTATGTATGTGTTTCATGTTGCACATACTGGTTTATGATCACCATTTTAATTGCTCTCTGCTTCTCAGTTACTAATGTGGCAAATGATGCCCTGACAGAGTATTGTTATTCATGCTTTTGAAGTACAGTGATGGGCAGTTGTGTTTCTTAAGTAGTGAAATGATCTCATGCGTTTCAAATTTGTGGAGAATGACTCTTATCTGGGTGAAACGGCTCTTTTTTGGAAATTTAATTTCACCTTGTCTAATAATGTTGTTGGGTACATGTTGAGGATTTCAATTGCAAAAAGCTTTGTTAAGTTCTATCAAAATATTTTCAGGTTGGTTGTTCAGCTGTTACTTCTGATGACAGTTACTTATCTGGCATTTAAGTCAAAAAGATGTATAAATAGAAGCAGAAAACTATGTTTTCTATTCGGTTGTTGTAATTCTGAGATTATCATTCCTTGGCTGTATGAAAATGAAAGGATAAACTCTGCAATAAAATCTGAATAACAATATGCATAGAAATTATAAATTTCTTCTCTATATAGTATTTTAGGGATTCAATTATTGAATCTTTAAGGTATTTTGTAGACGAGAAAATAGAGAAACATGTGCTTAACTAAAAATAGAGAAATCCTCTAAGTTATTATTGTTGTTCAAATCATAATTTGAGGGGTTGGTACTCCTTGAGATAGATATCTCTAAACGAGGGGTTGGTGCTCCTTGAGTGGGTGCTCAAAAATCAGCTTATAAGGCATTGTGAACAATTGATTAAAAGATTAAACCTGGAAGGCATTTCGAGAGTGGTTTTTATACCCTAGGAGGGTTTTCCACTTGGAAAATTTTCTCTTTGTTCCTCTGTGTTTTCACTGCTTTACTATGTTGTTGTTTGAGTTCACTGTTGGGATTATTACTTTTCTCAATTTTGTTTATGAATGATTACATTCAACTCATAAATGCATTAATCAGAGTAATATTGAGATCAAATCTGAGCTATGTTTTTGAATTTTTGAAGATTGATCAAATCTATTAAGACACTAATTCAGCCCCCCTTTATCAGTGTCATTTTAACTCCAACATTATCATGTACATGGGTACCTAACATGGCCTTGTAGCTAGGACCCATCATCATCATCATCTTGCATAATCATTGCATTTTCTTCCCTAAGTTGAACTTATAGGGGTGTGTTAGGATAATTAATTAATTAATTATTACACTAGCATAAGTTGACTTAGGTCATATATAAATTATTCCTAGGTTGCTTTTTAATAAATCATAAATAATGGGATAATATTCCCTTCCTTGTTTGTAAGAGATAAGATTCCTTCTAGAAGATGAGTTGTCCTTCTAGAACTTATCTTGCAACATTTAATAATCATCTAGATAGCGTTCACATGTTGTCACATGTTGTTAGATCATGACACATGGAAACATCTCTTGCATCTTAGGTTTTCATTCTTGCCTATATAATCAGGCAACTTGTTCATTTGTAACATATCAATATCAATCAATCATATCAATAGAATCTATATTGTGCATGCCTAGTTGCAACACTTTTCTTTGGGGTTGATTATCTTTCCTTGCTCAAAGGTTCTCCATTGAAGACTACAACTTTAGGGACTGTGCATCCATAATCTCAACAAAAAGTGTTTTCCTATGGGTTTATGTGAACCAAGGTAGTTTCATGTTGAGTAATAATCCTAGCCCCTATGTTGTTAAGATGAACCTAAGGACATTTAGGATGGTTTATGAATAATAATGGGTCGAGTTTAATTCAATACCTTGATATCCTTAAAGGGAATTGTTCTATTATGGTTTGTTAAATCATATTCTCCTAACTATTATTAAGTGTTAATAAAGGAAGATAAACAGTAATGAAACATTAGTTATGGGAACCTGTGTGTAGGTCTCGTTGAGAGACCTTGTGAGGAGAACTATGTGTGACTTTGACTTTTTTAGAAGTGGGAATGTATGGGGTCCTTGAGTGAAGGATGCCCTTGTGACTTCAAGTCCATAGGGGGAGGGCTTAGGGGGGGACAACTCCAAGGGTTGGGGTTGTTCCTAGATGGTTAATCTTTCCTCCTTTTTAAGCTTTATTTTGAGGTTGAAAAGGGTATTGAATAGGTATGGAATGAGTTAAGGAAATATAATAACTTGTATTTAAAGCATGATGTGTTCCGAATAGTAAATGAATAAATTAAGTGATTTAGCTACTTATAGTTGGTAATTGAATATATGTATAAGTTGGATAAAGTCCATCTATGTTGGTTCCATGTGACTTTCATGTGTTGTGAATATATTGAATCCATATTTAAAGGTTTCCATGTATAGGCCCGTGTATCTATTGATTGTGATGTGATTCATATTATGTATGACCCACCTAAGAGTCAAACTATGGAATATTTGAGTAGGGACAGGAAGTCATTGGACCATGCTGATGATTGATATCTGGGCTACTATTAGGGATTAGTCATCATTCACCTAGTTCACAAGGTGAAGGTAGTTGGCTACCCTAGTTATGATTAAGATACGGTAACGGTTACACTTGTAGAGACCCATCCATGTGGGTAATGGTAATCCCAGGCTAACCATTGTATCAAGGGGGTTCAATGGCTGTCACTAAGGGCATAAAAGTGACTAACGCTAGTGTTACCTGGGATTTTGAAGAAGATAGCTAACAATACCACTAAGGTCACAAGGTGGTACATATGTCAGGAACTACTTCTTCCTTGGTGGATAGACTTGTCATCAATGGCCTATAGGTGATTCAAGTCAGAATCCACTGGGTTTGGTATGTTCACTACTTGGGAAAACCCTTGGGAAGGTGGACAAACCTACAGTGTAGTATGGGATGCACTGAATCCCATTTCCACTTTTTAGACTATATACATAGCCTTTTGGGGTTGATGATGGACCCACAATGTACTATAGGATGCAATGAATCATCTTTTCATTTTTCTAGTGGTGCATAAGACCGGAGGAAAGGATAGGACTCATAGTGTAGTGTACAATACACAAATATTCTTTCTATCTAGGATGCATTATGGAAATGTTTTAGCCATTGTAATGTGTAAGATTGTCCTTGTGTATGTAATGTATGAGGGAGCTCAAAATTATGTATTTATGATGAATGCTAGAGCTCATCACTATGTAGGTGATGTATATTAGAGCTCGTCACTATGCAATGGTGATGTATGTTGGAGCCAACCACTGATTTTTTTGTGATATGCATATGAGCCATACAATGTTATACTTGTGATGTAAATATGAGTTGATCACCATTCTAATCTTGATCTATGTATGATCTAGTTGTGGTTGCACTTGGGATCTTTGTATGATCTAGCCTCTATTACACTTGTGATCTGTGTATGATCTAGTTGTGGTTGCACTTGGGATCTGTGTATGGTCCAGCCTCTATTGCACTTGTGATCTATGTATGATCCCATTGTGGTTGCACTTGGGATCTATGTATGATCCTGCCACTACTATACTTGTGATGTGTATGAGAAAATCAACTTGTGTATATGGAGGTATACACATGATACCCATTGTCTATAATCTTTGAGATTACGGTATGAATGACCCCTTCTGAATGTTGTGGATTTTTGTACACTAATGTTTGGTAATGATTGGTATGGACCCAACACTTGATGGAAAGTTATTATCATTATAATATAATTGGTTAATTTGATAGCTTACATGTACTCAAATAATAGTTACGGGTTCAAGGTGAGCTAATAGATCTCATACAACTGATATTGAACTCCATCTATTATTGTGAGGTTAACTATGATGCCTTCGATTCCCAAGAGGGCATACATAGGTAGGGTCATCATGAACCCTCAAGGCTTAGGTTGTAGGTATAGGAGAGACCTTATCCTTGGGACCTTACCATAGGTTGAGTGTAATCATATAAGTAGGGGTGCTGATTTTTGTTGCCACCATGGTGAATGTAGAGCTATTGAAATTGACACTTCTAATTTTCATGGAATATGTTTGGTTGGTTAAGTGGGTAGTTTTTCATTTCTTATAAAAACAAATTGCTGGCCTAAGGGGCATATTTTACATTGGTATTAGAGGAACCAAGTTCAAACACTAGACATATGAAGCTCACTTGGCTCTGGGTTAAGTATGTTGTATTACACTACCAACTAACCATAGTTGAGTTAGTTGCATACTATGTGGTTTCCTTGAACTTAGATTAAACTAACTTTTAAGGTTGTGATAATTATTTGCTAGTCATGTCCAAAGCATTCTAATTGGTGCAAATGGGAAGAATGATATATGAATTATAAAGTAAATCCAAAGTGCACAATAGAATGTTCTAGTATTGATGATCACTACTTTCTCTCACTCACTCGTTGGATATGATCATACCCCTTTTCATGTGGTAACTATTGTGATATATTGGAAATCAAACTAGAAATACTTGGTATATTTGACTACCAAGAGTGGTTAATTGATGCATGGTGTTTTGGAATCTTGCAAGGATTAACCTGTAAAGGTATGTACACAATGGTATAAAATTGACCTTTTTTCATAAAAATCCAACCCCAATTTCAAAATGGAGGATTGGATAAGTGAAAATGCTCACTTGAGGGTATATATCCACTATGCACCCTCTTGAACCCTATAAAAATTCAGTCTAAATGGGTTAGATTAGGGAAAAGGGAATCACCTAAGAGTCAAGAATTAGGAATTCAAAAGAAAATAACATGACTAATAATTCAAAATCTTGAAAAAAATAACAAATGTAACCTTCTAATAAGTAGAGATTGCTTATCCCAAGGGGGGAAGGATGTCACATCCCTATATTTGAATCCATAAAATGGAGGAAGGGGTCACTAGAAAAGCAATTAAGAGGCATGGTTGTCCATCAACTATTAAAAATGACAAAGAGATTTTATCAAAATGTCAGGGAATAAATATATATGCACAAAGATAGAATTAATAAAAAGGTGAGGGCATGATTTACCAAAGGGGGCTAGTGCCATTAATGAGCATGGAACGCCTATCCATGGATGGTGGGAAACATGGGAGCCATTTGCAAAATAAGGCTCACTAACCATTACAAACCTAGCAACCCCTACTTGTCGAGGGAGGTATGTAGTATGGACAAGAAATAGAGAGTGAGGGAGAAAGAAAGAATTGTGCAAAAAGGAGAGAAGGTAAATAATTGTAAAGAAATAGCATAGAGATCACTAGAAATAAAGGAGAAAACTCTGTGGAAATGGGTCAATAGGAGTAAAATATACCAATGGGAGAAGGCATTAAATTTAGGTATGAGAAGAAAAAGCATGAAAGGAGAAGTCGAGCGGAAGAGGGAGTGGGTGTGCCTAGGTGAGATGAAACCCATCAAAGAAATGGTGTCGGTATCAGGACATAATAACCCGACCAAAATAACCCTGGACAAAATAACCCGACCAAAATAACCCAAGGACAAAATAAACCAGGGTCATAATAACCCATGGACAGAATAACCCGTGGTCAAAATAACCCATGGACAAAATAACCCAAGGTCATTTTAGATCGAGCTAGTAAACTAGAAATGACATAAAATAAATTATAAAAATACTTGTGAAGCACCATAGAGGCTATTTAGGTCATTTTTAAACCATATATCCATTATACACCCCTAAAATAGCCTTAAAACACCTTTAATATGCTTAAATAACCTATTAAATGATAAATAATTATAAAAATAAAGGCAATTTCTCAAGAATAAGTTGATTATTTTGAAGACACATGGATTGGCAGACTAACCAAAAGAGGCAACAGACGATCACCCAAGTTTCCAGTCACAATTTGGAATTGCTATTCAACTACTCAAGATGATCTTCCCATAACCAATAATAATACTATTGAGGGATGGCATAGAGGATTTAGTGAATTGCTTAAAGCATTGCACAACTTAGCCTAGAAATTCATCAAAGTAGTGAAAAAAGAATAGAGTCTCCAAGAAAATAGAATAGAGAAATATATGGTTGGATACACTGGGGAACCAAGCATGAAAAAATATAGTGAACTCAAAGAAAGACTAAAAAGATTGGTTGATGGCTATGACAACCATAACAATTTAGATTATATAAGAGGCATCACTTATAATTTGATACTTTAATTGAAAATTTGAATAATAAAGTTTTTTAGCAACATACATGTAATTTATAAATTTTGTTTTCATTTTTCTATATTCTTATGGGGATATTTTTTCCATGGGTTATTTTGAACACGGGTTATTTTGGCTTGGGTTATTATGACCTCAGGTTATTTTGTCCTTGGGTTATTGTGACCGGGTTATTCTATCCAGGGTTATTTTGGTCGGGTTATTATGTCCCGTAACCAATGGTGTCTCATGAAATGCATTGATTGCCGAATATGCACCAAATAGATTCAAGAAATGCTCTAAAATATTAGAGTAAATGTAAATGGGGAGTGTAAAGCTGAATTTCACTAACATTGCTAGAATCCTTCTTGTCTATAATGGAAAGAGAGTAGGAGGGCACTTAAGAATTTGGGCATCATAGATTGGAGTCACAATTAGGAGTGTGGTATAAAATATTTTAGGAGCAGAAAAGGGATGATACTCTCTCAGAAGCAGGATCAACATCCAAGAAAAGAGTGAGGGATTCTTCAAAGGTTCTCGAGTACTTGCATTTACATGCAAATTTTGATTTCAATGACTCCCAAATCAGCTTTGTATTGAATAGCCTTTCAACAATCATAAATTATAAATTTGTATCACAACCATAAAGTTTTATATTGTGTTTGTTCCTTATTTTTCCCAACTAAAAACATGAACTCCTAAGAATCATTAACTTGAGTAAATTTTGTTTTTGGCATTGTTCTTTGGTTATGAGTGTTAAACCATGGTCCAGGAAAATCTAAGTTAAAAAATGTTGGGATCTCTTAGTGACTCGAATCATTATTACTATTCTCATGACTTAAGATTAAAATAGTTCAATTGGGACAACAATAACACTGAATTTTGTAATAGCAATAGGTTAATATGTATTGGGTAAACATTGTGAATTCCCTCTATATGGGTTAATTGACATTGGGTAAATCAATTTTTTTATTTACCAATACTCTTAATCATTTAACTTGTAAATCTCTTTGTCTCTGTCTCTCTCTCTTTATATATAATGCCTTGAGACATGTTATAATTTGCTAAGAAAATCATAAGAGGAAGCAACAACTCAAACAAATTTACTAATTATAAACTGGTAATGTTTCTTATTAATAGGGATTTAGGATGATTTTTTTCTTACTATTCTTTTAAAGGATGTAGTTTGTATGGAATAAGTTGTTATGCATAATTATCATTTAAGGTGATAGTTCTATTACTTCTTGTTGCCCCATATTTTAATGTGACTAAGCTTATGTATATTAATTTATTTGGAAGCATAAATTACCTAAGTGGATTGATTCTAATTATGTTAGTAATAAATGGTATGTGATGAGGCAATGATAACATTTGAACCTCAATTGGATGTCCTAATTTGACAATGTACTAGTGTTCAAATCTAGAAGTCAAAATCTACCTTATCTCATTAACCATGATTTATTTCTAATGATATCAAGATACTAAGTGACCTTAGGCCATGATATTGAACTCTAAACACAACATTTCTTTAGATATAGATAAAAGAAAATATTTATTCTAGCAATAGTTCAATGTGCTTACTTAGCAATTTATGATAAATGCACTTAGCAAAGAATTTGGGATATATTCAAGCCATATCTTTACCTAGACTATCTAGAATACCTCAGGGAATTTGAACCTCGTGTGTTTTATTTATGAGTAATGTGTAAAGTGTAAGTGCATTATAATTTATTTTGATATGGTAGTTGTTCATGGAAGCATGGTTAGAGTCCTCTTGATTTGCACAAATGTCAAGATATCATACTATTGCACCTATTATAATAGTTAGTCTTTATGGAATCAAGGATATATCCTCAAGTAATATTATTAGGTTTATAATTTCATATGTTTGTCCAATGTATATAGTGTTTCCAACTTTCTTAAGTAGGATTTAGGTTTTACTTATACTTAAAACCAGCTTATGAATACTACTGGATGTCCTTCAAAGATATCTATTGACCCCTTGAGTATATGAACCTCCATACTGAATCTAATATATAAATTTCAAATGAAAGTGTTTTCCTATGGGTTTATGCGAACCAAGGTAGTTTCATGCTGAGTAATAATCCTAGACCCTATTTCTTAAGATGAACCTAAGGACATTTAGGATGATTTATGAATGGTAATGGGTCAAGCTTAATTGAAGACCTTGATATCCTTAAGCATAAGTGTTTAGTATGGGTTGTGAAATCATATTTTCCTAGCCACTATTAAGCATTAATAAGGGAAGATAAACATTAATGAAACATTGGTTATGAGAACTTGTGTGTAGGTATCCTTGATAGACCTTGTGAGGAGAACTATGTGTGACTTTGACCCGCTTGGAAGCAAGAACGATGGTGATCCTTAGGTGAAGGATTCCCCTGTGACTTCAAGTCTATAGGGGGAGGGCTTAGGGGCAAACAACTCCAAGGGTTGGGGTTGTTCTAAGATTGTCATATCTTTCCTCCTTTGTAAGTTTTAGTTTGAGGTTGAAAAGGGTATTGAATATGTATGGAATCAGTTAAGGAAAAATAATAAATTGTATTTAAAGTACAATGTGTTTTGAATAGTAAATGAATAAATTAGGTGATTTAACTACTTATAGTTGGTAATTGAATGTATGTATAAGTTGGATAAAGTCCATTTGTGTTGGTTCCATGTAACTTTCATGTGTTCTGAAAACTAATTCCATATTTAGAGGTCTCCATGTATAGGCCTATGTATCTATTGATTGTGATGTGATTCATGTTATGTATGACCCACCCAAGAGTGAAGCTATGGGATATTTGAGTAGGGACAGATAGTCATTGGATCATTTCAATGACTGATGTCTAGGCTACTACTAGGGATTAGTCAGCATTCACCTAGTTCATAGAGGTTAAGGTAGAAGGTTACCCTGGTTATGATTAAGATATGGTAATTGTTGCAAAGGTAGGAACCCATCCATCTTGGTAATGGTAATCCTTGGCTAACCATTGTATCAAGGGGGATCACTAGCTGTCACTGAGGGAACGGAAGTGACTGAGGTCAGCGTTACCTAGGATTGTGAAGAAGATAGCTGAAAATATCACTAATGTCATAAGGTGGTATATGTCATGAGCTACTTCTTCCTTGGTGGGTAGACTTTTCATTAGTGGCCTATAGGTGATTGAAGTCAAAATCCACCAAGTTTGGTAAGATCACTACTTGGGGAAATCCTTGGGAAGGTGGACAAACTCATTGTGTAGTATGGGATGCACCAAATCCCCTTCCTAGTTTTTAGACTATATACCTAGCCTTGTAGGGTTGATGATGGACCCACAGTGTAGTATGGGATGCACCAAATCCTCTTCTCGTTTGTCTAGTGGTGCAAAATACTAGAGGAAAGGATAGAACCTGTGGTGTAGTGCGTAATGCATGGAAATTCTTTCTATCTAGGATGCATTATGGACATATATTAGCCATTGTAATGTGTAAGATTGTCTCTGTGTAGGAAATGCATGATGGAGATCATCATAATGTAGTTATGATGAATGTTAAAGCTCTCACTACATAGGTGATGTATGTTGGAGCTCATCACTATGCAATTGTGATGTATGTTGGAGCCAGCCACTAATATTTTTGTGATATGCATATGAGCTTGACACTTTTATACTTGCGATGTACATATGAGTTGATCACCATTATAATCATGATTTGTGTATGATCTAGCTTCTATTACACTTGCGATCTGTGCATGATCTAGTTGCGGTTACACATGGGATCTATGTATGATCCAACCTCTATTGCACTTGTGATCTGTATATGATCCAACTGTGGTTGCACTTGGGATCTGTGTATGATCCTGACACTATTCTACTTGTGATGTGTATGAGAAAATCAACTTATGTATATGGAGGTATGCTCGTAATACCCATTATGTATAATCTTTGATATTATGGTATGAATGACCTCTTGTGAACATTGTGGATGTTTGTATAGTAAATGTTTGGTAATGATTGGTATGGAACAAACACTTGATGGAAAGTTATTATCATTATAATATAATTGGTTAAAATGATAGCTTACATGTACTTAAATAATAGTCATGGGTTCAAGATGAGATAATAGATCTCATACAACAGTTGATATTGAACACCCTCTATTATTGTGAGGTGAACTACGGTGCCTTTGATTCCCACTAAGGGATACATAGGTAGGGTCATCACGAACCCTCGAGGCTTAGGTTGTAGGTCTAGAAGAGATCTTGTCCATGGGACCTTACCGCAGGTTGAGTGTAAGCATATAAGTAGGGGTGTTGATTTTTGTTGCCACCATGGTGAATGTAGAGCTATTGAAATTAACACTTCTAATTTTCATGGAATATATTTGGTTGTTTAAGTGGGTAGTTGTGTATTGTTTATAAAAAATAAAATTGTTGTCCTGAGGGGTGGATTTTACAGACCTCTATATCTTTATTTTTTTATTTCTTTCATTTTTTATATTTTAAATTAAATATTGTAATTGATATTCTCCCTTTATGCACTCTTAGCATTCTCCATACTCACGCGACTATATGAAATTAAAATTAAATATTAACTTCTACAATAATTGTATATCTCAAAAAAATAAAAATAATAAATATCACATATGAAATAATTAAAATATTTAAAATAAGTTTAAACTAATGTTAAACATTCTTTTATAAATTAAAATTAAAAATTAATGAAACTCCTTTCTACTTGAACCCAACTAATATAGTGAAATGTAACAACATTTTGTTTGCATATTATATGTACAATATTTAATAGTTGAAATTTGTTATTTTAGAGTCTACCAATTTAAATAAAAAAATAATTAAAAAGTTTATGTGGAGAACAATTAAGATGTTAAATTTCTAAATATATAAATTTTAAATTATATTTTTTAAGAATTTAATTATCTTTTTATTAAATTTGTTATAAAAAACATGTCATACATTAAAAACATGCAAAAAAATAATAAATGAATTTACATGTTTGTAATTTTTAGTCATATAGAAAATAAAGACAAACATTAATTTTATTATTATAGATTATTTTAAAGAATGTCAATACATTAAGATTGTATGAACAATTAAATAATTTAAATTCTATATTAATATGTATTAATAATAGTATGTAAAGTCTCTTCAAATATAAATCTGTGACCGTTAATCTTATTTTCCTATCGCTTTACTAAAATATCAAAAACTATCCCGATTTCTTAATTCTATTTTAAAATGTATAAAATAATAAACATTATTTTAAGAACGGTCTGTGGAGTAAGAGAATTTGGGTGCAACTATATATGTAAGAGAATTTGAGAAATCTTGTATTGAAGGCTTTCTATGGAGTTTGTGTGCAGGATTATATGTGACTTACCTCAATCTAATTTCTGAAGTAAGTTATGCAAATTTTGTTTTGTTCAGATATATGAAAGATAAAGAACATAATATTTCTACAGTCCCTATCGAAAGTGCTGTTGCCTGTAGTTGTATATTGATTTTTAGCTTCTGATTTGATAAAGAATTACTGTTTTTATAGTCTATATGAAAAATTTGGTATATAAATTGCTTTAAGAGTATATATATATATATATATATATATATATATATATATATATATATATATATATATATACAAATGGCTGGCTAAGCAACCCAATTCAATTCCATAGTTTTCCTAGCTGTTGAAGATAGTGAGAATGGCTGGCTAAGCAACCCAATTCAATTCCATAGTTTTCCTAGCTGTTGAAGATAGTGAGTTTGATTAGAGTTTTGTTTGTGGTATAAACAGAGTGGGTTGCTGCACTGTGAGAAAAAAATATGGATATTAAGGATTTGACAGAGCAAATAGAACAATTGGGTCCTGCTGATTTCCTTAGATATTTCAAAGTACTTCCATGCCCATTTGCACAGCTTCATGTGGATGAGCAGATATTAATTTCAAACATATGTCGGTATTATAAGCCACCTTGTCCAACAGCCGAAGCTAGTGATGATGATCATGTTATTGTTTTCAGCTACATTAACAATAGGCATAGAAGCAAAACTCTCCAACCTAGGTATAACTGCTATACCTGTAAGAAACGGTTCACTTTTATGGGGCATACCAGGGTGAGGGCAAAATCAGATTCGAATGAGAGAAGGAAGGAGACACCTCCTCCTCTAGAAGGGGAAAAAGATGACATTGAAAATGTTCCCTTGTTTACGGAGGCTGAACAAAGCTACTCAGGACAAATTAAACCGGATTCCTTCTATTACCCATTGCATTGATCATCTGGATATCCAAAAAGATGATGTTCTTGCAAGCTATTCAAGACAAATTAAATCGGTTGATCTTTCTATTAGCCATTGCCTTGATCATTTGGATATCCCAAAAGATGATGTTCTTGCAAACTATTCAAGACAAGTTAAACGGGACGATCTTTCTATTAGCCATTGCCTTGATCATTTGGATATCCCAAAAGACGATGTTCTTGCAAACTATTCAAGACAAATTAAACCGGATGATCTTTCTATTACGCATTGCCTTGATCATTTGGATATCCCAAAAGATGATGTTCTTGCAAGCTATTCAAAACAAATTAAACCGGATGATCTTTCTATTAGCCATTGTCTTGATCATTTGGATATCCCAAAAGATGATGTTCTTGCAAACCAGACAGATACTTCTTTCTTGAAGAAATACTAAATGGATTAATGGAGTAAGGCTGCTAAGAATCACTTAGCAAAGAAATGAAAATTTCTGTTGCAGGTTGCATGTATTTAGAATTCTTCCTATTTTGAAGGAAAAAAATTCTTTATGTCGAGTTTATATTCTCAATTGCTGAACATAATTATTCGACGGAGGAGGCTGAAATTGCTTTTATTTTAAATATTCTTTGAACAAATATGTTCAATTGCTGAACATAATTACTCTAAGGAGGAGGCTGAAATTGGTTTTATTTTAAATATTATTTGAACAAATATGATTTTTCTGGTCAGGTTGGGTCTGTTTTGATTTATCTTATGACCCGGTTGTCTAGTTAAAAGGCAAATATGCTTTTCTTTATACCATCACAATAATTCTTTCTTCCTCATAAATTATAATCCTGCAAAATTATTTATAAGTGTTAAATTGCATTTTGTTATTGAAGTGGGCAGTCTATACTATTATGAGCATTCCATGTATATGCATGGAACAAACTTTACTGAATTTCTTTAGTGTACTTTATGAGCCAGCACTGCACTTCCTGTACTTAATTGTGTGCGTCCCCCACAAACCAAGGATTCGGAGCTGAGACTGGAGGAGATCATTAATAGAGAAAAATGTAAACAAATGGATGAATTCTCACATGAAGCACCAAAGAAAACTTGGTTTCAGTTTCTTGGATGATTTTCTAATGAAAAGATGGTAGGGTTTCAAAATATCGATTGGGTTCTCCTACGCTATGGGCTCAAAGGAAAACAAGAAGACAACCAGATGGAGAAACCCCTCGAGCGATATATTAAAACTCAATGGTATTAACAAAATAGAAATTGGAGGTCTCAACCCAAGATAGGAAAGATCGGAGAAATGTTGTCAAGATTAAAGGACTACGCCCTCTCCCATGTCTATAGGGAATCAAATAAGTTAGCAATTTTTTTGGGAAATTATGGAGTGGAACAATCAGGCTCGGTACAAATGGGCGATTGCACATCGAACTGGTACACAAAAAGCACAGGGATGGCATTCGTGCAAATTTCTCAAGATCACAAAAAGACTCTTTTGAGTATGGTACACAATAATCTTGAAACAAATACGGTCGAGGATGACACATTTATGAGGCGGAGCCATGGATTTTGTCCTTGAATGGTCAAGTCTTTACGCGTATCTTCTTGGGGATTCGATTGGATCCTCGATAATGAAAAGGAAGATCTGATGGAGCTTTCACAAGAAGAATATGTTTTGATTCCTATGCCCCTCAACTACCTTCGATTCGGAACAAGTTAGAGTAAAGCGGTGCGGAGATCTTTGAACTTATTCTAGTAAAGCAATATGGCCATGAGATGTATTACAGAGGTGGTGTAGGAGAGTAAGGAGGAGAATGATCTCGTGCATGCCAAAAGGAAGATCGTGGGTGGGGAACGGTGGAACAACGGTCATCTAGATGACAATGAAGTCTACGAGGCGTCCTACACACCATTTGTACAGGGCTATTGGCTGGAAGGGGCAAGTGGGAGTAATCTCCAACCATATTCATCTTGCAGACCTTAGGCCGAGAGAAAACACGCCCTGTTTAGTCTCAATTTAATTTCTGAAGTTAGTTATGCAAATTTTGTTTTGTTCAGTTATATGTAAGGACATAATATTTCTACACTCGATGATGGAAAGTGCTGTTGCACGTAGCTGTATAGTGATTTCCAGCTCCTGATTTGATAAAAGATATAATGTTTTTATAGTTTATATGAAGGATTTGGTATATAAATTGCTTTAAAAGTAAAAGTTGTATATACCAAGAGCTGGCTAAGCAATCCAATTTTCATAAATCAAATATATTGAGAAAAGGTTTTATTTTTACTATCATAAATCAATTTTTTTATTTGTAGCAGCGATGAATTGATGTTGGTGAATTTTCTACGAGATGAATTTGTCATGGGGATGAATTGTTAGTGGTGAATTGTTTGGTTGTGAATTTTCCCAGAGCCTTGTAGAATAATAAGAGAAGGTGGGAAAATGATGACTTTTGAAAATTTTATATTTTAAATATTGTATTCACTTAATAATTATTGATTTTATTTTAGAATTATTTTGTTTAGTATTTGGACACATAATTGTATTTTAGTTTTGATATTTTAACCTTATATATATTACAAACTTATCTTATAGTTGTTGTCTATATTTTGAATACATCCATCTAAATAATACATTAAAAACAACACTTGAATGTACTTTATTTATATAAAAGTTATTTTATTTCTTTTTAAAATTATTTTGTTAACTAGATATTGAAGAATTATTTTATCCTTACATATAATTTTCTTTTCTTTTAAAAAAATTACTATTATTTAATAAATGTTACAAAATTATTTTTATTTTTTAATAATTTTATCTATAAAAATTTTTGTATTATATATAGGGAGATCAAAAAATAGGCCCCGAGGGAGCACCGAAGAGTATGGCTCAAGGGAGGCAAGGCCTCACATCAAGAGCAAACAGCAATACAAAAAATATATATACAGCCTACGCATAGTATACATATAAGCTGTTACAAAACATATCAGACACTAGCATAAGGTGTCATCGATAGTATCAACCCAAGGCGCCTTCCATCCAGACGATGTGTTTGGTTTCCTGAATCTGAGCCAACATGAGGATCTATTCCTTATTGACTTTCCTGTTGTTCTTCACTTCTTGGGTCAGGATCTTGCACGTTTTCTCAAACAGCTGCAGATCGTCCATAGTTTGCCTCCAGGCATAACCTCCTTGCATCTCGTAAATGAAGAACGTGGCAGAGCCATTCTTGAGGAACCTCTTTAGCTTCTCTTTTTCAATCAACATGGTGGTGCGGACCTGCAAAAAAAATTTTAGGTAGATGAGTTTTCGAAAAGACTCAGTAAGAATTCTGGGATTATTCTGAAACCTCTCTTCATTTCTACATTTCCAGATTTGCCACAAAATCACAGAGGAGAGGATTTTCCAAAATAAATTAGTATCTTTTTTCAATCCAACAATGTACTCGGTAATAATCTCAAAGCTGTTAAAAAAAGAAGGATACAAAATGCCAAACAAATGCCAAATCTCTTTAGCAAACATGCAGTCCAGAAGAATGTGTCTACCAGTTTCGGGTAACCTGCACATGGGACAAATATCAGTACCAAGGGGATCTCTTCTGATAGGGAGCCTATCAAGAATGACGAGCCAGTTAAAACATTTAATCTTAGGTTTAGTAGGCCCTTTCCACAGAATGTCAAATATGTTCTTCCATGCACAGGTATCAAGAGAAGAGTACCAAACTTTGTTAATGTGGTCAATAACGGCCTCGGAGTGCCCAATAGTGTTGTAAATGTTTTTGGCTTTGATTTTGTTAAGAACGGTCCCATCAGGCCATTTGATGCTAACAAATCTATGGGAGTCAACATGACAGGAGGTCGGGATATTTCTGGTGGCCTTCCAGATCAGATTGTAATTTTTCTTCTGGGAACCAGGCAGGTCAAACTTGTTGCTGAGAACCTCCCACTCAGTTAGTTTGTCATGCTCAAATAAGTCAGCCAACTGGGTGATGCCTTTGCTATTCCAATGCCTAGCAGAGCACCCCTGAGAGAGGGCGAGGGGCTTGCCAGAGTAGTTCAGGTTCCACCAAATGGACCTTTCACCGTAAAGATGGTCATCATCATGGAAGGATCTGTTAGATATAAAATGTTTCACATAATTCCAAGCTTTCCAGATGGATCTAAAGACAGTAGATTCATGCACGATCACGGGAAAATCACCAAGGACAAGATCATTAAAAGGAAGATTCTTCCAAGACTTGGCTTTCTTGGGGATGCCCCTCTCTATGTTATTTCTAACCAAGACCTTCCAGGGATCATCACCATCAAGGGAGTGAAAGATCCACTTGGCGGCCAGAGCAATACCCTGAAGCTTAAGATCTTTCAGGCCCAGCCCCCCAAGGAGTTTGTTGGCGTGACACCAATCCCATTTAACCGCATGCATTTTTTTTTCCTTTGCCATCAGACCAGAGAAACTTCCTAGTTTCTTTTTGGATCTCATAGATTTGATAGTTACTGAACATCCAAGCTGAGGAGTAATAAATATTATAAGATGACAGAATTTTCTGGCAAACCTGCACTCTGCCGGCCAGCGACAGGGCCCTGTTATGCCATTTATGAAGCTTCTTGCCAATCTTTTCTTTGACCCAGAACCACATATCTTTAAGGGAAGGGTCGATGGAGAAGGGAATACCAAGGTATCTCACAATCTTGTTAGGGCCACCCCATTGAAAGTTGTAGTTCTTGAACCAGTTGGGCGGCTGCTCAACCCATCCCAGGCACACAGACTTAAGGTGGGAAAGGTGAGCACCCGAGATTTTGTAGAAAATGTTGAGCTTGTGGTAGAGGGTTTCAAAGTTATCAGCCGTAGCTTCAAGGAAGATCGTGGTGTCGTCAGCGAACTGGCAGTTGATGAGCTCACTATCATCAGGGAGAGAAATGCCTTTGACAACCGGGGAGACAGAATTGTCTCTAAGGATGTAAAAGAGGGCTTCAGACGCGATCACAAATAGGGTAGGGGCCAAGGGGCACCCCTGTCTGATGGATCTCTCAAGAGGAAAAGAATCAGTAAGGAAGCCATTCACATCGACTTGGGCGAAGGCATCTTTGAAGAGGATTTTCACATAATTGCAGAAAGTACTAGGGAAGCCAAAAGCTTCGAGCATCATGGAAATGAACTTCCATTCCACTCTGCCGTACGCTTTATCAAAGTCCAGAAGGAACATGACAGAATCTTGTTTAGAAACATGGGCCCAATTCATGGCTTCCCAACCGGTAATCAAATTTTCCAAGATATATCTTCCTTTTATAAAACTCGTTTGAGTAGGGCACACAAACTTGGGCAGAATGTTCTTAATCCTGAGGGCCAGAATTTTGGCAAAAATTTTATAGGAAACATTGAGGAGCGTAATAGGTCTCCAGTTCTTGATAAGAGCTTTGTCCCCATCCTTGGGGAGCAGTTTGATAATTCCCCTATTGATGGAAGAACCCAAGGAACTAGAAGCTATGGCCTCTGAGTAAATATCCAGCAGGTCATTACAAATCCAATCTATATTGGCCTTGTAGAACTCAACCGGAAGCCCGTCCGGGCCAGGGGCCTTGTCACTATTAAGCTCCTTAATGACATTTCCAATTTCTTCAATAGATATCTCTTTGGACAGTTGAATAGCTTCTATCAAGGAGATCCTATTGGGAATGAGGGAACGGATTTGGTCTCTCAAGAGGACAGCATCCTCCAAATCCTCAGAGGTGAAAAGGTTGCAATAAAATTTGGCAAAGGCCTTTTGGATGTTATCCGGATCATTAATTTCAATGTTATCAACAACAAGTCTTTCAATGTTCTCATTAGAATGCTTTTGTTTGATGAGGTTGAAGAAGAATTTGGAACCTCTGTCCCCACACAAAAGCCAGTGCGCACGAGATCTAACCATGGCACCCTTGACTTTGACCTGTTGATGTTGCCTAAGGGCATCTTTAGCCTTCACAACTTGGGAGATAAGCTCACAGTCAGCAGGGTTGGCTTGGATATTCATTTCGGCAGTTTGCAGCTCAGAGGAAAGCTTCTTTTCCACATACCTAAAGTCTTTAGACCTTTCTTTCCCTATGGTAGGCAAGAGATTCTGCCAGGAAAGCAGATTCAGGTTCCATCTGTCAAGGTGAGACAAGTTAGGGAAACTTTTCCTGTTAAGGATGCTAATGATACGGATGGCGCAAAGGGTATCTTTATCACTGAGCAGATTAGTATTAAGAAAGAATTTGGGGTGGGGTCTTTCGCAAGGATAAGGGGAGCTATTGATCCTGAAACAAGAAGAGATAGGATGGTGATCGGAGAGAGAGGTGGGGGTAACTAGGACCGTACGCCCAAGATTATCAGGGAGAAAAGAGAAAAAATTCTTGCTGGCATAGAAGCGGTCCAACCTGGAATAAATCCTAAAAGGGGGCTACTAGAAATTACACCAGGTATGCCATACTCTGGGGTGAGAGTCCTTAGCACCGGATAAAGGGTCAAATAACTGTTTGGAATTTAACATCATACACCATTGCATTTTTTCAGCCTCTTTCCAGACAAACGGCCGGCCACCAAGTTTGTCATCCTGAGACTCAATCATATTGAAGTCTCCCCCAAAAAACCAAGGAATGTTAGGGAGAGCGGATAACCAATCCCAGAGACAAGCTCTCTCCTTGCAATCATTCGGGGCATAAACAGAACAAATGCCAAAAATAAGGTTATTGACATTAAGAGTGACCCAAACCGCCCTGTTGCAGGGGGAGGAACCATTGCCAGTGATAAATTTGGCCCACTTGTTGTTAATCAGAAGTGCAACACCCCCTCTACCTCTAGGGTGGTTAGTAAAAAAATTAATAGCATCTTTCCAAAGAAAATTGAGATTGACATCCAACATGTACCCTATGGCCTTAATTTCCTGTAACATGAGGAAATCCAACGAATTACAGGTGTCAAGAAACTGTTTAATAATCCACTTTCTATCAGGGGATTCAAGCCCCCGGATATTCCAAGAAATACAATTCATTGGGGAGTAATTAGGGAGGGTACGCTGAGAACATATGTGCTTGCCAAAGAAGCCACCGTAATTCCCTGGGATTCACCCGATTTTTTTTTTAAGGGTTCTTATTTTTGGAGCCTAAGCGTCTCCCCCTCCGCTTGGCCATGGGAAGAACATCTCTCCCCTCAATGTCATACTCAGAATCCTCATGGGAAATGTATTCCAGATCAACAGAGTGCTTCTAGATGAGAGAGGGCGAGGCCTCAGAAAAATTATTGGTCGGGATGATTTCAAGCAAACAATCATCACCAAGCTCACGAAACACTTTAGGAGGGAATCCTATGGAAGGGGGCGGGTCTTGACATCTGAGAAAACATTCCATCATGTCTGAGCTTGAAGGTGTGGAGCTGGAGTGCGGTTCATTAGGCTCGGGCACAACGGGATTGACGGTGACAGGATAGGGTTGAGAGCAAAGGGGCCGAGAACCTTCAGATTCTGAATTAGTTTGCTTATTAGCCCTTCGGCGTCTCTTGTTAGAAATTTTTGCAACCGTAGTGAATGCGGCATTAGGAGCTCTATCCATGGGAGGGAAGGGATCACCTTGGTGTTCAGATTGAGGGGTGGCAAAGGCGGTGGATGTGTTACAGGACGCAAAAGGGGGGTCAAATTTTGTGGGCGGCTCTGACGGAGGGGCATTCTCCACTGACTTTTCCGGGTTAGGGTTCCCAGCGGCTGGCGAACTGCGGGGGTGCGGGGTTTTGGAGGGCAGGGGTTTCTTCTTTATGATAGGGCAATCCCTCCTTAGATGCCCTTCCCTTCTGCACAGAAAGCAAGCGTTTAGACCCCCTAGAATATCAACGGGGCACACAAATTTGTCATCAGAAAGGTAGATATTAATTTCAGGGGGGATTTCAAAACCACGGTTCAAAGAGATGAGAACTCTAGCATCCATGTGAGGAACCAGTCTAACGGTATCATCCATGCGGATGACCTTACCGAGCGGTTCAAGCAACTGCGGGAGAAACCGCCATAAAAACGGCGGAATCTGTTTGATGACAATCCAACGCGGGGCCGAAAGCGCGAGAACTTCTTCATGGATGGCTTCCGGCGACCACGTGATGGCGCGGAATGAGGTATTTCCGACGGTCCAGTATTGTTTTTTGAGAATTTCCATTTGGGTTTCATGGGATGTGAAAAAGATAACAAACAATCCTTTCTGAATCTGTCTACAGAATGATATATGGAATCCAAGCTTCAAATTCCAAAAATTATGAAACCAATCATCCATAAATTTGCTTGGCGGACATTTATCTAACTCAATAGCAGAGAAAAAAATAGCAGAGTTTTTGAGTCTATTTTTCTCCTTACAAATTTCAGCAAGCATTTCGGGATTTGGAGAAATGGAGAGAGATGTGGGAACAACCCCACAATCCTTACCTTCTTCGGTGGTTTCATTAGGGTTAGCAATTGAAAACCTCGCACCTGCGTCGATGGAGACCCCCGCCTTCGCCACCGCCTCAGAGAAAGTCTTGGGTCTCGACGGCAGAGGAGAAGAATCAGGAATGTTAGGGCTAATGGTGTCAGACGCCATAAATGTTAGGGGAGCCGCCGGAGGAGGGTTAGGGGGTACGGCCTCTGTCGAGCGGCAGAGAGAAGAGGATGACGATAAGTTTAACATAAATGCTCATAAAATCCTAAGCTACGCAGGAAAGACCACACCTGATAAGCCTCCTTTGCTCGGACTTCGAGGATCGCGCACTTTCGCATCAGCGCCGAAATTCCTTCACCTTATCTATAAAATTGAAAAATATTTAAAAACATTTAATATCTCCATATTTAAAAAATAATAATTAATTTTTTTACTAAAAAAAATATTTTTTTTTACTAAATAATTTTTTATTTTTTTACTAAATAATTTTTTTTTGGTAAAATATATATGTATTTTATTGTTCATAAAATAAAATAAAATAATATTTTTTTCACTTTAAATTTATTCATATTTATATATTTTATTTATTTTTAACCAAAAAAAAACATATATTCACATATATATTAAGTTTAGTATATTAAATATAAAATTATAGTTTTATTCAAAAGTGTAATAAATATTATATACTTATATATTATTTTTAATATTTTTTATTTTTATTATTAATATATTTTTTTATATTTAATTATTTTATATTTAGTTGTCTATACCTATCCATCTGAAGAGATATTTTCCTAGCAACGTTTCCTACTCCAAAATTGTGATGACCATCCTGGTTTTGAGCAAGAATTTGATGCACATGTGGTTGTTATGGTGTGGTGATATTTTCCCCTCCCACATATGGTGGAACACTATTTTGTACTTGAGGACCAATCTAATTTTGTCCTTGGGTATTCGGTACATAATTTAAAGCTCCTATATATTTTGTCCCACATACTGTGGTTGACATACTTCCTATGCCAATATTTTGTTGTGGATGTTGACTCTAAGTAGAATTAATTTGAGGGCTTACTTAAATACAAAATTCCATAGGTATGGAACTCATATTAGGAGTACTTTATGAATTAGAGTGACTTGTACCTGAAGATGGGGCACCTCCCACATATGCGGTACTAGTCACATTTTGTGTTGTAGTACTTGGTTGAGAAATACTCCATGTACTCACATGGGAAGTACTTAGAGGAATATTATTTGATTGCTAGGTCCAACTTGATTTTAAGGTTTGGGTGTGTTAGCAATGTTTTGTGTAGCTTTCATACTACCAACTATTTTCTTCAATTCATCTCTTTTTCTTATTGCTTCTATAATTCTTTCCTAGTCCAACCTACTGTTGGCAAGAGACACAACACAAGTCATTTGGTGTTGTCATTGATGGAAACCCTAGTCAATAATCCTATTTGCACTTCAGTATTTGCTTGTACTGGAAGTTAGATTGAAGATATGTGTTAAACTATCAAAGCTAGAATAGAGTATTTGATAGAATTGTGTTCATCGATTCATAAGAAATTTCATGTTATCATATTGATTTGTGGATCTCAAGGAAGGTCTCTCGATGTATGAACTATGTTATCTTTGAATCATAGAGCCTCGTATTGATTGGTGTGCAAGTTAGAAGATCTGGTTTGATGATTTTCAGTCTAACGGTGTAGAAAGGCCGATTTGATGATTGTAGCATGTTGCGGATATTTGAGGAATAATTTTTTGAGGTGTTTTATGTTCGAGCATGGTGTTTTGGGTCCTCACTATGTTGTGGCTAACTTTGGTTGGTGTGCATTGATAATTGTTTATGGATTGAGCTGATAATTTGTACATGTTTTATATTTTGTAAAAGTTGACATGTAATTGATGTAATCTCTTGTTGCAAATATATATAAGCGATTACTCATATCATTTTGATGTGTGTTGCAATTTGTTGTGAAATTCAAAAGGAATATAGATTAATTGTGCACAATTTCACTTGTGTAGAAGAAGATTTGTGATTCAAATTAAAGCAAACAGAGTTTCAAGTGTAGAATCAAGCAAAGTGTGAAGAATGTTGTAAATGTGGTTAACCAGGACTATAATCAGACATTAAGAGATTCTATTTTTTTAGTTCAAATCTTATGCATGTAATCTAATTTTTTTGTAAGACAGTGAGTCTTCCTTTTTGTATTTGAGTAGTGAGCTCTAAGCAATGTTCCTAAATGCATGTGCATTCCTTTTGTAAGCACTTATTTTGAGTATACTCATATTGTGGATTGACCTCCACCATGGCTTTTCCCCTAACAGGGTTTCTATGTAAAGAATCCTTGTGCTATGGTGTTGTGGTTGATTGCTTTGTTTTCTTGCATCTTTATTTTGCTTCAATGTTGTAAGTGGTTTAACGATTAGGTTAATAAAGTTAAATTTTATAGAACACTAATTGATACCCCTCTCAATGTTCCTTGATTCCAACAATTGGTATTAGAGGCTAGTTCCTAAGAAGAATTTTAATAGCTTGGGGAAGATCAAGGAAGGTGATTCAATGGATTCTAGAAGTCTTCAACAACAACTTTTGGTGGCCCTAGATGATCTTGATCAGTCCAAATCTGAAGTTCAGGAATTGCAAGCAAGCCTCATGAATGCTGATAAATTCATTCAATCATTGAAAGATCAAATCAATAAGTCCAGGGAAAAGAGAAAGGATCTCTATGATCAACTCAAGCAGAAAGAGAGTAAAAGCATCGAAGATGAACACCTAAGTCAAGCTTTGAAGGAAAAGACAGAAGAATGTGAAAATTTCACCAAAGATAATGTTGTTCTAAAGAATGAAATGGAATCTATTGTGATGAGGATGACCAAGGACATCAAGACAGAAAGAAGAGTGAAGAGAATATTGCTTAGTCCTTGAAAGAAAAAATTAAAGAATGTAGCAAAATTAATGATGGATTTAATCAGTTGGAGCTTTAATTACAACAATCCAGAAAAAATGAAGAAGAGCTTGAAAGATAGATTGTCACTCTAAGGGATGAACTTGCTACTGCAAATGAATGCAAGGAGAAGTTCAAGATTGGATTAGCTAAGCTTGATGAACTGATTCAAATTCAAAGGATTGGAAGTGACAAGCGACGTATTGGATATGAGAAAGGAGAAAACTCTAGATTTGGTAAAAGTAAATTTATGTCAGGAAATCAAATGAACAAAGCTGGAAGGTATCTAGTAAGACAACCCAATGCTCAAAACTTCAATGGATACTATTTTTTTTGCAATAAATTTGGTCATATGGATGCTCAATGTAGAAGAAGAAGAATGAATCCAAGTGGTCCATCATTCTCAGGTCATTGTTTGAAATGTAATAAGTTTGGTCATAAGTTAGTTGAATGCAAAAATATGACATACAACTCTTTCAATAGAAATGTCAGATATTATGCTTGTAATAGATTTGGCCATATTGCTAACTAATTCAAATAAAGAGAAAATCAATGGAATAACTTATCTAGAGAAATAAATGTGATGTGCTACAATTGCAAAAAATCTGGTCACATTGCTAGATTTTGTAGAAGTAGGAAGGGTCTGGTAAACAAAGGGAACAATATGCAAAGGGATGATAAGGGGAAAGGAAAAGTAACTATGAATGAGATCAAGAAGCAAAAGAAGACATGGGTGAAGACTTGAGTATTACAGATGTAGAAGAAATGGTTCAACACTAGAATTTGGTGCTAGAAATTCCTTCGAGAATTAGTTTAAGGCCTCTGGCCTAGGGGGAGCTCTCAAGAAAATATTTAACCCCCCTATCAGTAGTTGGTACCAGAATGTGGTAGATTGTAACGATTGCATTACTGATCTAGAGATGTTTTGGGATATCTTGTGGAGGAAACTTATGCAAAATTGAAGGTCTGTAGAAGAATTTTCTTTCACAGTATATGAAAACAGGGTATCTAGTAACCTAGGGAAAAAGCATTTATTGCAACAAAAAAAATTAGGTGTGCAAATGATAAAAGGTTACTTCTATTCCTCATTTGTTGCATTGCATTTTGAGAAGAAGAAGTTTGGAGAGATTTGCAAGTGAATTTTTGTGAGATACAAGTTTGAAGGTGATTCAGCGATCAAAACCTAATCCGATGAAAGGTATTTATCTATAAACTTGTCAACTTGAAATTACTGGAAATAGTTGCTTCGTTGCTTGTTGATATTAAGCATAGGCCTCATCTAAAATTCAAATGGAACCCATTCAAATCTATTAAGATAGAACCATTAGGTGCATTTTCTTCCATTATGTATGGTGTTTTGCATATATTGAAGATATTAGGGCATACATTCATGCAAATGTTGAAGAGTTAGGAAGCTCCTAGTTGTTAAATCTATATTCCAATCACATTGTGGGAGAAGATATTTGTGTAAGGCCCAAATTCAAGAATTTGGAGGTGAAGTTCACTTAGATTGTGAAGTTTCCCATATTCGATGAAAATGAATGGATTTGGTACATATTGAGTCAAGTGCATGTCAAGTTCATGTGGTTAAATTAGCCTTTCAAGATCACAAAGGAAGCTATAAGGATTTTTATTGGTCTTAATTCATCTAGTAGGTTGCCGACATTGAAATTTGTGAAGAACCAAACAGTTATTGAGGCAGCCAGTTCAATTTTCAACAAGAGCCATGAAAATTAATGGCATCATTGAAGTGGATGTGAGATTTTCTTCTATGATTATTGGCTATAAAATTTATCACTCTAGTCAAGATAATTTTGTATCTGGTATCATAATCTATGTAGCTTATCAGATGGTCAAGGAAAATGTAGAATATGACCTGTGTGAGTTACTCTAGGGCCAACTAATTGAAAATCTTGGCAAAATCAAGAAGGATAAGAAGAATTCTTTCAAGGATGGTAATCTATTGTTATGCTTATTCTTCTACTTAATGAATGAAGTTATGTGAGTTGGTAAAGTGCAATGGCAAAGTACTAAACTGGTAGTTGTTCAAATTAGAGACATCTTGTACAAAATTAGTGATAGTGAAGTAAGGAAAATTGTTATCTCAGTTATTTCAAAAGTTTTTAGAGTGAAATACAAGCTAGGGAAAGGATTCCTACATATATTGTGGAAAAGTATAAGGACACTATTTTCTTCATGGTTGACATTGATCAGTGTTTGATGGAAGTTGTAGAACCTAGAGTAGTTTGGATAATGTGTAAGGGATATGAGGTTAACAAACACATTTTGGAGTTGTATGCTCAAAACCTATTGAGTAAACCATGGGATCCAACAAAAGAATGGTTTGGTACCTTTTAAGAGAATGATATGCAAGTACATGAACAATTGAAGAAGCCTATGATAGTTTGGAAGGTAAGAAAGTAAGTTGAAGCTTTTACAAAAAGTATGGGCATATTAGCTAAATTAGTGAGTGAAGCTGGGAGGAAAAGAGAATAAGCTAAAGAAGAAGAGCCTACTAGAACTGAGTCTGCTAGTCTGACAACATCCTCTGTCAAAACTAGATTTTCAAGGAGCTCTACACTCTCATCTGATCCTGCAAAGAAATCAAGCCCTGTAAAAGCTCAAGTCAAGACATCTGGGAGAGAAGGAAAGAGGAAAAATGATAAAAGCACAAGAGTCTATGTGGTAGTTGAAGATGATGAAGAAATTGAATCTGATGAAAAAGTAAGAGAAATCAAGCATAAGGGAACAAAGGAATCAAAAGTCTCCAAGGAAAATCCCTCTGATGATGAGAAAGCAAAGAAAAAGGTGAAAAATAACAAATTAGGTATGTCTATAGAGGAAGTTAAAAAACCTTTAATCAAGGATGGTAATCTCAAAACACTTTTTGAATGGTATGACACTTTTTGATAGTGTCAGTAAGAGAACTCTTGAGGAAGCCACAATAAAATATTTGAATAATTTCAATATGACTCTCATAGAGATAATATCTAAATTACCTAACTTGGGCTATATGAAGTCTTGGAAATGAGGAGATTTAATGCAAGAACTGGAGAAGAACAAATGAGAGAAGAAATACTTGTTGATCTATGTCTAGTAATGTCAATATATGAAATGAAGAAAATCCTTAATGATGCTAAGAGGACTTTTAAGGGAAAAACAAGGGTGAATAAGCTTATGATTGGGTAGACTGAGGAAGTTGCAAAAGATACTAAGAAAATTCTTAAGGTAGTTTTGTTGAAGAATAGATACAATGTTGTTTCTGAAGAATCTCATGAGGAAAATACTCTATTTGGTCTGCTAATTCAAGAAGGGAAAGAATACACATTTGAAGATATTTAGAATCCTCTAGATGTACAAGAAACTAAAATTCCCATGGAGACTGAAGCTCCTAAAGTTGTGACAATTGATGAGATAGAGATTCCCAAAGCCAAGCAGGAATCTGTGGTTGAAGAGAAGAACGATGAGGTAAAGGAACTTGTTGTGAAAGCAGGAGAAATTTCAAAGGCAATAAAGGAGTTTTTAGAAGAACAACAAGAGGAGTTTGACATTGAATTGGTTGAAGGTCCTATCAACTTAGCCACTATATCTCCTATTTGGAAGATGAAGGTAGCATCATTTTCTCAGGCTAAGGCAAGGGAGGTGATACTGAAATCTCATATTGAGGACAGTGAGCTGCTAAGCCGTGCATCCGGTATCTTGAAGAAGATCATGCCTACATATGTCAATGATTCATCTTATTCTCCATCCAATTAGCTGAAGAAACTTATCAACTTTGTAAGTAATCAATGTGAGTCTCTTGAGAAGTCAGCTAAGGATAAGGTTCAGAAAGAATTTGATGCAAATAGGTTCAGTAGATTGAAGAGTATGATAGCCAATGAAAAATCCTTATTAGCTACCTATGTGAAGAACATTCAAGGTGCATTACTTGAGGGTGAAAATATCTATCGGTCATGCTTATCATTGTCTAAATTCACTAAGGAATCTGAAAAGAAAATTAGGGAATATGAGAAATAGTTAATAGATATTTCTCAATCCTTTGATCCTCTAACCATTTTTGTGAATAAGAAAGAAGGCCATTTCTGTGAAAAAGCAAGACAGTCAAGTTATATCCCTACTTTGTAAAATTAAAATTTTGAAGCATGAAAATGACAAAATTATTGAAAGGGTATGTGAGCTTAGAGGATTGATTGGTCCTAAAATGGAGACAATGGTTAGTTCATTGAAGGAAGCATAGGATGCTATGGCTATCAGTGATCTAACAAATCTTGAGTCAGTAGAGATGCAATCCTATCTATTATGTAGTCACATGAGTATTTTGGAGAGTCTGAAAAAGGGTTGGGACACTAGTTTGAGCCTATTAAAGAACAATTTTGTGGATATATTCAAGTTCATGTAAGTTAGAAAAGTATGTTTATACATATGCAGTTTGTTCATAGAAATTTTGTTTGATTTTTGGTATGTGGATTCTCGACTTTTCCATTGGCGACAAAGGGGGAGTGTAGGGTAGTGAAAAATTTCATATTCATGTAAGGGGGAATTGTGTTTTGAAGCTTGCAATGTATTCATGTTGGTACTAGTTCCAACACTTAGTCATTTTTCACTAAGTGCTGCCAACAATTCCAAAGGGGGAGATTGTTGGCAAGAGGCACTACAAAATTCATTTGTTGTTGTCATTGATGGAAAATCTAGTCAGTAATCCTATCCACACTTTATTATTTGCTCGTACCGAAAGTCAGATTGAAGATATGTGTTAAACTATCAAAGCTAGAATAGAGCATTTGACAAAATTGTGTTCATTGATTCATATGAAATTACCTATTATCATTTTAAGTTGTGGATCTTAGGGAACGTCTCTCAATGTATGAACTATGTTATCTTTGAATCATGGAGCCTCGTATTGATTGGTGTGTAGTTTAGAAGATCTGGTTTGATGATTTTTAGTCTAACGGTGTAGAAAGGTCAACTTGATGATTGTAACATGTTGTGGATATTCGAGGAATAATTGTTTGAGCATGTTGTTTTGGATCCTCACTATGTTGTGGAAAAATTTGGTTGGTGCGCATTGATAATTGTTTACAGATTGAGCTAACAATTTGTACATGTTTTATATTTTGTAAAAGACAACATGTAATTGATGTAATCTCTTGTTGCATATATATATAAGTGATTACTCATATCATTTTGATGTGTGTTGTGATGTGTTAGGAAATTCAAAAGGAATATATATTGATTTGGGATAGTTTCACTTGTGCAGAAGAAGATTTGTGATTTGAATTAAAGTAGACAAAGTTTCAAATGAAAAATCTAGGAGAGTGTGACGAATGTTGTAAATGTGCTTAACAAGAACTATAATTAGGCGTTAACATATGCTATTTTCTCAGTTCAAATCTTTTGGATGTAATCCAAATTTTTTGTAAGACAGTGAGTTTTCCTTTTTGTATTTGAGTAGTGAGCTCTAGGGAGTTTTCCTGAATGCATGTGCATTCCTTTTGTAAACACTTATTTTGATTATACTCATATTGTGGATTGACCTCCACCGTGGTTTTTCCACTAATAGGGTTTCCATTTAAAAAATCCTTGTGTTATGGTGTTGTGGTTGATTACTTTTTGTTCTTACATATTTCTTTTGATTCAATGCTATAAGTGGTTTAAAGATCAAGTTAATAAAGTTAAATTTTGTAGAACACTGATTCACCCCCCCTCTCAATGTTCCTTTATTCCAACACCTACTTATTTCTAATCACATACCATTCATTTCCTTATTCATTTTTTCTTCAATTAAGGGTGCATTATTAGGAATAAGGGCTTGTGCAGTAGTTGGAGGAGCTTCAATGGATATTAGAGGTGGCAATCCAATTGTGGAAAAGGGATTGATGGGATTTTCAAAATAAAATGTGTATGGCTATGGAACTACAATACTACCATGGAGTTTTTGTATCACAGAATGTCTAAGAGCAGGGTTTTGGTCCAAAAGCTCCTATGTAGGGTCAACCATACTTTTAGTAGGAACTACATCTTTCACAATTCTAACTTTTCTTTGTTGACCTACCCCACCCAATAAAGGTGTACCCTCTGCATATTCATCATCAAAGAGATTGTATCTATCTTCAGAGTTATCAGAACTATCCTAGTTCTATGCAAGATATAACTAGTATTATTATCAAAAGTAGGGTCAAACTTACCTACATACCGGTATCTTACTTCTTTGTTCCTCAAATATTTATTTTTCCAAGTTGATATGTTTCTGGGAAGCTCCTTTCAAGCCTCCTTATGGGATAAACATTGTGAATAGATCTTTTTCCATGCATTATGGTAGTTTTGATATTCTCCTTTCTTTCCACTAGTCCTTCAACTATATCAAAGTGTAGAGTCACCACCCAACTTAATGGAATAATGAAAATTGTATCCTACCTCAATATGCCCTTGACAAGAACTAAAAACTTGACAACTCTTCAAATTACTCCACTAATAGATGACATTGAATAAAAATATTGATTCTATCCACTAGGACATAAACAACTCAGTAGAAAATGCCTTCTATCCCTAGTAGAGTCACTAGTCTCTTGGTGTTTCCAATTGATTGTCAGGGATTTCCTAAAAGTCAGCTAATTTTACCCTAAAAAATCCTAGTTCTACAAAACCAAGGTGGTTCCCTTATAACATATTATAATAATTCCAACTTGCAATGATGCCTTTGATAATAGAATCTTCAAACTAATTTACAAGATGTTTTTTTGATGGGCTAAATCATCATGTAAATCCTCCGTGTGACTTAAATAAATACTTGTAGTGTGGGTTTTGAACATAACAAAAATGTAGAGTACAAAAAAGTAAATATTTTTTAGATTTTATATTTGATTTTGTCTCAAATATAAACTTTGGGTTCTAGATTGACCAATTTCTTATCCACAAAAAATCTAAAAATGAAGTAAACTCCTACAAAAGATCAACCCTTGGCTTCTGATAACCTTATGGAATTGCAACAAGAAACCGAACAATAAAAAATATTGTCAAACTACGTAAAGATCTAAATTGCAACAACACACCTCCAAATAAATGATCTAAAAGCAAAGTTACTCCATTCCTTTAATAGAAGAAAAAAATTCATACATCCATGACATAAAATGTGAAATGTGAACTAGAAGATAATCCTTGATTATATTGATTCAAAAGTAGTGTGTACAAGAGTGGAGAGAATGAAAAATTGATATCAATACTTAGTATAATACAATGAGTATTTAGGTCATCTATTGTTAGTATAGAGAAAAATTACAACATTGTTTCTCTTTGCTTCAGAGGAATTACCTTTCCAACCTAAAACCTATACAAATATTTAAAAAGTTTGAGAAGAAGAACACTTTGAATGATGCCCAAAATTCCCTTTTATAAACAAAAGGTAAAAAACAAGAAAAATGCCTCATTCAATTGCCTAATCATAAGAGACAAAAATCAAGGTGGTGGTAATATTTACAAAGTATAAAAGCCAGTTCAAAAAACTAGCAATTTCTCCAAAGTAGTTGGAGATCTTTTGCAACATTAAAGTTGACATATGGTAGGATATCTTCATAAAATTACTCCTTTCAATAGATAGGACACCTCTAACATTCCTTATTCATCAAACCCATGCAACAATTATATCTAGTGCTCAAAGACTAGTTCAAATGTAACTCAAGTTGCATCATCCTACTCTTCCATGTGCTCCACTTGCTACGGTAAGGTGTCAATTATTGGTGGAAAAAAGTTTTTGATCCTCTCCAAATGTGCATTGTATTCATTGCCAATCAAAACCTGCACTAGATCTAGGAAAGCTATCAATTTGTACTCCGATTTGGTCAGTGCATCTATATTGGAATTTAGTTGATTAGCATCAACTTCACCCTCCTTATTTATTCTACTATATACGTGGGGGTGAGGAGATTGATCAAATTTTATTTCCACTCCATGCATGCCATAATCTCCCCATCACCAATCAAAATTGGAGGCATATATAACTCCTCAAAACCATAAAAATTATTGAGCTCCCCCCTTAATAGATCCCTATATACCTATTGTGATGAATAATTAATTCATCCAAATAATCAAACTTACCCAAAATGTCATACACCAAATTGCCATCAAAATCTAAATTGCTAATTAGCAATCTCAGCACCTCAATTCCTTGTACACATCTGATTTGCATGCACTACAACCTCATCCATATCTCTATGTGAGTAGAGAAGGAATCCTTTAACTTTGAATAGATGTCCCATACCTTTTCAACATGGGAGAGGATCTTGGACAACCTGTATCCCAAAATGTTGTCCACCAAATTAGAGATCTTCTTTGCAAATTTTTCTTTTGTTTCCCTAGCCTCTATGGTGCTCTATCTAAACTTCTCCCTTAATAATTTTATCTCCGACTCAATTTTATTCTTTTCATGTGAGGCTTGAGCCTCATCTATTTTTTTTTGATGGGGTAATAAATCTTGAACTATATTGAGCCTTTTCTCAAGAATTAGGTTTAAGGTGTTTTCCCTATCTAGATTAGGTTACAACTTCTTCATAGTTGGTTTTGTAAAAAGAGTTGCATTAACTTTCAAGAATGATGCCTTTTTAGAACTTGTATCTCCAACCCTTTTGACAAAAAGGTGGCCAATGAGCTCATTAGGGTTTCTAATCACTTGTGGCTTGTTGGTTTCAAGGAAAATTGACCAAATAGCAAAGGTCTCATGTCTAGGGTAGAATCTAGACCCAAAATATAGGTCTTTATCTTATTCCTTTGATCCTAATAATTGATTCTCACCTTGATGCCTCTTTATTACATCAAATGCAATGGATGAGGAAATATCCCATCCTAGAAGAAACAAACATACCAACTCCCTCCCCTTACATAGGGTCATACCCTCCATCTCTTCCTTTACGTTTTTCCAAAATTGTTCATTTATGGCCTTTTTCTCCTACTTAGAGAAGCTACTTGTAGTATGATTTAATCTTAAGTCTTCTCCCTTGTTTTTAAGGACTAAGTACTTGAACTCCTATAACATGCCCAATTTTCTACATAATTTTCCTATGTTTTAACTCACAAGTGAATAATCCATGATGCCATCACATAGTAGAAAAAATATTTACTAAAAAAAGATAACATCCACATTTGAAATAAAAACTATTCTAAACTTCCATTTTCTTTCATTATAATTTCACATTTTTTCCAAAGCATTGATTTCATATTAAATAATCTCAAGTTTATCATTTTTATTACAATATTCCATATAAATAGATACATGAATGCATACATCTCTTCTAAGCTTCTAGCAATAGAAATACATATGGTCTAGGTAATCCCCCTTCAAATCCTGGTCAGCAACTGATGAGGAGAAGAATCACTCAAGCACTTTTTTGTCATCCACAAAATTAATGCAGTCCCCTACACATCTACCTAATGGTAAGATGGACCTATCCTTCAACAAAGAGATTGGTTTGGTAACCCCATAATAGTAGCCTTCCTTGAACTTGGTGTTTTTCCCTAAAAACTAGATCTTTCATATATAATGGCTACAACCTACGTGTATGAAAATCCTAAACTAGCATGCATAACTAGATCATAGTGAATTAACAATGAAAATAGTAGAAACTTACCTTAATTTGGTGAAAGAATTCAACATTCAGTTATTTCGAGTGAGATTCATCCTATTCACACACCTTCCTAGCTTGATTTGCAATGACCATGCATATTCTATGCATAGGATCTCCCCTTTACTAGATTATCCTAACCCCAAGCATAACCTATATTCTCTTACTACAACATTTCAACTATAGTAATTTAAACTAATACATAAATGAAAATATCACAAACTCCATAGATCAAACTATAACCATATAATCTTGACTTATCATAGTTTATAGTAAAACACTCAAACACTCATTCAGGACTGCATATATAATATACTAATATATCCCCATATATGGGTTTAATAACCAACTCAACGTCTTATGTAATTTTTGTGAATTAAATAAACACAATCATATAAAGCATCTAAATTCCTCTTTGCAATCAATTCAAACAAAACCCATAAAATCATGCAATCTTGATAACTTAAAATATCAAATAGAGTAGAAACTAGCCTACCTATAATTTAGATAGCTCCAATTGATTAATCTGGTTTCCTAGTAAAACCTTCACCAAAACAATTTGCAATTCCTTCAAGAACAGTTAACCAATTTCGATAAGGAAAATCTCTCAATCCTCACTAAACTCACTCTTAAAAACCTCACAAACTCACAACTCAGTAATGCAATAGATAGACTCTTAGAAAATTAAAAAAATAAGAATGCAAGAATGGATCCTAATGAAGAAAAATGCTCCCCTAATTATATAAAAACCTAATCACTGTAAGGTTGTAAACAAGCTCCCAATATTACCACTTCTCACACTCAAAGGTTCAACTCAGCTACAGAGATTCAAGGTGGTAGAATAAAAATGATGACTATTTTCTTATGCTCATCTAGTCATTGTAATCTCATGACAACAAAGTTTTTTAATAAAAAATTAGGGATAATGTTTCTATAGGTTGACCATTCCTAGCAAGCTCACACTTTAGTAAATATCATATTCCACTTACCTCATACATAGGAATTGATATGAAAAACAAACTTCTAAAAGATATGACCAATTCATACTTTGGTGCCACATATTTCCACATGCACCCTGTTATATTTGGTTATTGTTTGGTGTAGACTAATTTAAAGCTCTTTATGCATTGTTATTCATTATTCCTTCACAATATTTGACTAATTATTCCATGTTATACTCATACCATAGTTCTCTTTATTTATGTATGTCATTTACTAGCATTGCCTTTGATTTATATTTCCCAACACTTTAAACATTTCATGCAATGCTTGGTTTATGACTGTCTTAAAATACTCCACAATTCTATTTGTTTCAGTGCTTTACACTATATGTATAAGTTGTGTTTTATTCATAGCATATGCTTTTTTTATATTATCTATGCATGCTATAAACATTTTAGTGCTATTTTAAAATCATTTAACACACACACACACACACACACACATATATTATGTATACATACCATATTATGTATATATATATATATCTCAACTTAAAATTTTATATTATTAAATATTCAAATACACATATACCTATTCACATATTCCTCATAATAACACGTGCATATATATATATACATATGTATATATATCAATATACTTGTATGGAAGTTTCCTTATTGCAATACATAAAGATATATATATATATATATATATATATATATATATATATATATATATATATATATATATATATATATATATATATATATATATATATATATCTTTGATATTTAAACACATATATTCACAATTTTGATCAATCAACATATATAAATGAAGTATATATATGTCCCATTTGTCCAGTCGATATTCCCATACATATGGGTAATTCATTGATGAGCATACATATATATGTCTATCTACATATAATCATGGATGTATTTACTCATGTGTATGATTTTAACAGAGATACATGCACACACACACACACACTCACACACATATATACTTTGTGTATATATATCATTGTTTTAGTTTAAAAACATAAGGGAAAACTCACACAAGAAAAAATACTCAATCACATAACTTGAATTCAAAACATTCACAAACAAGATCATAATGTCATCTAAACCATACTCAAAACAAGGCTAAGGAAAACTTATCATTCCTCAAACTATTGACTTGAAATCGGTAAAAAAGAGTTGAGTGTGTGAAAGCTCAATTAGGCTCATTAAGGGTTACTAGACCAACTTATTCTCTTGAATGATACTTCCCCTATATTCTAGAAGATTGAATCTATTCCTACATCAAACATAGTAAATTGCAATAGTAGTTACCTGAATCAATTACAATTATTTGCATCATATATTTCATAGAAAAAATAATTATATAACATCAACTTGAATCAAACATTTATTTATTGTATTTCCAATATACATAAATCATAAACACATACATTTAAAGAATTTTCACTAAACCAAGTGAAAGTAAATAAGAAATATGACAATGGGGTGTAACATATCCCCCCCTTGTGAATCATTTTCCTTAATGATCTTAAGTATCAAACTTAGATATAATAAATAAAATATAAATATAAAAATATTTTTTTTAAAGAACTCTCAATAGAATGCAAACACACGAGGAAACATTTTTTTAATCTCTTCATAGTCTTCCTAGGTAGCTAAATCTTCTGCATACCAATCCCATTGGACCTTGCATTGCAAAACTTATTTGTTATTCAAGTGAAGCTTACATGTTTCAAGCACTTTAAGAGGCTCAATTGTTACCACCCCTAGGTCTTGTACTTTTAAATAATTTCAGTCAATGATATGGAACTTATCACCTAGTATATACTTCTTAAGGAAAGAGATATGGAAAACATTGTGCATCCAGGCAAGAGCTAGTGGCAAGGAAAAATAGTACACAATGGGGTTCATCACTTCAAAAAACCAAAGTACCTAAGTAGTGTGGAGCTAGTTTGGATGAATTTCCAAACTTAATAGGACTCTTATGAAACTTGACCCTTAGCAAAAAAATTCTCCTACCGAGAAATTTCTAGGTAACTGCTTGGAATTTGCATAAATTTTCTTCCTATCATTAGCTTCCACAAATATTTTCTTAATAATTCCAACTTCTCCTCCATTTTTGATAAAATTTATAGCCCTAGGCTTACCCTATCTTCTAGCTTATCCCAACTTATAGGAGTTTGACATTTCCAACCATACAATGCTTCAAATGGAACCATCTTGATTACATAATGATAAGAATTGTTATATAAAAACTCTACCAATGGTAGGAAATCTTCCCACTTGGATTATTGATCCATGAAATACATCCTTAGTAGATATTCAACTACCTAGTTAAATATTTTAGTTTTACCATCCGTTTTTTGGATGATACACTAAACTTATTTTCAACTCAATGCCAAGTGATGAAAACAAGGTTTTCCAAAACCTAGATGTCACATGAGCATCCCTATCTAATATAATATTTTCAAGAATCCCATACAACCTAAACACTTCTTGAATATATTTTCATGCTATGATAGGAGCTCCATTAGCTAGATTTCAAGGAATAAAATTTGATACCTTGGTAAGCTTATTCACTACCATAAGAACTAAATTATGCTTGCTCCTAGACATATGTATATCTTGCATGAAATATATGCTTATGAGGGTGATCCCATAATAGTGGCTTACAATTTTTGGTCAAACTAGACACTAAAATTATTATTTTTAACTAAATATTCACATTCGGGCACCTATAGCGGCTAAACCATGAGGAATTTGAAGATGGTGCAAAATAGAGTCTCATCAAATTTTGTTTGTAGATTCTAAAAATATTTTTTTCAAAATTTTTGGAATCAAATTTCACTTCTTTTTCCATCTCCCACAAAAATTGATTTTTTTCAGAAAACAACATTTTTAAAAAGTGACGCACACCATATAACGTATAACTTTTTTTCCATGAAGGATAAAATTATAATTATTTCAAATTTAGATTTTTAATTCTGATATCTAGTGCTTCCACTTGGTTAGATAGTTGTTTATTGAATATTTTTTCCTTAATCAAGTTTCAAAGTCAAATGAATTACAATTCAGACACAGCGCGACCATATAACGCGTAACTTCTTTTGTATATGTCAAAATTTAATTTAATTTTTTTTTTTGGATCAAGGACTTCAATATCTGGTGCACTCATATTTTTCAATTTTTTTTGATAATCTTCTATTTTTCCACTTGTGAAGAACAAAGAAATTCATTTTTGATGAAAAACCTATGTTTAATAAAACTTAAAAAACAAATACATAACAAAACCAAAACATATTAAAATTATATTCGTTGGATAGCTTGTTCTAAGGAATACTATAATCATTTAAAATAAATTTTAAATGAATTCATTTGATCCCCCAAAAGATAAATCAAAAGTAATTTTTTATCAACATTTTGATAGGTGTAAAGGAGACGGATTTATAGGTATGGTTTAAAATTAGCGAGGTTCTATCCAAGGGGGTTTGATCTAAGGTGATTTGATCAAACCCTCTTCAAATGGAATCCTTAAAATGGAACTTTTCAAGGCTTAAATCATTATATTTTCTAAAAATATGTGATTTCAGCTAAAATCCGTTCCTCTCAGGAATTGTAAACCACTATTGTGACAGCACCAATGACTTGCCACATACTCTTGGGAACATCTTGAGGATACAAAATTCCTACAAGGTGATGATGTTCCACCTTTAGTTCCCTTTGACACTCTAATAATCTTTCTACAAACCTAGCAACATCTCCCTTCATTCCCTTCCAAAAATATAATGGCTTCACATCCACCAACATCTTGGTTACACTAGGATTCCCAAAGTATGATGCATTGTGAACTTATTTCCATACCAGGTTCCTTAATTCTTTAGAATTAGGCACACATATTCTTCCTTTAAACCTTAATAATCCACTAAGATCAAAATGGAATCCTTCATACCTTGTGTCTTGCAGATTATCTAAGAGTGCTTTATTTACTTGCTCATAATATTCATCACCCTTCGATTTCTGTAACACTTGGTCCTTGAAATTGGTTTCAATTGCTACTATTGAAGTGATATGCCTCCTATGACTTAGGGCATCTACAACCCAATTGTATTTTCCCTTAATTTAATTAATGTTGAGGTTGTAATCATCTATCAAATTCAACCATCTTCTTTGTCCATTGATATTGGGTTGGGTGAACAAATACTTTATATCGTGATGATCTGTCTTTAGTTCAAAAGGTTTTCCAAATCAAATAGTGTATCATCTGCAATGTGTGGACTACTATTGCTAACTCCAAATCATGTGATGCATAATTTTTCTCATAGGTCTTTAGCTATCTTGATTCCTAAGCTATGACTCACCAATATTGCATTAAGACTCCACCTAATCCTTCACCTAATGCATCTATAATGACAGTAAAGTTGCCATCTGAATTAGGTACCTTCAAGATTGGTGCCATAGTCAACTTCTCCTTGAGTAGGTCAAATTTTGCTTGACATTTCTTAGACCACTCAAAAAATATCCTTTTCATCTACAATGAAATAATAGGAAAAGCTATCCTCAAAAAATTTGCAACAAAATTTCGATAGTAACCTACCAAACCCATAAAACTTCTACCCTCAAGTACATTCTTTGATACTAGCCACTCAAGTACCACTTTTATTTTAGTAGGATCCACTTTGATTCCATTGTTTCTAATCACATGACCCAGATACTAAACTTCATTCTAGAAAAAGGTACATTTAGAGAGTTTCCCATTCAGCTTATATTCTCTTAACCATTGAAGAAAAATCTCTAAATGTCTATAATTCTCTTCTTCATTCTTGGAATAGATTAAGATATCATTTAGAAAAACCAATACAAACCTATATCCAAGAAATCTCTAAATACATTGTTCATCAAGTTCATGAATGTTGTAGGTGCATTCACAAGTCCAAAAGGTAGTACTATGAACTAGTAATGACCATACCTACTCCTGAAAGAAGTTTTGAAACTATCATTTCCTTGATCCTCAATTTATGATAACCTGACCATAGAGCAATCTTTGAAAACACTACCTCTCCTCACATTTGATCAAAAAGATCATCAATGTATGAAAATGGGAACTTTTTTATCATAGATTTATTAAGCATTTGACAATCAATACACAAGCAGAGTGTACCATCTTTCTTTTTCATGAAGATCATTATCGCCCCCCAAGGAAAAAAATTGGGTTTTATTAGCCTTTTGGAAAGAAACTCCTCCAAATATTCCTTAAGCTCCATGCGTTTCATTTTTTTCATCCTATAAGGTGCCTTAGATATAGGTTTTGTCCCTAGTACAAGGTCAATGGTGAAATCAAACAATATCTAGGGAGGCATTCCAAGAAGCTCTTTTGGAAAGACGTATGAAATTTTTTGAAGGAAAGGATATTTATCCATATCTAATTCTCTAGATTCCACCACTTCTCCTTCAAAATCTAGGGGGTCTTGTGGTCCATAAAAAACTCTATGATCTTGGGATTCAATGAATTCCTCACTTTCCTCAAGTTTTTCCATTTTAACTGTGAAGAGTTGACATCCTTTCTTCTTCACCCTATGCATCTACACAACTAATATCTAATGCAATTTTATTTCCCTAGGTGTTCCTTTCAATGACACTTGATTGCTTAGGTCATCTAAGAATTCTATAGTTTTAGCATGGCAATCAACTTTGGCCCTATGCTTCCATAAGAAATTCATCCCTAAGATGACATCATAAGATCCTAAGGGAGCTATGTATAAATTTACCTCTATAGAGAAACTTGGATGTTCTATCCTTGCTTCAAAAAGACATTACCTCACCTCAAATCTTGTCTTTTTTTGCATATTCTACAACCCGTGACTTTTTCATAAACCCAACCTTTCTAGAAATTTGACTAGCTATTTTAGGAGAAACAAATTTTCGATGGTTCCAATATCAATAAGAATGGAAATAGGTATACCAAACAAATTACTTGGAGTTTCTATTGGAGTGATCTAGAACTCAGCTTGCCAATTATTCAAAGTTGCATGGATCTTCTGCTGGAATGCAATGCATTGGGGATGAAGAGAATTTTCTTCAGGTTGTGATCTTGATGGCTTGTTGGGAAAATTAATGAAAAAATGATCTCCACCACATGTAAAGCATCATTTCATTGGTCCTTTCCTTCTTGAAGACTTTTTAGTATTATTGGTATTCCCTCCAATGATGTTGTTGTTACCTTTGTTGAAGTATTCTCTTTGCAAGTGCTTCTTGGTTTATGCCAATTGTTACAGGTTCTTCAATCCCCTTTCCTTTGAGAATTTTTCCCTCCCCTAGACTTCTTTGGAATTTTATTAATTGGAGGCCCACTGAACTTCCTTCAATTCATATCTCATTAGATTGGATTGAGATAGATTTAAGCTTTTACTCCTACTTAACTACTTTCTCAAAAACTAATTCCATAGTTGATGGACCATGAACATCAACCTCACCTCCCATTTGGTTACTTAGTCCATTGATGAATTTCCTAATTCAAAATTGCTCATCTTTTTAGTACATAGGTACCTACCTCAATAGATAGATAAATTTCTACCAATACCATTCACTGACGAGTCTCCTTGCTTTGAATTTTGGAAATTAATGGGCTTTTGGTCATAGAAAAGTTGGGGCAACCACCTTTCTTAGAAAATCTAAACAAAATCACTCTAGGTCAATCTTAAATAAATGAGTCCAAGTTCCATCTTATTTATGCACCATTTAGAAGCTTCTCTTTCCAACTGGAAGGCTCCCCAAACAGCTTTTGTGAGCTCATAATAGTTTTTAATCTTAAATTACTTTTCCATTTGTATCAATCAAGCCCCAACATCATCTTCATTGGCAATCTCTTCAAATTTAGGAGGGATAATCTTTCTCATATCCCTAGACAATTCAATTACAACATGTCTCATCTTAATACTTTCTGACATGGATTGAGATTGTGTTTTATCAGTCTCATGTTCACTAGTATGAACCTTGTGATCATGAGAATTCTCTCCTTCTTCTTCATTATGAGGAACTTCCTCTTCATCATTTGGTATTTATTAATTCTCTCTTTCTTTACCCCTTACTTCATGTTTAAGGTTTCCTAGTTGTTCCTTGGTTTCATCCATCATTTCAAAAATGTGATCCAACTTGGCTTTAGTATTCTTAGCCCCCCGACCTACTTCCTAACTTCCCCAAGATTAGTGTGTGTTCTAACCATTCTCTAAATTAAAAATGTACTTGGAGGTTACACAGAATTAGATCTAAGAAATTTTACTTGTTATTTCCAAAACATTATAAAGGAGCATATTTTCACACTAAGAAATTCATTGAAAAAATTATACAAATTTTTTGATAAGAATATGATTTTTATTTATTTAAATATCCTTTTTTTACATTGAATGAATATTCAAATATTCAAGAGGAAAGTATCCATAAAATTCAGTCTCAAATACATAACTACTTGGGGTGTACCTATCAAATTTTTGCTCATCTCTATCCCAAAAGGGTAGTAACCCTCAAATTTATCTTCCAATACATAATTTTGAGGTACATAACCCTCAAATTCACCACTTGTGTCTATTAAAATAATTTTATCCATAGGTATAACATGAGGGTCCCTAAACAACATCGCCATATTAACACTACATTCTAAGGAATATGCCTAGAAAGTGATAATGAGTTTGATATTTTTTAGACATGGGAGGTAAATGGTTGAAGTTGGCTTCATTTTTTATCTTCTTTTCTCTTGGCTAATTCATGATATGGCATGAATGAATTTCTCAGTATTGCTTAGCCAAATGGAATTTTCATAATTAGTTCCCTCTATAGTATGAACAAGGGCTTATTTTTCCTTCTTGGCCCATAGGTAGCACTCATTTCCAATCACCAACTTTCTTGTATTCATTTTGAGTCACACCATCCTGGTACAAAAATTCCAAACATTAGACTCATTTAATGTAGGAGAGAAAACATAGTGAGTACATAGGTTCTAGAGTTAAACCTTGTAGCTTTGATACTACATGTAACATGTCCAATGTTCTACTAAGAATTTTCCTATATTTTTACCCACAAGTGAATAATCCATGATTCGATCACATAGAAATAAAAAAAATATTTTCTAAAACAAATGTAGCATGCTCATTTGAAATAAACACTATTCAAAACTTCCATTACATTTCATTATACTTTCACAATTTTTCTAAAGTATTCATTTCATATTGAATAATCTCAAGTTTATCATTTGTGTTACAATCTTCCATATAAATGGATACAAGATTACATACATAGCTCTTCTGAGCTTTTTTCAATAGAAATACATTTGGTCCACATAATCCCCCTTCAAATCTTGGCCACCAATTAATGAGAAGAAGCATTACTCAAGCATTATTCTGCCATCCATAGACTTACTATGGTCCCATGCACATCTACCTAATGGTAAGATGGCCCTACCCTTTGACAAAGAGATTGGTTTGTTAACTCCATAATAATAGCTTTCCTCGAGTTTGGTGTTGTGTCCTACAAACTAGAACTTTCCCAAACAGTAGCTACAACCTATGAGTATGACAATCTTGGAATAGCATGCATAACTAGATCACAGTGAATTGATAGTGTAAACAGTGGTAACTTACACTACTTTCGCATAAGAATTCAACACTTAGTTATTTCAAGTGAGAATCATCTTATTCACACACCTTCCTAGCTTGATTTGTAATGATCACACATATTCTATGCATAGGCTATCCCCTTCACTCGATTATCCTAGCCCTAGGAATAACCTATATTCTCTTACTAAAACATTCCAACTATAGTAATTCAAACTAATACATAAATCAAACTTTCACAAACTCCTTCATAAATCAAGCTATAACTATATAAGCTTGACTTCTCATAGTTTATAGTAAAACACTCAAACACTCATTCCCAAATATATAATTTATGCTAATATATCCCCATATATGGGTTTAATAATCAACTCAACATCTTACGCAATTTTCATGAATAAATGATCACAATCATAAAAAGCATCTAAATTCATCTTTCCAATCAATTCGAAAAACCCATAAAATCATGCAATCATTCCAACTTAAAATATAAAATAGAGTAGAAAACTAGCTTTCCTATAAATTAGATAGCTCCAATTGATTATTCTTATTTCCTAGCTCAACCTTCACCAAAACAGTTTGCAAGTGCCTCACTTGACCAATTCCCATAATGCAACTCTCACAATCCTCACTAAACTCAGTCTTAAAAACCTCACAAACTCACAACTTATTAATGTAGGAGAGTAACTCTTAGAAAATTCAAAAAATAAGAATGCAAGAACTTGTCCCAATGAAGAAGAATGCTCCCCTATTTATACAAAATCTTGAGCACTCTAAGGCTATAAACAAGCTCCCAATATTGCCACTTCTCACACTCAAAGGTTCGACTCAGCTATGAATATTCAAGGTTTCAAAATAGAAATGATGACTATTCTCTTATGCTTAGCTAGTCATTGTGGTCTCATGACAATAAATTGTTTTAATCATAAATACAAGGATAATGTTTCTACAGGTTGACCATTCCCAACCATCTTCATACTTGACTAATTCTCACATTCCACTTTCCTCATAGGCATGAATTGATATGAAAAAAATACTTCTAAAAGATGTGAACAATTCATAGTTTGGTGACACATATTTCCTTATGTACCCTATTATTTGGTTGTTGTTTGGTGCAGACTAAGTCAAAGCTCTTTATGTGGTGTTCTTCATTCTTCATTCACAACATTTTCCTAAGACTTCCATGTTATACTCATGCCATAGTTTTCTTTATTTCCATGTGCCATTTTCTAGTGTTGTCTTCGTTTTATATTTCCCAGTACTTTAAAAACATTTCATGTAATGTCTAGTTTATGCGTTGTTTCAAAATACTACATAATTCCCTTTATTTCAGCGCTTTATACTATATGTATAAGTTGTGTTTTATTCATAACATATATATTTTTTTATATGATATTATAAACATTTTAGTGTTGTTTTAAAATTATTTAAGATATAATATATATATATATACATTTATATAGTATGTATAAATAGTATGTATATATAGTATGTATATATTATATATATATAGTATAAATAGTATGTATATATAGTATTTATACAGTATGTATATATAGTATTTATACAGTATGTATATATAGTATGTATATATATATATATATATATATATATTATATATATATGGCTAGTACAGGGTCTTGGGGATCCAAACTAGGCCCCTAAGTGGCAGTGAAAATTCAAAAAAATAGAGTTATGCAACTTGACATAAAAAATTGAATAGGTTCTTAACATAATTTGAAAAATATGTAAGAACAAAATTTATAGAAAATTGAATGTATTTTCTAGGTCACTAGTCATTTTTTGGAAAAAAATAAATCTATTTTATGAAAATTTGAAATTTCAATGCAATAGTACTGTATTTTCAAGAAATTAAAAAAAAAAACTATGTTTTCAAGAAAAAGATAAGCAAGCGTATGTCTGACCACCCTAAGTACAAGAAAAAAATAATTATTTTTTTGAAACTTTTAATATATGTAGAGGACACATGCCTAGATGTGCCACATTTTTCTTTTTCATATAAATAATTAATTATAATTTTTTATTAGAACATTTTAAAATTATTAAAACGTGTTTGTTCGATTGCCATAACCTGGTCAAAAAATTATGAAATTCAATTTTTTTAAATCCTATAGTATGCAAAGAATAGAATGTGACACATCTTTTAGATTCAAAAAATGTAAAATAGTTTGAAAATTATAGAAGTTTTTCAATCAATCTATCAATCAGGATTTTAGTCATATGTATGTAGAAAATCAATAATAATTATCTATTAAATTCAAAATAAGGCATATCTTATATTGGTGGAAAGCTAACAATTTTTATAATAAAACCTTTTCATTTAATTAAATTCAAATAAAAAAAGTTTCTACAAAAGGGAGAACTTCAAAAAACTAAGGAAATTTGTAAACACGTTTTTTTAGTTGACTTTCCAGGTTTGGAAGTCCCGAGCCTACTGATTTTGTCATAAAAAATGGATATTTGTTAAAAATGATATCAGTTTGAAATGGATATCTATTAGAAATGGATATCCATTTGGAATAGATATTCATCTCAAACGCATATTATTATTATATGTACTATATTGTAAATAGTATATATTAAATACTACATATTATATTAATATTATGTAAAATATATTAATGTGTATTATATTATAATACATTTAATACATAATATATATTATATACTAAATTATAATATATATAGGGAGATGGAGGGAGTGGGAGAGACCCAATAGAGGGAGAGAGAGGAGTGGGAGATACGTGAGATAGACCTGAGAGGGAGATGGAGAGTGAAATAGACTTGAGAGAGAGAGAGAGAGATAGAAAGATAGAGATAATTGAGAGGGAGACAAAGAGAATGAGAAAGACCAAAGAGAGATAGGATTGAGAGACACACCTGAGAGGTAGATGGAGAGTGAGAGATACATGAGAGAGAGAGAGATTGAGAGAGACCTAAGATAGAGAGAGGAATGCGAGAGAGAGAGGGGGTGGGAGGGATAGAGGGAGGGAGAGACCTGAGAGGGAGAGAGAGGGATGAAGATAGAGTTTTATAGGTAGGGTTGGAGCTATAGACAGAGTGATAGAGCCAAGAGAGAGAGAGAGAAGATGGGAGGTAGAGACAGAGTGAGAGAGGGAGAGAGATAGAGAGAGATACCTAATAAGAGAGGGGTTTGGAAGGGAGAGATAAAGGGACAAACCTAAGAGAAGGAACTAAGAGTGTTTTATAGGTAGGGTGGGAGGGATAGAGAGGGTTAGATACCCATGAGAGAGAGGGTGGGAGAGAGAGAGCGAGATGGAGGAAGAAAGATATATAAATATCTGAGAGGGAGATGGAGAGTGAGAGAGACCTACGAGAAAGAAAGAGGGAGAGGGAGACCTGAGAGGGGGAGAGAGGGACTGGGAGAGCATTACCTAGATAGGGTGGGAGGGATAGAGGGAGCAAGAGACCCAAGAGAGAGAGAGATAATTGAAATGGAGAGAGGGAGAGAGGGAGGGAGATAGATAGAGATAGATAGAGAGAGAGAGAGAGACCTAAGAGAGAGAGACTTGAGAGAGAGAGACTTGACACAGAGAGAGACTTGAGAGAGAGACCTGAGAGAGAGTGTGTGTGAGAGAGAGAGACCTAAGAGGGAGATGGAGATTGAGAGAGAGGGAGAGAGGGAGAGAGATGGAGGGAGAGAGACATAGAGTGAGAGAGAGAGAGAGGGAGAGAGAGACCTAAGAGATAGAGGGAGACACCTAAGAGAGAGAGGGAGGGAGAGATTAAAGGAGATATATATATATATAGGGAGGGAGAGGGAGAGAGACTTGAGAGGGAGAGAGGGAGGGAGACAGGGAGGGAAGGGGAGAGAGAGAGAGAGGGAGTAAGAGACTTGAGAGGGAGAGATACCTAAGAGGGAGTGAGACTTTAGAGAGAGAGAGATAGAGGGAGTAGGAGACTTGAGAGGGAGAGAGAGAGACCTAAGAGGGAGGGAAACTTGAGAGGAAAAGAGAGAGGGAGATGGAGGGTGTGTTTGTGTGAGAGAGAGAGAGACCTAAGAGAAAGAGAGACTTAAGAGAGAGAGAGGGAGAGAGGTAGTGGGAGAGACCTGGGAGAGAGGAGATAGGGAGTGGGAGGGAGGAAGTGACAAAGGGGGAGAGAGAGAGAGAGATAGAGAGAGAGAGAGATGGAGAGGGAGAGTGGGAGAGTGAGATATTGAGGGGGAGATATAGAGCGTGAGAGAGAGAGAGGGAGAGGGAGAGGGAGTGGGAGTTGGAGGGATGAGAGAGAGATGGAGAGTGGGAGGGACCTAAGAGAGAGAAAAAGAGAGAGCGAGAGAAAGAGAGAGAGGGAGAGAGAGTGGGAGGGACCTAAGAGAGAGATAGAGGGTGTAAGACCCTATCCCTTGTGGCCTTGTTGATCCTATTAGTTATTGATTGTTTATATGCTATATTCTATGTTCTTTTATGTTGGATAGTAAACATGAGTGATGATTGTTGCTATACCTTGAAGATGGTCATATTCCTAATTAATCCTATCTAATAGTTGTGAATTCTTGTGATATTCAAATGAGTACCATTCTTTGTCTACATAAATATGCAATGATTAAGATTCTTAGTTAATAAATTATTGTGTATTAAGTGGATTACATTATGTTAGGTGATTACATATTGTAGATGTGAATGGGTGTGATTATGAAGAAAATTATTGATATTCAATGTTACTAATAGTAGTAAGCATTATATGTTAAATATTCTATTGGCATTAGCAGTGATATTTTGATAATAGCTAGTATTCACTCAATTGTTCCTTGACTCTATAATTTAGGTATCATACAAGTAAGGAGTATTACTATGTAGATTAGTAGATCTATTTTTCTAGTTGATTATTATTCTTAGAATTTTTAATCCATGAGTCATTTTTTTAATTATTGTTAATCATGAGTAATACTGACACACTTTCTTAGTTGAGTAAATAGATAAAAATTGGCCAATGTTGATAAAGGGGTCACATAGTTACTTCCTTTATTGTATCCTTGTGAAATATTATTCTTGTGATGGGCATGTGATTTAATCTTGTTTTGTCTAGTATGGGTTGTTTATATGTGAGAGATGTTTTATTAGTCCTTTGAGTCACTTTATTAATTTTATCTCTTATTTTATGTTTTATGAAGTCTTTATGTGGTCTTATTTGTTTAAAAAGTTCCCTAGGTGATAGGTTTATGGTGTATGGGTATTTTTATTCCATAAAATATTTTTTTATAAAGTCTAAAACCCACTCTAATTATCCACTTATGAAAAGTAACAAAAATTGGAGTTGAAAGGGTGGTTGGGAAATTGAAAAGGTGGTTTCCTTTTCCCCTTCCATTTATTTTTTTATTTGTGTGGAGTGGGGCAATTTTCACTATTTTTCTTTATGTATTGTTTTGGAGTTTATGTTGATTTCCATTCTTCATTTTGAGTTCTTGTCATGTTTGTGAAGAGGAAGGAGCAATGGAAGAGAGTGCTTGGAGATATTTTCCACAAGTTGGATATAAAAATTTCTTGGTGAGGTATAACCTTTTAGTTATCTATCTTTGTTGATTTCTAAATGAGTTTGTTGTCATATTGGTCTTTCTTGAAAAAAAATATATGTGAAATTTAACATTGAATCTCTTGCATGGCTGTTAATAGTCTATTGGGGCTTGCATTTGGTTGATTCTTCCAGCTCGTTTAGTTTAATTTCATTTATACCATTTTTGTGTGTTAAAATAAAGAAATATGAATGCAAAAGGTTGTGAATTGCAAAGTAGATAAAGTGTAAACTTTTCTATGAATCCTTGTGATTAGTGGTTGTAATTTATCAATTTTAGCTATGTGGATGTTATATGTTACACTTTGGTTGTGGATCCTATTTGGAAAGTAACTTTGTGGAAGTGCTATGTGACCCTAGCTTAGGGGTGGATTAAATATAAATCCTATGGTTGGGTGGAGATCCCATTGGAAAATATTATTTTTCTTATTTTTGGATCTTTGTATTTTAGGTACATTTTTTGAATAAGAAATATTATAATGGGACTTTCAACCTATGGATTTCAAGAGTGAAACATAATGGTCTTGTGAGGGTTTGCAAAGTTATTAAGAACCTATGAATATTTTTTCATTTAGAGTTCAATTATGGTTGAAGGTGTTATACTCTACTTGTTAAAATGAAATATGAAGGATAAAGGTTATTTGATTTTATCTTGGAATATTATAGAATTCAAAGGATAAGATTAACTTAGGAAAATCCAAGTTTTGATGAGAAATTTTATGTATAGGAAGTTGTTATGTAAATGTTTAATAGATACATTTTCTAACTATGCTTAATTTTATTTGAGTAAATTATCTAATTTATATTCTAGGGTATTTATGCTATAGAAATAATCAATAATAAGTTTAGAAAATAATATCAAAGAATTATTCTAACCCACTTAAATAATCAATTGTTGTGGTTATAATATCAAGTTGAAAGTAGTTTCACATATTTAATCATTAGAAATCATAAACATACTATTGGAATATATAAATTAATGTGTTTTCCAATTATTAATCTTAGAAAAACATATTGATAAAACAATATCATTAACCCATATCACCAATTATGATTTATTAAGAAAACATTGACATCCTTATTCACAATAAAAATCTATCATAAAACGGTCTTACAAATATGTTCACAAAAAATGAAAGACAAAGAGTTAGATGATAAAGGGCTTTTAGAAATTGAGTATTTTCAAAAAATATTAGAAAATCAAAAAAATATAGTAAATTTAATAAAAATTATCTCTAAAATATTATCATCTACTACTTTAAAACTAGAACAACAAATTCATTAAAACCAAGTTAGGTGGATATAGGAGAAATATAAATGAACTCTTCATTTAGCAAGATAAAAAAATGAGTAAAATAAGTTACATGGATACTTAAGTTATTTTTTTTTAAATTAGTTTCTAGTTATCCATTAAGAGCCTTACTTGAATAGTGATTAGAAAAATTGGTTCCAAATTGTTGATATAATTTATTCTTTTATTTTCAGATAATGTTAAGTGTGAAGTTGGTAATTCTATCTTTAATAAATAAATAGGGATAATACTAAATGGGAAGTCAAGGGGGGGTAGTAGACTAATATCGAGGATTGGAGATAGTATTATTGTAATGTTCATAACCATAGGAATGGTAACAAATAAAGGTAGTCCTAATTCTAATATGGATGTTCTTGAAAATTATGTTACTATGGAGATTTAATGCTAACCTTACCAATAATATGTTCCATGTTTGTGTGTCATTTAAATGAATACAAATGATGTTTTCAATTAGTCTAAAGTTGGTACAGTAATGTTTTATTTTAAAAAGGAAGAAATAAATTGTTTGGAGTGTAAAGACCCAAGATGGAGATGGAAAGTGAGAGAGAGATAGGGAGAGAGGGGAAGAGAGGGAGGGGGAGAGAGAGAGTTGAAAAAGAGAGACCTAAGAGATGTTTCAAGAATGGAAAGATTGAAGTTGATGTCATTGATGTCAACTGGTCAGCTGGTTATCTACTAGTTAATGTTGGTTGTATGTCTAGGATATTGAGAAAATTGTAATAAAGATATATTATAGGTGTTTTGTGGTTGCTCCAATTTTTGGCCCAGATTTTCTCCTATGATTGTGTGCTTCATATATATTATTCATGATTGTGAGAAGATTTTATATTTATATTCTTGGTTGTTGGTTCGTGGTATAGTGCAAGTTGTGTTCACCAGTTGTCAATTGTGGTTCTCTTTGATTTTGATTGAGGTCTAATAGAAATGGTGTTGGTACAAATTTTTGTTTCATGAAGTCTTATGATGTATGGTTCTAGAGTTGAGTTTCCCTACTTCTATTGAAGTTATATTTGGCATTTGGAAAGTTTGCGCTTAATGATTCTATGTGTTTTACACTGGTGTGGCTGACCTTTTGTGAAATATTGCTTTCGAGAATGATGAAGTGTATTGGATCTATGAAGCATATGTTTGGGTTTCCCTCATTCTAATTCCACCCTAGGATATTTGGCACTGACCTAATGTGAATTTAAATTTGAATTTGGATAGCTCACTTTATATATATTTCAAGTTGAAGATGGTATAAATACAAGGAGAGCTAATAATGAAAAATATATAAGATCAAAGAAGAAGTGTGATAATAGAAAAAAAAAAGTGTAGTTTTGTGTGACATGGATTCTATTCAGTAAGAGTGTGTGTTGAGAGTGTGGAAGATCAATGTGAAGCTTAATACTAAGTTTTCAGATGCAGTGAGTAGAAGGAAAACTCTAGCATTCATGCAATTTGATCAAGTGACTATGGTGGAATCCTTTGTTGCATTGGGATTATAGTCTCTCTATAAAATATATTATTTATCTTCTTTCTATCTTTGTGGTAGTGAGCCCTCCAGGTTGTAGCCCTGTGAACAGTGAGTCCTTGTTTTAGGAAGTGAGCCTTTTTGTAATTAATTTTTATTTTCTCTACAATGTGAGTTAACCCTCACCATGATTTTTCTATCATTGGGTTTTCCATGTAAATATGGTTTTAATGTGTTTATGTGTTGGATTTGAGTTTTTTGCATTGGCATTTGATGATTAATCATTTAATCAGTATTAAGTGTTATTTCTAACAATTAAATTAAAGATTTAATTCTGTGACAACTAATTCACCCCCCTCTTAGTTGTCATGTTCAACAAGAGAGAGAGAGGGGGGCCAGATGGAGTGGGAGAGACCTGAGAGGGAGAGAGAGGGAGAGATACTTAAGAGGTAGAGAGAGGGAGATGGAGAGTTTGTGTGAGATAGAGAGAGATAGAGAGGGAGAGGGAGTGGAAAACCTAAGAGGGAGAGAGAAAACGAGACCTGTGAGGGAGGGATACTTGAGAGGGAGAGAGAAAGAGGGAGATAGAGAGTGTGTGAGAGATAGATATAGAGAGGGAGAGGGAGTGGAAGAACTAAGAGGGAGAGAGAGAGACCTATGAGGGAGGGATACTTCAAAGGGAGAGAGAAAGAGGGAGATAGAGAGAGTGTGTGTGAGAGAGAGATGGAGTGGGAGACCTAAGTGGGGGAGAGAGAGACCAAAGAGAGAGGGGAAGAGAGAGACCTAAGAGAGAGGGAGTGGGAGAGAACTGAGAGAGAGAGAGAGAGAGTGAGAGAGGGAGAGGGAGAAACTTTTATCTAGTCACTTCCTCCTAGAGACTTCCTAGCGATGTTGTCAAGCACCAGATTTCAAAAAAAATTGTTAACACTATCATTGACACCAAGCAACTCATTGGAAGGCACTTCTCTGATTCTTATGTGTAGCATAACCTAAAATTATGTCATTTACCATCATCTAATGGAAGGATGATAATCCTCTCATCTAAGGACCACTTACAAAGGAGAAACTAAGTTATTTGCACTTGAAGAGATATCATCCATGTTGCTCATGAAAATGAAGAACATTTCTAAAAAAAGCCTTGACTGCAAGGTGAAGAATGTGGTTATTACTATGCTTTCTTATTTTCATGATGTCTAGATGAGGGCCACCAAGGATGTTGGTAAGATTGCAGGCCTCAATGTCATGCTAACAATTATCGATAATATGGCCACATCTATAAATTATGGCCTTCATGATATATACACTAGAGAAAGAAGCATTCTCATCTTCGATTTAGGTGGAGGTATGGTCGACGTATCGGTTCTTTCTATTAGAAAGGGTAAAATTTTCATCAAGGCTGTAGAGCAAATATGCATTTGGGAGGTTAGAATTTTGATAATAGGATGCTTAATTATTGTGTTCAAAAGTTAATTATAAAATAAAAATTGGATATCAGTAGTACTACTAGAGCTAGAGAGGGAGAGAGTATAAGATATATAATATATAATATATATAATTTTGGAATTAGGGAACACTGAGAGGGTAGGTGAATTAGTGTTCTACAAAATTTAACTTTATTAATCTAATTTTTAAACCACTTACAAAATTTAACTAAAAGAAAGATGTAAGCACATAAAGAAATCATCCACAAAACCATAACACAAGGATTTTTATGTGGAAACCCTATTAGGGGAAAAAAATGGTGGAGGTCAATCCACAATTTGAGTACTCAAATATAAGTGTTTTACAAATGGGGAATGTACATGCATTTAGGCACACTGCCTAGAGATCACTACTCAGATACAAAAAGAAGACTCAATGTATTACAAAATATTTGGATTACATCCAAAAGATTTGAAATGAGAAAGTAGCATCTACTAATGCCAGATTATAGTTTTGGTTAAGCTCATTAGTCGCATTCTTGAACTACTTTTCTGATTCTTCTCTTATGCTTTGTCTTCCTTCATTCACATCATAAATCCCTTTATGCACAAGTGAAACTATGCATAATCACTCTAATATCCTTCTAAATTTTGTAACATACTTCACACATACAAATTCGCATACCAAAATTATATAAATGATCACTTATATATGTCTGTAACAAAAGTTTTAGTCAACCATATGTCAGCTTCAATAAAACATAAAATATTTTCCATTTTTTGGCTCAATCCACAAATGATTTTTAATGTGCATCATTCAAATTCAGCCAAAGCATAGTGAGCACCCAAAACAAAATCCTAAAACTCGAAAATACTTCAAAAAAATTTGTCTCAAACATTTGCAACACACCACATTCACTTAGTCCGCCTTCTAGTAATTTTAAGTAGAAAATCAATCAACTAGATCTCCTAAATCATACACCAATTGATGCAATGAGAAAAAACTCAAGAATAAGATATTCCAAATACCCAATGAAGTTCCCCAAGATTCACAACCCGAACTGATAAACTAGTAATGCAAATGGATTAACAGATTCAACTTTTGTCGAATACCCTATTCTTTATTGTCTCCCTATATGGATAGATACTAAAGTGTGAACCAAATCAGTGAATTATGTTACTATCAATGACAACACCAGAAGTCATATACTAACAATTTTCCCCTTTGGAATTGATGGCAACACTTAGTGAAAAATGACTAAGTGTCAGAACCAATATACTGCAATCCTTCAAGACTTCAAAAAGTCATAGCTAACACAACTACCCCTAAATTTGATAAGAATTTTTTCACTAGTCTCTCACCCCCTTTGACATCAATGAAAAACTGATAAGAAGGATTTTCTTACAGTATTCCCTTTTGAAGTGTAACCAGAAACTTTTTCAAAAACTGGTTCAAAATTTTGAAGAAATACAACTGCTACTTGGGTTAGAAAATTATTTTTGTATTTCTCCTTTATCACTAGAAGAAAATTCTTCCATGCTTCTACTGCAATCCCAGTGATTATGATCAAGTTGTTCTTTTTAGATTTCTAGATGATAATCTTGATGAGGGATTCTAGAATGGTGATGGCTTCTTCTAATGTCTCTCCTTTCCTCAGTATCTCAATTAATTGGTCCAGCCTGCATTTTATTATGTCCTTTACTTTCCAAAAGGTGTCAAAAATCCTATTTCTAATGTTTTGAAAATTTGTATTCTTTGGTTGTAATTCTTGAATCCTTTTCTTAATTGCACCATCTTGATCTTGAAACATTTTAAAATCTTGTTCAATACTGTTCAGATCTATTTCAATTTATTCCAACTTTTCTTTGTAGTTGTTGATTGCACAAGGCCATCAAAGACAATAGTTATAGATGTTGTTTGCTGTGTTTATGCATTTCCTTAGCTAATTCATGTGCCTTTTAGCTTGGAGAGAGATAATCTGTACTACTTCTTTAGGTGTAGAATTACTTCTTCTTCCTTGTTCTAAGACTTAGAGTCCATGATTTTCTTGATGCATTCAATCATCTCTTTTGGAAACATACTCTATAAACTCTCTAATTTAATATGGTTGAGAACAAGATGAGAACTTAGTATGTTTAAAATCATGTTCTGCTCATATGAAGTTCTGATAGACCACATGTTTGTGATTTTCTACATTCCATCTTCCTCATGTATAAGCTATAATAGTTCTTCTTTCATTAAATCACCTTCTTCTTCACTTTCTTCTGTCATTTCCTTTTCTTGTTCTAGTTTGGCTATTTCTAGTTCTTTTCTTTGGGTGTCCTCAATTTTCTTATTAGATTCCTCATCAAGTATGTCCACAATCACTTGTTCTTTTCCTTTCCCTTCAACTTTTGGAGTCTTGCATGCTGGAGGAGTACAAACAACAATTTATTTTTCTCTTTTCTTCTCTCTCCATCTCACCAGAGGAGAAACCAACTTCAAGTGCCCTTAATAGAAGGGGAATACCAATTGAGCCAAAATTTCCTAGCAAACCCTTAAAGAAACTTTCATATTCTTGATTACAGTTTTCCAAATTGTTAAAAGTGTATGTAAATCTACTTGCAAATTGGTTCACTCTCTTACCATATTACATTTTTTTTAGTGGTAAGCTATTCAAAAAATACATGATCATAAGACATATAACCAAATTACCAAACCTAAAAGGGTAATTTGTCATCTTTTCCAGCTATACATTCTCCATTAATTGATCTTCCATTATCATCTTATGTGAAATGTAAACAACACCTGCCGAAGATGCACCTTCTCTTTTCTAAAAAATATTTTGTAAGATACTCCATGCACAATGTACCTTGTCACTCAATCTCTAATTGTTGAGATTATTAATGGCCTTTTATCTCCAATAAATCCAATTAGGGTTTCAACTTCTTTATTTTGGATTGACTTATTTCTCGACACATCCCCAACTTTGCATAACCCAATTAAAATTCCAATCACTTCTTTTGAGATATGGCAGGGTTTATCCAGAGTTAGAATATCATCATTCAATTTTTCTAGAATAAACATAATGATTTATATGTTTTTGAAATAGGGGAATTCAATACAACTAGAGTACCTGATGGATTAGGATTTCATCATTAAATTATCTTCACACTTTCAAAAAAAATTTGCAGAGTGCTCTCGTTCTTTTCTTTGATATAAAGTGGCAAATGAGGGTTCCAACTTACTTTTTATAACTCACACACATAACCTTTTTTTTTATTAAATTCTTTTTCCCTAGGTGTTCTAGATACCCTATTCTCTCAGTGAGCGAGAGAAAAGAATTCTTCTAGGGATGTTCAATTGATTGAATTTCTTTATGAGTGTTTTCTAGTGCATCTGTAAATCCTTAATAAAACTATTGACAATCTTCTGCATTCTGACACCAACTACAGACAAGGGGAAATGTATTTTCTTGAAAAACTCCCCCTTGGCCAATGGCTTGAGATCAATTCTCAGAAGAATTATAAGCACTAGATTTTGGTGCGGAACCATTTCTTACATCGTACTTGCTCTTTCTTACCTATTTATTCTTCATCTGATATCTTATTTCATCCATAGTCACTTACCCTTTTCCTTTATCATATTTTTGTGTATTTTTTCCTTTGTATGTCGGACCTCTTCTATCCATATTTTTGTTTCTGTAGAATCTTGCAATGTGACCATATTTTTTGCAATTGTAACACACAACATTTCCTTGTCTAGACCATTCATTCCATTGATTTCTTCTTGATCTGCATTGGTTAGCAATATGCTGAAATCTTCCAGAGGTATAACATTTAACATTCCTTCTATTGATAGATTTTTTTCACATATGTTTGCATTCAATTGACTTATGACCAATTTTATTGCAATTGAAACACTGACCAAAGAATGATGGATTTCTTGATTTCATTTTACTTCTACATTGAGCAGCCATATGACCAAACTTATTGCAAGAAAAACAATATTCATTAAACTTTTGAGCATTGCATTGTCTTACCAGATGCCTTTTTGCTTTGTTCATCTAATTTCTTTGCCTAAAATACCTTTCTCCACATCCAGAATTTCTCATTTCTCATATCCAAGTCCTCACTTGTCATTTCCATTCTTCTAACCTTGAGTCAGCTCATCTTGAACTCCTTGTATTCATTTGCACTAGCAAGTTCATCCCTGAGAATAACAATTTGTCTTTCAAGATCTTCTTCATTTTTCTTGGATTGTTGCAGTTTAATCTCCAACTAAATGAATTGTGACCCATTGATTTTGTTGCATTCATTAGATCTTTCTTCTAAGGATTGAGCAATATTCTCATCATTCTTCTTTCTCTCTTCAATCTCCTTAGTCAACTTCATCACCATAGATTCCATCTCATGCTTTATGGTAGCATTGTCTTTGGAAATATTTTCACATTCTTCAATTATTTCCTTCAAGGTTTGATTTAGGTGATCATCATCTATGCTTTTTCTCCCTTTTTTCTTTATCTAGTCATAGAGATCCTTTCTCTTCTCCCTAGACTTTATAATTTGATCCTTCAATGTCTGAATGAATTTCTCAGCATCCTTAAGATTTTCCTTCAATTCTCAGACTTTTTCTTTGGACTAATCAAGATCATCAAGTACCACCAAAAGCTGATTTTATAGACTACCAGAGTCCATTACATTCCAAGATCCACCTGAAGCTGTTAAACTTCTTCTAAGCAACAAGGGTCTGATACCAATTCTTGGAATCAAGGAACACTGAGAGGGAGGGGGTGAATCAGTGTTCTAAAAAAATTAACTTTATTAATATGATCTTTAGACCACTTACAACATTGAACCAAAAGAAAGATGCAAGCACATAAATCAATCATCCACAACACCATAACACAAGGAATTTTACGTGGAAACCCTGTTAGGGGAAAAACCACAATGGAGGTCAATACACAATTTGAGTACTCAAATATAAGTTTTTTATAAATGGGGAATGGACATGCATTCAGGCACACTTCCTAGAGCTCACTACTCATATACAAAAAGAAGACTCACTATCTTACAAAATATTTGGACTACATCCAAAAGATTTGAACTGAGAAAGTAGCATCTGCTAATGCCAGATTAAATTTCTAGTTAAATTTGAATTGCAAACTAGATCAATGACTTAGGTTGACATCAATGAAAACACTAGAAGCCATATGCAAACATATAATTTATAATATATTATGATATATTAATATATTATATATTTATTATGTATAGTAATATATAATACATTTATTAAATATTTATGATACATAATATTGGTTTTATGTATTATTTGATTTATAAAAATTGAAAACAAATAGATATATGTTATTTATTGTATAAGATTTAAAGCTTCCCCTATGCATACATATTAATATATAATATAATTTATATACTATATAATATATACCTTAATAATAATATTAATATATAATATATTAATATATAATATATTAATACATAATAAATATAAATTATAGAGGGGTTTGGAAGGGATAGAGGGAGGTAGAGACTAGAGAGAGAGACCTAAGAGAGAGATAGAGTAAAAAATACTTGAGAGGGAGATGCATAGTGAGAGAGACCAAAGAGAGAGGAGAGAGAGAGTGACCTAAGAGGGATATGGAGAGTGACAAAGAGAGAGATAGGGGGATAGGGAGAGGGAGAGGGAGAGGGAGAGAGAGAGAGAGATAGAGATTTAATAGGGAGATGGAGAGTGAGAGAGAGAGAGAGAAAGAAACATATTAATATATAATATAATTTATATACTATACAATAGATATAATAAATACAATATATACCTTAATAATAATAATAATATATATTAGTATATTAAATTTATATAATAATATATTAATAATATTATGCTATTAATAATTCATAAAATGTTTCATGAAGTTCAGATTTTTCAAAACTAAAGGAAATGTATATCCATTATATTTTTTAAAGGTTTAGAATTGCACAAAACATAATAGGTATTTGTTTCAACTAGATACCCGTCATGAAATAGATACCCGTCATAAACAGAAATCTATTAGAAATGGTTATTCATTTGGTGAATTATATAAAAAAATAAAAAGGGGGAACTTTGAGCATTCCAACAATCCCCACATTCTTTTTATCACTAAAATCCCGTGATTTTTTTCTATATCAAACAAATTTCAACTTTTCAAAGATTATTTTACATATTTTTAACCTTTACAATCATTTGTGTGATCTTTTTTGTTTGTGGAATGGGGAGCAGTATTCATTGTAAGAAAAAAGAAAAGAGAAAACTAATAGTAGATCAAATTGAAGCATATAGAGAAAAAGATAGAGAAAAGTCCTAGGAAAAGAAGATAAGGAACGAAAAATACTCAAGTTGAGGCTTCTTATCCACCACTAAATGTTAATTTAAGTTAAGATGAAATAGAATTTGAAAATATTGATCATATTGAAATTGAAAATGAAAATATTAAAATTAAGAATTTTGAAATTGAAAATGAAAATATTGAAATTGAAAATGTTGAAATTGAAAATGAAAATATTTGAATTGATATAGAAGATGTTGAAATTGGTATTAAAAATGAAAATTCCAATAACATTGAAAATGTTAAAATTAAAAATGAAAATGTTGGAATTGATATTGAAAATGTTGATAGCATTGAAAATATTGACTCTTCGACCAATGTTGATAGCATTGAAAATATTGACTCTCCGGCCAACGGCCTAAGATCAATTCCCAGAGGAATTACCAACACCAGATTTCAGTGTGGAACCATTTCTTGCATCAGACTTTCTTTTTCTTACCCATGTCTTCTTCATCTAATCTCTTATTTCATCCAAAAACACTTTCGCTTTTCCTTTATCATATTTTTGTATATTTTTACCTTTGTAGGTCAGACCTCTTCTATTGATATTTTTGTTTCTGCATGATCTTGCAATGTGACCATATTTTTTTCAATTGTAACACAAAACATTTCCTTGTCCAAACCATCTATTCCATTGATTTCTTCTTGAATTGCATTGGTTAGAAATATGCCCAAATCTTCCACAGGTATAATATTTAACATTCCTTCTATTGACATAGTTATTTGACATATTTCTCCATTCAATATACTTATGATCAAACTTATTGCAATTGAAATGCTGACTGACGAATGATGGATCACTTGATTTCATTTTACTTCTAAATTGAGCAGCCATATGACCAAATTTATTGCAAACAAAACAATATCCATTAAACTTTTGAGAATTAGGTTGTCTTACGAGATGCCTTTTTTCTTTGTTCATCTGATGTCCATGCCTGAAATTCCTTTGTCCAGTTCTAGAAAATTTTCCTTTCTCATATCCAAGACCTCACTTGTCATTTCCATTCTTCTACCTTAAGTCATGTCATCAAGCTTAACTAAGCTAATTTTGAACTTCTCCTTGTATTCATTTGTAGTAGCAAGTTCATCCCTGAGAATAACAATCTATCTTTCAAGATATTCTTCATTGTTTTTGGATTGTTGCAGTTCAATCTCCAACTGAATGAATACTCCATTAATTTTTTTGCATTCATTAGATATTTCTTTTAAGGACTGAGCAAGATTCTCCTCATTCTTCTTTCTCTTTAATAATCTCCTTAGTTAGCTTCATCACCATAGATTCCATCTTATTCTTTATGGTAGAATTGTCTTTGGAAAGCTTTTCACATTCTTCAATTATTTCCTTCAAGGTTTGATTTAGGTGATCATCATCCATGCTTTTTCTCCCTTTTTTCTTTATCTGGTCACATAGATCCTTTCTCTTCTCCCTAGACTTGATAATCTGATCCTTCAATGTCTAAATGAATTTCTCATCATCCTTAATATTTTCTTTCAATTCCTAGACTTTTTCTTTGGAATAATCAAGATCATCAAGTACCACCAAAAGTTGTTGCTATAGACTACTAGAGTCCATTACATTCCAAGATCCACCTCAAGCTATTAAAATTCTTATGAGAAACAAGGGTCTAATACCAATTGTTGGTGTAGACACTTAAAAATGACCTAGGCCTGCAAGCTTCATTTTTTACCACTTTCATCCTAGCATAATTAAGACATTTAATTATGTCCAAGTTGGTCCACATTCAACTATTGATTAAATAATTCATAATTATTTAATTAATTCATGTCCTTTTATTCTTCATGATTATTAAATAAATAAATTCTATTTATTTATTAAATATATTACTAATTCTCTAAGTCTCCCTATAATTAAATAAATTTCTAAATTTGATTAATCATCCTTATTCATTAATTCTTCCTGATTATTAAATAAATGAATTACATTTATTTATTTAATATGTCATTAATTGTCTTAATTAAATAAATTGATTAATTTAATTAATTAATTAATCTTGTTTGCTAAATTAAATAATTAAATTTAATTATTTAATTGCCTAAAGTAATATTCCTCTCATTTTAAATAAATGAAATTATTTAAAATGGCATCGCTTTCTTAACTGTCAGTCCATTTTGGTAAATAATCTGAAAAAGATTATTTATTGTCTCACAAAATCATTATTTTGAATTAATTTAATTCAAAATAGTAACTAATCTTCCAAAAATCAAGAAATCGGGCAGATTCTTGATTTTCCAAATCTGATATTCGGTCCAACTCTTATCTTCTTGATTTTTTGAATCTCACAAATCAGGCAGTCTTTATCTTCTTGATTTTTGAAAATCTTTATTTTCTAATTAGTTTATCTCATTTATTCTCCACCGTCGGTCCAATTATCTGGGATATTATCTTGACCGTTCAATTAATGATTTTTCCCTAACCCTAATTAGGGATTCTCATATTTAATCTAGACCTTTCATTTTAGGTCTTAGTCATGAATTAATCTCACCCGTCCATTCAAAATGGCATTTTCTATAAAATACCATTTTCCTCTCACTTTTTGATTACACGCATTCACTTTATACAATTTCGCACTTGCACTCTTAGGCTTTCCATAGCATTTATTATGTTTATTTGATCAAATCTTAGCATGTTTAGGCATTGTCAATCATAGTCATGGCATAGGCATTAGGCATATCTAAAATCCTTCAAAGCTTGGTATAAGACTTAGACATTTGCAGATTGCTCGCACAATGAATCTGAGGGAAAAGCATCATCCAACAAGTAAGAAGGTACTACGGAGGTAATCATGGAGAACTCGATTTACAGGTATAACTATTTATTGTTTAAATTCCTTTGTACTTGATAGGTCTTTGGGTTTTTGTCTTTTATATTGATTTGATTGATCTAATTCTAAACCTTAGAAATTACCCTTAGTTACATTGGTGAACCCGACTCTATTTTTTTTGTTATTTCCATATGGTTTTTGTGTTTTCTTCTATTTTCCAAGTATAGGTATGGAGTGATGCAACCGATTTTTTTTAAAAAATTGTGACGCATCTGATGCGTCGCGATGGATTCGCCAACATAAAAGCCACAATCACTCTGTCGTGACACAATCGACATAGGAAAAGCTACATTTGAAATATGAAGATGCATCTGATACACAGAGCAACGCAATTGCTTTGTCGTGATGCATTCGACTGGTAAGATTTTCTGTTAGTTTACATTTGGTTTTTTTTCTTTTGTAATTTTTTGTGTTTCTTTTTAAACAGGTTATTTCCTGGATGATGCCTAGCATTAGGTTTTTTGTTACTAATCAAGGTTTGCAGCTTGTTGGTGGTTACTTTTTGTAGGTTGAAAATAAACACTACAACTACTAACGGTTTGTCTTGTAGGTTCGACTGTTAAAGGCCAGATATTACAACAATGTGCTTGCATTTTTAGTAGTGTAACTCACATTTCATTTTTGGTACAATTAAAATGAACCTTTGTTTTCTATTTCTGAATGTGTTTGTAAAATGATAGGGGATTATGCTCTCACCTTGTGAAAACTTGGTGATCAATAACCTAGACTCATTTTTATTTGTTCTTACCTAACAATTTGGTATATCAGAGTATCTTCTCCTCTTGGGCTTTCAAGCGATCCTAGGTGTAAGAGAAATGGTTACCAACTCTATAAATTGGGCCTTCCTGTGGATTTCATCACCCCAACGTGACTCAAACTAGCAATGGAGCTAAAGCTAAGCTACCCCCGACTGGTATATAAATGTAAATCTTAAGGGAAAACCTAAGATTGTGAGTGTGGATGTGTCATATAGATAGAATTGTACTCCCTTAAACCCTATTGAGCTTAACCTCTTCAAGCTAGAGTGCCACCTTAATGGTGATTAATCTCTTGCTCCATGTATGGCCACTCGAATGGGGGTCCCGAACTAAAAACTTGTGTAGTAAGCCAAAAACCTTCTATTTGCTAGCGCAACACTAGTCGATGTGAAGGCATCCACACTTTCACAGTTTGTACTAAAGGTGATCAACTCGTCTTGGGAGTTTCATGGGGGTTGGAAGCTTGGTTGGCCTGAGAAGAGAGTGCACTATAAGGGGGATCCCATGCAACCAAGCTTCTGAATTCACACGCTATAGATATGCAGTTGGGGAAACTCATGTGGAATCTAGCAAATACTATCATGGCCTAACCTAGGATTGTGCTTATCTGATGTGTGTTTGCTTACTTTTAAAACATTGTTCTTGTCAAGTGCTTTCTGGACTTATCACATTTACAGCTCCAAACAAAACACTCAATATAAAATAGATCAAATTTGAGTCACATCTGCTAAACCAAGTCACATTTGTCTAATTTCAAGTCGCATTTGCTCAGCCTGAGCCGCATTCACAAAATTGAGACATAACTAACTGTCATTGAGTCGTATCTACTAAACTGAGTCACATTTGTCTGATTCTAAGTCACATTTTCTCAACCTAAGCCACATTCACAAAACCGAGACACAACTGACACCTCAAATGATGCATTTTCCTGTCACAATTTAAAACTTGACACAAATTCAAATCTGAAGTCTTCATCTTGTCAATCATTTTTCAAACACTATTTCCAAGAAGATTCTATCAGAAACTGAACTTGAAATTGCTCAAAGTCTTGACCATTAGTTTGCATTCATCACCATAGGTTTCATCCTTCATTATTTTTAGTTGCATACATTCGACATTAGATTGTCCCTAGGTTCACATTTTGCATCCTTAGGATTAGGTAAATCTTAGCACAATTTGCAACAGCATTGCTTTCGAAACTAGGCTCTTTTGGACTAAGTTATCAAACCCCTTTTTCATTCATTGTCCTCTTTTGTGGGATTTTCCAACTCAAAAGACTAGTTAGGAAAATTCACTAGTCATTTCGACCTTGTCACCTTGTCATTTTCAACAAAGTCCTCTAGTAACCAAAATTGAAAACAAATTTTGAGCTTAGACATGCTTAGGTACCCTTGTCTTAAATTGCATTTTAAGTCTTCACATTGCATATCCTATTCACAAAAATCCAAAAACATTAGTCATCCTAGTCGTCATTTGGAATTTAGACCTTGCATAGCGTCATCACTGCATTTAGTTGTCCTTCCTTTTCATTTGAGCAATCTCTTTTATGGTGGAAACTAGACTTCAAAAACAAGAAAGACAAATGGTAAACTTTCAGCAAGACCCCACGTCCATTGTCAACAATCCAATGTATGACCCAAACTGGACCTTTGATGATCCATTTGGCAAAACAAACAATCAACCTCTAATTATGACACCACCCTCATCAAATAGTCCATTTGAACCATTCTTGCATAAAGATGAGTACAGTCAAATACTCGAGGAAAACTTAGAGGTAGCAGTGCAAGATCTAGAGGCCTCTCAATTTGTTGAAACAATGGTCCTTTATGATAGAGATAGATACTTGGCCATACTCTTGAGTCAAGGATCCAAGTTACCCCAAGGATTCAACATTACCACAATACAATCAACACCTCCAGACCCTAATGACAACAACATACGTAACATGTCACATAGTGGTCAACCTCCAAACACCACGAGCAATACCTTCTTTAACACCACAACCACAATACATGCTACCTCCAACATCCCAAACACCTCCAACATAATAAATACTACATCTATTGGAGGATCACAATCATTCACAATGCCCACAAAATCCACGACACTATCCCAATCAGCTGGAACCACTCTTGACTCCTCAACAATATGGGAAAATTACTCCAATCCTCTCTTTACCACTATGATAAATGCCATGGGGGCATCATCAAGTCACAACAACCCCCCCTTGACAGCTACATCTACTACCATGAGTACACCTTCGACATATCCGCTTAGTGGTATTTTGCAAAATCCTTTGGGAGGGGGCAAGGGGTGCATTTTTATCCAAGGACAACAACCAAAGTTTAACATGACAACACAGTCACATGTCATTGCCTCCTAAGGTACAAATACAAACATTTCCCTTGTGCAAACCCAATAATTTGCACAAGGTGGCCTAGTAACACAACCTATGGAATCATTAACACATCATAACATTCATGGTCATCACATTCCCCAAATAATGACACACATGGCTGGGGGACACATCCCAACCTACTCATCTAATGTTCATACTCACCAACACACACCCAATCATAACTTTCAATATCAACAACATGTCAAACCGCACATGTCATACATACCACAACAATCCATATTGCCATAATACACCAATATTCATGCACAAAAAATGGGAACCTATGGTGTACCAAGTAATACAACGTACGAAAACACAAATGATCCTGTTGTGGATGCCTTGCAAACAAGACTAATGGGGGTAGAAAAAACTATTCAAAACATATACATTTTAGGCAAGAAATCAGAAATATCATATGACCTAAATGTATACCCATTCGACATGAGCTTATACATGCCTCCATTTCCTCTGGGATATGCGTCACCCAATTTCACAAAATACAGAGGCAAGACAAACCCCATTGAACATATTCACAAATTTGCAACCAATTGTATGGACATCGCCTATGAACAAACATACTTGATGAGAATTTTTTCTAAAAGTCTGGCAGGTCAAGCCCTTGAATGGTTTTCCACACAAAAGGATATCCAAACATGGGATGAGCTTAAAAAAAAATTCATAAAAAATTACGCGTACAACATCGACATGGATACCTCTATCACTAGTTTGTGCACTCTCACACAAGAGGATGCTGGTGAGACATTTATCCCATTCTTTCAAAAATGGAGAAGCCTTGCTAGTTGATGTCACATTGACATACCCAAAAGGGAGAAAGTCGACATGTTTGTCCAAACACTTCTGTGGCCTCTAAAATATGCATTGCAAATACATTGTTGCACAAACTTCACAAATTTAGTTGAAAAAGGGGTCCAGATTGAGAAAGCCCTTATTGCAAAGGGAGAATTACGACATGGTTCCAAAAACACAAATGTCAATCCAACCAACGACAACAATAAATATTGGGTAAAAAATAAACATGTTACAAATGATGGTGTTATTGATGCCAAGAATGTAAACATTGTGGGTCCTGTACTGGCCCTAAAAGGGGTTCAACAACAAAACAAACCAACAAAGACATCAACACCTCCAACTAATGTCCCTTCAAACAATCAAATTGGTCAAAATAATCAGGGATAGTACCATCAGATGAGATAATTTCCTAAAGGTCGCACATACACTTCTTTGGGTGAACCCATTGAAGAAGTCTTTAACAAATGTCTCCAGAATGGGGTCATTACACTCCAAGAACCAAAACTGTATGACCCAGGACAATTCAAACCAGCATGGTGAAATGACAATGCATTTTGTGAATACCACCGAGCAAAAGGACCTACAACCTCTAACTATCGACAATTAAAAAACCTAATACAAGATCTTATCGAAAGTCGCGTCATTGAAGTAGGTGGATCTCAATTTGCCTCCAATTCAGATCATACTATCCATAAGAATCCACTGTAGGACCATGGTTCTTATAAAGCTTCCACGTCAGGTCCACAGATGCACAATAATCAAGCTAACTTTTCCTGAGTCAAGTATGACTATTCTAGTGGACCTATTATAAACAATGTCTAAACTGATAATGAATACATCAATACCATTATGGTCGAGAGAGCACCCCAATGTAATGCTACTACTCGCAATGGCAAGGTTACTATAGCTGGTCTGCCTTCCGCTAGACAACCCAAAATAACCATACCTGGCCCATCTACTAAACAGCCAGAACCTGTCCCGACCACAAAACAATGGAAACCCAAAAGTCAATTCAACCTCATTGACCAGCTAGGAAAGACTCCCGTGTGATTCTCTATACTTGAGCTGCTTCGTATATCCCCCACACACAAAGATATCCTAGATAAAACCTTGCTTGAGTCGTCAGTCCCTAAGGACATCAATGTCAATCAATTTGAAACCATGGTGGTATATCTCACTACGCCTCACCACGTCACCTTCTTGGATCAAGATTACTCATCACCTAAAACCAACCACAATGATGCATTGCACATAGAAACTTTTTTCCACAAGCACAAAGTTAGATGGGTTTTAATAGATGGTAGAGCAAGATTGAACATATGCTCCCTCAAACTGGTTAAGGCTCTAGGGTTCTCTGATGCATGCATAGACCCAACAAAGAGTATAGTGATCAAAGCATACGATGACAAGAAACGCTCTTCACATGGCATTATCTCTCTCCCTATCAAAATGGGACCAGTCATTGTGGACACAACCTGCCAGGTCCTAGATTTGGAACTACCATATAACATCTTGCTAGGTCGTCCATGGATTCATGCCTTAAAAGTCATTTTTTCCACATATCACCAACGCCTAAAGTTTCCATTTGACGGCATGGAAATGACCATATACAGAGACCCCGACCCCTTCCAATATTGTACCAACCTAAGGGGTATTTCTAAAAACTAAGTGCCTATTAATTGGGAAGCACCTGACTCCTTGTCATCCAAATACATTGATCCATCCACACTCACATCATTTTCTGCATCCACTCCATCCACGTCTTCTGCCACACCACCGCCCTTGTCAAACTCTAAGACTGAATCCATTGTCAAAATCTAGGACCTCAGTTGTGGAGATTTCAAACTAAATACAACATACAACATAAAAACAATACCCAAGTCTCCAAAGATATATGGTCAGCCATGTTTCAGAATGGAACCCAGGGAAACTTTCAAAGTTCCACCAAAAATGGCTTTTATCAAGTGGGGAGACATGAGTAATGAAGACCTTGCTGACATTAGAGGATAGATCTATAAGGATACTATCGCACTACCCACATCACCAGTGAAAAATTATGGCAAGGGTTATGACATAATGAAGGCTAAAGGCTATGATGGTACTAGTGGCCTAGGAAGAAATAAAACTAGCCAAAGGGAACCTATAGAAACTTTTCAAATTCTGAAGTATCTTGGATTAGGGTTTGGATCACCTGACAATCACGATCGATGTATCATTGGACTTTTGAGTGAGTGAGTACATGCTTTGAAAAGTGTCGAGACCACTAAGGAAACCCTTACCGAAACTGACTCCCAAGAGTGGGAATTTGGCTTAGAACGATCCCTAAGTGACTATTGTCTTGATGATTTATTTGTCGAACCAGGGGAACTGACCTCTGAACAATAGTTTTGGAAAACATTCAAAATTGAATAGGCACCAAATAGTCAAAGTCCTATAACCACTTCCCATGACGTATAACACCCATCATCTGAACCCTTTCAGTCCAATCCATCTAAAGTATTAGACGATATTGACAATTAGGGCTCTAAAACCTTCATACCTTATTTTGACAATGAATATCACACTAGTGAAGGAGAATATTGGATAGAGTCTGATGTAGAGTTGGATGATGATAATATCATCTACAATATCACTAAATCCATTTGCATGTTGTCTACATCCTCACCTCAATTCACCAACATTGACGATGGCATTTCCTTAGTTTATCCTGAGCTAGCGATTGGGACCAAGAAGGACCGTCAGCCCTGGACACATTTTAGAATGATGAGGCAATTGCTGAATTTATGGGATTATGAGAAGGCATACCCAGTGGGGACCATAAATCAGGATTCGCCATTGATTTATACTACATGGCATACTTCGGCGAGACTGCTCCGTCCTCTAGTCGCAAAAGAAAAAGTAAAAATAAAATAAAAAATGAAATGTCTCTAGGTGAAAACTGAAAGGCACCTTTTACGATAAAATAGTAAAAATAAAGGACGTATCTGTAGGTGAAAACCTCCCTGAGGTGCCCAAAGATGGAGGACTGGACTTTCTCCCCGTACAACAATAGAAATCGGCTATGCTTATCAAAGACACAATAGAGGATAACATATCAACTACAGAAAATCCCAAGATGATCCTCTTTGTTGCATCATTAACTAAAGACAAGAGATCAGAATTTCATAAATTCTTTACAGAACAAAAAATCAACTTCGCATGGTCCTATGCTGACATGCCAGGATTCGACCCAGAACTGGTTCTGCACCATCTGCCACTATTACCTAATGCTAAACCAGTCAAACAAAAGTTGCGCAAAATGCACCCTCAAGTTGCTCTATTGGTCAAGGCGAAGTTAAAGAAATTACTAGACGCCAGATTCATATGGTCTATTGATTACGCTGAATGGATTTCTAACCTGGTGCCAGTAACAAAACCAAATGGGCTAATCTGTGTATGTACAAACTTTCGAGACTTAAATAAAGCATGCCCAAAGGATGACTTTCCTTTGCCAAACATTGACATCATAGTTGACCTCACCGTAAGATATGAGATGCTATCCCTCATTGATGGTTTCTGTGGCTATAATCAGATTCGCATTGCTCCTGAAGACCAACACAAAATAGCATTTACTTTCCCATGGGGTACATATTGTTGGAATGTCATGCCATTCGGTCTCAAAAATGCAGGTGCCACATACCAAAGGGCTATGACCACAAACTTCGATGACATGATGCACAAAATAATGGAAGATTATGTAGATGACCTATTGGCCAAATCAGTAATAGGAAAGATCATCTGAAGGTGCTTGACACAATTTTCAAGAGACTTGAAGAGTACAAAGCCCGACTAAATCCTAAGAAATGTGTTTTTGGGGTCACATCAGGAAAACTCTTGGGATACATAGTTTCCCAAAGAGGCATAGAGGTTGATCTAACAAAGATCAAAGCCATCATAGAAATGCCTCCACCCAGAGGAATCAATGAACTCGGAACTCTACAAGGAAGAGTACAATCTATTCGGCGTTTCACAGCCCAATTGGTAGATAAGTGTCACCCATTCTAGTATTTGTTGTGTAAGGGTATCCCCTTTGTATGGAAAGATAAATGTCAAAAAGCCTTTCAGCAAATCAAAGATTACCTACTATCAACACTAGTCCTCATGCCTCCAATTCATGGAAAGCCAATGATCCTATACATCTCGACTACTAGTTCAGCACTAGGGGCATTACTGACACAAAATGATTATGAAGGAAAAGAACTAGCCATCTATTACATCAGCCACACATTGATAGGGTATGAGTTGAACTATACAAATATTGAATGTGCATCCCCTGCTGTTGTCTTTGCATCCCAAAAACTAAGACACTATATGCTCAGTCACTAGACATAGCTGGCCACCAAGATTGATCCACTGAAATATCTCTTAAGTTGGGCGACATTAACAGGCCGGTTGGAAAAATGGGTCATGATACTAAGCGAGTATGACATACAATATGTCAAGCATAAGGAAATAAAAGGACAAGTAATAGAAAATCAACTGGCGGTTGCACCAATTCAAGTCACTCATCCACTAGTAACTGATTTTCCTGATGAGTCCATTTTTCATGCAGAACCGGCGGTACCATGGAAGCTATATTTTGATGGGTCTCATACTGGTCATGGCTCAGGTGCTGGAATCTTGTATATCACACCATAGGGGGATTCAATTCCTAAGGCATTCTGGATCGCTTTCCTTTGTACAAATAACATTACCAAATATGAAGCACTAGTCACAGTTCTCAAAATAGCAATTAAATGGAAAATTCAAATGTTGCTTGTATTCAGGGATTCCCAGCTTGTTATCAACCAAGTGAATGATGACTATGAAACAAAGGAGGAGAAATTGCTTCCCTACAAGAGGATGGTGGATAGTTTCCTGACATACGTCCAACTGACTTCTTTTGAGAAAATCCCAAGGAAACAGAATAAGGCAGCTGATGCAATGGCTACTATTGGTTCTCTCTTGGACATCCCTCAAAATGTGTCACAATTTGAGTTCTTACTAGAACAACTTTTAATCCCGGCATATGATATCCTAGAATCAGAAAATATTTGCAAACTTGTTGGTCCCAACTCTCCCTGGTATCAGGATATTTATGACTACCTAAAATCTCAAACCCTTCCACTGAACCTGTCCAATAACCAAAGGAAGTTCTTCATCCAAAAATCTACAAAGTATGCCATCGTCAGTGACACCCTTTACCATCATAGTTTTGATGACACCCTCCTTAGATTTCTTGACACCAAAAAAGTTCATAGGACCTTATGCAAATTGCACGACGATATATGTGAATCTCATTAGAGTGGTCCTACTCTAGCTAAGAAAGTAATGAGACTTGGGTATTATTGGCTAACAATTGAAAATGATGCAATTGAATATGTGAGGACTTGTCGCAAGTGTCAGATTCACAGTGATTTGATCCATGCTCTAGCACAAGAACTTCGACCAATCACTTCTCCTTGGCCCTTCGCTCAATGGAGGCTCAACCTTGTGGGTAAAATTCATCCAACCTCGTCCAACAGCCACAAATTCATTATCACCACCACTGAGTATTTTACAAAGTGGATTGAAGCCATCCATTGACATATATTATCGACAAACAAATATCCAAGTTCATCCTTAACTACATCATTTTCCGGTATGGCCTTTCGCAATCCATCATCACTGACAACAGACGTCCATTTAAAAACCAAGACGTTTGGGAGTTATGTGAGAAATTTCACATTCAACACCATTTTTCATCTCCCTACTAGCCACAAGGAAATGATCAAGCTGAGGTGTCCAATAAAACCATTGTCAAAATCCTCAAAAAGACTGTCAATGACATTGGTCGTGACTGGCACATACAACTCAACCCTTCTCTATGGGCTTACCAAACTAGCATTCCTACGCCTATAGGAGCCACTCCATTTTCCCTAGTCTTTAGCACTAAGGCCATATTGCCCATTGAGGTTAAAATTCCTTCATTACGAGTATCCCTGAAGGGTCTAACTAATGAAGAAGAGTATCGACAATCACGCTTGCATGAACTAGAAATGCTAGGAGAAAGAAGGAAAAATTCACTGAACCATCTCCAAGCATATCAAAACCATCTTTGTCGTAGCTACAGTAAAAAGGTTATGGTTAGAAAGTTTGACATTGGGGACCTAGTTCTCATGCAGAACCCCAAGAACCAAGCTGACAGAGAAAAGCTGGGAAAGTTTGAACCAAACTGATTGGGTCCCTACATTACCATATCTTCTTTTGGTTCTAGAGCTTATTAGTTGGCCACAGCAGATGGAGAACAACTGATAGAGCCCATCAACAGTTTACATATCCAAAGGTTCTACACATAGCATCAGAGGATTGAGTTGAAAGATTGCAAAATACAAAAAAAATTGAAAAATGATAAAAAATTGTTGCCTTGATGAAAACCTAGCAAATAGGTGTCTTGGTGATACAAAAAAAAAAGTCAAGAAAATAGTAAAGAGAAAAATGATTCGTTCAATACTAAAAACCTGGCAAACAGGCGCTTTGGATAAGTACCATGGTGAAAACCTGGCAAACAGGCGCCATGTGTAACCAATCATTGCTCTGCCATCTATTGTCACTTTTTTTGCCTTGGCCTAGGATGAAAGGAATAATCGCTATTATTACACAAATCACCACCACATTCTACCCTACCTGTCATAGTGGATAAATGATTGACATCAAGTCCTAACGACTATCCATCTAGTAAACCAATAGCATCCCATCCATGTTCCTTAAAAATGGCTAAGTCTTGGACCTGACTGGGGGAAAAAAATTTATCATGAAAATGTAGTGGATGTCGCACATGATCCTAGAAATTGGAAAAAAGTCCTAAAAGAAGACAAAAACATCATAAAAAGTCCTAAAAAAAGACAAAAAAATTGTAAAAAGTCCTGAAAAACACAAAAATATCACAAAAAGTCCTAAAAAAGACAAAAACATCATAAAATGTCTTGAACAAAGACCTAAAAATCATAAAATGTCCTGAAGAAAACCAAAAACAAAAACATCAGACTGCTTGAAGGGTGCAAACACATTGTCATCTCTTGTCAAAGTCAGTCATATCAATTAGTCTTTGTCATTTGTCTGAACTACGTTGTCTCTGCACACTTGCTACATAGTCAAGACTCACATTTGAGTCCCCAAAAAATTAGGTTAGTCCATTTACATTTGTCAGAATAAAATCATGATTCAAACTTTTGTCCTTTGGACAAATTCATTGGTCGTGTTGAACTATGAGGTCTCTAAGTGTATGACGTAGGCAAGGCCATCTATCGATGAGCCCCCGAGGCTGCACTAGGTCAGTCCATTAGGGTTCATGACACTACACTGACAAACACATCAGAATATCTTTGAAACAAAGCGAAGAACTCCCAAATGTGTAAACTCCTAAAACAAAGTAAAACATTCATTTATTCAACATGACAATCTCATCAGCACGTCACTCATATCATCATGACAATATCGACATATAGTCAACCTAGGTCAAACTTAGCCAAACTTTGGTCAAACTTGGTCAAAACAACTCAAACCATCATACCCCATTAAACTGTCAAATCTTGATTAACCTTCAGACGTGTCATTCTAAAGATAACCTCTATCATTCATGCCTTAGGATGTGTCCTTCCTAGGCATCGTCACTGTCATTCGACACCAATATTTTTTAGATGTGTCCTTCTAAATAACCAACTGTTTCATTTATGCCTTAGGATGTGTCCTTCCTTGGCATCGTCATCATCACCGTCACATGACATTTGGAGATCAATTCTCTGGGCATTCATATTATTCAGGATGTGTCCTTCCTGAATTTGGCAAATTTGGATATTTGTCGTTTGAGCAACATCAAAGCTTTAACACTCGGGCATCTCATCATCATTAAACCTAACATCTTGACATTGAAACAATGGATGTCTAGATGCACTTGGAAAACACTTGACAATTGTCTTTTAGTTTTTATTAAGATATTAGTTTATTAGTGAGATCCCACTAAGTAGGATTTAGAGAAACAACAATGTATCATGACGATTGACACACATGACTACTAGTTTCTCAGCGAGGTCCTGATTTTGGGATTTAGAAAAACAATGACATATCATGGTAAGGGCTCTATTTTTGTATTTTGACAATCATGCCATCATTTTCTCAAGGATGTCCTGGAAATAGGATTTAGAGAAGCAACAACATTTCCTGATTTGTCCTTGTCTTTTTCTGCTTGAGGTTGATTATGACAAAAAGACTGGGGCAATCACGCTCTTAGTATGATTCATGATCATCCTCATCTGTGACTGCTTGTCTTACGTAATGGTACGACCTTGCACACCCTTGATCTATGTCATATCATGGTGTTTCTTGGCCATTACAATAGTATACCCAATGATGATTAAGAGCAATAAATATTAAAGTCCTACAGTAAAGCTTTGAAGGATTTGGTCTAGGAATTAACATGCATTTTCTTTGGTCTGGTCATCTTCTCTTCTTCAATTTCATCATCTTCTCTCATCCATCTCATGATGATATCATGTGACATCCAAAAACATAAGTGCATACATGATCATATAAATATTGCATTAGGTCCATACATACATCATCCACAACATTAAATCATATACATAATAAAAAACAAGTGCATTAACATAATAAACAACATGACATCCATTTACTAAATACATTATGCACATCATTATCATTATCATCTCACATAAGTAAGCATTGCATAATCATAGCATCAAAATCATAAATAAGCATCATAGGACATACATGCTACATCATAAATAAACATCATACATCATACATATCATAATACATTAAATCAAAGAGCATCACATAACACATGTAGGACGCATCAAAACTTCATCATCATATAACATCATCTCAAAAATGTACAATGTCACAGGATAAAGTCAGGGGATATCCCAAAAAGGGAGCTCGTAGGCTCAATAATCTATACATAGTGTGTCATAATAAAAAAGTGTCCCTAGGGTAGAATCTCATCATCCTCTCGTGGTGAAGAATGTGGCAGCTGCAACTTTGAAACTGGGACTGAACTGATAGGCAGACCTATTGCAACCTCTGCCTGTTCCACTAGTGGAACTGCAAATGAAGGCATCATCTCTATGGCAATGGATACCTGTGATGTCATTGCAGCCTGAATTTGAAAAGTATATGGATTGATCATTGGTGGCTGTACCTGTGCCTGGGCTACTAGCCTATCAATCAGTTGCTCTACAAAGGCTACTGGAATGGCTGGTTCTGAAACATACTCTCTGGAAGACCGGGCATACTTGGCTGTCCCTATAATACACCTTGCTACTCTCTGAACTACCTTAGGACATGTTGTGGTAAATACATCTCAATAATCAGGGAAGTCTGCACTGTCTGGCCAATCAAATATCTGTACTGCCTACACAGACTCAAGTGGTCTACTTCATCATCCCACTGTCCGTAGTCTCGATATGGCCTTTAGATAAAGGACATCATTGTGTCAATCTGATGCCACCACCAACCTGTCTCACCCATCTGGGTCTGTTGTAAGGCATCGGCGTAGTAATAAGCATAGGGCATACTGTTTTCCAACTATGGTCTATCAATCAATGGACGAAATATGGATATGTGCTCATAGGCCCATATCATCATCAATGTAGTCCCACATGAGATGCTCCCTCCTCTCCTATAGGCAATATCATGTAGCTGATGGTAGAGTGTCCCCAGTAAGCAAGGACCCCAAGCATAAACTGACATGTCTCATCTCATGCCAACCAAGACGTCTCCCCAACCAATAGGAAATCTGTGTCCTCGACAATCGGGAATCAAGATCCCCCTAATTAGAGTTGCAAGGAATGCATCAAAGAGACCATAGTGATCTGCCATGAACTCCCATCTGATCTCATAACCCTGGATGCCCAGTCCTACACCCTAATCACGGTAGTATGCTCGAAAGGTCTTCTCATCATGTTGAGGATCGTAGACGATCTGCTCCCCTCGGATCAGCACTCAAAGAATCTGGTAGACGTCCTCCAGAGTAATGGTAGCCTCACCTGTCAGCAGGTGGAATGAGCACGTCTCTGAATGCCAACGCTCACATAGTGCAGTCATTAATCCCCTTGTTCACGTGAATGGTAGGCATGTAGGAAACGTAGAACAAACCTAGTCGCATCAATCAGTGCTGCTCTCGTGGGCTCAATTGGTCAACAAACTGAAATGTGGTCGGTCTACTCTCACATATAGATAGAGGCAAGCTACCTCTACAAAAAGGAAAACAATATATTAGTACTTTCTAGACAACTATCAGTATCATCAAAAGTATTAAGGGTTTCACAAGTACCACAATCGGTCTCAGTAAAAGAAAAACATCAAATGTGTTGCAAATATTCGAATGCGTCTTTAAAATTCTCAAATGTGTCGTGACATGACAGTTGCATCGCTCGGTTTCCCAAATGCATCGCATTATGGCAATTGCGTCACATACTTTGGCAATTGCGACACAAAATGGCAAATGCGTTGTTAAATGTGCAATTGTGGCACATAATGACAATTGTGGCATTCCAACACTCATATGTGACTCGATTAGGCAAATGCCTAGCAGTTTTTATCAAATGCATCGCAACGCCTCGCCCACCCTACGATTACCTAGTCATTTTCATCGTGACGCATCATATGCGTCGAACGAATATATGATTGTAGCTTATGCGAACGCAGTTGCGTCGCGGCATAGTTGTTATTTTCCCTAGAAACCCAAAATTGGCGCGCAAAACAAAAAAATTACAAAGCAAGACAAGGGTACATATTGCAAGCTCTGAGCCCTCTGGTCGTTTGAGTGTCCATACAATCTCGCCACGATGCTCTGTCACTGGAATAACCATCCTCTCTGCACTCCTTTTCACTCTGGGCTCTCAAAATTTGTAAAGTAAATAGTAGAAATGAATTGACTTTTACCCTTTTGTCAACCTATTTATAAAGTCAAAATGACATTTCTCAAACAAGGTTATTACTGGAGGCTCATTTGACCACCTTTGACTTCCTCGTTAGTTGCTTTAAACATTTCAGAATTTGAAACCGACTGCACCATTATTTTTCTAGTCATTGAATTGATTTATCGGGACCCTTTACAAAAAATTTTGCCGCTGACCCAAAATTTGAAAAAAAATTTGAGGGGGCAATGATACTCCGTACCTTTACTGGGGCATATTTTTGACTTATTTTCTTTGTCACAATGCGATATGCTACATTATGACAAAGAGGGGCAAAATGTAAACACTTAAAAATGACCTAGGCCTGCAAGCTTCATTTTTACCACTTTCGTCCTAGCATAATTAAGACATTTAATTATGTCCTTGGTCCACATTCGACTATTGATTAAATAATTCATAATTATTTAATTAATTTATGTCCTTTATTCTTCATGATTATTAAATAAATAAATTCTATTTATTTATTAAATATGTCACTAATTCTCTAAGTCTCCCTATAATTAAATAAATTTCTAAATTTGTTTAATCATCCTTATTCATTAATTCTTCCTGATTATTAAATAAATGAGTTACATTTATTTATTTAATGTCATTAATTGTCTTAATTAAATAAATTGATTAGTTTATTTAATTAATTAATCTTGTTTGCTAAATTAAATAATTAAATTTAAATATTTAATTGCCTAAATTAATATTCCTCTCATTTTAAATAAATGAAATTATTTAAAATGTCATCACTTTCTTAACTGTCTGTCCATTTTGGTAAATAATCTGAAAAAGATTATTTATTGTCTCACAAAATCATTATTTTGAATTAAGTTAATTCAAAATAGTAACTAATCTTCTAAAAATCAAGTAATCAGGCAGATTCTTGATTTTCCAAATCTGATATTTGGTCCAACTCTTATCTTCTTGATTTTTTGAATCTCACAAATCAGGTAGTCTTTATCTTCTTGATTTTCGAAAATCCTTATTTTCTAATTAGTTTGTCTCATTTATTCTCCATCGTCAGTCCAATTATCTAGGATATTATCGTGACTTTTCGATTAATGATTTTGCGCTAACCCTAATTAGGGATTCTCAGATTTAATCTAGACCTTTCATTTTAGGTCTTAGTCATGAATTAATCTCACTCGTCCATTCAAAATGGCATTTTCTATAAAATGCCGTTTTCCTCTCACTTTTTGATTACACGCATTCACTTTATACAATTTTGTACTTGCACTCTTAGGCTTTCCATAGCATTTATTATGTTTATTTGATCAAATATTAGCATGTTTAGGTATTGTCAATCATAGTCATAGGCATAGGCATTAGGCATATCTAGAATCCTTCAAAGCTTGGTGTAGGACTTAGACATTTGCAGATTGCTCGCACAATGAATCTGAGGGCAAAGCATCATCCAGCAAGTAAGAAGGTAATATGGAGGTAATTATGGAGAACTTGATTTACAGGTATAATTGTTTATTGTTTAAATTCCTTTATAGTTGATAGGTCTTTGGGTTTTTTTCTTTTATATTGATTTGATTGATCTAATTCTAAACCTTAGAAATTACGCTTAGTTACAGTTGGAATCAAGGAGCACTCAGAGGGGGGGTGAGTCAGTGTTCTACAAAATTTAACTTTATTAATCTAATCTTTAGACCACTTACAACATTGAACTAAAAGAAAAATGCAAGCACATAAATCAATCATCCACAACACCATAACAAAAGGATTTTTACGTGGAAACCCTATTAGGGGAAAAACCATGGCGGAGCTCAATCCATAGTTTGAGTACTCAAATGTAAGTTTTTTACAAATGGGGAATGCACATGCATTTAGGCACATTGCCTAGAGCTCACTACTCAGATACAAAAAGAAGACTCATTATCTTACAAAAGATTTGAACTGAGAAAGTAGCATCTGCTAATGCCAGATTACAGTTCCAGTGAAGCTCATTAGTTGCATTCTTGACCTTCTTGTCCGATTCTTCTCTTTTGCTCTATATTCTTTCATCCACATCACAAATCCTTTTATGCACAAGTGAAACTATTCATAATCTCTCTGCTATCCTTCTGAATTTCATAGAATACTTTGAACACTCAAATTTGCATACCAAAATGATATAAATGATCACCTATATATATCTGCAACAAAATATTTAATGAACCATATGTTGGCTTCAATAAAACATAAAATATTTTCCAACCGTCAACTCAATCCACAAATTATTTTTAATGCGCATAATTCAAATTCATCCACAACATAGTGAGGACCCAAAACAAAATCCTCAATCTGAAAAAACTTCAAACAATTTCACCTTGAACATCTACAACATGCCACATTCACTTTTTCAGTCTTCTATCACTGTTAAGTAGATAATCAATCAACTAGATCTCCTAACTTGTACACCAATTGATGTGATGTAACAAAAGTAAAGAATAAGATATTCCAGATACCCAATGACCTTCCCTAAGATCCACAACTCGAATTGATAAACTGGTAATGCAAATGGATTGACAGATTCAACTTCAATAGAATACCCTATTTTTTGTTTTGTCACCTAGTATAGACAGACACTGAAGTACAAACTGAATCAATGACTTAGGTTGCCATCAATGACAACACCACAAGCCATATGCCAACATATAATATATAATATATTATTATTATACTATATAGTATAAAATATATATTATATAATATATAAAGTATAGTATATATTATATATACTAGATATAGTATATTATATAATATATCATAATATATAATATATAATATATTAATATATATAGCAAATATAAATTATGGATGGGTTTGGAAGGGATAGAGGTAGGGAGAGACTCAAGGGAGAGATGGGTTTGGGGGGGATAGAGGGAGGCAACTACTAGAGAGAGAGAGTTGAGAGGGAGATGGACAATGAGAGAGACCAAAGAGAGAGGATAGAGAGAGTGACCTGAGAGGGATATGGAGAGTGACAAAGAGAGAGAGGGGGGAGAGGGGGAGAGAGAGAGATCTGATAGGGAGATGGAGAGAGAGAGAGAGAGGGAGAGAGGGAGAGGGATGGACAAACAAATGAATAGAGAGAGAGAGGGAGCGGGAGAGACTTGTGAGAGAGAAAGAGACATATTAATATATAATATAATTTATATATTATAAAATATATATATAATAAATACAATATATACCTTAATAATAATATTAATATATATTATATTTATTATATATTAGTATATTAAATTTATATAATAATATATTAATATATATTATAATATTTATGATGAGGGCACAGCCCGAGACTTAGAAAATAACCCACAAACAAGAGAAAAAATTTAATATTCAGAAATGGAGCTTCTTATATGCAGACGATCTCAAATCCCTAAGTTCTACAACACATGCAAGTTATAGAAAGCTACAGAATCACCTTTTCGCAATATGCGAGTTTGTCCCCAAAAAGTTACCCAAAAATTATAAACCTGCCCATAAATAGAGCTCCTCTTTAATTTGGAGCCAAAACAACATTCAAATTTGACTTTAGGCAGTTTGGCACCAAAAAATTACAACTTGAAATTCAAATTTCAAAAGAACATTTGCAATTGTATCTTCTAGAAAGTGCGCCAACTTCCCGGGGCCATAACTTTTCATACGGGACTCTGATTCACGAACCGTTTGAATCGTTGGAAAGGTCTCAAAGTCAACATTGCGCTTGAAATTTGAAACACCAATTTCAAAAAGTTTTGGGGCTGATCCTGGAACTCTAAGTGCCTTAAATATAACTCAAAATATTTTTAGGTGAAAATCTGGGCAACTAAAACTGTAATATCTTTCAACCCAGGAATAGAAAATAAAAATTGTAAATTGGGAATTTAATTATGACAAAAAGGGTTTCCAAAAATGTAAAAACATCTAAAAACTGAGAAACTTAAAATTTAACTATTTTTGGGTGATGCAAGATTGCCCTTACACCATTGGATGCTCCTGCATCAGACACCTAGGGTAATTTGAGAAGTGACCCCGTCACGTCTCAGATGGTGGAGGAAAACTCAAACGATCAACCTCTGCCTTAGCCAACTAGGATGAATCTTCAACAGGCCTTCCTTTCCATTTCACCAGATATTCTTCATACTGCCTGTTCTTGGTACTCCTTCCCACATGACTATCCAGGATTTCTTCATTCACCTCCTTTTCTGAAGTAGGTGTTGGAATCTCACATTGTTCCATCATTGGTACTTCCTTTGTGCCACCTTCATGATACTCTGTCAAATCTGAAATGTTGAACACAGGGGAAATGTTGAGTCCATCCAGCAACTCTACCTCATATGCATTACCTGAATCATGCCTCTTCAAAATTTTATAGGGGCCGAACTTCTTCATCTTCAATTTGTTATATGTTCCCACTGGAAACCTTTCTTTCCTCAAGTGGACCATCACTTCATCACCAATCTGAAACTCCTTCTACCTCCTCTTCTGATCTGCCTTAGCCTTATACTACATATTCATCTTGTTAATATGTTCTCTTACCTTCTCATGTATATCCTTGATGTGTTCTACAAAATCTTCAGCTTCAGCAATTATTTTCTTTTCTTGGTCCATCTTCCTCAATTCTGGAGCTATTCTGGGGCTACCTCCATACACAATCTAGAATGGTGATCTACTAGTACTTCTATTGATAGAATTGTTGTAAGAAAATTCTTCCTGGGGCAAGATCAAGTCCCATCCCTTGGGTTTATCTCCTACCAAATATCTCAGTAGGTTACCCAGACTCCTATTAACAACCTCTATCTGCCCATCTATTTGTGGATGGTGTGCAGAACTAAACTTCAACTCTATCTTCAGCTTCTTCCACAAGGTCCTCCAAAAGTAACCCACAAATTTGGTGTCACGATCTGAAACAATACTCTTTGGAAAGCCATGTAGCCTCACCACCTTTTTGAAGACCAAGTCAGCAATGTGGACTGCATCATGGGTCTTCTGACATGGAATGAAATGTATCATCTTCGAAAACCTATCAACCACCACAAAGATTGAATCATTCCCTCGTTGTGTCCTAGGCAAACCAAGAACAAAGTCCATACTTATATCCTCCCATGGCCTCTCTGGTATAGGTAAGCGCTGATATAAGCCTATATTCTGACTCACTCCTTTAGCCGTCTGACATACCCTACAACTTTGTACTAAATTTTTCACATCTTGTGACAACTGAGGCCAATAATAATGCTCACTGATAATGGCAATGGTCTTATCCCAACCAAAATTTCTTGATGTTCCTCCACTATGCTTCTCCTTTATCAAGTTCTCTTTGATGGAACTCCTTGGGATACATAATTGACTTCCCTTAAATAACATGCCATCCTGTATTATGAAATCCAGCCACCTTGTCCTATCCACTGTAACAGGTTCCTTGCAAGCTTTCCAAGCCTCTGCAAAATAAGGATCTTTTGCGTATAGTGTCTTAAGTTCATTGAACCCAACCACTTAAATCTACATCTTTGTAATCAATGTATGCCTCCTACTTAAGGCATCTGTAACCCTATTTGACTTCCCACTCTTATGTTTCAAAACAAAGGTATAACTCTGCAAAAACTCTACCCATTTCATATGCCTTTGATTTAATTTTCCCTGACTACTTAGGTACTACAAAGCCTGATGATCAGTATATAGAAAAAATTCCTTTGGCAACAAATAATGTCTCCATTTCTTTAATGCTTGAACTATTGCATAAAATTTCTGATCATATACATAATACTTTCTCTTGGAATCATTTAAATTTTTACTAAAATAGGAAATGGGCTTACCTTCTAGGCTCAACACTACTCCAATGGCACAACCACTGGCATCACAATCCACCTAAAACACCTTGTTGAAATCTGGGAGGGCTAGAATAGGTTTCTCTGTCACCTTCTGCTTCAACAATTCAAAATTTTTTGCTGCTCGAGTGCTCCACTTGAATTCTTTTCTATCCCCTCTCATTGTTTCAATCAGGGGGCCACAAATACTACTGAAGTTTCTAATAAACTTTCTATAAAAACTAGCCAAACCATGGAAAGATCTCAACCTAGTAGTAGTTCTTGGGGTAGGCCATTCTAGAATAGCCTTCACCTTCTCTGGGTCCATCTCGAGACTTTCTGCTGAGGCAACAAACCCCAAGTACACTAACTCCCTCTTCACAAAACTGCACTTCTTCAGATTAATCAATAGTTTTTCTTCTCTTAACTTCTCAAAGGCTCTCCAAATATGCATCAAATGCTCATCCAAAGTCTTACTAAAAATCAAAATATCATCTAAATACACAATAACAAAACTTTCTAGAAATTCTTTTAGTACCTCGTTCATCAGTAGCATGAATGTGCTCGGTGCATTGGTTAGCCCAAAAGGCATGACTAACCACTCATACAAGCCCTCTTTGGTCTTGAAGGTAGTATTCCATTCGTCTCCCTCTCGAATCCGGATCTGGTGATATCCACTCTTCAGATCAATCTTTGTGAAGTACTAAGCTCCACTTAAATAGTCCATCAGGTCATCCATCCTTGGTAGGGGAAATATGTACTTGATTTTTATCTTGTTTATGGCTCGAGAATCTATACACATCCTTCACTCCCCATCCTTGTTTGGTGCTAGTATTGTAGGTACTACAAATGGACTCAAACTCTCCCGTATCAAACCCTTTCTCAACAACTCTTGAACTTGTTTGTTCAACTCCTCATTTTCTATTGGAGTCATTCTATGAGTTGCCTTATTTGGAAAACTGGCTCCAGGAACCAAGTCAATCTGATGACTGATCTTCCTTACTGGTGGTAAACCCTCAAGTACATTATCAGAAACAATATGCTGAAACTCATCCAACATCCCAAAAAATTCTTCTGGAACCTTCTCACTATCCTCCTTACTCACTCTAGGAATCAATGCATAACACACACACTCATGCTTCATACCTTCTAAAATTTTTCTTTCATCTACATAACAAATTCTAGCACTACCGCATACCTTTTCTTTGGTCTCCTTTAAGAGTTTCAACTTGTGATGAACTCCATCCTTTGTCAAGGAATAAGTGTCTGCATGGCCATCATGTATAGCTCGCCTATCGAACTACCACAACCTCCCCAACAACATGTGACATGCATCCATGGGGATGATATCACATAGTACCTCATCATGGTAGCCCTCGATCTTGAAATTTACTAGGCATTGCTCATTGACCAAAACTTTGCGATCTTTCTACAACCAGGCAATCTGATATGGATGCGGGTGCCTTTCCCTCTTCAGATTCAACTTTGTGACCATCTCTTCTGACACCAGATTATTGGTGCTCCCACTGCCAATAATGACATTACAACATTTTCCTTCACACTTGCACCTTATGCAAAATAGATTCTTCCTCTGTTCTAGTTCCTTTTCCTCAGTCACCAGGGCTCTCTTAATCACTAGGGCTTCTCCCCTTTCAACATCATCTGATTGTTTAGATTGGGCCTCCTCATCTACATGCGCAACCCTTCCATGACCTTCTGGCCTTTTGTCTACCATTCTTTGGTGTTGTGTACATTCATAAGCTCGATGCCCTTTTTCAGCACACTGGAAACACGTTCCTTTGAAACCACCTCTTCTAGATCCTTGTCCATATCTCCCTCATCCTCTACCTCTTTGATCACCACTGTTTTGATCATGAGGGCAGTAGAAGTTTTCATTCCTTTGGCTTCGACTGGTACCCACATCTTCACTTTTCTTTTCATCATCATTTCGACTTCCTGAAGGTCTTCCATTGCCCCTTCTGCTTTGACCTCCTTGTCCTTTTTTCTTGCCATCAAATCTTTTGTTCAGCTTCTCTTCCACCTTTAGAGCAAACTGATACACATCCTCAATGGTGGTCATTCTGACTAGGCCTAACTCCTCTTAAATGCTCGGTCGTAACCCATTAAGATATCAGGCTACCTTCTCCTTATTGGCCTCTGTGTGGCCCGTTTTGATGATTATCTTGTAAAAATATTCAATATATTCTTTCATAGATCTGCTTCCTTGCTTCAACTCTTGCAATTTCTTCAACAAATCTAACTTGTAGTCCACTAGTATGAACTACTTCTTCAGTTTCTCTAACATGCGATACCATCTGGTGATATTTCATTTTCTTCTTCGATTTCTTTCCAACTGGACCTCTTTCCACCAGATATTGGCATGGCCCTTTAGCTTCATTTTTGCAAACTTAACCTAAACTGGGTTCTCTATTTCCTCATACTCAAAATATTCTTCTAGCTCGTTGATCCAGTCGATCAACTCTTCTGGATTCAGACTTCTGGAATAACTGGGTTCTTTTGCTCTAGGTCTTTTCCTGATCTTTGAAATGGCACTTATTATCCACATTTGTTCTTGATCAATTGCTTCTTCTTCCTCTTCTACATTTGAACCTTCTTCCTCTCCTTCATCCTCACTTTCCTCCCTCGGGTTTAACCCTCTTCTCAACTACTCTTGTAATGCGTCAATCTGTCTCTGGAGGGCTGCCAGTGCATCTCTTCCACCAGCATTTCTGCTGCCTCAACCACCTCTAGCACCACCATGCGTACTAGGCATCACTCTCGGAGGCATCTTTCTTGACCTCGACCCACAACCACGGTCTTGGTGCGAACTACCTCATGATCGGCGATCTGTCCACACACTCAAGAAAACCTCACTCTGATACCACTTGATGAGGGCACAGCCCAAGAGTTAGAAAATAAGCCACAAACAAGAGAATAATTTTACTATTTAGAAATGGAGCTTCTTACATGCATAGGATCTCAAATCCCTAAGTTCTACAACACGTGCAAGTTACAGAAAGCTACAAAATCACATTTTCGCAATATGCGAGTTTGTCCCCAAAAAGTTACCCAAAAATTAGAAACCCATCCATAAATAGAGCTCCTCCTTAATTTGGAGCCAAAACAATATTCAAATTTTAGTTTAGGCAGTTTCGAGCCAAAAAATTACAACTTGAAGTTCAAATTTCAAAAGAACATTTGCAATTCTATCTTCTAGAAAGTATGCCAGCTTCCTGAGGCCATAACTTTTGATCCGGGACTCCAATTCGCAAACCGTTTGAACTGTTGGAAAGGTATCAAAGTCAAAAACATGCTCAAAATCACCTACACTAATTTTGGAAAGTTTTAGGGCCGATTTGGGAACTGTAAGTTCCTCAAATCTAACTCGAAAGAGTTTTAGGTGCAAATCTGGGCAACTAAAACTGTAATATCTTTGAACCCAAGAATAGAAAATAAAAACCATAAATTAGGAATTTCATTATGATGAAAAGGGTATCCAAAAATGTAAAAACATCTAAAAATCAAGAAACTTGAAATTTAACTATTTTTGGGTGATGCAAGATTGCCCTTACACCACTAGATGCTCCTGCATCAATTTAATATATTTAATATATAATATAAAATATATCATGACATAATATATTAATAATATTATACTATTAATATTTCATTAAAAGTTTCATAAATTTTAGTTTTTTAAAAACTAAAGGAAATGGATATCATTTTCATTTTTTAAAGGTTCAAAATTACACAAAACATAATAGGTATCTATTTCAAAGATGGATATCTGTTATAAATGGATATTCGTTTGGTGAATTATATAAAAAATAAAAAGGGGGAATTTTAAGCACTCCAATAGTCACCACATTCTTTCTATAACTAAAATCTCGTGATTTCTATCTGTATCAGACAAATTTTAGCTTTTGGGAGATTCTTTTACATATTTTTAACCTTTACAATCATTTGTGTGATCCTTTTTGTTTGTGGAATGGGGAGCAGTACTCATTGTAAGAGAAAAAGAAAGAGAAAACTAATAGCATATCAAATTGAACCATATAGAGAAAAAGATAGAGAAACATCATAGGAAAAGAAGACAAGGTACGAAAAATACTCAAGTTGAGGCTTCTTCTCCACCGCTAAATGTTAATTTAAGTTAAGATGAAATAGAATTTGAAAATATTGATCAAATTGAAATTGAAAATGAAAATATTAAAATTAAGAATGTTGAAATTGAAAATGAAAATATTGAAATTGAAAATGTTGAAATTGATATAGAAGATATTGAAATTGGTATTGAAAATGAAAATTCCAATAACATTGAAAATGTTAAAATTGAAAATGAAAATGTTGGAATTGATATTAAAAATGTTGATATCATTGAAAATATTGACTCTCCATCTAATGTTGATAGCATTGATATCTAATATTGTTGACTCTCTGGCCAAGTCTGTCTCACCAGTCTTGGTTGAACCCCTAATCTCTGGGGTTCCTCATAGTGGGATGGAGATTTCAAGTGTGGATCCAACTTTGGGTCCTCCTATTCCTATTTTTCCAGAGAATTTGGCCGTTGGTAAGGTTATAGATGTTGGTGATTTTCCCCCTGACTAGGCTCTTTGGGGGGTTGTGGTTTTAGGTGGCTCCTTGAAGGAGGTGGGGTCTAACCTTTTTGATGGGACTAGTGTGACCATGGGTGAAGAAGGAAATTTTTTGGAGGAAGTGGCTACTGAAGTCAAAGAGGAGACAAATTTTAATTCAAATTTTTTGAACCAGGAGAAAACCTTGGAAGAGGAGATTTGGTTAACCCCAAAGAAAAAAGGGAAAAATAAGAAAGTAGATGTGGGAGGCGACTCTAAATCGGGAAGGCCATGTCAATTATAAACTAGGAAGATAGAGATAGTGAATGAGATAGCCATTGGTAAACAATGGACATTGAAAGTGTCCTCCAAGAAGGGTCAAAAATTAAGGTCATGTCCTAGAATGTGTGAGGGTTGAATAGCTCTCATAAACAACTTGTGTTGAAGAACTATGTTTTAGAACATAAGATTGATGTTTTACTATTACAAGAAACCAAAATGAAGAAAGAAAATTTTGATAATATTGCTAAGTATATATGGTCAGGTGCCCTTTACTCTTATAGTTATGTTGAGGGGGAATCTAGTGATCTTAGTGTGTTATGGAACCCCTATAGGATTAATGGTTCTGAACTACTCCATTGTCGAAGTAGTGTGGGAGTCTTATTTTCTTACCCGAGTGGCTTTTGGTCACTTATCAATGTTTATGCTCCTAACCAAAGAAATCCTAGGAATTCCCTATGGTAGGATCTTTCTAATTGGTTTAAAAATAATAGGTGGTCTCATTGGCTACTAGATGGGGACTTCAAATCCCCCTTATATCCTTCAGAGAAAAGTGGTGGTCTTGTGGATTATTCTGACATGGATTATATGGTGAACTTCCTAAGTACTACTAGCCTGATTGACATTCACTTAATGGCCCAAGCCCATACATAGATCAATTGGAATCTTGGGGAGGGCTTGATTCATGTTAGATTAGATAGATTCTTTTGCTTCAACAACTAAATGGCCCTACTCAGTGCTAATCATCTTGCCCTGTCTAGGGCTTTCTCTAACCACAACCCTCCATTGCTGGTCATGAATGACCATTCTACTATTGGACCTTTCCCCTTCCAATTCAAGATAATGTGGAACTCCCACCCTGACTTCAGGAATAAAATTGATGTATGGTGGAATATTCATGTTCGTGGATCCCCCATGTTTAGGATCTTTTTAAAACTTAAACATATCAAATGCATGGTGAAAGGTTGGAACAAAAGACTTTGTGGGGATGTCTTTTAGAAAAAAGAGCTTTAGGGGATAAACTGAAAACTATCCAAAAGAAATGGAGGATGGGGATGTCAGCTTACCAACCTGCAACTAGGAAAGAGAGAGTTGAAGGGAGTGGGAGAAAATTTTAAGGAAAGAGGAAATTTTTTGGAAACAAAAATCTAGAGTTCAATGGCTATAAGAAGGCGACAGGAATACCTCCTTTTTCATGTGTCCACTCTAAAACACAAGAAAACTAATTAGATAACTAAGATACATAATGAGAAGGAGGCTATGGTCAATACACCCACCCAAATTGGTCTTTTGGTGATGGATTATTTCCAAAAGGCTTATTTGGCCCTTGTTGAGGCTCCTAATCTTGCTTTAGACAATCTACTCCTATACACTCTTCTGACCATCATTTCCCAAAATGATAATCTTAACATACTCAGTGTTGTCACTGTTGAGGAAGTACAGTTGCTTACTTTTAGCATGGGGGCCTACAAAGTGCCTAGCTCTTATGGTTCTCCCAAGCTTTCTTTGATATTTTTTAGGAGATTATTGGTGGGGACCTTGTTTTGGCATCTCGTGATTTCTTCAAATCTAGTAAGCTTCTCAAATAATTGAACCAAACTTTTATTTCCTTAATCCCCAAGATTGTTGAACCCCAATCTATGATTGAATTTAGACCCATTAGCCTCCATAATAACATTTATAAAATCCTCTCTAAAGTCTTGGTGAACCGTATCAAACCCCTCCTAGAAAAAATAATTAGACCCACTCAAAAAGGTTTTGTGCCTAGTCATCATATCTTGGATGCTACTCTAACTACTCAGGAATTACTCCATTTTATGGAAAAATGCAATAATACTAGTATGGCCCTTAAATTGGATATTCCAAAAGCATATGATAAGGTGATTTTGGACTTTGTCCCTAAAGTCTTAGCTAAGCTTGGGTTGAAGCAATTTGTGGTCAAAATCATAATGGAATGCATATCTATGGTGAAGTAATTTGTTCTAGTTAATGAGACTCCTTTTGGTTTTTTTAATGCTAGGAGAGGCATCAGAGAGGGGGATCCCCTTTCACCCAATTTATTTATCATGATTGTAGATGTCTTGAGCAGGAACATTTCTAATCTATTTTCGGAAGGGTCTATTAAGGGAATTAACGCTGCCTCTTCTTTGGAACCTACAGTTATCCAACAATTTGTAGATGAGACCATTCTATCTGGGAAGCCTCTATGATTGAATTCATGAAATGGAAAAATTGTCTCAATAACTATGTTGCATGCTCTAGGTAGTGTATTAAATATAATAAAAGTATGATTTATCTCTTCAACAAGACTATTAGCCTTCAAGCTCAGGTGACTATTGTTTTGGGTTGTATTAGTGGCTCTCTCCTTTCAGTTGGGAGGCTGGAAAGGTTCCATCCTTAGTCATCCTAGAAAATTGCAACTCCTTTCTACGGCACTTCAAGGGATTCATGTTTACTTCCTTTCCATTTTCAGGATCCCTAGGTATATTTTTGAGAAGCTTGAAAAAATACAAAGGAATTTCCTATTGTCAGAGACTGAGGAAAAGAACTTTTCTCTGGTTAAATGGGACAAAGTTTGTCAACCTAAACATTGTGGTGGACTTTGGATAAGGAATATCCTTAGTACCAATAAGGCTTTTATTTCCATGGTGGGTTGGGACCAACTAAGGAATAGGAAATATTGGTGCAAGATTATGAATGCTAAGTATCTTCACAATAGACCTTTGATTAACTATCTCTCTAATGATCATCCTTTAGGTTCCTTGGCTTGGAAGAACATTTGTAGTCTACAAGGGATGCTTAGAGCAGAGATGAAATAGAAGATTGGAAATGGTAATTGTATCATGTTTTGGGAGGACCCTTGGTTATTTGACACCCATCTAGAACACTCTAAATTTAGGAATCTAATGATGTCAAAACAACATTTCTTTGGTGTTTACATTAGAGATTACCTCATTAGCCTTCAAGGGGCCAGAAGGTGGAATGGCCTAGTTCTGTGCTTCCCTTTGTCTCCTAAGTTGAGTCTCCTTGCCAAGTCCCTATAGGAGCAACTTTCCCTTACTAGATTACTGTTAACCAACATGGTGGATAAATTCTTATGGACTCATGATAAGCAGAGTGATCTTTCAGTTAAAACAACATACAATATTGACAGGCCAAGGTGTGGTCCTTGATCTTTGGAAGCAGATTTGCAATAGAAAAATGATCCTGAAAATAAACTTCTTCTGGTGGAATGCCTTCCATAATAGGATACTTACACAAAAAAATTTGAGGAAAAGGGGATTCCAGATCCCCAACAAGTTCCTTTTATGCAAGTGCAATGAATAATCTATGGACCACTTGTTGCTATACTTCTTGTTTGTTGTTGGTGTGTGGGAGATGGATTTAGAGCAATTGGGCATTCAGTGGACTACGTGTAAGAATATTAAATCCTTTATCTTGAGTTGGTCTAGACCCTTCATTCACCCCGTACCTCATGAGATCTGGAACCAAGTACCCCCCATTATCTGTTGGTACTTGTGGAAAGAGAGGAACAATAGGATATTCAAGAATATTGAGATGAACCTGAAGGGGTTGTTTGTCTAGGATCATCATGAAAAAAAAATTCTTCTTAAAGGGAAAATCCCAGATAAAGGTTAGACTAAGAGGGAAATTATTATGGCCAAAGCTTGGCATCAAAACCTTCATGCCAATTCCTATAACAAATTTAGATCCCTAGATAGATGGGACACTATCTGGAATCTTTTGGACCGTGGTTGGTATAAATTAAATTTTGATGGGGCGGCCAAAGCTAGCCCAAGCAAAGCTAGCATAAGAGGTGTAATCAGAGATTGCAACAGTATTTTTATGGTTGGTTACTCAAAGGGGATTGATATCTAATCTTCTATGATTACGAAAGCAAGAGCACTGCTAAAGGGCATCTAGTTAGCTATTACTATGGGGATTGAGAATATTCATATAGAAGGAGATTCTAAATCTATCATCAATGTTGTTAACTTTGGAAAATTACTAGGATGGAGTACTAAATTCATTTTATTAGACATAAATCTTTTTGTGTCTAAGTTGGATTTGAAGATTGCTACCTGCATTTACCAGGAGGGTAAGCAAGTGGCTGATGCTTTGGTTAACCTTGGCACCCAATGGAAATTTTCTAAGTGCTGGTGAAATTTGGGGAACCTACCACCAGGTATTCAAGGTTTAATCCTTAAGGAGCAAGGCCCTTATTTAATCCATGATAATAACTAATTATACAATTTATTTTTCCTTATGGGGGGTCCACATTCTTTTCTTATGGCCTTTGTGGATGGGTTTGAATGTTGAGGTGTCTTACAAGTGGAAAATTTTGAATAATGGGGCAAAGTTCATTTTTAAAAAGTCCATTATAAGGAATTATGGACAGTACTTTACGATTAAGGCCAAGTTGGGTCAGGCCTTACATAATCTCTTTTTGGGGTTTGCGCCAAGCACTCGTATATCCTTACATATTTTTTATTTCAAATTTGATGTGAAAAATAATTACAAGGTGAAGCCTTTGATTGGTCCTATATTTTCTACTAATTTTCCTCCTTTGCTAAATGCCAAGATTTTAGGTTTATCTAAATTTGGCCTTGTGGGAATTTTACATAGGTACTTGTGTGAAAGAAATGTGGAAAACCTTCTATTTCCATCATTTATTGTTTACTTGGTCATAAGTATTTGAATATTTTCATTAATGAGATCACCAAGATTTCCTTTCGGGATTTAACTCCTCAAGCATGTGTTATGTACAATGCCTTGATTTCCCAAGGCTGCATCGTTTGGCTTAAAAACTTAAGTGTACAGGTGATCTATCACTTAACTAACATTTCTAACCTTTTTCTCTCACAATTTTATTGGTTTTTCCATGTGTAGAGTGACGATATGGGTGACACCAAGGTGAGAATGAAGCCTAACAATTGTGGGAAATTTTGCAAGGACCATTTGGTTTAGCACATTTGCATTGAAGGTGGGTTGGAACCTCTAACGTAAAGTTTGGTGGGTCATGACCCAAGTTTATTTATGTAGTTTTTGAATTCATAAAAAGAAATAAGGGTTACCATGGGAGGTATCTCCTTCGAAGTGAACAAGGAGGTGATTGTGCAAGCTCAACAGGGTTTTTGTCTACTAGAAAGAAGTACTTGAAGCATACTAAGGCTCAAGACAATGAAATCATGAATTCCTTCTTTGTGGTTAATGAAAAAACTATTTGTAACCAGTTGGGGTTTGAAAGAGAAGCTCTCCTGCAGCCTTGGGACCAAGTCTGCTTTCCTCTCATGAAGTATGTTACCTTAGAAGATAGATACAAAGCCTACTATTTCTATCACTTCCTTCTTATAGTTCCTAGAACTATAGTTTCCCACCCACCCAAACTATAGTACCACCACCCAGCCCAACTTTAGCCCCCCACCCAATGAGGGTGGGGAGGGATCTTAAGTTCATCAACCTGCTAGAGTAAGCTAGTTGATAAATTTGGTTGGGTGGGCCCCTACCACTAATCTACCTCTCGCATTAATCTACCTCACCTATAATTCCTAGAATTATTGCCCAGACCCTTTGAGACACACACATTCACCTTAGGGATCTGGCAGGTGGGAGGTTTGAATCACCTCCGCTAAAAAATTCTATTAACCTTTCCTTTTTTCTTACTTAAGGATTTAGAAAGATCTGTTAAGAAGTGCATTGAGGCTCCTAGCCAAAACCCAAATGATAATACTCCCCTACCACTCTACCAAGGCCTCATTTTGAGGCTATACCACTTCCATCTCGCGTTATGCCCACCCAAACCCATTTCAGATGTCTATATTGAAGAAATTGAACCCTCTGTTATGGCCAATATCTCCCTGGTAGAGTCCCAAGGTTCCATCAGAAAAAACCCCTCTGGTTATTGCCAAAACTCATAAGCCTAAACCGGCTGCCAAGAAGTTTAATGGGAGAGCGGAGATTTCCTAGTCTAGTGTTGTGACTAGTCTCTGTGAGCTTAAGTCAGCCCCTACCAAATTTTTTAGTAAACCTACCACTAAAAGGAAAGTTAAGGATGAGGGGAAGTGTTTGACGGAGCCTTTTTCCATAGACAACAGAGGTAAGAATGTGGTGGGTAGGGAATCCAAGGGGGATACTATGGTTGCTACTAGGATGGAGACTGGTGGCAATAATCCAAACATTAGGAGGTCTAGTAGGTAGATTGATGAAATGGATACTAATGAGGAGTGGTCTGATAGTAAAGGCTTTGGGGATGTGGAGGAGTCTAGAGATGGTGAGGAGGAGTATGTTGAAGGGCCACATACCATTTCAGATTTTAGTAAAGTGCATAAGGAGAACTCAACTTCCCAATCCTCGAACCCTCTCGATGTGGGGCGTGCTAATATTGAGAAGAATTTGGATAAAGGGTAGGATTTGTGTGTGCTACGGGAAAGGATGGGAAAGATGGAGAATAATTTTAGTGGCTTGACCCATTTCATTGTCAAGTTATTCCACCATGTTACCAACACTCTCTCTGCTATGATGAAGGATGAGATGGGTAAGAAGGTTGTTGAAGAAGGCCCTAAATAGGTCAAGGATGATGTTTTCAATCATCTTTCTCAGAATTGGTAGAATGCTAGTTAATCTGTTGCTACTGCATGGTGTGTCTATCAACTATTGGTCTATTGTGTTTGTATTTTTTGGCTTAGTTTATGTTTTTGGGATGTTATCTTTTCTGGCCCTTGTAGCTCACCATGTGAAGGGTACAACATGATATAAATGTTGGTTACCATATAATAAATATTGAAAATTTTGAAAATGAACCTTATGTATCACCTAATTACATGAGAACCCCTAAATGGTTACTCAAAATAGATGAGAACATAATAGATAATCTTGATGGAAAAAGGTCATCGTGAACGGTTCAGTTGTGGGCTACCAATATGTTCAATCAATACTTTTCCAATAAGAAATTAACCAAACAATGCCAACTTTTTGTGTAATTTCTAAAGTCTTACAAAATGAGACCATTATTAAGAAAAATGAAGATTCATGTCACCAAAAAGTTAGAAAAAAATAGTATTATTGTAAAAAAATATTTTTAATTCTCTAACTTCTATTGGAAAAATTAGGAAGGAAAAATATAAAAGAGCTTCTTGTAGAGTGATCACAGCCTCACTAGTAAGCCATCATTTGAGAAATGAGTGTTTAATGATACAAACTTGTATTGATTTAAATCTAAATCATAAAACATTAAATAGAACACTCCCAATAAGAGGAAGACTCGATAGTCCTCTTCAAAATGATAAATGGGATTTTAGTGGTAGGCTTCCACATTTTAATAAGAGGCTAACTGATAATGTAAAGATGAAAATTGAACAATTTTGGAACTCTAACTCAAGAGTATCACTGAACGTAAAGGACGTTTTAAAGTTAACAATTGGTAATCAAGATTGCACAACACATCCTAAACATTTCTTGGAATGTAGCCAAACAATGTTGTACAAACAATTTTTTGAAGAACATCCAAATTTGTAAATCTCACAAAGGGATTTTGAGTATTGTAAGCCATTTTATTGTGTACCTATTAATATTTGTAATACACATTATAAATACCACATTAATTTTTCAATGTGTCATTAATTATTATCCTATATTCATTCTACTATGCATACTAACAAAATGTTATAGGTGTGCCATGCAATGTAACATCCCAAGTTGTATAGGGACTTGTTAGATTCATTTTTATGTGTTAGAGGTGATGGTTGTTTATTTTATATAAATGATTGTTCTAATGAAACAATTTTGCAATGTGGTGGTTTATCGAAGTTTGTAACATGTTTTCATGAGGGTAGTGAACATGATTTTTCTAACAACATTATTGAGAAAAAAGGTTTTCAAATAGTAAAATACACATTGAAGAGTGGAGATGAAGGTTCTAGATGTGAGTTGAACAAAAGAGAGGTAAGTATTGTTGATTTTATTTTTTAATTTAAGAAAAATATTTTCTATAGATATGCAAGGCATGGCCATAGGTCCTAGTGGTTAGATTGACAATTCAAGATGTGTAAGGACTCTTTTCTAATTGGAGCTATTATATCCATGGTTGATTTTTTTTTAAATTACACATTGCAACCACAAGATGAGGTACAATCACAACATTACAATTCTATTCAAATTTCTATTTTTATCCACTTAACATATAGACATGCCCCTAATAGTATAGAAGAGGACATGAAGATAATCAAGGAGTACCGATTTTACATGAGTGATGATAGATCTCATTCATCTATGTTTGTGTGACATTGCTTTGAATTTTTTTGATTTATTGTAGGAAAAGGTATTGCAATGGGTAGACATCTCATTTTGTTAAATAAATACACAAGGAAATTCAAGAATGCTCATATACTTTATTGGTTGAGCAGGATGCATCTAGAGAGGGGTGTATTTCATGTTTGGAGTTTTCTTGAAGATAGGAATGTAAAAGGAAAGCATGATGGCATAAGTGCATGTGTGAAGAGAGCTATGGTTATGGAACAAATGAAGATCAAAGGTGGTGTAACATTCAGTGTTGCACATTCTATTGTTGATTGGTCTACTTAAGCATTATCACAAGGAAGGACACTTGATTCACAAGTGTGCAGGTTCTTTTCATTGGTTGAGGAGGGCATGGTGGGAGACAAATTGGACTGTCAAAAAATTATATAATTTTCAAAGATGCACTCATTTTGAAGCTCAGATGTAGGTGCATGGACCATATACACACAAGATTTGGCTTTATTTTTTCAAAATTGTATTTAATTTGATTAGGATGAATGCAAGTGAAGTGAGTGGGTAGATACATGGATTTCATAGTGTTGCAAGTATGAGTGAGTATGGTGGTGTTGTCATTAATGTTGTCATTGATGTCAACATAGTTTACAATGTTATAGAGAAAGGTAGCAAGTGATTTCAAGTTGTGTATCTATAGTTGAGATGTTGTTGAGATGTTGGGAGTACATGGAGCTATCTTTATGGTGTTGCAGGTGTGCTGATATGATGAGTTTTCAAGTGCTTTTGAGAAATAGTTAAGACAAAGTTGTGTGTGTTTAGAATGTGCTTTAGTTTGTGCTTCGGATTTATTTTGTGTTGATCCTATGCTTGTATAGATCTGAAGTGTTGTTTATGGGAATTTTTTGGTGATATATCCTTGATTAGAGCTTCTAGTTTGATGGAGAGTGAAAGTTTTGTTCACCGGTGTGTGAACTAGTTTTGTAGAGTTGTTTGTCTATGGAGTAGGAGAAATGTTTCTACTCTACAAGCCTCTACTAGTTTGTTTTATGTCTTGTAGATTTGGAATATTTCTTGTAATGGTGTTACCTATGTTTTCACAAAGGTGTTTTGGGTTTGATGGTCTGGAAGAAGATTTTTGGACCATATTACTACATGTGTCTGTATAGCTCGGATGGACTAGTGAGAAGTTTTTTGTGTATGAAGGTTGTTAGATTTTCTATGGATGTATCTAAAGGCATCACAGACATGTTCTAGTATTTGGAGAAGCATGTTATGTGGTCCACATGTTATCTTCTTGTTGTAGAAGCATTCACTTCATAGTTCATTTATGTTTTCATTAGGTTTGGCTAACCTGGTGTCTACACTTCATGCAGAGCATAAGTATTAATTAAGGAAGCATGTGATTGATTCAATATGTTGTTTCTGGTCTTGGTTGGGTCCTCTCTCATTCTCTTCCACCGTAGGAATGTTGAGTTGCTGGGCTAATTTGAATGTTTAAAAGGAAGTGTGTGTAGCCAACCTTGGAGAAATTTTCTAATGTTGAAGATGGTATAAATATATGACAAGTTAAGTTGTTATCAATCGATCAAGAATTCCACAAGTGTGAGAAGTAGAGTGTGTGAAAGTGAATTGAGGGAGTAGTTCTTTAATGTGTTAGATTCTTGAACACAGTGATCTGATGATGTCTACAATATTTTGATTAGGCTATGCATGTTTGTAATCTGTTGTGGTGGATTTTTCTATTATCTTTCATATATGTAGGCGGAGTCCTTGTTGGACAATGAGTCCTATCTATAGGCAGCTATCCTTGTATTCAGGAAGTGAGCGCTTTGGTAGTGAGCCTCCTTGTAATCAATTTTGGAATTACTTTATATAGTGAGCTAAACCTCATCTTGTTTTTTCCCTTATTGGGTTTTCCACAAAAATCTGGTGTTTATTGTGTTGATATTCCTTTCTATTATTTGCATTTCATTTTCATACTTAATAAAAAAATTAAGTGGATTTGAAGTTGATAATTGCTTGAGATTTGTGACAACTAATTCACCACCCCTCAATTTTCTTGCACCTTTCAACAATTGGTATCAAAGCTTTGGTTCCTCAGAGGAGAGCTTAATCACTTGAGGTAGATCTAATGACACACAAATTGGAAATCCCTATGTTTGATGGATCTGACTATAGTGATAGGAAAGTGAAGATGAGAGGTTACATAATCTCTCTTGGTTATAATACTTTGAAAGTAGTCAAGACAAAGTATGTTGCATCGGAAGGTGGTCCTTGTTCTACAGATGAGATTTCTACCTATAAGTAAAATGAGAAAGAAAAGTATGCAATCTATAGTGCTTTATCTAAGGCTGAACGAACAAAAGTTATTTCTTTGGGAATTGTTGATGAAGTATGGAAAAAGTTGGAAGATGTCTATGAAGGAAATGATAGAGTTAAATTGTCAAAGAAGCTAACAGCTAAGCATAGATATGAGAATTTGAAAATGGAAGAAGGTGAAGATATTGCAAGGTATTTTCAAAGGGTTGATATTAGAATGAATGAAGTGAAAAATCAAGGTGGTACTTTGATTGATGAAGATGTAATGGAGAAGATTTTGATGACTCTACCAGAGAGTTACAGTGATAAGGTTTCAGCTATTGAGGAAGTGTATGATCCTAAGAATTTTACTAAAGAACAACTATTTGGCACCTTGGCTGCATTTGAGATGAGAAAGTTTGGAAAGAAAGAGGATAAGTTAGAATCATCCTTTAAAGCTACTAAGGTAGGAGATGATCTAGATGATGATAGTTCAGATGAGTTGGAAGCAAACTTTACAATGATGTTAAATAAAGGTACCAAAAAGTACAAAGGTATGTTACCCTTTAAATGTTTTAGTTGTGGAAATATTGGTCACTATGCTTCAATATGTCCGAATGGAGGTGTACACAAGAAGAAAAAAGATAATAAAGACATAAAGGATAATAATTTCAAGAATTTATATTATGTTAGAGAAGATGTTGGAATTTTTGATGATGAATGCTTATTTCTAGCCTTAAGAGAGTAAATCTATGCCTACTAACTCTAGAAGATGTGCAAGATAAATTGGTCTAGAGAACAAGAAGGATGAGATGGAAGGTAATCTAGTTACTTCCTTTCTACTAGACAAGATGAAGACTATTGGGTGATTGATAGTGAATTCCCAAATCAGATGACTAAAGATAAAAGAAAATTTACTAAACTTGAAAAGTATGATGGTGGATTAGTCATGTTGGAGATGATTCTCGAGAAAATATTGTTGGGAAAGGAACAATTAGCTTTGATGGAAAACACAATACTAATGATGTCTATTATGTTAAGAGATTAAGGAATAATATTTTGAGTGTTGGAAAAATATGTGGCAAAGGATTCAAGATTGTGTTTTAGGATAACACCTGTGAGATCAAAAAAGGGTTTAAAAATATGGTTGTTGTAGGAAGAACATATCAAAATATTTATCAGCTTAAGGGTGTTGATGGTCAATGGCTTGTGTCTCAAGTTAATGAAATTTGGATATGGCACTAGAGGATGGGACATGTAAAATTTGATAATTTGATCAGGATTTGTTCAAGAGAGGTTTTCTGGGATCTTTGTAAAATCACAAAGCCCAAAATTGTTTGTAGAATTTGAAAGTTGGGAAAGCAAACAAGATGTAGTTTTAAAGGAAAAGATCAATCAACTACCAAAATGCTAGAATTGGTTCATATTGACCTTTGTGGTCCTACAAGAAGATGAAGTCTTCATGGTGATAGTTATTTCATGATTTTAATTGATGACTATTCAATAATGACATGGGATAATTTTCTTAGGGAGCAAGCTCAATCTCTAGATAGATTTAAAGTCTTCAAGGAAATAGTAGAAAATGAAGTGAACCTAAGAATCAAATTTTTAAGGTCTGATAGAGGTGGAGAATTCCCTTCTAGTGAGTTTAATGTATTTTGTGAAGAGCATGGCATAAAGAGATATTTTTCTGCCCCTAGAACTCCTTAGCAGGATGGAGTTGTTGAGAGAAAGAACCAAACTATTTAGGAAGTTACAAGAACTATGATGAAAGAATAAAATGTACCTAATGTATAATGATAGAGGAAATCCACATTTTTATTTATATTCTTAATAGAGTTTAGATTAGAGGTAACAAAACAAAGACTCCTTATGAGTTGTAGACTGGAAAGATTCTTATGATGTAGTACTTTAAGGAGTTTGGAAGCGAGTGTTACATTAAAATAGATGATGCTAACTTTGGAAATTTAAATTCAAGATGTGATGAAGGTATTTTCCTTGGGTATTCAACTAGTAGCAAAGCCTATAGATGCTTCAATAAAGGATTGAGAAATATTGTTGAGAGCGAAAATGTGAAGGTTGATGAAAACATGCACAAACCAATTGAGATAAGTGAAGTTGAACCAAATGAGCCTTTCTGGGGATCAGTACCAAAGGATAATAAGGAAGAAGAAGAATAGATTGAAGAATAATAATAAGCTCTAGAACCTTCTCCTAAGACTCCTAAGTATGTAAAGAAGAATCATCCTGAAGAATAGATAATTGGAGATAAATGTGAAGGTATAAAGACAAGAAGAAAAGTGATAGAAGGTGAGGTAAATATATGTTTACTTTCTAAAATAGAACCTAAGTGTATGTGTGAAGCATGCAAAGATGAGAGTTGGGTAAGAGAAATGAAAGAAGAGTTGCAGTAGATAGAGAAGAATTAGACATGGGAACTAGTTCCTAGACTTGTAAACAAGAATGTATTTGGTACTAAATGGGTGTCCAAGAATAAGCTAAATGAGAATGGTGAAGTAATGAGAAAAAAAGAAGGAATTGTATGCAAAGTTTATTCATAGGTTGAAGGCATATAATTTGAGCATACATTTGCACTGGTAGTAAGAATGCACTCTATTCGAATGTTTTTTGAATTTTATGCTCATAAGAAATTCAAAGTATATCAGATGGATGTTAAATCTACATATCTAAATGGATAATTGGAAGAAGAAGTGTACATGAAGCAACCGAAGGGATTTTAGTTATTAGATTAACTAGATATGGTCTATAAGTTGAAAGAGGCATTATATGGACTAAACAAGCTCCCAGAGCATGGTATGCAAGATTGGATAGATATTTGACACAACAAAAATTTAGCAATGGCTTCATAGACAACAATCTCTATTTCAAGGTTGAAGGAAACCAAATGTTGATAGTGGTAGTATATTTTGATGATATCATCTTTGGACGAAATGAAGGTATGTGTAAGAGGTTTGCAGAAGAGATGCAAAAATAGTTTGAGATGTCAGTGATTGGTGAGTTGAATTTCTTCCTTGGACTTCAAGTAAATCGAACTAATAAGGGGATATTTATTTCACAATCAAATTATGTTAAATATTTTTCAAACAAGTTTGGAATGGATGACTCCAAACCGGTTAGTACCCCTATGGTGATTGGATGCAAGATAAGTAAAGATGATGAATCTGCTAAAGTTGATCAGAGCATGTATAGATCTATGATTGGTGAACTATTATATCTTAATGCTACAAGACCAAATATCATGCATGTAGTATGTTTGGTTGCCAGATTTCAAGTAGAACCTAAATAATCACATGTTACAATGGTGAAGAGGATATTCAAATATATTAAGGGCACTCTAGATTATGGCTTGTGGTATCCTAAGGATACTGATTTCACATTGAGTTCTTACACTAATGTAGATTGGACTAGTTGTGTTGATGACCGAAAGAGTACAAGTGGTGGCACATTATTTCTTGGAGGAAGATTGGTTTCATGGATAAGCAAGAAACAAGATTTAGTGTCTTTATCCACTACAAAAGTTGAGAACATTGTTGTAGAATATTTTTTCACATAGGTTTTATGGATGAAGCAAAAATTGAAGGATATAGGAGTGATGTGTTATGATCCTATTCCTATCTTTTGTGATAATAAAAGTGTTATAAAAATTTCAAATAATCTAGTAATGCATTCAAGGACAAAGCATGATCTATCAGGTATCATTTCTTTAGGGAGAAGGTAGTAGAGAATGAAGTTAGACTGGAGTATGTGACTACAAAGAATTAGATTGTTGGTATATTTACTAAGGCTCTTCTGAAGGATGCTTTTGAGTATCTTAGGGTGAAGTTTGGGATTATTTCCCCTCCTTATTTGAACTAAGTGCACATGGAGGTGCATCAGTTCAGTGGATCTATAAATTCTTCATTTTTCTAGACTGATGAATGGGTCTACTCGACAAGGGGAGTAGAAATTTTCATTGTTGTAGTATGAGTTGTGTCGATGCACTCCTAAGGGGGAGTGATCTAAGTTTTTTTATTTTCCATTGTTGTCAAAGGGGGGAGAGAGTCATGTGAAAAATAGTAAAAGGGGGAAAGAAAAAGAAGTTGAAAGGGAGAGAGAGTATTGAAGTGCAGAAATGGAATGGATTTTTTCTTTGATGGTTTTTTCACATCACATGTTGCCATCAATGACAAAGGGGGAGATTGTTGCAAGTATGAGTGAGTATGTTGGTGCTTTCATTAATGTTGTCATTGATGTCAACACAATTCAAGATGTAGTAGAGAAAGGAAAAAATAAGAAAGTGATTGTACAGGTTGTGCATCTTTATGGTGTTGCAGCTGTGTTGATATGATGAGTTGCCAAGTGCTTTTGAGAAATAGTGAAGAAAAGGTTGTGTGTGTTCAAAATGTGCTCTCCATTTCTTCTATGTTGATCCTATACTCATGGGGATCTGAAGTGTTGTTTATTGGCATTTTTTGGTGATATATCCTAGAGTAGATCTTTTATTTTGATGTAGAGTGAAAGTTGTGTTCACTGGTGGGTGAACTAGTTTTGAAAATTTGTTTGTCTATAGACTAGGAGAAATTTTTCTACTCCATAGTCATCTTGATGAGGGCACAACCTAAGACATAGAAAATAACCCACAAATAAGAGAATAACTTTATTATTCAAAAAATGGAGCTTCTTAAATGCAGAGGATCTCAAATCCCCAAGTTTTACAACACATGCAAGATACAGAAAGCTACAGGATAACCCTTTCACAATATGCGAGCTTGTCCCCAAAAAGTTACCCAAAATTAGAAAAACCCGCCCATAAATAGAGCTCCTTATTAGTTTGGAGCCAAAAAAAAAATCAAATTGAGTTTAGGTGGTTTGGCGCCGAAAATTTACAACATGAAGTTCAAATTTCAAAAGAGCAATTGCAATGGTATCTTCTAGAAAGTGCGCCAACTTCCCGGGGCCATAACTTTTGATCCGGGGCTCTGATTCACTAACTGTTTGAACTGTTGGAAAGGTCTCGAAGTCAAGAAGATGCTCGAAATCTGCTATGCTAATTTCAGCAAGTTTCGGGGCCGATCCGGAAGCTCTAAGTGCCTCAAATCCCACTCGGAAGGTTTTCAAGTGCAAATCTAGGAAACTAAGACTGCAACATCTTCCAACCTAGGAATAGAAAATAAAAACCATAAATTGGGAATTTCATTATGATGAAATGGGTATCCAAAAACGTAAAAACATCTAAAAATGATAAAATTGAAATTTAACTATTTCTGGGTGATGCAAGATTGCCCTTACACCACTGGATGCTCCTGCATCAGACACCCAAGGTAATTTTTGAGAAGTGACCCCGTCACGTCTCAGATGGTTGAGGAAAACCCAACTAGTGAACCGCTGCCTTAGATATCCAGGAGGAATCTTCCACAGGCCTTCCTCTCCATTTGACCAGATATTCTTCATATTGCCTGTTTCTGGTACTCCTTCCCATATGACTATCCAAGATTTCCTCAATCTCCTCCTTTTCTGAAGTAGGTGCTGGAATCCCACACTATTCCATCATTGGTATGTCCTCTACGCCACCTTCATGGTACTCTGTCAAAGCAGAAATGTTGAACACAGGGGAAATGTTGAATCCATCCGCTAACTCTACCTCATATGCATTCCCTAAATCATGCTTCTTTAAAATTTTACAAGGACCAAACTTCTTCATCTTCAATTTGTTATATGTTCCCACTGGAAACCTTTCTTTCCTCAAGTGGACCATCACTTCATCACCAATCTGAAACTCCTTATACCTCCGCTTCTGATCTGCCTTAGCCTTATAATGCATATTCATCTTGTTAATATATTCTCTTACCTTCTCATGTATATCCTTGATGTGTTCTGCAAAATCTTTGGCTTCAGCACTTATTTTCTTCTCGTGGTCCATCTCCCTCAATTCTGGAGCTATTCTGGGGCTACCTCCATACACAATCTAGAATGGTGATCTACCAGTGCTTCTATTGACAGAATTGTTTTAAGAAAATTCTGCTTGGGGTAAGATCAAGTGCTATCCCTTGGGTTTATCTCCTACCAAACATCTCAGTAGTTTACCCAGACTCCTGTTAACAACCTCTGTCTGCCCATTTGTTTGTGGATGGTGTGTAGAACTAAACATCAACTCTTTCTTTAGCTTCTTCCACAAGGTCCTCCAAAAGTACCCCACAAATTTGGTGTCACGATCTGAAACAATACTCTTTGGAAAACCATGTAGCCTCACCACCTCTTTGAAGAACAAGTCAGCAATGCGGACTGCATCATGGGTCTTCTGACATAGAATGAAATGTGCCATCTTCGAAAACCTATCAACCACCACAAAAACTGAATCATTCCCTCATTGTGTCCTTGGCAAACCAAGAACAAAGTCCATACTTATATCCTCCCATGGCCTCTCTGGTACAGGTAAGGGCTGATATAAGCCTGTATTATGGCTCACTCCTTTAGCCATCTGACATACTCTGCATCTTTGTACAAACTTCTTCACATCCTGTCACAACTGAGGCCAATAATAATGCTCATAATAATGGCAATGGTCTTATCCTGACCAAAATGTCCTGCCAATCCTCCACTATGATTTTCCTTTATCAGGTTCTCCCTCATGGAACTTCTCAGAATACACAATTGACTTCCCTTAAATAACATGCCATTCTGGATTATGAAATCTAGCCACCTTGTCCTATCCACTGTAACAGGTTCCTTGTAAGCTTTCCAAGCCTCTGCAAAATCAGGATCTTCTTATACTGTGTCTTGAGTTCATTGAACCCAACCACTTCAATCTGCATCTTTGTCATCAAGGTATGCCTCCTACTTAAGGAATCTGCAACCCTATTTGACTTCCCACTCCTATGTTTCAAAATAAAAGTATAACTCTGCAAAAACTCTACCCATTTCATATGCCTTTGATTTAATTTTCCTTGACTATTTAGGTATTGCAACGCCTGATGATCAGTATATAGAACAAATTCCTTTGCCAACAAATAATGTCTCCATTTCTTTAATGCTTGAACTATTGCATAAAATTCTTGATCATATACGGAATACTTTCTCTTGGCTTCATTTAAATTTTCACTGAAATAGGCAATGGGCTTACCTTCTTGGCTCAACACTGCTCCAATGGCACAACCACTAGCATCACAATCCACCTAAAACACCTTGTTGAAATCTGAGAGAGCTAGAATAGGTTGTTCTGTCACCTTCTGCTTCAACAATTCAAAACTTTTTGCTGCTGCAGTGCTCCACTTGAATTCTTTTCTATCCCCTCTCATTGTTTCAGTCAGGGGTCCACAAATACTATTGAAGTTTCTAATGAACTTTCTATAAAAACTAGCCAAGCCATGGAAAGATCTCACCTCGGTAGAAGTTCTGGGGTAGGCCATTCCAGAATAGCCTTCACCTTCTCTTGATCCATCTTGAGACCTTCTGCTGAGACAACAAACCCCAAGTACACTAACTCCCTCTTCACAAAACCGCACTTCTTCAGATTAATCAATAGTTTCTCTTCTCTTAACCTCTCAAAGGCTCTCTGAATATGCATCAGATGCTCATCCAACGTCTTACTAAAAATCAAAATATCATCTAAATACACAATAACAAAACTTCCCAGAAATTCTTTTAATACCTCGTTCATGAGCCGCATGAATGTGCTTGGTGCATTGGTTAGCCCAAAAGGCATGACTAACCACTCGTACAGGCCCTCTTTGGTCTTGAAGGCAGTCTTCCATTCATCTCCCTCTCGAATCCAGATCTGGTGATACCCACTCTTCAGATCAATCTTTGTGAAGTACTGAGCTCCACTCAAACAGTCCATCAGGTCATCCATCCTTGGTAGGGGAAATCTGTACTTGATTGTTATCTTGTTTATGGCTCGGGAATCCCTACACATCCTCCACTCTCCATCCTTCTTTGGTGTTAGTACTGCAGGTACTGTACATGGGCTCAAACTCTCTCGTATCAAACCCTTTCCCAACAACTCTTGAACTTGTCTATTCAACTCCTCATTTTCTATTGGAGTCATTCTATGAGCTGCCTTATTTGGCAAACTGGATCCAGGAATCAAGTCAATCTGATGACTGATCTTCCTTATTGGTGGTAAACCCTCAGGTACATTATCAGAAACAATATCCTGAAACTCATCCAACATGCCACAAACTTCTTCTGAAACCTTCTCACTATCCTCCTTACTCACTTTAGGAATCAATGCATAACACACACGCTCATGCTTCATACCTTCTAAATTTTTTTTTCCATCTACATAACAAATTCTAGCACTACTACATACCTTTTCTTCGGTCTCCTTTAGGGGCTTCAACTTGTGATGAACCCCATCCTTTTTCAAGGAATAAGTGTTTGCATGGCCATCATGTATAGCTCGTCTATCAAACTGCCACGACCTCCCCAACAACATGTGACATGCATCCAAGGGAATGATATCACATAGTACCTCATCATGGTAGCTTCCGATCTTGAACTTCACTAGGCACTGCTCATTGACCAAAACTTTGTGGTCTTTCTGCAACCAGGCAATCTGATATGGATGCAAGTGTTTTTCCCTCTTCAGCTTCAACTTTGTGACCATCTCTTCTGACAGTAGATTATCAATACTTCCACCATCAATAATGACATCACAACATTTTCCTTCACACTTGTACCTTGTGAGAAATAGATTCTTCCTCTGTTCTGGTTCCTTTTCCTTAGTCACTAGGGCTCTCCTAATCACTAGGGCTTCTCCCCTTTCAACATCATCTGAATCTTTAGATTGGGCCTTTTCATCTGCATGCGCAACCCTTCCACGACCTTCTAGCCTTTTATCTACCCTTCCTTGGTGTTGTGGACATTCATAGGCTCGATGCCCTTCTTCACCACACTGGAAACACGTTCCTTTCAAACCACCTCTTCCAGATCCTTGTCCATATCTCCCTCATCCTCTACCTCTTTGATCACCACTATTTTGATCATGAGGGCGGTAGAAATTGTCATTCCTTTGGCTTCGACTGGTACCCACATCTTCACTTTTCTTTTCATCATCATTTCGGCTTCTTGAAGGTCTTCCATTGCCCCTTCCACTTTGACCTCCCTGTCCTTTTTGCTTGCCATCAAATATTTTTTTCAGCTTCTCTTCCACCTTTAAAGAAAACTAATACACATCCTCAATGGTGGTCATTCTGACTAGGCTTAACTCCTCCTGAATGCTCGGTCGTAACCGATTAAGATATCGAGCTACCTTCTCCTTATTGGCCTCTGTGTGACCTGTTCTGATGATTATCTTATGAAATTCTTCAGTATATTGTTTCACAGATCTGCCTCCTTGCTTCAACCCTTGCAATTTCTTCAACAGATCTAACTCGTAGTCCACTAGTATGAATTGCTTCTTTAGTTTCTCTACCATGCGATCCTATCTAGTGATCTTGACTTTTCCTCTTTGATTTCTTTCCAACTGGACCTCTTTCCACCAAATACTGGCATGGCTCTTTAGCTTCATTTTTGCAAACTTAACCCGATCTGGGTCCTCTATTTCCTCATACTCAAAATATTCTTCTAACTCGTTGATCCAATCGATCAACTCTTCCGGGTTCAGACTTCCTGAATAACTGGGGACTTCTGCTCTAGGTCTTTTCCCGATCTTTGAAATGGCCCTTATTAGCCGCGTTTGGTCTTGATCAATTAATTCTTCTTCCTCTTCTACATCTGAACCTTCTTCCTCTCCTTCATCCTCACTTTCCTCCCTTAGGTTTAACCCTCTTCTCAATTGCTCTTGTAATGCATCAACCTGTCTTTGGAGGGCTGCCAGTGCATCTCTTCCACCAGCATTTCTGCCACCTCGACCACCCCTGGCACCACCATGCCTACCAGGCATCACTCTTGGAGGCATATTTCTTGACCTCGACCCACAACCACAGTCCTGGTGTGAACTGCCTCAATATCGGTGATCTATCCACACCCTCAAGAAAACCCTGCTCTGATACCACTTGATGAGGACACAACCCGAGACACAAAAAATAACCCACAAATAAGAGAATAACTTTATTATTCATAAAATTGAGGTTCTTACATGCAGAGGATCTCAAATCCCCAATTTCTACAACACATGCAAGATACATAAAGCTACAGGATAACCCTTTCACAATATGCGAGCTTGTCCCCAAAAAGTTACCCAAAATTAGAAAAACCCACCCATAAATAGAGCTCCTTATTAGTTTGGAGCCAAAAAAAAATTCAAATTGAGTTTAGGCGGTTTGGCGCCAAAAATTTACAACATGAAGTTCAAATTTCAAAAGAGCAATTGCAATGGTATCTTCTAGAAAGTGCGCCAACTTCCCGGGGCCATAACTTTTGATCTGGGGCTCTGATTCATGAACCGTTTGAACCGTTGGAAAGGTCTAGAAGTCAAGAACGCACTTGAAATTGCTACGCCAATTTTAGCAAGTTTTGGGGCCAATCTGGAAGCTCTAAGTTCCTCAAATCCCACTCGGAAGGTTTTCAGGTGCAAATTTGGGAAACTAAGACTGCAATATCTTCCAACCCAGGAATAGAAAATAAAAACCATAAATTGAGAATTTCATTATGATGAAATGGGTATCCAAAAATGTAAAAATATTTGAAAAATGATAAACTTGAAATTTAACTATTTTTGGGTGATACAAGATTTCCCTTACACCACTGGATGCTCCTACATCACATTTGCTAGTTTGTTTCAAGTCTTTTGGATCTGGAATATTTCTTCTAATGGTGTTGCCTATGCTCTGGCAAAGGTGTTCATGGTTTGTTGCTCTAGAAGAAGAGATTTAGTATTACTATGTGTTTCCATATAGTCTAGATGGACTAGTGAGAAGTGTGGTGTGTTTGAAGGTTGTTAGATTTGTTGTGGATGTATCTTAAGGAATTTGAGATGTGTTCCAGTGTTTGGAGAAGCGTGTTATGTGGTTCACATGTTATCTTCTCTTTGCTGAAGCATGTACTTCAAAGTTCATTTTTTTCATTAGTTTGGCTGACCTAGTATCTACACTTCATGCACAGGATAAGTATCAATTAAGGAAGTTTTTGATTGATTCGAGATGTTTTTTTGGATCTTGTTTTGGTCCACTCTCATTAGCTTCCACCGTAGGAATGTTGAGTTGCTAAACTAATTAAATTTGTAAACTGAAGCATGTGTAGCCGACCTTGGAGAAATTTTCTAAGGTTGAAGATGGTATAAATATATGACAATTTGAGTTTTTATTAATCATTTAATAATACCACAAGTGTGAGAAGTAGAGTGTGTGAAATTCAATTGAGATAGTAGTACTTTAATGTGTTAGATTCCCGAAAGCAGTGAGTTGGCGGTGTGTACAATCTTCTAATCAGGTTGCAGATTTGTGTAATCCATTTTGGTGGATTTTTCTATTATCTTTTGTATCTGTAGGCAATGAGCCTCCTTGTTGGATAGTGAGTCCTATCTGTAGGCAGCGAGCCTTGTATCTAGGCAGTGAGCCCTTTGGCAGTGAGCCTCTTTGTAATCATTTTTTGAATTACTTTATATTGTGAGCTAATCCTCGCCATGTTTTTTCCCTTATTTTATTTTTTACATAAATTTAGTGTTTATTGTGTTGATATTTCTTTCTGTTATTTTCATTTCATATTCATACTTAATAATAGAATTAAGTGGATTTGATGTTGATAATTGTTTGAGATTTGTGACAACTGATTCACCTCCCCTCTCACTTTTTTTGCACCTTTCAACACATAGTACCTAACCCCTTTATCTATAAAACAATCCTCTTTACAAGATGAAATTGAAAGTTCACTTGACTACAACCATCTTCCATATCTTGTACAACTAGGACATGTCTATGCAATTGTAACACTACAGGGGTGTGAGGTGGGATTATACTATTGGTTGGAATGATGTGTATGGGTATGTGTAGGATCATCATGGAAAAAATAGGCCCTTAAGTGGCAAAAAAATAAAAAAAATTAGAGTTAGGCAACTTGAAGTAAAAATTTGAATAAGTTATCTATATTATTTCAAAAATATGTAAGAATAGGATTTGTAGAAAATTGAATGTAGTTTCTAAACTACTAGGTTTGTTTTAAAACAAAAAAAATCTATTTGGTGAAAATATGAAATTTCAATATAGTAGTACTTAAATTTTAGGGAAAAATAAGAAGTAGGTGTCTGTCTGACCACCCTAACCACAATAAAATGATAATATTTTTCTATAATATTTTAGATATAAGTATAGGACTCATGTCCCAATGTGATGAATATTTTTTTGTAATTTTTTTCCAAGTAAATAATTAATTATGAATTTTTTATTACAAATTTTAAAAAAATAAAAAACTCATATGTCTAACCACCTTAACTTGGTCAAAACTTCATGAAATTCAATTTTTCTTTTTTTAATCCTATAGTATGTGAAGAATAGAATGTGATGCATGTTTTGGATTCAAAAAATGTGATACTATTTGAAAGTTATAGATGTTTTTCAATCAGGACTTTAGTCATAATTTGAATAGAAAATGAATAATAATTACTTATTAAATTCAAAGTAAAGTATAATTTATATTGGTGGAAATATGAGAATCTCCTTTAAAAACCCTTTTCATTTCATCAATTCTGGGTAAAAAAAAGTCGTCAGCCACATACCCATCATATTGCCACTTTTAGACCCATCATGATCTTGCACATACCTGTATAGGGAAAGAAGAAGCTAACACAAACAATGACAAATGATGATGGGTTCATGTATCCTATAGGTTCAGTTTTTGTTATTGGAACTTGGTTGTGAACATATATGATAAGAAAGAATGGCATACTTGTATTTGAAAACTATGTGAAACACAAAACTATTCTCATGTATTTTTACCTTGTTATAGCAACAAATGTTAAGTTATTGAGACATTATACTAAACCAAAAACAAAGGAACTATAACAATTAGCAGTGATGATCATGAAGCATTACTTCATACTCTAAAGGTAAGAGATGATTGTTCAAGAACACTTGAGTAGCGTATCATTTGTTGTAAGGGATAGGTATGATATTTTTCATCTTATTTTGATGAATTTTCATAATAATTAAATTTCCTAATCTACTAAGGTTCATCATTTAGATTGTTTAGAATAATATATATTTTTTATTCTATGCATCTTTTCTATTTTTCATTACCATTTCATCATCATTTAGGTTGTTTAGAATAATATAGATTTATTATTCTAAGTATCTTTTCTAGTTTGCATTACCATTAATTTATCATTTAGGTTGTTTAGAATAATATAGATTTGTTATTCTAAGTATATTTAGTTAAAAAGAGAAAATAATGAAAGTGATAAAAAACTAATTAACATATAGATTTGTTATTCTAAGTATATTGTGATGTCCATGGAATGATGGACTATGGAGTTATTGCAACAATAGTCAATTATAATCCTTTGGAAAAGGTATGCAATAGATTAGTAAATTTGAAATTATGTTTGCTCTTCTATGGTCTATGATTGAAATTTTTTATGATACTTGTATGTAGTTTAATTGCTATCTTGATGGTTGCTATAGATGCTTGTCACTCTATGTTATCAACATGATACTATTGTAGAAGAGTGTGATAATTATTCGTTTGTGATTATTTTTTTATATGTCATTCCACAATTTTCAATTTCTACATATTAACATATATACTTATTATTGTATCGGTTCCATCTCTAAAGGAGTGAAGATAGGAAGACTAGTGGGCACATTCAAAAGACAAAAACTGCATCTAGCCAAATGCGAAGGGAACACATGATCTATTTCCTTCCCCTAGTGGGAAATTACTATGTATTAGGGTTGTTTCTTGTATGCTTACATGGCATTTTGTAAATCCTATATTTGTTAGCAATTCTTGAATGATGATATTATGTGTATTGTGTAAATTGTATCTTGAATGTTGTAGGAATGTGAGTTTATCATGACTTTCAACTTATGAATTATGTGTATTCAAGTGTATACTTTACAACTTACATGTATATTTTGTGACTTTTTTGTATTCCAATGTATACTTTGTGACTTATGAGTTTGCATCTGTATACTTTGTATTCATGTGTGTACTTCACAACTTATGTGTATTTGAGTACATGGCTCACTTATTCACTAATTCCTAGCATAAACCTACCCATTATTATTGTAGAGGGTCCCAGGTGATCTCACAGTCTCAGACAGATTGTTTCTAAGTGGCACAGTTTCTGATTAATAGCTCATCAAATATGGTTTCCTTTTTTCACTTTGGACTCTTAAAGGATATCACTGGTACAATGTAGCTTAGATTGTTTTGGTGTATTTGGGTGTGGAACAGGACCATGCCTAGCATAAACCCATAAATCCAAAAATGTTGGAACTATTGGTTTGGTCACATTGGAGAAAAATAAAAGTTACACACCTTTGCAACTTTACACTACATGCATCTGACCCTTTTTCCATTAACTGAAAAATTGAAACCACAGGAAAACTCCTTAGAGATATCAAAAATCAAGAGAGGTTATTGCAGAGGGGCCCTAGGTGATCTAATATCCTTCAAAGAATCATTTCTAAGTGACATGGGTTCTGAGTAATAGCTCATCAAAGATTGTTACATTTTTTCACTTTGGAATCTTAAGAAATATCACAAGTATAATGTAGCTCAGACTATTTCGATGTGTTTGGGTGTGAAACAAAACCATTCCTAGAATAAGCCCAACAATCTGGACATGTTGTAACTATTGATTGAGTCACATGAGGAGTAGAATGAAGGTTACACCCCTTTGCAACTTTAGACTACATGCATCTTACCCTTTTTACATTAATTGAAAACTCAACACCACGGGAAAATTCCCTAGAGATATCAAGAATTGAGAGAGGTTGTTATAGAGGGGCCCTACACGATCCCATAGCCTTACAAGAATTGTTTCTAAGTGACACGATTTTTGAGTAATAGCTCATCAAAGATTGCTACCTTTTTGCACTTTGGACTCTTAAGGTATATTATCGGTACAATGTAGATCAGACTGTTTCAGCATGTTTGGGTGTGAAACAAGACCATTCCTAGCCTTAAAAATACCCATATGAATGTGTTGGAACTATCATTTTGGTCGTACAAGGAGCAGAAAAAAAGTTACACCCATTTGCAAATTTATACTACATGCATCTGACCCTTTTTTCATCAATTGAAAACTTGAAACCATGTGAAAACACCTTAGAGATATCAAAAACTAAGAGAGGTTATTGTAGAGGGGCCTTACAATATCTCATAGCCTCAGACAAAATGTTTCAAAGTGACATGGTTTTTGAGTAACAACTCATCAAAGATTATTGTCTTTTTCACTTTGGACTCGTAAGGGATATTGTTGATACATTGTAGCTCAGACTATTTTGGCATGTTTTGGTACAAAATGGGACCATCCCTAGCCTAAACATACCCATTTGAATGGATTGGAACTATTAGTTTGATTGTACGATGAACAAAGAAGAATCTACAAATGCATCTTCCTCAACTTCTCAAGAGTAAGAAGAATATCTTCATTAAATACATTATCTATCTCATTCATTTTGGTATGCTTCTTTTTCAAGTGGTTTTAGAGAATACTAACCTCCTTTTCATTGATGATAAAATCTTCTTCTTATCTTTTAATTTCTTTTCTAAGTGGTTAATTTTCCTTCAATTATTTTGCTTCAATTTCAACCCTTCCAACTATTGTTTTTGCATCTACAACTTGACCATCCACACATTTTTCCTCATCTCTACTGCTATTACCTATTAATACCCCCTATTATTCCTTTTCATGATCTTCTAACTTATTTTTCATATCTTTTAATTTGAGCTTTAGATTAGTTGCTCTGTTATCAATGCTTAGGACAATAGCATCCCTTTGTTTGATAGATTTTTCAATATCTTGAATACTTTCATGTGTCCATTGCATCGATTCTTTTTTTTTGCATTTACATTTGATATTGTTTATTCCTTATCATCTATTTCTAATTATATTTTCTCCATGAAATTATTAAGTTAAAGAATCATTCACTCCATCAAATTCAATGATAAAAGCAATGATGATAATAATGATAAGATGATAAGGGTAGGTTGATGGCTAATTAGGGTTAAATGTTGTAGACTATATTTCCATCATACATAAAAATTGTACGCCATGTCTAATGCATTTTTATATGCCTCATAATTTAATTACATTAACTCTTGTCCTTGATTTTTCAAATGGAGTACAAAAATTGTGTTAGGTTGAATGGCATTTATGATAACATCCTATCGATTTTGGATTCTATGTTAAACATACATCATAACTAGTGTTTATTATGGTGTTCTTAGTGTTTTTATTCATGCATGTTGATTATGAATTTTTTAGTGAAATTTCTAATAACATACATGCCACTAACTTATATATGGATTTGAGTTGATAGTTAAAAATTATTATGTATGGAAGTTTTTTGAAAATTCCTTGTTCATGCATTATGGTTAACAACATTCATTTTTCTACATTATGATAATACAAATTGCATGTGGAAGGTCAAATAACATGCATGTCATGAGGTTGTATTTTTTTTGTTTAATGGTTGTATCACACTCATATGTTGTGCATAGATAGTGTTTGTTCATGCATCATGGTTGAGTGATGTCTTATTTGTTGATCATGATTATTGTATAGATATAACATGAAAAATATTTAATGAACATATATCTTGTTGATTTGTACAAACTTTTTTTGAAGGTTGCATCAAAACCCTATGGTGTACATAATGTTGTTTTTTATGTATCATGGTTGAAAGATAGTGATTCTTGTTCATTATAATTTTATACCTTTTACATGAAGGATCTAGTGGCGTGTTATTAAGATTGAAGGTTTTAATGGCATGAATGTTGAATTGAGTTGTAATGGTTTTGCTTGATGGTTGCATCGCTCATATGGTTTGTATAGAGTGTTTAGCACCACTGAGTGACATTGATAATTTTTTATCAAGATGATTATCACTTTTGAATGAACATTGTAGTGGCATATATTTCATTAAGTTGTATGGGATTTGTTTGAAGTTTTTAATCAATCAAAAGAATCAATTCCATAATATTGTCATAAGCTACTCTTTTCATCTTTATTACCTTGTCTATGAGACCACAATTCTTTGATGCAGTTTTTCAAACAATTCTTCTCAAAAAATATTATACATTGATTCTCATACCATTTTCATTAATTATAGCTTCTTTTAAAAATAAATTAGTTTTCAACTTCATTATAGGAGTTAAAAAAACAAAATAATGTCAAATGTAAATTCGTTCAAGAGAGCTTAATATCATGTGTATTCTCAAGTTGAATGTTCAACATGCAACATATGGAGATAATCAAATATTTGAAAACTCTATTACTCTTTCTCTTTGTGGCACCCCTATGAAACTTTTTCTATAGTCACATTGGTAGTCTTACCTCAAGTCATTCATATTATATTGTTAATGTAGATACTAGCTTGTTTGAAAGCACCTTTTTGAGGCTTTTAGCCATAGCAAAAAGGTACTAAATTGTTTGATAACTTTTTTTGGTAGACATGTATGAAAAATATGGTATAATAGAAAAGGTAGTGAATTGTTGGAAAAAATGCCTCAAAGAAATGTGGTCACATGGAATGTAATGTATGTGAACCTTAATATGAATGAACTCTAGCATAGATGGATTAACAATTGTAATTCGTAAGTTCTATTAAAATACAATTTCATTAATCTATAACATGTTATTGATCATAACTTTAAACCATTCTAAAATAATTATACATTCCATTTTGAATATTTAAAGTAGAAATACATGCACATGAGGAACAAATTAAATCGAATATCAATTCTTATATATCAAAATGTAGAATAATTGTATTTGTGCATATAAAAATTTGACATATATTCCTACTCAAAGTAAGTTTTACAAATTGTGGCATATATGTTATCTCAAGATCTATCAAACAATAAATATATCAATTTCTATCAAATCCTAATCCTATGTTGGATCATCAAAATTGAGCATCCTTGAAGAACTTAGGGGCTCTGAAGTTTCCTACACAATAATAATTCAAACCAAAAATTAGATTAAGTATGTGAATGGTTAACAAGATAGAGTAGTAAATAGAAACTTATATACTATAATTTAGAAATTATCAATTTAACATCAAAATCATTATATTGAGCTATATTATATCAAAAATGTAATTCTTATTTACCTCAATTCTTGCTCTCTTTTTTGCAAGATGTTTTGAATATGATTGTCCCTTAGGATGACCAAGAGTCCTCATATAATGAAATGGTCCCACATTCATCACATTGCTAAATCGGGCAGAGGACTATAGTAGGTAAAATGAAAAATGATATGAATTAACATATAATGTTGACAAACAATCATATTTACTAAACATATATCTACTCCTATCTTAATGTAAACATTTGTAATATAAAATAAACACATACCTGTTGTGATGCTGACAAGGGTGCAACCCAAGACACAAAAAATCGTATACAACTAGAGAATATTATTATTATTTCTAAATATGAAAATATTACATGCAGAGGATTTCAATTCCTCGAATTCTATAATACATGCAAGTTAAAGAACTTCCAAAATTCCCCTTTTCACAGTATGCGATCTTTTCCCCAAAAAGCTACAAAAATAAGATAACCCCACCCATAAATAGTTCCTTTTAAGTTTTGGAGCCAAAAAAACATTTGAATTATGAGCTTCGGTAGTTTGGCACCAAAAAATTACAAACTCAAATTAAAATTTTAAAACCTTATTAAAAAATTAGCACATTTGATCGAAAGTGCACTAACTTCTGGGAGCCATAACTTTTGACCCAGGACTCCATTTTTTGAATCGTTTGAACTGTTGGAAAGGTCTCAGAGTCAAGAACGTGATAAAAATTGGATATTATAATTTTAGAAAGTTTCAGTGTCATTTTAGGGCTGTTTAATTCCTAAAATCTAATCTAGAAGGTTTTCAGGTGCAATTTTAGGAGACTAAAACTACAATATTTTCAAATTGGGAATGCTCTCGACCTAATTCTTTCGCTAATGTTCTTATTTTTATATTTTGAATCCTCCCATATAATTTTTGTCCCCAAATACCTTAAAATTTCAATACCTACTAAGAATAGCAGTTGACCAGAAAAAGCAAAAAAAAAACTAAAAGTTGGGAATTACATTATGACGAAAAGGGTATCCAGAACTACAAAAACATCTAAGAGACTACTAATAGAAAATGCAAATATTTTTGGTTAATCCAAGATTTCCTTTACGCCACTGGATGCTCCTACATCAGATGCTTGTACATTAGACAGGCTCATTATGGATGAAGCAGCTAAGATAATTCCCTATATAAAAAATGACAACAATGTAACACAATTTAAATGCACATGCACATATAATCATAATGTCGAGAATATAAACAAAACATATACCTATTGTGCAGGTTCTTCCAATGGGTTGGGCTCAGTCAACATTGCATAAAAGTACCAAATTGTTGCATAAAAAGATGAGATTACATTAGACTATCAATCTACGCACATGTATTTAAACATAATAGATTTCAAAAATCAACATATAAATAACAATTTAAATGATACCTATAGATTCTAAACTAGTGTCTTGTAAACTTGATGGAAATCAAACAATTCAAAGGAATGGCCTAGCTTAATAGTCCACTCTACATTACAAAGACTTCATTAAATTGTCAACCAGGGATTGTAAACTTATGATGGCACTAGAATTATATGTGCTTTCAAAGACCCGAGACTACATAGGTTATTCTATTAAAGTTATTCTACTTTTTGGAAAATCACAAAAACACATAATAGTGAAGGAAGTAAACTGGTGCTAATGGCTATGGGTGCCTACTTCATAATGTGTACCTAAACTATTTTTAACAAATAATTACTGAAACAAACTCAAAATTGATCTAACTAAACCTAATCTATCATTTAAGTATTACAAGTTGATTGAATGCAGTCATGCACATGAACAACCATTATTAATAATCATACTATGAGAATCTATTTTAACTTACATATAATTTATGAAGTAATGACTAACAAAAATAACTGCCAAATAGAAATAAAACAACTATAAATATAGTGGAGAATAGTTACCTTGAGTGGCCTGCTCAAGTGGTTTTCTTCACTTAAACTAGGGTGATCCCACAATACTAATTTACAATTTTTGGCCAAATTAGACATTGAACTAATTTTTTTTAACTAAATCTTCGCTTTTAGGCACCTATAATGGTTCAACCGTGAGGAATTTGAAGATGATGAAAACTAGTGATTTGTGAAATTTTTTTTATAGATTCTAAAAATATTTTTTCATTTTTTTTGGAATCAGATTACACTTCTTTTTCCATCTCCTTCAAATACTAGTTTTTAACAGTAAACACCATTTTTAAAGAGTGGCATTACTAGCTAACACATAAAAAAAATCTTTGAAGGATAAAATTCTAAATTTTTCCAAATTTAGATTCATAATTATGATATCTAGTGCATGGAATTGGTTTCATAGCATTTCATTGAATATTTTTCTCTTAATTAGGTTTCAAAGTCAAGGTAGCTACATTTAGACATGATTTATTGGCTAAAACATAACTTTTGTTGTATGTATAGAAATTCATTTTTTTTGTTGGATCAAAGACATCAATATCTAGTGCACTAATATTTCTCTTTCGTTTTTCAATAATATGTTATTTTTCCACGTGTGTAGAATAGAGATCTTGATTTTCGGTGAAAAACCTACATTCACAAGACATAAAAAATAAATGTAATAATCAAATTAAATTAATTTATAATTATAGATTTTTGGAAGCTTATAATAAGGACTACATACTTACAAATAATAAATTTTAAACGAATTCATTTGATTCCACAAAAAGTGAATCAAAATTTGTTTTTTATCCGCATTTTGATAGGTGTAATTGAGACTAAGTTATATGTATAGTTTAAAACTAGTGAGGTTCTATCCAAGAGGGTTTGAACTAAGGTGGTTTGATCAAACCCTCTTCAATTGGAATCCTTTAAATAGAAATTTTAAAGTATTAAATCATTATATTTTCTAAAAATATTTGATTTTAGCAAAAATCAGGATCTCCCAGAAAGTGTAAACCACTATTGTGGGATCACCCACTAAAACCATATAAAATTGAACTTCATTCATTATGCATTCCAAAAGATCACATAAAATATTTCTCAAAGATTGTATGCAAGAAAATAATTTATAGCAATCAACATGTTTGTAAATTACAATTGAAAACTAAGAAGTAATTGATAACAAATCCATCAATATGAGATTAATCAACTAATTATAATAAAGACTCAATGACCAACTATACATATGCATGAGGGATTTTATTCTAAACATAAATATAAACTAAAATCATTAATGACAACTCCTTAGATATCAGAGTGTGTAATTTAGATTGAATTATTCAAACTACAACTAGAAATAAAAGAGTTCAAATAGGATTAAAACTCTGCAAAATAGATATGCATGTAGAACACAATAATTTATTCAAAATCCTATCAATAAAATAATTCTTCTTATCTACTTCCTTATTAATTTTCATAATGATGCATGAATAACTCCATCAAGTGTCTCCACGTGGTAGTTATTACACTCACCTTGTTCTGGCACTTCCCCTGTTTTGTTGTCTAAGATCTCATTTGGCTGCAGGCTATAAATTTCAGTTATTGTAGGCTATAGTTTATTCTTGGGTTGCAAGAGGTTAATCCAAAAAACATATACACAAAGCTAAATACCGTGATTGAACAAAAAATTCTAATCACATTCCATACATCCACATATAAATCATGCAATGCTACTATATCATAACCATATCTCCATTACTCTAAATCAAGTCAAAGGTTGTATAATAAGCATAAAAAGAAAACATAGCATAGGAATATGTTTGAAAGGATTGTCTAATAATGTTTGTATACATGCATAAAAACATCTATAAATGGACTAATAAATGGAATTGACACTCCCCCCAACTATCCTTTTTCTTTCCCTCAAGAAAAATGGACCAGGGCTATAGATTGTAATGTAGTGTAATATCCCTAAGGTCCATGACAATATCTACTCCATTGGTCTACTTCAAGTAAAACCCTCTATAAGTTGAAAATCTCTTCATTTTGGTTAGCTCAACCTCTTCACATTCCTTCATCTTATCTCTTGTACAATGTGGGACTTGATAAAGGAGGATAGGTGGTTGGAATGTGATTTGTATGCATTTAGTTGCTTGATAACCAACAATATCCATGTGCCTACACACTCTTTCAATCATAGATATGAAGTTATATACTGAATGAGGCTCCTTCCTCTATAGCTCTGGAATCAAACTATTTCACCTTTCCCATACATATTTATAACAATTTTGAACTAACCCAACTGCTTGTGTTTGCATCTTATTGTATCCTTGTATCCTTACTCTCATAATTTTTCCTCCTACATCCTTGTCTTTTAGGAGTAATAACCACCTATGTATTATCTCATTTGGATATTTGGACTCTTTCCTCATTGGAAGTACAATTGACACTTCTATTTTTGCATTTACTCCATGAGTTCACCTCCAAATTGTTCATTTCTAAAATAGGATTCTAAAGCTCTTACCTGCAAATCCCCTAAAGAAATTAAGGTGTTCCATTGTACATCCTCTAAAACCACATAATTGTGCATATAATACTTACATAGTTAGTTTTTTTCATCAAGGGTAGCATGAACAAAAATATGGAGAAATTCAATCTTGTTGCTCATGGAAACTGGTTTGTTGTTTATCAACCAACTAAATTGAAAACTTAGGAATTTTTCCTAGAGAAACAAGGCATGTGTTCTAGCTAGGGTTTTGTAATTGATAATTTTGGCAGCCTTATCTACTATTTCTTTGATTCTGACTATCATTTTACTCAATTCAATGTCCTCTCCCTCCAACACTTTAGTGTGCTCTACAATCATAGTTTCTTTTTCATTTCTCCACTTTTCTTTCTCTTGTGAGAATTCATTAGTGACCTTCCATAGTTGCTACCTAAGAGATAAAGTTGTGTGGTAAATTGGTGTTTTTGTGGTAGGAGGTTTGTGATTTTCTATTGTAAGTTCTCTATCCCCTATTTTGATCATGGTCAAAGAACAATAAGCCAATGGGGTTGGCATGAACCACTATTTTGCAATTGTCACTCAAATATATCCCAAGTTCCTAAATTGGATTGATTATCAACCCAAAGGGTGAGTCAATTCTCAACAAGGAAGACCTAGGAGGGGGTTCATTCAACTTAAAGGGGTTCACCACTAAGCAAAATCTTGGAAAAGAAACTTTAACATTTAACTTACAAAACCTAGTAATGCAAGCCAAATAATGAATGTAAATCATGATAGAAGGTTAGGGTATGTGTACCTAGGAAGTATGGAAATATGAAGAGGATTTTGGAATGAAAAATTGTTGTAAAAATGTGCTGGGGAGGACTAAGATGCCCTTACTGTTGTCTTAGTCCTGCTATTTTTTTAGGCAGATGCAGACTCTTCAGATGTCGAAACTAAATATGAAAGAATCTCTGAAAAATGCCCTCAGGAGGACTAAGATACCCTAGGTGGTCACTTAGTCTCATTGTAAATTTATGAAATTTCTAAATGTGATCCTGAGACTCAAGGTCTACACTTTCTTCTTCTCTAATCTTAGGTTCTGAAACTTCCAAATCTAGCCTGTAGGTGAGTTTCTGTGAAGATGACAACTTTGCAATGAAACTTTGCAACTTTACACTTCAAATGATCTTCAAGTCTTCAACCTAAATCTACAAACACAAATAATAAAGAAGGGAAACACTTGTTGATTGTTAGTAAATGGTGGTTTTCCTTGGACAAACCCCTTGTTGGTAATTAAACCTTGAAATGAAATAGAATAATGAAGGGAAATGATGAATAAATAACATGCAATGTTAGAAATCACCAAAACCTTGTAATGAAGTCTGCAAACTTGTGTGAAGTGGCTAGCTTGAATGTAGATCTTGAAATGCTTGAATGCTTGATAAATCTTGACTTGAAATGCTTTCTTGAATCAAATCTTTACATCACAAATATTAGCTCAAAAACATACATGATGCAAGAATATCCTTGATATGATGCTTTAATCTCGATGATGGCTCCAAATTCTTGATGAATTGGTCTTGAATGCTCTTGTGAATTCAATTATGCTATGATGAATGCTCTCACAAAAGTCTTGTATGAAAAATAAATGAAGGAACCTTGTATTTATACTTATCTATGCTTAATAACCCAAATTACACAACAATATGACATATAAATTCATTAATTAATGGAGGCTAAATCCCACCAAGAATTAAAATTAAATCCCAAAAATACCTCAAGGGGGACTAAGACGTCATAGGTGGTATCTTAGTCCCAAGCCATGAAACTTGAGGCACAAACTCCAAAAAGGGGCCACTTTAAGGCACATTTAAAATAAGGGTCCCAAGACCTTTGGAGGACAAAGATTCCCTAGGTGGTGTCTTAGCCCCAACCCAAAAATTATGGACACACAACCACAATCATTAAATTATCATTTCCTCTTTGCATTTTTTTAGGATTCTAGCCATAAAAAGATATAATTCATTAGGCTTGTGGATGCAAAATAGGACCAATTAAGACATAAATAGGGATAAATAAAGGAAGGTGGGCCAAAACAAGTGTGAAAATGCAAGATTATGAATTTTCCTACATTATATTTAGCCCCCACTTTAGTGAGTGGATGAACTTGCTTCAAACTCACACTAAAGTAGCCAACCATAGAATCAAGAGGGCTTCAAATGTATAAATTATAATAAGATAGGATGAAAATAACCAAGAGGGTGGCCAAGCCTCCAAGATCAAGATCCTATGACAAACCAACATAAGCACAAAGGAACACACATGTGGATGATATATGAATCCATAACCACATCACAAACATACACCATCAAAGATAGAAAAAGGAAAAAGGAAAAATAAAAACAAAAAATAAAATAAAAAATGAAAAAATCAATGGATCAACCTTTGTCTAGTTTTCCAATGCATTATTGATTGATTCTAGGTTGTTTTTCCAAAATATTTTTACAAGTGGGACACACTATCCACTATGCGAACAAAGTGCATGCTCACAAGGGATAGTGATTCTAGTTGTCCACTAGGTGAGCCACAAGAGGTCCATATCAAATTCATACCCCCATGATTGATAAAGACAAAAGAAAAAATGCACAGTCACAAGGGCTAGTGAAGCTAGGTGTTTACTAGGTGAGCCCTGGGGGACCATATCAGAGTCATACCTCCATGACTTTAGTAAGGTACAAAAATGCATACTCACAAGCACTAGTGAAGCTAGGTGCTCACTAGGTGAGCATCAGGGGACCATATCAAAGTCATACCTCCATGATTTTAACAAGGTAAAAAAAGAAAATGCAACAAGAGGGTATGTGTAGGATGATGATGGGTCAAAAAGTGGTGATATGATGGGTATGTGTAGGATATGTGGCTGACGACTTTTTTTTACCCAAAATTGATTAAACAAAAATATTTTTTAAAGGAGACTCCCATCTTTCCACCAATATAAATTATGCTTTAATTTGAATTTAATAAAATAATTATTATTCATTTTCTATTTGAATTACAACTAAATTCCTGATTGAAAGGTTGATTGAAAAACATCTATAGCTTTCAAACAGTAATCACATTTTTTGAATTTGAAACATGCGTCACATTCTATGCTTTGTATGCTATAGGATTAAAAAAAAAATCATGAAGTTTTGACCAAGTTAAGGTAGTTAGACATACAAGTTTCAATTTTTTTAAAAGTTGTAATAAAAAAATCATAATTAATTATTTACTTGGAAAAAAATTACAAAAAAAATGCATCACAATGGGACATGATTCCTCTATTTATATCTAAAATCTTATAAAAATAATTATCATTTTATTTTTCTTAGGGTGGTTAGACAGACACCTACTTATTTTTTCCCTGAAGTTTAAGTGCTATTGCATTCAAATTTCAAATTTTCATCATATATATATATATATATATATATATATATGTATTTTTAAATAAACCTAGTTGTTGAGAAACTACATTCAATTTACTACAAATTCTATTCTTACATATTTTTGAAATAATATAGATAACTTATTCAAATTTTTACGTCAAGTTTCCTAACTCTAATTTTTTTTAATTTTTTGCCATTTAAGGGCCTGTTTTTTCCATGATGATCCTACACATACCCAAGAAAGATGGATGTTCAAAGAGATTTCACCTAGTTCATGCGGGGTCTCTTGTTAGGGAAAATTATGCTTGATGTCTCCAAGAGAGGACAAGTGCATGGTCTCATCCTAGGAAACATTGTACTTAATGTTTCCAAGAGAGGACAAGGAAATATCATGCCCTCAAAGGAAATGAAACCCAATGACACCACCAAGAAAGGATGCAATGCAAGAAGGAAGAAAATTGCTCAAGGAACATGAAAAGAAATGCAAAAAGAATACCAGAATAATACCAATATATGCCTCTACTTTAAAGAAATTTCTAAACACCATGTTGTGAGAAATTACTTTAAAGTAGCCAAAACATGAAAAGGAAAAGGGAAAGAGGGTTGCCCCCAAAAACACATAAGGGATCTATAGATTTGGGGTTAGTATTTGTCTATGGTACAATAATATTAAAGAGCTTGCAATTGTCATCATTCCCCAAATACACATAGAACTAGAAGAATGACACAAAGAGAGTGAAAACAAAGAAAAACCTTTTGGGTCAACATGGAAGAAACATGAATTTCTTGACACCTTGCATCATCCCCAAAAGGAAAAAAAAAAACAAAAATGAAAGGAAAAGATACGATATTGAAAAATATTTTGGGTCAAAATGGAAGAGACATAGGGTGTCTTGATGCCTTGCATCATCCCCAAAAGGAAAACACAAGACAAAAATGAAAAGAAAGCAAAGATAATGAAAAATATTATGGGTCAACATGGAAGAGATATAGGGTGTCTTGACACCTTGCATCATCCCCAAAAGGGAAAAAAAGACAAGATGAAAAGATAAATGAAAATAAGAGGTAAAAACAAATGAAAAGGAAAAAAAGTTTTAACATATATAAGAATGAAGGTACAAATAGAGGAATGCACATAGTGAGGAAACATCAAACAAAACATCATGAGGGATCACATTACACACATTTAATTAACCAAAAAAAAAGTAAAAAGGAAACATAAAAGACTAGTAAGCACATGCAATTCAACCATCTAACAGGTCATCTACATCCTAGTCTTGTTTAATATAGGTAGAGTGCAGATCACTAGTGAGAGGGACAACATCAAGAATTGAACTAGGGCAATACCCATATTCAACACATGGTAGATCACTCAATTTAGGAGGATTAACATGGCTATTATCGTTTAATCTCATGGAAGAGGAGAATAAAATTTTTAAGTCATTATACGCTTTCTCATCAATCCTAGTAATTTCTTCATCATCATCCATGTTAACCACAACAAAAGGATGAATGATAATAACCATAGAAGCTATGGGTCCTTGTTGTGTTGGATACATAGGATTTATTTATTTTGGTAAGGGAGGAGGCTCATCTTGTATTGCTTCTATCAAGTTCAAGTTTTTATTTTCTATGTTGTTCATCTTTCAAGCAATAGCACAATGCTTACACCGACACCCTCTAGCATTTTGGTTTCTTTTATTATGGTTTTTTTAAGTTAGGTTCGTGTAGGAGTGAGTTTGTCAACCATAGGTTGCTTTTCTTCTTGTGAGGTAAGCATGAAAGAAACCATGGAAGGTTGTTCAACCACTCTCTCTTAAGCTTTATAAATTGGCTTAGGAAGTAGATTAGGATTTTTTTTGTTTTCTCTTGGCCTTTTGTAGGAAATAGGAAAAGGTTTTGATATGGATGGGTTTTGGTTAGTAAGGCTTTAAGCTCAGTATTATTTTCTTCAAGGAGTGGAGGTTTGATCATAGGTGGAGGAAATTTTTTGATGGCTAAGTTGGCTATGTATTTTTCTTTGAACTTTTGGTACGATAGGAAAAGGAAGTCCTCATGGGGTCTTATAGGTTCCATGGGATCAAGCCAAAAATAGTCTAAGGAAAATTTTCCATGGGAAGATGAAGGTCTAAAGCCACTATGGTTCACAGTGAATATTTCATTGCCAACTGGAAAATTTAAGCACTTATGGACAATGAATGGGATCAAATTCATGGAGCTATGACATTTTTAGCCTAATTTCACATAAAATTGATCCGAATTAGACATGATGAAGAGTGATACATTTTATTTCTTCAGTCCTATTTGTAAAGGGAGTGTGATCAATCCCATCATAGCACAAGAAAAACCATCATGCATTTTAATCCATGCTTTTGGTTTATCATATTTATCTTGAGTGATTTCATGCACATATAAAAGTTCTTATATTATCACATTCTCTTCACAAACTGGATCAATTAAAATACCAGGAGTTGGCCTATTATTGATTTTTCCACCTAGGTAGAGAGAACCATCAGGTGCATGTTTGATTGTTTCTTCTAAAGAGAAAGTAATTTCAATAGGAATTTTGGTTTGTTCTTTATCAGGCTTGATGTCAATCACTCCTATCATTGTATTAATAAGAATTTGGTCATTAGTGTCCATAGGATTTTGTTCTTTATTGTTCATATTAATTATGGCAAGGGTATTATTATTGCTTGAACCTTATTCCAATAATTATGAAAGAAGTGACGAAGACCATAGATAATTTGATTTCCATTTTCATTTTTAAGCATTATCCTTAGATTTTGTATAATGGGAATCAAGCCAATGTCTATGCATTCGCTAAGGATAGAGGATTGTAATATTTTGAATGTTTCATCTAATTTGTTTAGGATGTCTTGTGATATTTGAAGTGTAGTGTATAAATCATGGGCCATGGAGGGTTGATTAGCAACATTATCAGGAAGAGAGTGAGAAACCCCAAGATCCATGGTGATTGTACTATCGTGGGATGTCATGAGTCTCACACTTCATCTAACCACAATATTAGCAGTAGGACACCAAGTAGTACAACTCATGCAAGGGATAAACCAAAGAAAGGGAAATGAACACAATATTGTATGCTTACAATTTCACATGAAATGGAACAAATTGAAATAATAGAAATTCTACAAACTATAATAGGAAACTGAAGGCATCAAACAAAAGCATAGGAAAGTAATTTCAAGTCTTGAAAACTAGAAAGTCAAATTCAATAGGGATTAAGATGCCAGTAAGGGTGTCTTGGTCCTACTAGTGAAATTCTAAGGTTCCAAGGATTGGAACAGGAAGCAAACAACATAGAGAGGGATCTGAGCCAAAATCCCAAAGAAGGACTAAGATTCTAGGAAGGGAATTTTAGTCCCAATAAAGGTTTTTCTCTGAAAAATAACAAATTCTAGATTGTTTATAGTGTTCATAGGTTGCCTATTTAGGAACCTGATGTTTAGAAACAAAAAAGTGGGCAAATGAATGCAAGAAAATGCAACTAATGAAAATAAATTTGATGCAAAGTTGAATGTAATTTTTAAATTTTGAATGCAATATCAATGTTTCTAAATGCAATTAGGATGATTAACAATGCACTTTTTAGTTTTTCAATGAAATAAGATGATGCAAGAAAGCAAAAAAAGGAACCAATATGCACTTTCACTAATGCAAATGTGAGAAACCCTAGAGGAACTTTCACTAATGCAAGAAGGAATGCAAGAATGAATGCAACATAGATCTAGGACTTCAATGAACTCCAAATCAAAACAATAAATGAATGTTCTAAAATGTTAGATTCACCAAAATGAGCACTAGGAAAAAAATGGAGTTGGTATGTACCACTATTTTCCAATTGTCACTCAAACATGTCCTAGGGTCTCGAATTGGATTGACTATCAACCTAAAGGGTTAGTGAATTCTCAACAAGGAATACCTAGGAGGGGGTTCTTTCAGCTTAAAGGGGTTCACCACAAAGCAAAAGCATGGAAAATAAGTTTTAACATTCAACTCACAAAACTTACTAATGCAAGAAAAATAATGAATACAAATGATAAAATTAAGCAATAGCAAGTTAGGGTATGTGTACCTAGGAAGTCTATAAATGTGAAGAGAATTCTGGAAATGCAAAAATGTTGTCAAAATGTGCTAGGGAGGACTAAGACGCCCTTACTATTGTCTTAGTACCACTACTATTTTTTGAGGAAGATGCAGAATCTTCGAATGTTGGAACTAGATCTAAAAGAATCTATGAAAAATACCTTCGGGAGTGTTGGTGTACTTAATATTTAATTACACTTGCATAAGTTTACTTAGGTAATATTTTAATTCCTAGGTTAATTATTGTCATCCTTATCTTGTTGAGCTATCTTTTTGCTCAAGATAAGATTAGGGTTGTGCAAGTCCTTCTTTATTGTATGTGTTCCTTTTAGATGACTTTTGTATTATTTGTAAATCAATTACATTCAATAATCATTATTTTTGGTTTTGCTTGCACATATTTTTCTCCAAGGGTTTACAAAACATCTCTTTTATTTTGGATATCTGTTGCATGTGATAGGTGATTGTATGCACGTTATACTTGGGGACTGTGAAGTTAGATTTCTCAACTTCTACATGCTATCAGAGCACTATCTTGTGGTGTAGTTTATTTTTCATTATTTTTCTATTTGGCTGCATTTATTGTTGTTTGAAGTCAAATGTTCATTTATGGCCTCTGAGCTCATAAATTTTTTCCACAATCTCCAATTTTTTCCATCTTTGCAGCGTTGGAAAGGTATTGAGGAGATCTATGTTGTTCTCCATGCACTTTTTTCTACATCTTTCCCAAGTTTATTGTTATTCCATATTTGGCCCAATAGGTGTTTTGGAGATTACTTGAATGTTTTAGAAATTGGAAGGGTGAAAATTTAATCTTTTCACTTCATTTCAATATGACATCATTTTATCTTTTGTTTATGCATGTTTTTCATTCTCTTCTTTTACAATCACTGGGTTATTGTAATAAATGAACTAATATAAAGTTTCATCAGAGGGGGTTTCTTGCATAATAATTTGATTAGAGTGTGCAGTCACTTTGATCTCATCTTGATTTGTTGACAGCTCAAATGGGTTATATATGGTTTCTTAGTTTCTTTTGGCCACATCTTTCTCTAGATTGACACATATGAGATTCACATTGGTTCACACTTTAGATTGCAAGTCTATGGTTATTGATCATCATTGGTTCAAATCCATCTTAGTTTGAGGGCCATGTTTTTATGGTTAATGCTCCAGAGTCTTTATGGTAATTGTTGCCATGGAAGAGTTTTAGTCTCGGTTTGGCATCGGCATCGAGATACACGACTTCTAGATTTTGTCATCATTTCATCTACTATTGCTTTACAGATTCTAGGGTTGTTCCAGTTTGTGAGCTTTTTAGTGTTTTGTGGCATCAAGTCTATTGTTGCATTATTATGATTTTTCTTTGGTTTCTTGTAAACAGAAGTATCTTTCCTTGCTTGTCAGATTGCAATTCTAGTGTTACTCCACAATGTTCTTCTAGTGCTTCTTTGTAGTAGTCATCTCATTGAGGGGGGGTTTTGTCCCATGGGTTTTTCTCCTCTTTATCTTCATTGCATTTGCACATGGGTACCTAATCAGACCTTGTTTTTAGGACCCATTCATGCTTTCTTGCATTCATCCTAGCATTTATGTGCATTCTTTTTTAGTCTCCCTAAGTTGCACTTATGGGGGGTGTTGGTGTAATTAATATTTAATTACACTTGCATAAGTTTACTTAGGTAATATTTTAATTCCTAGGTTAATTATTATCATCCTTATCTTGTTGAGCTATCTTTTTGCTCAAGATAAGATTAGGGTTGTGCATGTCTTGATTTATTGTATGCACACCTTTTTGAAGGATTTTGTATTATTTGTCAATCAATTACATAAAATAATCATTATTTCTGGTTTTTCTTGCACATATTTTTCTTTGAGGGTTTATAGAACATCTTCTATTTTATTTTGGATATTTGTTGCACATGATAGGTGATTTCAGGCAAGTGATACTTGGCGACTGTGAAATTGGATTTCTCAACTTCTATAGGGAGGACTAAGACACCCTAGGTGGAGACTTAGTGGGTATGTGTAGGATCATGGGGGTCCAAAAAGTGGTGAGGTGAAATAAAAACATTTTTAACATGTCCAAAAACACAAAATTCACGCCCTTGATTTTTTGTAACCTTGGGTACAATATCCGTTTTGGTTTGGTAATACCAAACCAAAATGGATATTTGTTTCAAAATAGATATCCATTTTTTTTTTAAATGGATATCCATTTTGGAAAGCAGGAACCCACTTATTTGAAAAACAAAATGAATATCCGTTTTGAAAACCTAAAAAATCCTCTTTAGTAAAATGGGCATAACTTTTATGTTTCTTATCAAAATTTTGACTTTTTATAGGTGTTGGAAAGGTAATTGAGAGCTCTACATAATGTAATATGTGGTGTTTCTATATTATAAACCAAAAAATAATTATAATCATTTGAACTTCATATTTAATTTTTGAAACATCAATCTTTAGTACTTTCACATGCAAAGTCTTTTTTTCATGATATTTATGTAACACTCATCTCAAAGTACTTGAAACATTAGAAAAAGTAATGAATAATGAAATATTTATATTTTTTGTAGCAAGGACATGAAAAAATCTTCATAAATCATCATATCTCTCTATCCCTTTCTCTACCTCTCTATATATCACTGTCTACCTTTAAGCTCTAGACCTATCCCTCCCTCCTTTCTTCTCTTTATTGCTCTTTATACCTATCTTTCTCACTCTATCTTCTTGAGATCTAGACATATCTCTCTACCTCTCTCTCCATCCTTCCTTCTCTCTCTCTCACTCCCTCTCTCTCTTAGGTCCCTCCCACTCCATCTCCCTCTCTCTTCTCCCTCTCCATCTCCCTCTCCCTCTCCATCTCCCCTCTCCCTCTCTCTCTCTCCCTCCCTTTGAAGTATTTATTCCTCTTAAGTCTCTCTCCCTCTTAGGTATCTCTCAAGTCTCTCCAACTCCCTCTCTCCCTCTTAGGTCTCTCTCTCAAGTCTCTCCCACTCCCTCTCTCTCTAAATTTCTCACTCACACTCACAGTCTCTCCCTCTCATGTTTCTCTCTCTCTCCCAATCTCTCTCCCTCTCTCCCTCTCAAGTATCTCTCCCTCTTCATCCCTTTCAAGTCTCTCACACTCCCTCCCTCTATCTCTCTCTCCCTCTCTCCCTCTCAAGTATCTCTCTCTCCCTATCTCTTTCACTCTTTCTCCTTCTCAGGGATCTCTCTCCCTATCTCTCTCACTTTGGTCCCTACCACTCCCTTTGCATCTCCCTCTCACTCTCCCTCTCCCTTTCTCTCTCTCTCTCTCCATACCTTCAAATTATCTCTCCCTCTTAGGTCTCTCTCTCTCACTCACTCTTTCTCTCTCTCTCTCCCACTCTCTCCTCTCTCCCTATAGACTCTCTCCCTCTCAAGTACCTCTCTCTCTCTCCCTCTTTTTCTCTCAAGTCCCTCCCACTCTCTCTGCCTCTCCATATCCCTATCACTTACCATCTCCATCTCTCCTTCTTAAGTCTCTCTCTTAGGTCTCTTCCACTCATCTCCCTCTTAGGTATCTCTCAATTATCTCCCAATCCCTCCTCTCTCTTCCTCTCCCTCTCTCTCTCTCTTAGGGAGAGAGAGTGGGAGAGACTTGAGAGAGAGAGAGAGGGAGAGACTTAAGAGGGAGAGAGACTTAAAAGGGAGGGGGAGAGAGAGAGGGAGAGAGGGAGATGGAAAGTGAGAGGGAGATATAAGGAGAGACAGAGAGATAGATGGAGGGAGAGAGAGAGACATGAGAGGAATATATAGAGAGGAGAGGGACAGATAGAGAGAAGGGTGGAGAGAGAGTTATCTAGTTAGTGTGGGAAGGAGACAGGAAAGAGATATATTTATCTAGTTAGGGTGGGAAGGAGACACCTGAGAGAGAGCTAAGAGGGAGGTGGAAAGTGAGTGAGTGAGGGGCAATAAGAGACCTAAAAAGAGGAGGAATGAAGGGAGGGAGAGAGAGAGAGAGAAAGAGAGAGAGAGAGAGAAAGACCTAAGAGGGAGAGAGAGAGACCTGCAAGAGAGAGTTCAAAGGGAGTGGGAGAGATAGATGGAGAGAGGGAGATATAAATTGAGAGGGAGATGGAGAGGGAGGGAGAGAGATACTTGAGAGGGAGAGAGGAAGAGATAGAGGGAGGGAGAGGGAGAGATACTTTAGAGGGAGAGAAGGAGGGAGAGAGAGAAAGAGACTTGAGAGGGAGAGAGACACAGAGAGAGGGGGGAGAGAGATATATCTAGTTGTGGTGGGAAGGTGAAACCTAAGAGAGAGAGGGAGTGGGAGAGAGAGACCTAAGAGAGAGATAGAGAGACAAAAACTTGAGAGGGAGATAGAGAGATAGAGGGAGGGAGAGGGAGAGAGAATTAAGATGGAGAGAGGGAGGGATAGGGATAGAAAGAGACTTGATAGTGTGTGTGTGTGTGAGAGAGAGGGATATGGAGGGAGAGAGAGTGAGATGGAGGGACCTAAGAGTGACAAAGGGAGAGAGAGAGAGAGAGACCTAAGAGGGAGATGAAGAGAGAGAGAGAGAGAGATAGTGTGTGTGTGAGAGAGAGAGAGAGGGAGAGAGAGACATGAGATGGAGAGAGGGAATGAGAGAGGGAGAGAGTGAGTGGGAGAGAGAGAGAGAGAGATAGTGTGTGTGAGAGAGAGAGAGATAGAATGAGCATGAGAGAGATATGAGAGAAGACAAAGGGAGTGAGAGAGACCTAAGAGAGAGAGAGAGACTTGAGATGGAGAGAAAGACATAGAGGGAGAGAGGGAGAGGGAGAGGGAATTGAGAGGAAGAGAGGGAGGGAGGGAGAGAGGAGAGAGAGTGGGAGAGAGTTGAGATGGAGATGGAGAGTGTGTGTGTGTGTCAGAGAGAGAGAGACCTAAGAGGGAGAGAGACTTTAGAGAGATGGAAAGAGAGAGGGAGAGAGGGAGATGGAGAGGGAGTGGTAGCGACTTGAGAGAGGGAGAGTGAGAGAGAGTGAAAGACAATGAGAGGGGGAGAGAGAGAGGGGGAGGGGGAGAGAGAGAATTTAGAGGGAGATATGGATATAGAGGAAGGGAGAAGGAGAGATACTTGAGAGGGAGAGAGAGAGAGACCTAAGATGGAGAGAGTGTGAGTGTGAGTGGGAGATTGAGAGAGAGAGGGAGTGGGAGAGAACAAAGAGAGAGAGGAAGTGGGAGAGACCTAAGAGAGAGATACCTAAGAGGGAGAGATGGAGTTAGAGAGACTTGTGAGAGAGACCTAATAGGGAGAGAGACTTAAGAGGAAGAGAGACTTCAAAGGGAGGGAGAGATAGATAGATAGATAAGGGAGATGGAGAGTGAGAGGGAGATGGAGAGGGATACGGAGAGGGAGAGAGAGAGGGAGTGGGAGGAACCCGAGAGAGAGAGGTTGAGATAGAGAAAAGATGGAGATAGAGCTATAAAGATAGGTCTAGAGCTCAAGGAGAGAGAGGGTGAGAAAGATAGGTATAAATATGGAAAAATACAGAAGAAAGGAGGGAGGGATAGGTCTAGAGCTTAACAAGAGACATAGTGATATATAGAGAGGTAGAGAAAGGGATAGAGATATATGATGATTTATAAATATTTTTTCATCTCCTTGCTACAAAAAATATAAATATTTCATTGCTCATTAATTTTTCTAATGTTTTAACTATTTTGAGATGAGTATTACAAAAAAATCATGAAAAAAAGACTTTACTTATGAAAGTATTGAGTATTTGATGTTTCAAAAATGAAATATGAAGTTCAAATGATTATAATTATTTTTGTGTATAATATAGAAACAAAACCTAGTCTACTACGTAGATCTCTCATTCACCTTTCCAATGCCTATAAAAAGTTGAAATTTTTATAAGAAACACAAAAGTTATGCCCATTTTACTAAAGAGGGTTTTTTAAGCCTTCAAAATGGATATCTATTTCAAATGGATATCCATTTTGTTTTTAAAAAAAATGGGTTCTTGCTTTCCAATATGGATATTTGTTTTGAAAACAAAATGGATATCCGTTTCGGTTTGGTATTACCAAACCAAAACATATATTGGCTCGGGATTTGGTTTGAGATCGCTTGACCTGGATAGTCAACCTAAAAAATGTGTTTTGAAAAATTTTCTTAGTTTTCTGAAGTTCACCCTTTTGGCTGACGATTTTTTTTAATCTAAATTTCATCAAACAAAAAGGGTTTATAGAAAAAATTGTCAACTTTCCACCAATATAACTTTTGTCTTATTTTTAATTTAATAAATAATTATTATTGATTTTGTACCTACCTTACATCTAAAGTCCTAATTTATAAGTTGATTGAAAAACTTCTATAACTTTCAAACTACTTAACATTTTTTGAATCTACATGATGCACCACATTTTATGCTTCATATACTATCTAGGATTAAGAAAACAAAATTGAATTCCATAAATTTTTGAGCAAGTCACAGTGGTCAGACACTGATATTTTAATAATTCTAAAAATTTCTAATAAAAAAATTATAACTAATTATTTACATGGAAAAAAATTATTAAAAAAAAATTGGCACATCTAGGCTTGTGTCCTCTACTTATTATTGAAAAATTTAGAAAAAAAAATTTTTTCCTTATACTTAGGGTGGTTAGACATACACCTGCTTCTTAACTTTTTCCTGAAAATTTAATGCCATTGCATTGAAATTTAAAATTTACTCAAAACAAATTTATTTTTTTTCCAAAAAAGGGCTAGTAGCCTAGAAACTACATTCAATTTTCTACAATTTTTGTTCTTACATATTATTGAAATTATGTTAATAACCTATTCAAATTTTTATGTCAAGTTTCCTAACTCTAATTTTCTAAATTTTTATCCCCACTTAGAGGCCTAGTTTTGACCCCCATGATCCTACACATACCCTAGTCCCATTTTGAATTTCTAAAATCTTCAAATGTGATCTTGAGGCTCAAGGTCTACACTTTCTTCTTCTCTAATCTCAAGTTCTGAAACTTTCAGATATGGCCTGTAGGTGAGTTTCCATGAAGATGAAAATTTTGCAATGCAACTTTGTAACTTTGCAACTTTGCACTACAAATGATTTTCAAGTCTTCAACCTAAATCTGCAAACATAAACAAGCAAGAGAGGAAAAACTTATTGATTATTAGTAAACAAAGATTTTCCTTGGTCAAACCCCCTGTTGGTAATTAAACCTTGAAATGAAATAGAATAATGAAGGGAAATGATGAATGAAGAACATGCAATGTTACAACTCACCAAACCCTTGTAATGAAGTCTACAAACTTTTGTGAAGTGGCTAGCTTGAATGTAGATCTTGAAATGATTGAATGCTTGATAGATCTTGACTTGAAATACTTGCTTGAATCAAAGCCCTACATCATAAATGCTAGTTCAAAAATGTAGTACTCCATTTATGCTTATATTTTCTGTTGTTATGTTTTCATACTGTTAGACTATGGTACTTGGTTTGGATATTTTGATCACTGGTTTTGAGCGACAGTGGATTTATTTTGTGACATGATGATACATTGTATGGTGATATTTGATTTCTGATATGTTTTGAGATAGCGTAGAAGTTTATTTTTCAGTTGATTATTCCTATGTATATGTTTTGATGGAATAACTGTTAATTAATTTGTCAGTCTAATGTGACATGTATTGGTGTGGAGAACAGAATTGCATCACTTGCTTCTGAGTGCCCTATGACGTCTATGATTTTCTCTGCATGGTGTGCCTGTACAATGGTTTATATATATATGCATGTTATTGTTTGGTTGCAGGACTGCAGGTACATGACACCGACTCCACTTGGTTACTCAGGTCTGACCGTGTCCAGACTCAATGGATATGTTGATTGGGAGGTAGTAGTTTGGTTTATCCTAGTCTAGTCTATAACCTAGTCATAGTACATCGTTTGTTTTAGTTATGAGTCATAGGTTGCTTTGCATTTTTCTATTTGGTTTAATTGCTTGGAAGGAAAAATGTTAATTTTAATAATAGTTTATTATGTTTTATTTACTATTATTTAAATAAAATTTTAATGTTAAAGAAATTAGTTTTGTAAGTTATTTAATTAATTAATTAGTTTGTTTGGTTAAATGGTTTGATCATAAAGATTAAATTTATTTAATTAAATAATTTATTTAATTAAATAAATTAATTAATTAAATTAAATTGATCAAGTGTGTGAATAGTTTTATTTGAAATTAAATATTATTTTTGTGGAAATGGCATGCTTTACTGTTAATTATATTTGCAATTTGAAAATTGTTAATTTTAAATAAATAAAATAAATGCATGCAATTTGAATATTTAAATTTAAAATTTAAAATGAATTGAATTCATGCAAATCTTGGAAGGCAAGATTGCCGAGAAGTGGTTAATAGATATTTTGCACTTCTCGACATGTGTGCAAGTGGCATTTATTGATTTTTGTTGAAGAATTATTTGACAGAGGTTAATTTGGATCTGGAAAAAATACAGAGGGATGCTATTCTAATTTTTCTTCACGGGAAAAATATTTGGAGCTCTGTAAAACTCTTTGTATAGGTTTTTTCGTATTTTGTTGCAAATTTGTGGAAAATCTCTGGTTGCTACTTATTTTTTTTGTTTCTCGAGAAAATATTATGGAAGCTATAGGAAAATCTCTTCACCAGTAAGCAAAGGAAAATAGGTATTCTTCTTGTAAATTTTATTTTGTTGTTTTTTTTTAAAGGGAATGCTTCTGAAAAGAAATTAGTTTAATATAAATCCATGTATTTCTCGCACAAAAATTATTCTCTGTACTTTGTTTTCTGAAGATTTGATGGATTCAGAATACCTCTGTAGTATACTCTCTGTAGAAAGTATTTAAATTTTTTATGAGGAAAATTACTTGTTGAAAAGGAAATTGAATCTACTGGGAATGATTTGGGATTTAATTGGAAATTTCTGTGCATGTTCTTTTTGAAAACCCTATAGAAATTTTATTGTTTCCTCAATTACTCCATTGTAACGCTATTGAAAAACCCTTTGAAATTTCCTGATAGCCCTATGGAATTATATATATACATATATTTATACATATATGTCATTATATATAATTATAAATTGAATTGTGAAAGGTTCTTGTTATTTATATTAAAATTTGAGTTTATACATCGTAGAGGCAAAATTCATTATTGATTTTTTTTCTTTAAAGAATATATAAAAAATCGTGTTTCTTTTAATGGTCGCCGTACAGTGAAACACGTTGGAATGTTCAAAAAAAAATTTAAAAAATAAAATAAATTTCAATGTATTGGGGAGGGTCGAAACCCTCCCCCATTTTTCTTAAGGCTGGGCGCAGCTGCCATGGCTACGCACAACAGCTAGTGACTACTGGGCGCAGCCCTAGCAATGGCTATGTCCTTCCCAAAGGGAGGCCGCGACTAGGCTGCAGGCTCCGACCGGACTGCAAACTCTTAACCTTCATTACCTTTTAAAAATTCAATGTGATTCTTTTTAAAAGTTATATATATATAAATTTGAATTTCGTTTTAAAGTTTCATTTATATATATATATGAATATGATTAATATATATATTTATTTGGAAAATGAATATAATTAACTATATTAATTTATTCTTAAAAGATTTTAGAAACATATAAATTGGTTTTATAATTAGGATATTTAAAAGTAGTTTATTAAATGTTTAAATATAGACATTTAATAATTAATTCATTACTACAAAGATATTCGTATTTAGAATAATCTGATGTTTTTAGAGTGTATATGGATTTTATTTTAGTAAAAGATTGTGAAAATGGGCATATTGTGGATTTGTTGTTCAAAATGAATAGAAGTTAAATTATACCTCAGAAGATTAAATTTTATATTTTGAACTATTACCTGATTGGATTTAGTAAATCCGAATGGTAGACATTTATTTCTTTTTATTTGCTCTATTACGAGTTTCTTGTTGGACAAATTGGGAAATGTAATAAATGTTCAAGTCTTCCAGACTAATTGTTAAAATGGGGATTGTGATTGTTAAAGTTAAAATTCTTGAGTTAGCTAAGGTTGTGTACTTGGTATTTGTGTGGTGTTTAGACACATGGTTGTATGAACATAGTCATTGTTGTTTGTTTTGAAAAGTGTAAAAGTTCTTGTTGAATTTATGTACACCTTAAAAACCTTAGTCAAGAAAACTTAGATTCTTTTGTTATGTTTAGGGGAGTGGCTTTTTCTAAAGGCCGACACACAAATTGGTGTCAGGGTAACTGACAAAGAGTTAGTAAGTCAGTGATAACTAAATGACACAATAGTTAGATTAAAATCCTTAACAAGATATTATGCCTCACTTATTGACTCTTGAGCTAGTTTAGTCTTGAGTATAAGATGAGAAGGCCTAGAATGGAAAATTGGTGTCTTGTTTCTTCAAAAGACATTTGATTCTGCAATGATTAGCAATGGGGCTGGGTTTCGTAAGAGGTTACCAGGGTAACCCAAGGTTGGGGGCTGAAACCTAGGAAGAAACACCAGGGTAACCTTTGCAATATTGTGATGACACTCCACCTAAAGTAACAGTCTACCTTGTGTACTTAGTACATTCAATTGTCTAAAATCCAGAAGCAATGTAACCATCAGTCAGTTATGTACTTGTGTCTAGGGTTAGTAGATTAAGTCTAGGTAACCTTATTACTATCTCCTAGCACGGGGGGTGGACCTACGGGTACCACATGGTTGGGTGGAACGTGCACCTTACTTCATTGGGTCCCCAGTTTGTGATCATGGCATCGAGAGCTTCATGGATGGAGAGCTCGCACCTGGAAACTTATGTGTACTTCTTAATTGTAAATTGTAAATCTTGTATTTGAAAGCATTCATCAATTTTATATGAGGTGAACATTGTAAATGTAATTGTAATTATTATTGAACTACATCATCAGATGGATGAGTAATGTATTATTTTATCAATTGCAATGTTTATTTTTATGTTAAAGCTAATTAATATGTGCAATGCAAAATACTAAAGTCGTCTATGGAAACTCAAGTAGTGTAACGTCGTGTAACTTAATGAATGTATGCAAACTAATTAAATTAATATTAATACTTTTTAAAAAAAATTATTACACCTTTATACACAATTGCAACATTATTTAGGTTATTAAGATGAGGCATTACAGATTGGTATCAGAGCAAGGTTACAAACACTAGATGCTCTGGGTAATCATGAGCCCATTAGGTTGATCTAGTACGTAGTGTTGCCAACTGTTAGCCTTGGTTGAATAGTATCTAAGACTCATTATTGTTATGTGTAGGAACATGCCTAGGTGAGGAGGAAGAGGTCATGGTAGAGGTTGAGGAGGAGGCCGAGGGCCAATCCCTCAGGTTACTCCCCCTTTGAGCCCTCATCACAGTGATTAGGCAGAATAGTTGGATCAGAGGAATGAGGGACATAATCCTAAACAGTCAGTAGTAGAAGGTTCACAGATACGTCCTTTATTAGAGGAGGTCCTAGCTCAACTTGGACCTAGATAGGATGTTGAGCAGGAAGTTGTTAGAGAGAGAGATAGATCTCCTAGGAGAGTAGATGACTCAATACATCAGGATGCCATTATTGCAAGACACTTGAGGGATTTATTAAGGGCATGCCCTCCTACCTTTGATGGTTCAGGAGGTGGCTTAGAGGCAGAGACTTGGCTACTAGATTTGGGTAGATGCTTCACCATGCACCCATATGGTAGCAATACCCATGCGAGATGCGCTATTATGCATATGAGAGGATTTGCCTCTACTTGGTGGCGCCTAGAGGAGCAGAAGCTCCACTTAGATATTGGGTGAGTTTCTTGGGAGATGTTTCTCGAGAGGTTTAGAGCACAGTTCCTATCGGAACACTGGAGGTAGTGACGGGCTGAGGAGTTCCATGATCTACGTCAGTTGGCTCTTTTTGTTGAGCAATATGAACGTAGATTCTATGAACTCAAGCAGTATGCTAGTATTGGCGATGATGAGCCTATGCTAGTACAACACTTCATTAGGGGTTTGAATGCCCGCATTAGTGGTGGTGTCCGAGCCTTTCAGCAAAAGACTATGGAAGTTTTGGTGGAAAAGGCTCGCATAGTGGAGGAGAACCTTGTTATGGCGTTAGGTGGTCACCCAGGAGTGCAGATTGGGAGTGCTCCTACAATAGGTTTTAGTCCATAGGGTGGACAGGCACAAACAGGTGGTTCCTCTAGGAACCAACAGACACCCACAAAGGGTGGGCAGCAACAACAAAAACGAACACCTCAAAAGAACAATAATCCATAACCACAACAAGGTAATAGTCCTCAAACAGGAAAGGGTTGCAACTGGTGGTGCAACAAGTGCAATAGGTAGGATCAGCCTGTGAAAAGTGCTCAGTCTACTGTCAGTAGGGGTAGTTTCCAGCAATCCAATGCACCTTCGGGTGGCAGAGGATTCGGTAGAGGCATAGGTTGTTACTCATGTGGGCAGCAGGGACACATAGCTAGGTAGTGTTTGATGAGAGGTTCTACTAGTTTTGGGCCTCGACTTACAGTTTCAGAGCCTACAATGGGTGATGCAGGACGATCACATATAGTATATGCTGTGGTTAATGACTGCCAAGGTGATCACTAGAACACAGTGGTCAAGACTTCAGGTAAGTTACATGGTGTTAGTGTTTTCATTCTTTTTGATTTTGGACCCACTGAATCCTTTATTTCACTGACCATCATTGACCATTGTGGTCTTTTGGAGGTAAAGCAAGGTGGTAAGTGGCAGGTTGAATTCTCCTTTGGGGTGAAAGTAGCAGTAGAAAACTTAGTACATAATTGTGAACTTAAAATTGGTACGTTAACTACCTTAGTAGATCTATATGTTACACCCTTAGGATCGTATGATATAGTTTTAGGTATGGATTGGTTAGCATCTTATCATGTTGTGATTGATTGTTGACTTAAGATAGTTAGTTGCATTAATGATTTAGGTGTGAAAGTGGAAATCATAGGTATTCAAAGACCTATCTCTTTGCGGATAATATCTGCTATGCAATTAAAGAGATGTCTTCATCAGGGATGTCAACTGTTTGTGACAACAGTTACTGATTTAGAAGAAGGTGAGAGTTGAGAGGTATCTCTTGATGATCATCCTATTATTAGGGAATTCATTGACATGTTTCCCGATGACATACCTGGAATACCACCAAAGAGGGATATTTACTTTAGAGTTGACCTAGTTCCTGGAGCTGAACCTATATCTAGAGCTCCTTATAGAATGACGACTCAAGAGTTAGAGGAACTTCATATCCAGTTAGAGGAACTATTAGAAAAAGGTTTCATTCATCCAAGTGTTTCCCCTTGGGGAGCACCTATTATCTTCGTAAAGAAGGATGGATATCTTAGGCTGTGCATTGACTATCGTCAATTGAACAAGGTTACAATTAAGAATCATTATCCTTTACCTAGAATTGATGATCATTTTGATCAATTTAAGGGAGCTAATGTGTTCTCTAAAATTGATTTGAAATCTAGGTATCATCAATTGCGTATAGCTGAAGCAGACATTCATAAAACTACTTTTCATACTCGTTATGGGCACTACGAATTCACAGTAGTATCATTTGGGTTAACGAACGCACCATCAGTATTCATGAGTTTAATGAATGGTTTTTTTCGTACATACCTCGATCGCTTTGTCCTTGTATTTCTTGATGATATCTTGATTTATTGGAGAAACATGAAGGAACATGAAGAACACTTGAGACAGGTATTGCAATGTTTAAGGGAAAATCAATTGTATGCAAACCTAAAGAAGTGTGATTTCTTTCAAACTGAGATTAAATATCTTGGACATGTGATATCTGGTAAAGGTATTGTTGTGGATCCTTCAAAGATTCAAGCTATTGTAGATTGGCCCGCGCCTACTAATGTAGGTGAAGCTCATAGTTTTATGGGTCTAGCTGGTTACTATAGGCAGTTTGTTGAGGGATTTTCTAGAATTGGCCATCCTATTAATTCTCTTCAGAGGAAAGGAAAGAAGTTTGTTTGGATAGAGCATTGTCAGTTGGCTTTTCAGACACTTAAAGAAAAGTTGACTAAAGCACCTATACTGATTGTTCCTGATCCTACTAAGGACTTTGTGGTTTGCACAAATGCATCCTTAGAGGGTTTGGGAGTAGTTTTGATGCAAGATGGGCATGTGATTGCTTATGAGTCTCGCAAACTCAAATATCATGAATTAAACTATCCCACTCATGATTTAGAACTGGCTGTAGTAGTGCATGCATTAGTTCGGTGGAGGCATTTCCTATTAGGTCATCGTTTTGAACTTCACACTGATCACCATAGTCTGCAATACATTTTTACGCAACCTAACTTGAATGCTAGGCAGAGATGGTGGATGGAGTTCTTGTGTGAGTACAATTTTGAAGTGAAATATTTTCAAGGAAAAGAGAATGTAGTGGCTGATGCTCTTAGTCGTCATTGACATGAGATCTCTGCTACTACTCTTGAAGTAGATTTGAGAGGTCAAATATTAGCAGCACTTCCTAATGATAGATTGTATCAGGAAGTGAGGTCAGAGATTGAATCTGGTAGACCTTTAGAAGGTTGATTTGTAGGATATGTGACCCTTGAACCGGATGGTATATTACGGCATTTAGGTCATATTTATGTACCACATTTTGAGGGTCTATGTACATTAATTATGATTGAACCTCATCAAGCTTTGTATTCAGCTCATCTAGGTGTCAAGAAAATGCATGTTGATCTTCAGAAATTGTATTTCTGGCCTGGTATGAAACGTGATATTGCTAATTATGTGTCGAGATGTCTTGAATGCTAGCGAGTCAAAGCTGAGCATCAACATCCCGCTGGATTATTGCAGCCACATCTCATTCCTAAATGGAAATGGGATATTATATCCATTGACTTTATTGTTGGGTTACCTACATCATCACGTCGACATGATGCCATTATGGTAACTGTTGAACGATTGACTAAGGTAGCTCACTTTTCACCAGTACGATTATCATATAATGTTTCATCCGTAGCTAGGATATTTATGGAGGACATAGTTAGATTGCATGGGATTCCTCATAGGATTATTTTTGATAGAGATCTCGTATTTACTTCAACCCTATGGACTTCATTACAACATGCTCTAGGTACATAGTTGAACTTTAGTTCAGCGTATCATCCTCAAACTGATGGACAAATAGAAAGAGTTAACCAAATATTAGAGGATATGCTTAGGATGTATGTAATGGACCAACAATCACGTTGGGAGGATTATCTGTACTAAGTAGAATTCACTTACAACAATGGATATCAAAGTTCCATAGGTATGCCACCATTTTAGGCATTATACGGTTGTCCTTGTCGAACTCCACTAAGTTGGGATTGACTTGAGGATAGAGTGTTACTTGGACCTGAGATGCTTCGAGACATGGAGCAGCAGGTTGACCGAATTAGAGAACAATTGATAGCAGCATAGGATAGGCAAAAGAAGTATGCCAATGCAGATAGGATAGACCAACAATTTGCTGTTGGTGATAGAGTGTTTCTTTTAGTGTGACCGCGAAAGATTCCAATCTGTTATGGAAAAGGCTCTAAGCTTGTGCCTCGTTTTGTTGGGCCATTCGAGATCTTAGAGAGAATCGGTCCTATGGTGTATCGATTCGCCTTACCACCTAGTTTGTCACGTATTCATGATGTTTTTCATGTATCTTTTCTTAGACAATATCATCCTGACATTAATCATATACTTGATTGGAATGCGTTACAGGTAGAGGACAGGCAGCTGGCTTTGGAGCTTGTGGCCATTCTACAGTGTCAGACGCTCATTCTCAGGGGTCGAGACATTGATCAGGTGAGGGTCCAATGGGATCCTAGCCATGAGGCTTCTGCTACTTGGGAGGATGTGACACGCATGAGGGAACTTTATCCCTATCTGTTTGTAGGCTTTCAAGAGCAAGTCTGATCCTAGGGGGGAGGATGTAGTACCCCTCCATTTATGCTTATATTTTCTACTGTTATGTTTTCATACTGTTAGACTATGGTACTTGGTTTGGATATTTTGATCGTTGGTTTCAAGGGACAGTGGATTTATTTTGTGACATGATGATACATTGTATGGTGATATTTGATTTCTTATATGTTTTGAGATAGTGTAGAAGTTTATTTTCAGTTGATTATTCCTATGGATATGTTTTGATGTACTAACTTTTAATTAATTCATCAGTTTGATGTGATGTGTATTGGTGTGGAGAATGAAATTGCATCACTTGCTTCCGAGTGCCCTATGATGTCTGTGATTTTCTTCGTACGGTGTGCCTGTACAATGGTTTATATATATATATATATATGCATGTTATTGCTTGGTTGCAGGACTACAGGTACATGACACCGACTCCACCTGGTTACTCAGGTCTGAGCGTGTCAAGACTCAACGTGTAAGACCCCGCTTTGCATGTGAATAATACAATCTTAATTTTGTTATATACTTATAGATGCTTAGATATATTTCAGGCAATGTATAGTGTGATTTCATGAAAATGTGCTTGTATTTTATTTTGAAATGTTTTATTATCATTTCCATGGAAGTATTAGGCACTTGTAAACTATGAATGTGAATTGGAATTTTAATGAAATGGTTGCACAGTTAAATCTTATTTTAGTTACCAAATTAATGTGATATATGATTGTTGCTTATGATTTCATTGGTAATGTGTAGGAAAGAAAAGAGGTGCTAATACGAGAACACAGAACCAATGAGAACAAATTGAAAGACACCATTTTGTGCTTATGTACTTGATTTCCTTATTTTGGAGCCAAGGGAAAATAGTTGCTATGTTTATTCTTTTGGGTTGAAAGGTTATTTAATTGTGTCATGTGAGATATAAGTTGGGGTTAAGGTTTATGAACCCTTATCCAAGTGTGAATTTCGGATAGAACCTTAAGTGGGACTTTAAAGAGGGTTGTTGGTCAATTTCTTTAGTTGGGGTACAAAGATAAACCTCCTAGGGTCTATACCATAGTTGTAGGGGACAAGTGAGCATGCAATAGGGTCCCAAGGACATGATTTGACCCTTCAAAAGTCCACTTGAAAGGGAGTGACGAATTTGAGTCTTTGGGAGTTGGGAGAAGTGACTTATCACTTCCCCACCACACTCCCCAAAGTTCATTAATGAACTTGGAAAGAGCATCAAATCTCTCACATGTGTGGAGCCACCCTGTAAGGGTTGTTGGGTAGAGTGTCATAGTACATCCCCCATCTCCCCAAAAGTCTCACACATGTGTGAGAACTTGTGGGGATGTGTGTTGAAATATCAAATAAGAGAGTGACAAGTGTCTCTCTCTCATTCAGGTGAATTCAAGTTGAATTCCTATATACTTGGATGGAAAAGAGGAAATGGATGTTACCCACTTCTCCTCTTGGAGAACTATGGTAGAGATGATAGAAAGAGTGATAAGGGGAGAGGAGAGAACCTCCTTGAAAAGATAGTGACCAAGATGGCTTGGCTTGGAAAGGACAAATGAAGGAAAGAGATCAACCCCTTCTCCTACAAGAAAAGAGATAAGTTCTTAGTTTCATTTTCCCTTGTTTATTGGTTGCAAGAAGGTGACATAGTGTATGGATCATGGCTAAAAATAGAGAATAGAAAATATAGATGCATGAAAATTGTACTATGTTATTTTATCCCTTTGTAAAGATGAAATTAAATATTATTTTTTGTGGAAATGGCATGCTCTATTATTCATTATATTTGCAATTTGAAAACTGTTAATTTTAAATAAATAAAATAAATGCATGCAATTTGAATATTTAAATTTAAAATTTAAAATGAATTGAATTCATGCAAATCTTGGAAGGCAAGATTGCCGAGAAGTGGTTAATAGATATTTTGTGCTTCTCGACATGTGTGCAAGTGGCATTTATTGATTTTTGTTGAAGAATTGTTCACAAAGGTTAATTTGGATCTAGAAAAAATACAGAGGGATGCTATTCTAATTTTTCTTCACGGGAAAAATATTTGGAGCTCTGTAAAACTCTTTGTATAGGTTTTTTGGTATTTTGTTGCAAATTTGTGGAAAATCTCTGGTTGTTACTTGTTTTTTTTGTTTCTTAGGAAAAGATTATGGAAGCTACAGGCAAAGCTCTTCACCAGTAAGCAAAGGAAAATAGTTATTCTTCTTGTAAATTTTATTTTGTTGTTTTTTTTAAAGGGAATGCTTCTAAAAAGAAATTAGTTTAATATAAATCCTTGTATTTCTCGCACAAAAATTGTTCTTTGTACTTTGTTTTCTGAAGATTTGATGGATTCAGAATACCTCGATAGTATAATTTTTGTAGAAAGTATTTAAATTTTTTATGAGGGAAATTACTTGTTGAAAAGGAAATTGAATCTACTGGGAATGATTTGCGATTTAATTGGTAATTTTTGTGCGTGTTCTTCTTGAAAACCCTGTAGAAATTTTATTGTTTCCTCAATTACCCCATTGTAATGCTGTTGATAAACCCTTTGAAATTTCCTGATAACCCTATGGAATTATATATATACATATATTTATACATATATGTTATTATATATATATATATAATTATAAATTGAATTGTGAAAGGTTCTTGTTATTTATATTAAAATTTGAGTTTATACGCTGTACAGGTGAAATTCATTATTGAATTTTTTCTTTAAAAATATATATAAAAAATCGTGTTTCTTTTAATGGTCGCCGTATGGCGAAACGTGTTAGAATGTTAAAAAAATTTAAAAAAAATAAAATAAATTTCAATGTATTGGGGAGGGCCAAAACCCTCCCCCATTTTTCTTAAGGCTGGGCACAGCTGCCATGGCTACGCACAACAACCAGCGGCTACTGGGTGCAGCCCTGCCAATGGTTGCGTCCTCCCCAAAGGGAGGCCGCGGCTGGGCTACAGGCTCCGGCTAGGCTATGAACTCTTAACCTTCATTACCGTTTAAAAATTCAATGCGATTCTTTTTAAAAGTTATATATATATATAAATTCAAATTTCATTTTAAAGTTTCATTTATATATATATATATGAATATGATTATGTATATATATTTGTTTGGAAAATGAATATAATTATCTATATTAATTTATTCTTAAAATATTTTAGAAAAATATAAATTGGTTTTATAAGTAGGATCTATTTAAAAGTAGTTTATTAAATGTTTAAATATAGACATTTAATAATTAATTCATTACTGCAAAGATATTGGTATTTAGAATAATTTGATGTTTTTCTAGTTTATATGGATTTTATTTTAGTAAAAGATTGTGAAAATGGGAATATTGTGGATTTGTTGTTCAAAATAAAGAGAAGTTAAATTATACCTTAGAAGATTAAATTTTATACTTTGAACTATTTCCTGATTGGATTTAGTAAATCCGAATGGTAGACATTTATTTCTTTTAATTTGCTCTATTAAGAGTTTCTTGTTGGACAAATTGGGAATTGTAATAAATGTTCAAGTCTTCCAGACTAATTGTTAAAATGGGGATTGTGATTGTTAAAGTTAAAATTCTTGAGTTAGCTAAGGTTGTGTACTTGGTATTTGTGTGGTGTTTAGACACCTGGTTGTATGAACATAATCGTTGTTGTTCATTTTGAAAAGTGTAAAAATTCTAGTTGAATTTCTGTACACCTTATAAACCTTAGTCAAGAAAACTTAGATTCCTTTGTTATGTTTAGGGGAGTGGCTTTTTGTAAGGGCCGACACACAGAGTGGTGTCAGGGTAACTTACAAAGAGTTAGTAAGTTAGTGATAACTAAATGACACAATAGTTAGATTAAAATCCTTAACAAGATGTTATTCCTTACTTATTGACTCTTGAGCTAGTTCAGTCTTGAGTATAAGATGAGAAGGCCTAGAATGGAAAATTGGTGTCTTGTTTCTTCAGAAGACATTCAATTCTGCAATGATTAGCAATGGGGTCGGGTTTCATAAGAGGTTACTAGGGTAACCCAAGGTTGGGGGCCGAAACCTAGAAAAAAACACCAGGGTAACTTTTACAATATTATGACGACACTCCACCTAAAGTAACAGTCTACCTTGTGTACTTAGTACATTCAATTGTCTAAAATCTAGAAGCAATGTAACCATCAGTCAGTTATGTACTTGTGTCTAGGGCTAGTAGATTAAATCTAGATAACCTTATTACTATCTCCTAGCATAGGGGGTGGACCTACAGGTACCACATGATTGGGTGGAACATGCACCTTACTCCGTTGGGTCCCCATTTTGTGATCATGGCATCGAGAGCTTCATGGATGGAGAGCTCACACCTGGAAACTTATGTGTACTTCTTCATTGTAAATTGTAAATCTTGTATTTGAAAACATTCCTCAATTGTATATGAGGTGAACATTGTAAATGTAATTGTAATTATTATTGAACTACCTCATCAGATGGATGAGTAATGTATTATTTTATCAAATGCAAAATTAATATGTGCAATGCAAAATACTAAAGTCATCTATGGAAACTCAAGTAGTGTAACGTCCCGTAACTTAATGAATGTATGCAAACTAATTAACTTAATATTAATACTTTACACCTTTATACACAATTGCAACATTCTTTAAGTTATTAAGACGAGGCATTACAAAAAACACACATGATGCAAGAATACCTTGATATGATGCTTCAATCTTGATGATGACTCTAAATGCTTGATGAATTGCTCTTGAATGCTCTTGTGAATTTAGTTATGCTATGATGAATTCTCTCACAGAAGTCTTGTATGAAAAATGAATGAAGAAACCTTTTTTTAATACTTATATATGCTTAATATCTCGAAATTACACCACAATAAGTTGACATATGAAATCATTAATCAAAGGAGGGTAAAGATTATGTGTAGGATCATGATGGGACAAAAAGTGGCGATATGATGGGCATGTGTAGGGTATGTGGCTAACGAATTTTTTTACCAAAAATTCATGAAACCAAAAAGGTTTTTAAAGGAGATTCTCAACTTTCCACCAATATAAATTATTCTTTACTTTGAATTTAATAAATAATTATTATTCTTTTTCTATTTGAATTACAACTAAAGTCATGATTGATAGGTTGATTGAAAAACATCTATATTTTTCAAATGGTATCACATTTTTTGAATCCAAAATATGTGTAGCATTCTATGCTTTGCATGCTATAGGATTAAAAAATAAATTTAATTTCATGAAGTTTTGACCAAGTTAAGGTGGTCAAAAATACAAGTTTTTTATATTTTTTAAAAGTTGTATTAAAAAATTCATAATTAATTATTTACTTGAAAAAAATTACAAAAAGATATGCATCACATTTGTACATAAGTCCTCTACTTATATCTAAAATCTTATAAAAAAAATAATTATTATTTTATTGTGGTTAGGGTGGTCAAACAGACACCTACTTCTTATGTTTTCCCTAAAATTTAAATACTACTACATTGAAATTTCAAATTCTCATCACATATTTTTTTTTAAATAAACCTAGTAGTTTAGAAACTACATTCAATTTCTATAGATTCTATTCTTATATATTTTTGAAATAATATAAATAAATTATTCAAATTTTTACGTCAAGTTGCCTAACTCTGATTTTTCTAAATTTTTTGCCACCTAAGAGCCTATTTTTTCCATGATGATCCTCCACATACCCTAAATTATGCCCAAATTTGAAATTAAATCCTGAAGAAACCTTAAGGGGGACTAAGACGCCCTAAGTGGTACCTTAGTCCTAAGGCATGAAACTCAAGGCACAAACTCCAAAAAGGGGGAACTTTAAGGCACATTTAAAATTAGGGTCCCAAGACCTTTGGAGGACAAAGATGCCCTAGGTGGCATCTTAGTCCCAACCCAAAAATTAGGGACACACAACTAGAATCATTAAATTTTCATTTCCCCTTTGAGGTTTTTTAGGATTAGCCATAAAAAGATATAATTCATTAGGCTTGTGGATGCAAAATATGACCAAATAAATAGGGATAAATAAATCAAGGCAGGCCCAAACAAGTGTGAAAATGCAAGGGTATGCATTTTCCTACACTACAAATAGTTGTGCCAATAGGTCTTGTAATGCCCCGCCACACAACCCTAGAGGAAGTTGCAATTCACTACTTAAATGGACCAATTTTTTTTTTATTTATTTTTTTAAGTACAAATAACATGTAATATGAATACACATTGCCAACAACCTCTAAGGCCACGAGACAAAGATTACTCTAGAACCCAAACAACAACAAACATTAATATAAACTGAAACATTAATCACTTAAGGAAATGAGACAACATACATTCCATACAAGATAACTTACAACGGAGGATAAGAAATACCAAAAGATTTCTATTAACAATATTTAAACAATAAGATTACAACACTCATTCCCTGAATGAGGTAAATCCAAAAGTCATGATTACACTTTACAAATTCCACCTCGATAACAAATGAGGGGTAATAAAATACAATAAGAGCTGAAAGAATGAAGTGTGAGAAGAATCTAATTCCCACGAGCTCTCCAAAAGGAAAACATGATCACACGAACATGAAGAAGAACCAATGGATTTAAGCACGCCACCCGACCACGTGGAATCCAAAAGGTTCCACTCCCTCTGTGCTAGGAGATAGTAACCATGAATTCCTACCCAAGATCATCTACCACTAGACACGATTCACACAAAGGTGAAACAAAATGAATACAAGACCTCATCACAAGACTAAACGGTCAAACATACAACTCTAGGTACGACTCACACAAAACTGCCTTAGGTTACATTGCTTCCAGACATAGAATAGATCAAGAGGATCACATAAAACATATACAAACTACTGACTTAGGAAGAGTGTCATCGCATAGTTCGTCAAGGGATATCCTCTGGGAATCTTCCGAGGCCTCGGCCCCCACTACACGGGTTATCCTGGTAGCCTCTACTGCATTCCCGGCACCCACGCTTACTCATGCAGAACCAAATACCTCTCGTGAAGATGAGATAGATGATCTTTCCATTCTAGGCCTTCCCGTCTCATCCCAAGTCTACAACAAGCCCTTGGGTCCATGAGCGAGGCATACTTAATCTTATTTAATGTTTGATACATCCTAAACTTCTAAAAGTTTATTTAGTTATCACTGAATTAACCAACTTGCAAAGGGTTATCCTAGTGCCACTTTGTGCGCCGGCGCCCATTTGCAAGCCACTCTCCTAAGACAACACACATGGTCATAATCACAAAAGGTGACCAAATAACACAACCTCTCCAATCCAAGGAGGCACAAGACAAGAAAACTCATTCCAAACACTAGAGGAAAACAAGGTTAAAACCCTCTCCACACACTAGAGGAAAGCAAAAAACAAACCCACTCCAAACATAGGAGGAAACCAAATACAAAAACCCACTCCTATTTCAAAGGAGGTACAAATTACAAAACCCGAACGTGAAAACCGAGTGAAATGACTTGGTGACACATGCACATTTCCCAAGGCACATCAAAATTGACTCACGTACCACAATCCCAAACCAATACATGAACTCTGATCTGGAAGACTTCAACATTGACTCTATTCTCCCAACATTGAGGACAAACGTTAGAACACTACAAGCATTCCGGACAGTTAAGTAAACTAATGTTCGGGTTTCCTAAACCTAGTCAAACACAGTTACATGACTTGCATTTATCAAACAATCGAACCCATTTCTTTTCACGATAAGAAATATGCAAAGAACATATCACATACTCAAAATTTCATATACTAAAACCCAGACATTTAATAGATAACATCATTGAAATGAAATAGACCAATCAATCACTCTATGACTCACAATCATGTACTGTAAATAAAAATTACTGGATTAACGAAACATTTCGATTAAATAGTAAGCCCTTCCTTTCTCTAAGTTTTGCCATTATATTCTATAATTAAAACATCTTAGTAATAACATTTAGATCAACAAATCAATCTTCAAATTCAACACAATCATTAAATAAATCAACTAAAACTCATTTCTACTTGAACACAATATATTCCAATCAATTATACTAAAAGTAAATGCACATATCATTTTTCCGACATTAAAGAATTTAAGTCCAATAATACAACTCTACTTGGTCAATCTATAATTAATCAAAATCAAATTTTTAGTAAATCCACATTTGACAAATACAATTCTTTGATTTAAATACATCATTCATTTATCCTAAGCTCTTCAATTTTGTTCCATAGTTAAAGACCATAACCATCTATGTGAACTAAGACATTCATTAACCCTAAGTTTCTCAATTGACTTCTTTACTTAGAACGTTTTGCTAAAAAGACATCTAGAGAAAATAAATTAATCTTGAATTCAAATTCGCATCGACGATTTAACTAAATGTTACTCAAATCACCTAATCTATATTACCACCTGGATTAAATAAATAAATTAGACGAATTCAATATTCTACAAATGATCAACATCAGCTTTCATTTCTTGTTACTAATGCGATAATCATCCTAGAGTAAGTTCTAAAAAGTTCTAACTTCCAGATATTCAATTATCATTTAAACGTGTACCCCTAAATATCATTATAAAGTTCCATGATTTCTCAATTAAAACCGAATTTGAATCAATTTTATTAGTTAAGAGAGTACCATTTATTACAACTTAATGGCAAAATCAACCCTACATGATTGTTTAAAAACAATTCTTTTAAAATTACGACTACTCATTAAAATATAATTTTCTTCGATTATTATAATCACATAATCACTTTAAAATTTCCAGTTACTATTTACCATCATTATAATATGCCAAATAAATATTATGCCCAATAAAATATTAATTAAATAAACTATTATTTTATTTGCATAAAATAAATAAATTATTAAAGTTTAAATTTAAATCCCATTTAAAAAAATTTCATATATCATAACTTATTTAATTAAATTATTATATATATATATATTAATAATATATAAATATATATACATATAATATTATAATATTAAGATAATTGTATTATATTTATATATTATAAAATACACATATAAATTTACACATTTAAATAACAAATAAACATTAATCGAACTTTTAAAACTTTTAACCATAAGTTTTTTTTGTTTTACAAAGGGCCGAAGCCCTAAAAACACAGTCCCCTGCCTCCCGTGGGCAGCAGGGCTGTGTGCTCTTCCCACCGCCCGTCGCCACCCACGGTGGCGGGGTTGTGTGCAAAGCACACAGCATCCGTCGCCCACGGCGGCGAAACTGTGTGCTTTGCACATAGTGACCGTCGCCTACGGGCGGCGGGGCTGTGTGCCAAGCAGACAGTGCCGGCGCTCGACGACGGCGATAGCAGCTACAGTGGTGGTGGGGGTTAGTCTGCCCACCCCACCAAAAATAAAATTTATTTTTTTTTTTATAAAAAAAAATTTCGCCCACTAAAAAAAAAATGAAACCAGACAAAATAAATTAAAAAAAACAAACCCTGCGTCTGGTAAAACTAGAACGGAGTTTTTTCACAGTCATTTAAAAAAAAACAATCTCTCATATGCATAAGGTTGTATGCAAAATTATATAAATGGTCATTTATAAACAAACATATCATCCCACAGCCCTAATTGGGCAAATTTTTCTTGAGGAAAGATTGAGGAGGAAGATTTGAACAATTGACATGATGAATTTTTGGGTTTTATTTTCCAAAACAACCAAGAAATTAAATTTCTTCAATTGAAACTTTCTAAGTTCCTATTATCAAATCTAACTAGAGATTTAACAAATTTGACAGCTTTTCCTTTGGATCTTCAAAGAATCTAAAGCTAAAGTTTTCAACCAAGCAAAATGAGAAGAGGGAGAGGAGAGAAAATGATAGTACCTTGTGTTTTCTCCAAATTTGGGAAGCTTTCCACCATGGAGAATTCCAAGCCCTCCTTCATGATTTCAAGCAAAAACCATAGCCCCCAAATTTTTCCAAAAAATTCTAAGCATAAGAAAAATCATCCTCTATTTCATTTCAAACAAAAGAGTTTTATTCCATTTTTATTTTTTTTTGGTCAAAGAAAACCCTAAATTTTCCACTATCTCATTTTCTTTAATTCAAAATCCCATTTCCTCCTTTTAATTCATTAAAAAGGCTTTCTATTTTTATTTTTATTTTTTTTAAATTTTAAAACACTTTTTTTTTAAAATTTCAAGTATAATTCTCATGTAAAATTTATAATTTTCATTTAAATCAACTCTCAAAAGTGATTTCCATTTTCCTTTGTAATTTGAATCTAATTATTCTATAAGGACAATATAATTCCTTTATTCAAATTTATTCATTAATAACCAAATCAATTTATAACACAATCTAATCAATTAAATAATTCAATTCCTTAGTAACTAAAGAATTATTTAATTAATTTAAATCCAATTGACAAACAAGATAAATTGCATATAATTATCGAAACTAAATGAATTAAATCATCCTTTGGACTATATCCACTATTAATCTAATTAATTAATAACCCAATTATCATTTTATTGATTTCATCAAATAAATCAATAAAATAAAGCACATTTCAACCTTTCCACGAAACACATTTACTCATCAATTAAACTACGCAAGTCATTTAATAAACTTTAAACTTGAAATTAAATAAACACTCAAGGGGAAACTGACCAAGTTAAAACAACTGACCCCGACGACAACCCGAAAACACGCTATGACTAGGGTGACGACTTGGTTCGGAAATCCTAGCTACTATCTCCCAATCAATTACCGTTGGTAAATTGACACGCTCACACCTGTGAAACCAGGTGGAGTCGATGTCATGTACTTGCAAACCTGCAACCAAGAACATGTCGAACGTGCAAAATATATATGTACATTATAATCAAACACACCGTGAAGAGGAAATCTCAGAATTGTAGGGCGCTCGCAAGCGAGTGATACAATCCGCCCCTTTCACCAATACAGTATGTCTAACTAAGGCATCTAACAACAATGATATGATCGATAGCATGAAACATCACTTAATCAGATGTAATACCCATCTGTGTCGGTTGTTCTGAACTTTTGTGTGTGCTTCATTGGTTACGGTGTTATTTGATTGTGTGGAAAATATAATATGTTAGTAATCATGTTTAAATAATTAATTAAATCATAAGTGATTTGCAAAGTTATTTAAAATATGATTAGAAATTAAAATCAGAATCAATTAAGTTAATCAAATGATTTAGAACAAATGATCAAATCAAACCAATTCGTTAAAAGTAAAAGTGATATTATTAGATAAATTGATTTAAATTATTGAAGTTAATAATAATTATGAACAAATAATCTTGAAAAGATAATTATTTTGGATACTTATTTAGAATCTTGCAAATAGTTGATTTTAATTATTTTAATGTGGAAGTAATTAATTAATAATGTATTGTGGAGATAATGAATATATCTATTCAAATAAAAGTTCAATTTTGAGGATTTAAATTTATTTAATTTTTAATCAAATGCATGATAAAAGAAAAATGAAATGTAATGCTTGAAAAGGCAACAAAAGGAATTAAAGGGATTAAATATTATTTGGATTTATTTCTTGAGTTGTGACTTTTGGTTTTCAGTGGAGAATATGAAGAATAAATAAATAAAAAGCTCAATCTTCTGTGGATTCGATTGGATTTGAATTTTATTTTATTTTAATTTTTAAAAAGAAGTGACTTTTGGCATTCGCATGAAGAGGAAACAGAAGAGGCTTCTTGTGTGAGATTTTATTTATTTTTGGATTGGAAAGAGATGGCATTCTCTTTCCAACAGTTTTTGGGGAGAAATTTGGCAGTAAAAATTTATGTTATAGTATTGCATTGTTTTTATTATTCGGAGAATTCATTGAGGAAGAGGATTGGAGTTGAAGGGAGGATTTTGTAGCTGCTGCTGGAAACATTCGTTGGAGGAGGATTGGATTGGCAAAATAAATAGAGCTTCTACATATCTTCTTCAACCGTAGGATGTCAGGTTCCTCACTTATTTATTTGATGTAGCATTAAATCAAATAGCAATTGTTTGGAATTGTTTCGCTGTGTATGAAATTTTCTTTTGGGAATTGGGATTGCTGTTTGTTAAAATGAAATTTGGTGGGGTTCTTGACTGTCAATTATTAGATTGAAATTCTCTGGGAGTTCGGGACTGTTGTTTATTTTAAATGAAATTAATTGTTGGATTTGTACTGTTGTTCATTATAATATAACTAAGATGAGAATTTTGGAAAAGAACCAGTAGGACTGTAGTTTTGTCTAGAAAATATAATTAATCATCTTAAGAATAATCTTTTACTGGGAAAACTAGGTTGTGTATATTCTTGTTTATATTTAATCATATACAAAAAAAATAAAATTATTCACTGGTTATTTTGGTTCCTGATTTCGAAATGTCCAGTTTTATATATAGGTTATATATATATATATGTAATAGATATATATGATTATTTATACTTGTGAAAATAGTGAATGAAAATTAAAATTCATTGAATTTCGTTACTTTTCCGTAGCACTGTGCATTGTATTAAAGTTTGGGTTTATATTTATATATATATTGGGGCTGTGTGGTGGTTCGGCCACAGTCGTACCCACCACACCACCGTGGGTACCGTGTGACAGTCTGCGGACTGTCCACGACAGTCCGAAGGACTGCCGTGAGCAGTCCGTAGACTGCCCACGGCCGGGGCGTTTATCCCTGCAGTTTCCTTATGGTTTAAACTTTCCATTCAAAATTTTATATGTTGTTTGATTTTGGAAAATGCAAATTCTATATTTTTATTATTATGCGGATTTTATTTTTATAAATATACGTATATATATATATATATTTTAATTCATTTATTTAGAGTCCTCTGATTTAACTGTTGCAGTATTATTTAAATTTGTTAAAATATATATATATTCTGTTTCTATTTCTGTTTAAAATAAAGCAGAATCTGTTTATAATGGAAATAATAATAATAAAGAAAGAAATCTGGTTGTTGTTATTGATTTATTAAATTACAATTTTGAGAGGACGATTTAGTAGAAAAATCAATTGACAGCATTATTTATTTAATTCTCGTTTTAGTGTGAATATTCTAGAAGTGGAATTTAATTTTAGAATTGAATAAGTTATCTTTTGTTCTTATTTTGTGAAGTTGTAGTCTTGTAGTTTGGTTGAATTTTTAGAACAGATCTTTTTTCTTTTTATATTTCCTCCCTCAAAATGAATTAAAATATATAAAGATGTAGTGGTTTTTAAAAGGTAATTATTGTGTGTAAATTTATTTAGATAGATTTAAGATTTAAAAGTGGTAAGTTCTAATACGTAGTTTAAGCATTTAGAGTATTGTTATTACTATCATTTTAAGTATAACAAATGGTCTTAAGTGGTTGGCGCAATTACTTTAAATATTGGAATTGAGTATTAAATAGTGAGATGAGGGGTAGTGGAAATAATGTTTAAATTAATGTTTTGAACATAAGTAGTTATGAATGTTAATAAGTTAAATACCCAACTATTTAGTAGTTTTCATTTATTGCTCATTGAAAGGGGAAATTTAAATGTATGGGAATAATTAGAGATTGATTAGGGTATTCTCGAATTGGCTAGTTTACTGGTAAAATGGGATTTTAATCTTTTTGAAAATTGACTTCCTTTATATTCATTAAATGGTTGAATTGCAAGCTCTCTTTATGGATAAGTCTTTTAGAATACTTGTGATGATTATCATGAATTGTTTTAGTTAATTGAGTAATTTCGTTGGGGAAGTTGTAAAGTTATTTGGTTCTGGTTGTTAATTGATGGGTTATTAAATATTGCTCTTGTTTGAATCTTTGGTTGTTGATTATTATGCGAAGTGATGTGTGGTTGAGTATTTAAGGTGTTCTTAAATTTGGTGCCTTGGATGCCTGGTTGAATGCTTTTACCTTTGATTGTTGAAGGATGGTTCCATGTTGGTGTGAATTCCTTTGGAGGTTAGTTTTGATTTAAGGAATCCTTTGTCATTTAAATTTGTGTTATAATGTAATTGGGAACTTGTATTTTTGTTGATGAATTGTGGGAGGTTGATCTTCTTGGATTTCTGATTTATATTGTATCAAAGTTGTTTATGTGGTTTGGATGGGGTGGTTGATCTTATTTTAATATATTCACTCATTATATTTGAATTGAAATTGATCTGGTGGCCTTGCAATTATTGTTGTCATTGCTATGTTGTTGTTTTTATGAAAGTGGTTTGTGTACCATCATAAGGGGGTTCTAGTGAGGAGAAAATTGAGGTCTCCCATGGAATGCCTAGTTGGTGGCTTTTGGTTTTATTAAGTGATTTTGTTTAAAGGTTGATTTTCTTTTGCGTTCCCTATTTGAGGTAACACCATTGTTGATTTGTGGATGGTTCTTGATGAATCTTCCCTTTTTATGGATTTTCTGAGTTACTCTCTTATTTGAGGAAATTTTATACTTGTGTCGGATTTATTGGAGAAATACTCATGTTGCTTCACTTTACCTTCGTTTATGGGTTTTCATTCTTTTGGCTTCCAGAGGCTTGAGATGATTGATAATTGATGTTCTCTCTCTTTATGGGCCCTTGATGTGGCAAGTGTTTTGGTTTCATGATTTTAAAAGGGTTGTACAGAATTTGTTGAGACTTGGAAATTGTATTTATATCGAGATGGGTAATGCCTCGCATGTTTCTCAGTTGTGATCTAATATTCTTATTTTGATGGTACAACCCTTGGATTTTATGTTGTTGGGTCTCTAGGGAGAGTGGCTCCTCGTGGGGGCCGGCGCCCCGTTTAAGGGGAAGAGCTTAGGATAACCCACGAGTGAGTTAGTAAACAAGTGAAAACCTAATAATTAACTTAGGAGGGTTGGGTAGTAATATCATTATAAGATTAATAAAATGGATGCCTCGTCTTCATTAGTGCTTTCACAGACTAATGGAAGGTTGAGAAGGCCATGGTTGGCAAGGTCATGACCTCGTCTTCACGAGAGGTCTACGGATCCGCATGAGTCACCCTATGGACCGGCGCCTCCAGTTGGGAGGAAGAGCACATGACAGCCATAGATGGGACCGGTACCTCCAGTTGGGGAGGAAGAGCATAGGACAGCCCATGTAGGACTATGCGATGACACTCTCCCCTAGTTTCCCATGTGTTTTACTTTATTTTGTTCCTCTGGAAGTGGGTTATGGGAGTTTTTTTAGATTGTTGTTTGAATTGATCTAAATTGATTTATGATTATTGTTTTAATATATCTTTAGTATGTTTTGTGGTCTTGTATGATCTCATTTATATTTGATTTATGATCTTGTATCTTATGATACTGTGTTATGATGTTATTGTGTTGTTTAATTGCAATTTGGAATTGTATTATGTTTAGTTGATTTGGAAGTGTTTCATGATCATCCTTTGGTTACTTGTTACGGGTCATTGCTTTGATTTATGTGATGAGATGTATGATTTTAAGTTATTTTAATGACTCTTGGTTGTTGTTGATTATGTCTTTGTAATCCTTGAGTTTTATGATACTTTTGTATGTTGTGGAATCTTGTGGTTTCCGTGTTTGGATGTTCTTGGTTGAGGACTCTTCTTGTTAGCTCCTAGCACAGGGGGTGGGTCTTCGGACTCACATGGTCGGGTGGAACGTGCTAAGCACCCCATTGGGTCCCCAGTCAAGGATCGAGAGGTGCGGATTGGTGCGGTTGCAGCGAATCCAGAGTTGTATCCATCTTGGAGCTAGTTTTCATCTGTTTATTTGTATTATGTTATCTTATGTATGGTTTCCATTTATGTTTGGAAACACTCTTGTATCATTGTACCTATAGAACATTGTACTGTAATGTAATGTTAACTCGGTGTGGTTATTGGCCATGGTAGTTGTTATTCATTGGGTTGAGTTAATTATTTATATGTTGTATTTATGTACTCAAATGGTTTCTTATCAATGTTTATCATGTATTTGTTATAATTGTTAATGTTTATTTTGGTTATGGATTATATCTTTGGATTTTATTCTTTATTGTTGTTGTGTGGATCTCAATCTCGTAATGAATCTTCGTGTACCCCAAAGGATGTATGTGTTAATAAATCTTCTTAAAATGAAATTCACATCATGACTTAATGCGTATTACATGTATGTTACGTGTACTTTAAAAAAAAAAATTGTGCTATAATTTTTATGTAATTGTCCTTTGGGGTTCGCACGGTGGGGCGTTACATCAGATATCCTCTAAATTATTCTAAAACATGTCATTAAGATACATCAAAATAAGATAACATCACATCAACATATAGCTTCCATGTTGTTTAACAATCACGATCACAAGTACTCAAGTTCAAAATTCTAAGCATGTTCAAACACCAACGTCACATTACGATATAACATGCGCATCACCAAACAGTTCATAATCAAGCAAGCACTAAGTTCACAGTCACATCAAGCATAATCAAACATTACCAAGAAAGCAGTGTCGATCCAAATGTCCAAAACGGAGGGGTGTTACATCCTCCCCCCCAAGGGTTAGGCTTACTCCTAGAAGCCTACAAGAAAGAATAGGAATAGAACTCCTTCAAAGTCAACTAACACACTATCAACCTATACATTCAATATGGTGAAGCATCCCACCATCAAACCTCTAAATCAAACAATCATGGATTAACATACATAGTGCTTTATGCACCAATACACATCATCAAAAATCATCATAGAACCACACCCAATATAAGATCATTTCAATGTTTACTCAGGGCCAGGTATGCAACATTATCATTTCAATGTTCATCTAACTTTTGCATTTTGAATCTAGGTACAATAGTTTAACGTCTATATGATCTCTTAAGTCTTAACAATAAAGTTGGGGACTATAGGTCTCACCAACAACATATGCACCTATAATGCAATTATCTTTAACATGCAGTTGTTTCACTAGTTTCACCTCTCTAAACTTTTATTTGCTGCAAAATGATTTCTCTATTCGTACTATACATTTTCCATAGTTTATGAATGCAACTTGGGGACTTAGGTCCTTTACCCAAGGTTCAATCTAATAAAACAAACATTCATGAATACAAAAACATTTCTCAGAAGACGCAACATATCCCACTCATTTAAGGACAAACATCTTCGTTAACCCAATAGAAAGAGAGAGAAGACAAGATATTCACAGTTCTAACATAGGTATGAATATAATCATGGTTTCATAATCACACACGCACTTCCACACATTGCATCAACCATATGAGAGCATGCACAAATCTCTATAACTAATCAACATATTCATTCATTTCCTATTGCACATTTCATAGTTCATTAATCAATATAACATGCAAAAGAAACTTCGACACCACATAAGGGTCAATCAAGCAATCACTCACACAAAAGGTAAGGCACAAGAGAACACGCATCAGATACTTGCATGAAGAAGGAAACATCAAGACTCCAAAAGAGGATACACACCCAAGGAATTCCTTGATACCCTCAAGGTCAAATAGAGCTTCTAAAATAGGAGCATCAATCCTCCACAACATAAGACAAGGTTGGAAAATTCCACCCTCTAAGATGCCATACTAAGGCACACAAGGCAAGAGGTCCTATGACTATCTCGCCCCAACAAGTACTTGGGACACACCCGAACAACACATTACAATCCACACTCAAGAACCACTCAAGGGTCACCTCCTTTATACAACAAAAGTACATCAAAAAGGAGATCAATCACAACACAATTCTTGGTAGGTTCGCGACCTAACCAGTTCTCACAAAGCATTCACCAACAAAACATGCAAAGGGAAGAAATGATCAACAAAACTGGTTGTCTTCCGCCACACACATAACACACCCAAAACACACACTACACAACTGTCCATAATGCATTCTTCCAATAGGAAGGATATCGGTGCATTGTGCACTACACCGAGGATACTATCCTTCCCACTAGTTTCCTGCACCATTGGACCTATACCACTTAACGACAACTTCTGGGCAGACAAGAGAAATCAACCCAAAAGAAAAACAACACGACAGAGAAAAATAACTAGGTCAATACAATGGGCTCATAGTGCCCAGAGTATAAACCTACAAAACTTACAACATAGTGGGTCCAACATAATCCCAGAGTTCCCAATGTTTAAATCCTGCTCTGATACCATGTGTAATTCCCCGCCACGCAACCCTAGAGGAAGTTGCAATTCACTACTTAAATGGACCAATTTTTATTTATTTATTTATTTTTTTAAGTACAAATAACATGTAATATGAATACACATTGCCAACAACCTCTAAGGCCATGAGAGAAAGATTACTCTAGAACCCAAACAACAACAAACATTAATATAAACCGAAACATTAATCACTTAAGGAAATGAGACAACATACATTCCATACAAGATAACTTCCAACGGAGGATAAGAAATACCAAAAGATTTCTATTAACAATATTTAAACAATAAGATTACAACACTCATTCCCTGAATGAGGTAAATCCAAAAGTCATGATTACACTTTACAAATTCCACCTCGATAACAAATGAGGGGTAATAAAATACAATAAGAGCTAAAAGAATGAAGTGTGAGAAGAATCTGATTCCCACGAGCTCTCCAAAAGGAAAACATGATCACACGAACATGAAGAAGAACCAACGGAGTTAAACATGCCACGCGACCACGTGGAATCCAAAAGGTTCCACTCCCTCCGTGCTAGGAGATAGTAACCAGGAATTCCTACCCAAGACCATCTACCACTAGAAACGAGTCACACAAAGGTGAAACAAAATGAATACAAGACCTCATCACAAGACTGAACGGTCAAACGTACAACTCTAGGTACGACTCACACAAAATTGCCTTAGGTTACATTGCTTCCAGACATAGAATAGATCAAGAGGATCACATAAAACATATACAAACTGCTGACTTAGGAAGAGTGTCATCGCATAGTTTGTCAAGGGATATCCTCTGGGAATCTTCCTAGGCCCCGGCCCCCACTACACGGGTTATCCTGGTAGCCTCTACCGCATTCCCGGCACCCACGCTTACTCATGCGGAACCAAATACCTCTCATGAAGATGAGATAGATGATCTTTCCATTCGAGGCATTCCTGTCTCATCCCAAGTCTACAACAAGCCCTTGGGTCCATGAGCGAGGCATACTTAATCTTATTTAATGTTTGATACATCCTAAACTTCTAAAAGTTTATTTAGTTATCACTGAATTAACCAACTTGCAAAGGGTTATCCTGGTGCCACTTTGTGCGCCGGCACCCATTTGCAAGCCACTCTCCTAAGACAACACACATGGTCATAATCACAAAAGGTGACCAAATAACACGACCTCTCCAACCCAAGGAGGCACAAGACAAGAAAACTCACTCCAAACACTAGAGGAAAACAAGGTTAAAACCCTCTCCACACACTAGAGGAAAGCAAAAAACAAACCCACTCCAAACATAGGAGGAAACCAAATACAGAAACCCACTCTTATTTCAAAGGAGGTACAAATTACAAAACCCGAATGTGAAAACCGAGTGAAACGACTTGGTGACACATGCACATTTCCCAAGGCACATCAAAATTGACTCACGTACCATAATCCCAAACCAATACATGAACTCTGATCTGGAAGACTTCAACATTGACTCTATTCTCCCAACATTGAGGACGAACATTATAACACTACAAGAATTCCGGACAGTTAAGTAAACTAATGTTTGGGTTTCCTAAACCTAGTCAAACACAATTACATGACTTGCATTTATCAAACAATCGAACCCATTTCTTTTCACGACAAGAAATATGCAAAGAACATATCACATACTCAAAATTTCATATACTAAAACCCAAACATTTAATAGATAACATCATTGAAATGAAATAGACCAATCAATCACTCTATGACTCACAATCATGTACTGTAAATAAAAATTACTGGATTAACCAAACATTTCGATTAAATAGTAAGCCCTTCCTTTCTCTAAGTTTTGCCATTATATTCTATAATTAAAACATCTTAATAATAACATTTAGATCAAAAAATCAATCTTCAAATTCAACACAATCATTAAATAAATCAACTAAAACTCATTTCTACTTGAACACAATATATTCCAATCAATTATACTAAAAGTAAATGCACATATCATTTTTCCGACATTAAAGAATTTAAGTCCAATAATACAACTCTACTTGGTCAATCTATATTTAATCAAAATCAAATTTTCAGTAAATCCACATTTGACAAATACAATTCTTTGATTTAAATACATCATTCGTTTATCCTAAGCTCTTCAATTTTGTTCCATAGTTAAAGACCATAACCATCTATGTGAACTAAGACATTCATTAACCCTAAGTTTCTCAATTGACTTCTTTACTTAGAACGTTTTGCTAAAAAGACATCTAGAGAAAATAAATTAATCTTGAATTCAAATTCGCATCGACGATTTAACTAAATGTTACTCAAATCACCTAATCTATATTACCACCTGGATTAAATAAATAAATTAGACGAATTCAATATTCTACAAATGATCAACATCAGCTTTCATTTCTTGTTACTAATGCGATAATCATCCTAGAGTAAGTTCTAAAAAGTTCTAACTTCCAGATATTCAATTATCATTTAAACGTGTACCCCTAAATATCATTATAAAGTTCCATGATTTCTCAATTAAAACTGAATTTGAATCAATTTGATTAGTTAAGAGAGAACCGTTTATTACAACTTAATGGCAAAATCAACCCTACATGATTGTTTAAAAACAATTCTTTTAAAATTACGACTACTCATTAAAATATAATTTTCTTCGATTATTATAATCACATAATCACTTTAAAATTTCCATTTACTATTTACCATCATTATAATATGCCAAATAAATATTATGCCCAATAAAATATTAATTAAATAAACTATTATTTTATTTGCATAAAATAAATAAATTATTAAAGTTTAAATTTAAATCCCATTTTAAAAATTTTCATATATTATAACTTATTTAATTAAATTATTATATTTATATATATATTTTAATAATATATAAATATATATACATATAATATTATAATATTAAAATATATGTATTATATTTATATATTATAAAATACACATAAATTTACACATTTAAATAACAAATAAACATTAATCGAACTTTTAAAACTTTTAACCATAAGTTTTTTTTTGTTTTACAAAGTGCCGAAGCCCTAAAAACACAGTCCCCTGCCTCCCGTGGGCGGCAGGGCTATGTGCTCTGCCCACCGCCCGTCGCCACCGACGGCGGCGGGGTTGTGTGCAAAGCACACAGGATCCGTCGCCCACGGCGGCAGAACTGTGTGCTTCGCACACAATGACCGTCACCTACGGGCGGTGGGGCTATGTGTCGAGCACTCGGCGGCGGCGGCAATAGCTGTGGTGGTGGTGGGGGTTAGTCTACCCACCCCACCAAAAATGAATTTTTTTTTTTTTTTATAAAAACCCACTAAAAAAAATGAAACCAGACAAAATTTAAAAAAACAAACCCTACATCTGGTAAAACCAGAACGGAGTTTTTTCACAGTCATTTTAAAAAAAACAATCTCTCATATGCATAAGGTTGTATGCAAAATTATATAAATGGTCATTTATAAACAAACATATCATCCCACAGCCCTAATTGGGCAAATTTTTCTTGAGGAAAGATTGAGGAGGAAGATTTGAACAATTGACATGATGAATTTCTGGGTTTTCTTTTCCAAAACAACCAAGAAATTAAATTTCTTCAATTGAAACTTTCTAAGTTCCTATTATCAAATCTAACTAGAGATTTAACAAATTTGACAGCTTTTCCTTTGGATCTTCAAAGAATCTAAAGCTAAAGTTTTCAACCAAGCAAAATGAGAAGAGGGAGAGGAGAGAAAATGATAGTACCTTGTGTTTTCTCCAAATTTGGGAAGCTTTCCACCATGGAGAATTCCAAGCCCTCCTTCAAGATTTCAAGCAAAAACCATAGCCCCCAAATTTTTCCAAAAAATTCCAAGGATAAGAAAAATCATCCTCTATTTCATTTCAAACAAAAGAGTTTTATTCCATTTTATTTTTTTTTGGGTCAAAGAAAACCCTAAATTTTCCACTATCTCATTTTCTTTAATTCAAAAGTCCATTTCCTCCTTTTAATTCATTAAAAGGTTTTTCTAGATTTTTATTTTTATTTTATTTTAATTATAAAACACTTTTTTTTTTAAATTTCAAGTATAATTCTCATGTAAAATTTATAATTTTCATTTAAATCAACTCTCAAAAGTGATTTCCATTTTCCTTTGTAATTTGAATCTAATTATTCAATAAGGACAATATAATTCCTTTATTCAAATTTATTCATTAATAACCAAATCAATTTATAACACAATCTAATTAATTAAATAATTCAGTTCCTTAGTAACTAAAGAATTATTTAATTAATTTAAATCCAATTGACAAACAAGATAAATTGCATATAATTATCGAAACTAAATGAATTAAATCATCCTTTGGACTATATCCACTATTAATCTAATTAATTAATAACCCAATCATCATTTTATTGATTTCATCAAATAAATCAATAAAATAAAGCACATTTCAACCTTGCAACGAAACACATTTACTCATCAATTAAACTACGCAAGTCATTTAATAAACTTTAAACTTGAAATTAAATAAAAACTCAAGGGGAAACTGACCAAGTTAAAACAACTGACCCCGACGACAACCCGAAAACACGCTATGACTAGGGTGACGACTTGGTTCGGAAATCCTAGCTACTATCTCCCAATCAATTACCGTTGGTAAATTGACACGCTCACACCTGTGAAACCAGGTGGAGTCGATGTCATGTACCTGCAAACCTGCAACCAAGAACATGTCGAATGTGCAAAATATATATGTACATTATAATCAAACACGCCGTGAAGAGGAAATCTCAGAATTGTAGGGCGCTCGCAAGCGAGTGATACAATCCGCCCCTTTCACCAATACAGTATCTCTAACTGAGGCATCTAACAACAATGATATGATCGATAGCATAAAACATCACTTAATCAGATATCTTCTAAATTATTCTAAAACATGTCATTAAGATACATCAGAATAAGATAACATCACATCAACATATAGCTTCCACGTTCTTTAACAATCACAATCACAAGTACTCAAGTTCGAAATTCTAAGCATGTTCAAACACCAACGTCACATTACGATATAACATGCGCATCACCAAACAGTTCATAATCAAGCAAGCACTAAGTTCACAGTCACATCAAGCATAATCAAACATTACCAAGAAAGCAGTGCCGATCCAAATGTCCAAAACGGAGGGGTGTTACAGGTCTAGCTTTGTACCATGCCCATATGTATGTAGTTTCTCCTCCAATTCTTGTATATTTATCTCCCTTTTTTTGTCTCTTTTCTCATAACCTCCTCCAGCTATATAATTCTTTCTAGAGCTTCTTAGAGCTCCTCTTTGATATTTCTATCCTCTCAAAACATTTCCTCTATTTCTAAAAAAATTTAATTAACAACCCCTATACAATCATAGTCCTCATTATTAAGGCCATCTGTGGTTTTCTTTCCTATTTTCCTAGAAATAAATACATCCTCTGAGTCTAAATTAGAAGTGGTGGATATATACCACTTCCTCTTTGTGGGTGTATAGACATTTCTAAAGGAATTTCCCTTTATTTCTGAGTCTATTTCAAACAACATCACATCTTCTTCCTTCTATTCCTTTCCCTTTTTCTCTTATTCTACTTTTTACACACTCTCCCTCATAGCACCTTGCTTTTTCAACTGGCCTAACCTTCTAGGTCTAGTAGATGTTTCTTTCGTGTTTCCTTTTTCTTCTCAACCTTTGAAGGTGTAGAAGAACTACCCACCTTTTTCTTATTTTTTTGTGTCTTAGAGGTGGATAGAGTCTTCTTTGTTGTAGGTTGCCTAGATATTGCAAGTGATGATTTATGCATATTATGTTCCTCAGGATCACCTTGGCTATGAGTAGGTGAAGCCATAGGTGAATTAGGAGAAAATCCTCTTGTAGGTGTAGTTTGTGGTTCTAGGATTTCAAATACTATAGATGCCTCAAGTAAACTATTAATATCTTGACAACTCAAAAATTATTCTGAGGATATATGTGGGAATTGGATCATAAGGCTTCTCTTTACTAATAGGGATATTAAATAGTGATTTCATAAAGTTGTATCACTTTATTTCCTCTGGTATTCAACTTCCATCCTTTTTAGCATATTCTATAGGTAATTGGGCACATTTACTAGTCTATTATGGCTAAGGTGACTTAATAATTTGAAATGTATAGTGTATAAAAAAAAATTATGCCATCACAAGTAAGATATCTAATAACATAAGAGACATAGTTGGCCCAAACCCATGGAAGAGAAAATCTTTTTGTACATTGGCATGATGAATTTAAGTTTTCTCCTCACTCATAAAATTCTTTTCTTCTAGCCTCTACATCTACTCGAACTAGAAATTTAGCTCCAGTAGTACGAAAATGAGTGGCTTTGTCATGCTACAATGTAGTTGTGAATCTCCTTGTTATGTCATTTTCAAACTCTGTCAGCTTTAGAAAGTAATCCAATCAACCAACTCTTACAAAGATAGGAAACACCATGGAATATTCTAATATTTGTTTGTATTTATGACTCTCTTCTAATAATATCACCTCCCATTGGTGAATCACTTTACCTATACTCAATTTTCTAACCTTATAAATTCACCTTAATTTTAACTTCACCACCCTCAAAACTATTCTCTTACTCTACTATTCTCATATGCACTCTTCACTACAACTGTACTATAATTGCAACTTCCCTTCTCCTCTGTATCAATTTAATCAGCTTAAAATTGGGTTTGACTTAGCTCAGAATCACAAAATTTAGGGAATTGAAAATTGAGATTAACAAGAAAAGGTAGGTAAAATTTAGGATAGAAAGGGTTTGCATGTCATGTCTATTTGTTTGCATTTGGCTTTAGGTGGTGAAAAACAAATAAACTAGCTGATATAGAACCCTCCCCCCAACTTAAGGTTTGAAGTGACCTCACTTCAACTCATGATAGGCGAAGATATTATTAGAGAATATGGAAATAAATGTAATGAATAGATTGCATACTTAATTTAATATGGAAATACGTAATGAAATCATTTAGAAATTCAAGATAATTATGGTAATATACTTTTCATACCTATTCAAGGTGATTAACTAAACACCGCATGTGTGAGATGAATAAATGTATCCATAGGATGATTTGATGTGACAAGAAGTAATTGTAGGTGAATGAATGATAAGGTGGTGGGTAGAATGAAATTAAATAGAATGTAAAGATGATGGGTAGTGATGTGATAGTTCAAATGCTTGAAATTTGAATTGGAAATGTCAAATAAGATGAGCATGCTATGTGTACTTATTATGATAAGACTAATGTTACATGTGTGAGAAAAATGAGGTGAAAAAGGTGTCAACTACAATTAATGTGGCACCAATTTTTGAAAATTGTTGGTAAGAAGTGTTACAACTACCTTTGACATCGGGTCTCATCTGAATTGTTATAGCTCTTGTGCTATAGGTCCCTACTACTATAGTGTCCCTCTGTTTTAGTTGTGCTTGACACCGAGTAAGTTTGTTTATTGGTGAACTTAATATTTTAATAGGTTTGTGTAATCAGTTGGTTAAATTAAAATTTTCTTACAATATAATTTAAATAAATATGGAAATTAAGATAATAATATAATACAAAGTGTATGGTTATCAGTAAATAATTGAATTAAATTGCCTTGTTATAAGTAAATGTTTTATTATTAAATAATTAGGTTAATTTGTTTCATAAAAAGTGTTGTTTTATATTATTGATAACTTGTTATCATGAAAGGATAATTGTTTTTAAAATAAATCTTGGAGATAAGATCTCTGGATTGATGTTAAAGTGACAGAAAATAGAAAAAATATGGGAAAAGACCATGTGTGTGCATGCACATTTTTAAACGTTTTTTCAAATGGGAAACTTGTTTTATTATGAGATTATTGCTTGATTTTCCCTTTGAAAATCAAAATCTCTCTTGGTTTTTAATATTGATCAATTTTGTGAAAAAGGTTTTAATGAATGATTTTTGGTTCAAACAAGGGGGGGTGCTCTACAAATTAATTCTGAAAATAATATAGCTTTGTTTTGGGGCAGAATTGCACTTGAATGTGTTGACCTCTAAGTGATCAAGTTTTTGAGAGGATCTTGTGGCTGCGAATAGGTGATCTTCAGCACATTCACTCCACCATCGTGCATTGGACTCCAAGTTAATTTGTATTTTTGTTATTGTGAAGTGTGTTCCGCTTAATGAACAAAATGAATGTTTGGTTGTATGCATCTAAATGAAAATGTGAACCCTTATTTATTTTAATTTTGTAGGGAAATTTAATAAAATAAGCATTTAAATTCAATTTTCCATGTTGGTAAGCATTGTGTTGTCAAGGTAAAGACTCATTAAATTATTTGTGATCCCTATGATAGAATTAGTTTCCCTCGTTGTTGATCTATCCTAGCAAAGTATGGCTATTGAAAGGAGGCACTAAACCCATAGAAGCTAGGATTAGATGGATTTCTTGTTGAAATCTAAAGGATGTAAAATTTGAGGTGTCAATCATATATTCTTTTGACTGCACATCATACCTATTGTCATAATTCGATTTTGTTCTTATGAATGGTTCAAGATATTCTTGTATCAGAAATTGATGTTGTTCATGCCTTCTTATGTTTTCCCATTCATGTTTGGTCACTATATTTATTCTTTGATTGCTAAATCTTGTCTATCGCTCTTGGCTCAAAATTTTCTTAAGCCTTTTTCGTTGTATGTTTGTTATTGTAACGCCCTGCTAAGGGACCCGATGGAAAAACACAAAAGACATACAACATCATGCCAATAATTTTTATTTTAAAACTAAAGTGACACTAACTAATGCAATTCAACAAATTAATATAGATGACATAATTACATTAACATCATAGCATAATCATATTTTGACCTAAAAGCAACATTAATCATAGCCCACTTACAAACTTATCCACCATGTTCCCCTAACCTTGCTACAATGATACACCTACATCAACTAAGCCAATATAAATACATTTGATACACTAAAACACATACAGTCAATTCTTTGAATGTAAATTAAATTTCATACATCAAATTACATATAATAACATAATTTAATTATAAATAAACCTCATCTAACACTATGCCAATATGATTCTAATCTTAATCAATGTCATAAAAGTAGGTACATAAAAATATATCACATATACTACTAAATTAAGTTCATATGCATTTTAAATACAACATTTCTATGTTAACATTTTCATTACATAATAAACATCAATAAATATATCTTCAAGGTTACATTGACTCATTTACATTTTTATTACAAAAATGCTACAACATAAAAGATATATTCATCTAAGAGGAATATATATAATACATATTGAACACAATTTTCATGGAAATGTCACCTGCACAAAAATTCAGTTGTAGAATGAAGTGAAAGGAAAGACTCTCCCTGTTGCGCATGAATTGCGCTACATAAACCCCAATGGATGGTTCAGAAATACCACCCTACCATGTGGAACCTTGAGGCCCACTCCCTCCATGCTAGGAGACAACACTAGGCCCTACACACACACAAACAACATATACAACAAGTGGCTAACACAAAACATCCAAAGGAGACTACCTAAAATAAGAATCAACTAAAAATTACAAGGACTTTCACAAAAACTTTCAGAAACTTCTAGAGACCCAATCACATATTACAAATGGATAGGAAACTCAAAAGATAATAATTATACCACAACACATACAATGAAGTACATAACATCATTTGCACAATATTATAACATAATAGCCAATCTTCAAGTTTAGCAATTCATAATCAGGACCAACAATACATAGCCTTGGTATAAGTGATCTTTACATGGTACAAAAACCTCAACATAAGTTTTCACAAATGGGAAGGGATTATCAACATAAATACAATAACACATTCAAGAAAAAATGATACAATAAAATATAGATAAAATGATAGAACTATTTTCTCCTATACAATTTCAAAACTGAACTAATTTGTTTCTCTTGACAACAATAAATCTTCTATCCATAAAACACTCAAATCAACTCGAAATCTAAATCTATCAAAGACCCATTTCAGATTTCTCCCTCGACTACTCAGCAACGTGAGAAAAAATAAGTAAAAATGAATCAAACATTTACAAAATACAAAACTAATGACTCCCACAAAAAACCTCATTTCAGTATACCCGATTACAACTAAATGATAAAATAAGAAACTCAACAACCAGATCTTTTCCAAAATATAAAATATTAAAATTTTAATTAATTTAACCTGTAATGCCCGTTGTGCAAACCCCAGAGAACACACACATAATGCGAATAATTTTTTTTAAAAAAATAAAAGAAGTAACATGTAACAACATTAAAACCATAAACACATAACATAACACATAGCATTAATACACTTGGTTCTCTGGGGCACGCGAGGTTACATTGCAACCACAAAACCTAATAAAGATAATGAAACTAACATAACCATTTAATTTATGAAAACCATATAAAATAATACAACTGATAGCCATGATGCGAGTATGACAACATCGCACAATTACATCCATGATAAATCTTTTAACAAATCCAAATCAAACCTAACTATTACATCATTGAAATAATATTACATTACAATTTTCTTTGATACATGAATTACATTGAATTTCCCAACATGGGGATTGATACAAGAATAATGAACATAAAGTACAACTGATCACTGGGACATCTGCACTACGGAAAGCTGAGATGACAAGACACTGATGGGGAACCCAATGGGTGCGGAGCACGTTCCACCCAACCATGTGAATTACGAAGTAACTCACCCCCCGTGATCAGAGGTGACGAGGAAGTGAACCCGACCATGAAAGTCAACTGACTCAATCACAATATGATATAAAACAAGTACAACTCAAGCATGCAATGCACAACCAACGACGTACTCAAATCACATAACCAGTTAAACCAATAAACTCATCACAATAACATGAAGTACTATCACTTAACAATCATAAAACAAATTCACAAGAATTCAAAGATACATCACAAAGAGATAACATCCAGAGGAAACAATAACAAAGCACAAGGGTGTCAAGTGGAGAGTGTCATCGCATAGCTCTCATGGGATTCTCCTGGCCCTTCCTCCAACTGAGGCGCCGGCACCCATCTATGGATCTCCTGGCCCTTCCTCCTAACTGAGGCGCCCGCACCATAGGGTAGCTGATGCAGAGCCAATAGTCTCTTGTGAAGACGAGACTATGACTATGCCGACCACAGCCTTCTCAGTCTATCACTAGTCTAAGGTAGCCCTAATGCATAGCCGAGGAATCCAAAGTTTTATTATCTTGTATTGTTAAACTACCCAACCCACTAAATCTATTGTTTAGGTTATCACTTGTTTACTACTCTTCGAGGGTTATCCTGGCCCTTCCTCATCCGAGGCGCCGGCGCCCACGAATAGCCACTCTCCCTCCTATGACCCCTAACATAACTCAAAACAGGCAAGGGTTGGACCAAATCATAAAACATAATACTCGAATCCACACATGCGAGGTATAACTCCTCTCGCGACAATCCATAACAAAACTATCATAAGAACCGCCCAACCCTTCCAAGCTCAAAATTTCAAAGCTTCGAAACCAAAAGTATAATCAAGACGAAGACAACTTCAACAATAAACATGCCTCTGGAACAGGATTAAAATAAGATAGGGTTCCCACATCGACCACAAAACAACAAGGCTAAACATACCATGGAATGGAAAAACTCACATCACATCATACCAAAATGCACATTTAAGTTCGATTCCAGTCCCAATTGTGTAACTAAAATAATCGTTTCAATAAGAAAAAACACAATTACAAATAAAAGGCTAATTCTTGTCTGATTATCTATTTCATCAAAATAGTACTAATCATTGCCCATACAAACTATATAAAGAAAAACAAGTAATTAATTAACTATATTCCAATTTATCTCTCTAAAAACAATACAACTATATACTTAAAACCTAATAAAATTTCATTAAAATAAATAACTATAATTTCATTAAAATAAATAACTATAATTTCATTTGAAATATAGTTTTATTTTATTTTAATTAATTACTTAATCAATTTATTTTATTTTTTTAAAATAAACAAAATAAAAAAAACATGTTGAAATATATATATATATATTTATATATATATATATATATATATATATTATATATATATATATATATTTATATATATATATAAATAAAATAAATAAAAATTAAAAATTAAAATTAAAAAAACCAAAACAAAAAAATTAAACACATAACACTTTTTTGAGACCCTACATTTGCCTGAGTCTTAGTGGTATCGCGCGGCAATCATTCACGCCCGACATCTAAGGCTGGTGTGCCTCGGCCGTCCCTCGGCTCCACCATAATATAAAATTTTTATTTTAAAACAAATAAACTTCGGTACAAACATTTTTTCATATAATTTTTTTTTGAATGAGCAACTTCGAAATCCGTCTGCAGGCACGGGTTCGGTCGGCCAAAACGGCCAAAATAAATTAAAATTCGATTTAACCAGAATTTCGAATATATGAAAATTATTGTGCAAGAACATTTAAATTAATAAATACGTATATATATATATATATACGAATTTTGTATATATATATATCTCGAATATATTCATCTAAAAATTTCAGAGGAATAATTTTACCAGTCACAGGCACATAAAATAGTAAAATATAATAACATTTATATATATATGAATATTATATATATATATATTTATTTATTTTCAAAAATATAAACAAAACAACCAAGATAGAATACAGAGAAACATAATTTCTCAAGAAAAACAGAGAAATTACAGAGCAATAACACAGATCCATTATATATCAGAATACTGAGAAAATCCCAAAATTTTATTTTCAATAACTAAATCATCTTTTTCTAAAATCCTATTTTGATAAATGGTATGGTTTCAGAATATCTGGGTTCTTGATTTGACAAAATTTAAATAGTATAATTTCTATGGTTTTCTTTGTTTTCTAATCTAATAATTTGCTCTAGTTTCAGTTTTCAACAGAAGTTCTCTATACTCACCAAAAAAACTTATTTTAATAAGATCTATTTTTCTTTTCAGAAACAAACAAAAAAAAAAAGGTATGAGAAGAGAACAACGAGAGGAACCTGGAGTCCAATGCAAATTTGAAGATGCCTGCTTGACTCCGATGCTCTCGAATCCGATTCCAATCCTTAGTCCAGAACGAACTCCACCTTCACTTGAGCACTTCAACTTTCTGTTCTTCTGTGTGTGTGTGTGTGTTTCTCAAAAAATCATGATTAAATAAAATATATTCCTCATCCCTTCAAAGCTCTCCAAAAATCATAGATAAAAAGAAAAACAATTCTTTAAAACAAGCTTTTTTCCAAACTCTCCTTTTCCATTGGCTCCCTCTGTCTTTTTGTTCTTTTATTTGTTTTTATTACTTTAATTCCTATTTTTCAACTTTTCTTGCAACTCACATTACAAATTTATTTTAAATAATTTATTCTCATAATTATCCACCACCAATTTATTTAATTAAAATAATTAAGCATATTTAATATTAAATTAATAATTAAATTGCAAAATATGATTTTCAAAAATGATTAAATCATTTAAATATTAAATTACAATTTAATCCAGCATTAAAATAACTAATCGATTTCAATCATTAAGATAAATCATAATTATCAATGCCTGCATAAAATAAGACAAAACACAAACACAACAGACAAAGACGACAATTACACAACATCGACTATACCAACAAATGAGACAACCTGACATCATGGAACGGGAGGACTTCATCGTCACCTTTGCATCAACATTTATCCGTTGGGTTATTTGGTGCTCGCCCTGTCCTGCCGAAGCAGGTGGAATCGAGACTTATACCTGCAATCCTGCATACAAACGAAGTTGTGTACATGTGCATATATACATATATATCAAAGTATTAAATCAAATTACTGCATTGTGAGAAGGAATTGCAACATAACAGGGCACTCGCGAATGAGTGATGCTATATTGTCCTTCGTCACACCTATTCTAACAATTAAAGTATAATCAATGAATTACATTTCTAACTAACAATCATCTCATAGCATATTAAATTAAAACACTGCATCATCTCATAATTTAGAAAATCAACTGATATAATCAACCATGTCATATAAGGTAATCATGTCCAAAATGAAATAACAGCATCAACTAGCATCTAACTAACCATATCAACAATAACAGTATCATCATAGTATCTGACTAACCACATCAACAATAATAGTATCATCATAGTATCTGAGCATCAAAACAAAACATAACACCACTGAGTCCAACTAGCAACCAGGAGGGTTATTACATCCTCCCCCCCTTAAATTCGGCTTACTCCTGTAAGCCAGAAAACAAGTATGGGTAGGATTCTCGCATACGGGAAGCATCCTCCCAAGTCGCTGAAGCCTCATCATTGGGATCCCACTGGACCCTCACCTGCTCAATATCCCTGCCACTGAGTACGAGCCTCCTGTGCTGCACCATGGCCACGGGCTCTAGAGCTAGTTTCCCATCCTCGACCTGTAGAGCATTCCAATCAAGAACATGAGTAACATCCGGAAAGTAAGGCCTAAGAACTGATACATGAAAGACATCTTGAATCCGCGACAGACTAGGTGGCAATGCCAGGCGATAGGCAATAGGACCAATACGCTCCAACACCTCAAACGGACCCACGAAACGGGGTGCAAGCTTAGAACCCTTCCCATAATGAATAGGGCTCTTCCGAGGATGAACTCTGAGAAACACTCTATCTCCTATAGCAAACTGGCAATCTACCCTATGTGCATTAGCAAATTTCTTTTGCCTATCCTGAGCTGCTACCAGATGCTCTCAGATGCGAGCTACCTGTTGCTCCATGTCACGAAGCATCTCAGGTCCAAGAAGAACCCTGTCCTCTAATCGATCCTAACTCAAAGGGGTACGACAAGGACGACCATACAAAGCCTGAAATGGAGCCATGCCAATCGAACTGTGATAGCCATTATTGTAGGCAAACTCAACCAAATGTAGATAGTCTTCCTAATGAGACTGCTGGTCCATGACATACAACTGAAGCATATCCTCAAGCACCTGATTAACTCTCTCAGTCTGACCATCTGTCTCAGGATGGTAGGCAGAACTAAAATTCAACTTAGTCCCTAAGGACCGCTGAAGGGATGTCCATAATGCAGAAGTGAATACCGGATCTCTGTCAGAAATAATCCTGCGCGGTATCCCATGTAGTCTAACAATATCCTCCATGAACACCCTAGCCACCACTGAAGCAGTATATGAAGATCGAATAGGAGAAAAATGGGCTACCTTGGTCAACCTGTCAACAGTGACCATGATAGCGTCGTGTCGCCTGGAAGACATAGGCAACCCGACTATAAAGTCCATAGAAATGATGTCCCACTTCCACTCTGGAACAAGATGCGGCTGCAACAAGCCTGCCGGATGATGATGCTCGGCCTTCACTCTCTGACACTCGAGACACCTAGCCACAAAATCTGCAATGTCACGCTTCAAACCTGCCCAAAAATATAATGCACGAAGATCAGCATACATCTTCTTAACTCCTGGATGTGCCGAATAAGGAGCTCTATGGGCTTCTGTCAAGATAAGTGTATGAAGACCCTCTATAGGAGGTACATACATACGGCCTACATAGTGCAAAACACCATCCGAATCCAAAGAGTACCCTACAAATTTACCTTCCAAAGCTCTACCTAACTCAATCTCTGTCTTCACCGCCTGATACCAATCATCAGAAGAAAGAGCTACAACAATCTGACTCCTCAAATCCACCTCAAGAGTCAAAGCGGATAACTCATGCCTGCGTCTGCTCAAAGCATCTGCTACAACATTCTCCTTACCCTGAATATACTTCACCTCAAAGTCATACTCACACAAAAATTCCATCCACCTTCTCTGTCTTGCATTCAAGTTCGGCTGTGTGAAGATGTACTGTAGACTACGATGGTCTGTATGCAACTCGAACCGATGCCCAAGGAGAAAGTGCCTCCACCTCACCAAGGCATGCACAACTGCGGCCAACTCCAAATCATGAGTGGGGTAATTAAGTTCATGGTCCTTCAGTTTCCATGATTCATAAGCAATCACTCGACCTTCCTACATCAACACAGCCCCTAAACCTTCCAAAGAAGCATCTGTACAAACAACAAAATCACCTGCCGGATTAGGAACTGCTAAGATTGGAGCACTAGTCAACTTATCCTTCAGAGTCTAGAAAGCTAACTGACATTGATCGGACCAAAGAAATTTCTTTCCCTTCCTCTGCAAGGAGGTGATAGGATGAGCCAACCTAGAAAACCCCTGAACAAAACACCTATAATATCCTGCAAGTCCCATGAAGCTGCAAATCTCTGAGACATTTGTGGGTGCGGGCCAATCCACAATGGCCTGAATCTTTGCAGGATCGACTGATATCCCTTCACCAGAAATCACATGGCCCAAATACTGAACTTCAGTCTTATAAAAGTAACACTTTTTGAGATTAGCAAACAACTGATTATCCCTTAAGCACTGCAATACCTGCTTTAGATGTTCTTCATGTTCCTCCATCGACCTAGAATAGATCAGGATGTCATCGAGAAACACTAGAATGAATTTATCCAAGTATGTACGGAAGACTCCATTCATTAGACTCATAAAGACTGAAGGTGCATTCGTTAACCCGAACGTCATCACAGTAAACTCGTAATGTCCGTATCGAGTTTGAAATGCTGTTTTGTGAATGTCTGCATCTACAATCCTCAACTGGTGGTATCCCGATTTGAGATCAATCTTAGAGAACACCTTTGCCCCTTTTATCTGATCGAAGAGATCGTCAATCCTGGGAAATGGATATCGGTTCTTCACTGTTACCTTATTCAACTGCCTATAGTCAATACACAAGCGAAGAGAACCATCCTTTTTTACAAATATCACATGTGCTCCCCAAGGAGAAACACTTGGGCGGATAAAGCCCTTGGCCAACAATTCTTCCAACTGAAGACGGAGTTCCTGTAGTTCCTGTGTTGTCATCCGATATGGAGCTTGAGATATGGGCTCGGCTCCAGGTACCAGATCAATCCGGAAATCCACATCTCGCTTAGGCGGCATACCAGGAATCTTCTCTGGAAACACATCAGAAAAACCCTTAAGGAGGGGGTAATCATCCAATGACAACCCCTGACTATCCTCAGATTCCAAATCACTCACAGATACTGCAAAGAGCTGACAACCCTGACGGAAACGCCTTTTGAGTTGCATGGCAGAGATCATACATACTGAGATGGGCCTCTGAATACCCAAGATCTCCACCTCCTTACCAGAGTCATCAGTGCACCTTACTGCCTTCCGTCGACAGTCAATCATAGCACGATGTGCACTCAACCAGTCCATGCCTCAGACAATATCATAAGAACCGAGTGGCAGAATTCTGATGTCCACCTTGGTTGACATTTCACCTATACTCAAGATACAATCCTGCACAAGTTTCTCTACCACAACCCTGGACCCTGATGCTAATTCAACATGCCATTTTACGCCTTGGCTAATTGCCACCAAACCACATCGCTCAACTACTAAAGGTGATATAAAGGAATCAGATGCACCAGAATCAAACAGTATAGAAATGCTAGAATTATTCAACACACCTAATGCCTCAACCACTGTGTTCTAATGAACTGCCTGACGATTATCCACTGAAGCAAAGACACGATGAGATCTCCCTGCATCTCCTACTGTCGGCTCTGATGCTGCTGGCCTCTGATTAAAACCGGAGGTGTTCTTTTGAGGACACATCCTAGCAATATGCCCCGGCTGTCCACAAGAGAAACACACAGTGCCTCTGCCAAAACCTCTGCCCCCTGATGGAGCATTTGACTGCTGAAAACTCCCACGACTCAGTGCTGACTAGAAACTAGGTGTAGGCTGTACAAAACGTTCCTGACGAATCCGGTTCTTGTTCTAATCCCTGTGAAACTGAGGATTGCCACCCTGCTGAGATTGGTTGTATTTCTGTTTTGACTGTTGCTGCTGAGGCTGCTGCTGCTGATAACCCCCTTTCGAGGGTGGTTACCTGTTCTTGGAAGATCCTGCTCCCTGTGACTGTCCTCCATGAGCAACATACCTGGGTGTGGGCATGCTACCAATCTGTACTCTGATGTGACCACCCAAAGCCATGGCCAAATTCTCCTCCACTAAGCGAGCCTTCTCAACTGCCATTTCCATCATCTTCGACTCGAAGACTCGTACACCACCACTGATGCAGGCGTTTAAGCCCCGAACAAAATGCTGCACTAACATGCCCTCATCATGGCTAATCCCTGCATACTGCTTCAACTCATAGAAGCGCCTCTCATACTGCTCCACTGACATAGACAACTGCTTGAGATCGTGAAACTCGTCAGCCCTACATTGCCTCCAGTGGTCTGAGAGGAAACGAGCTCTGAACCTGTCTAGGAACAACTCCCAAGTAACCATACTGAGATCAAGATGCAGTTTCTGTTCCTCAAGGCACCACCAAGTAGACGCGAAGCCTCGCAAGTGCATAACTGCGCACTGAGCCTTGGTATTGCTACTGTAGGGGTGCATGGCGAAGCAACGGTCTAAGTCAATTAACCAGGTCTCTGCCTCAAGGCCTCCTCCAGAACCATCAAAAGTAGGAGGGTGTGCCCTCATCAGATCTCTCATATGGCCTACTATGACTGCATCTGGAACCACATTTGTATCCCTATGCCTCGGAGACCTCTCTCTCTCCCTCTCCTCCTGGTGCACCTCATCTGGCCTGGGTAATAAACAGTCAAGAATCTCTCCAAGAATATGCTGTAACTGACCGTCTAGACCTGGCTGTGCTAGATTCTAGCCACCTGATGGAACGCTATGAAGACTCTGCTGTTCCTCATGCTCAGAGCCATGGGAACTAGGAACTGAGGGACTTCGCCGGTTTGCTCCATGTCCGGCACCACGGCCTCTTCCACGACCACGTCCTCTACCTCGAGGCATAGTTCTGCGCCACAAGATAAAGTATGACATGAGCACAAGAGTTGCACAAATGGTAACCTAATGGACTACACTACCCAAAGACCCTAGCGTTTGCAACCTTGGCTCTGATACCAAGTTGTAATGCCCATCGTGCAAATCCCAGAGAACACACACATAATCCAAATTTTTTTTAAAAAAAAATAAAAGAAGTAACATGTAACAACATTAAAACCATAAACACATAACATAACACATAGCATTAATACACTTGGTTCTCTGGGGCACGCGAGGTTACATTGCAACCACAAAACCTAATAAAGATAATGAAACTAACATAACCATTTAATTTATGAAAACCATATACAATAATACAACTGATAGCCATGATGCGAGTATGACAACATCGCACAATTACATCCATGATAAATCTTTTAACAAATCCAAATCAAACCTAACTATTACATCATTGAAATAATATTACATTACAATTTTCTTTGATACATGAATTACATTGAATTTCCCAACATGGGGATTGATACAAGAATAATGAACATAAAGTACAACTGATCACTGGGACATCTGCACTGCAGAAAGCTGAGATGACAAGACGCTGATGGGGAACCCAACAGGTGTGGAGCACGTTCCACCCAACCATGTGAATTATGAAGTAACTCACCCCCCGTGCTCAGAGGTGATGAGGAAGTGAACCCGACCATGAAAGTCAACCGACTCAATCACAATATGATATAAAACAAGTACAACTCAAGCACGCAATGCACAACCAACGACGTACTCAAATCACATAACCAGTTAAACCAATAAACTCATCGCAATAACATGAAGTACTATCACTTAACAATCATAAAACAAATTCACAAGAATTTAAAGATACATCACAAAGAGATAAGATCCAGAGGCAACAATAATAAAGCACAAGGGTGTCAAGTGGAGAGTGTCATCGCATAGCTCTCATGGGATTCTCCTGGCCCTTCCTCCAACTGAGGCGCCGGCACCCATCTATGGATCTCCTGGCCCTTCCTCCTAACTGAGGCGCCGACACCATAGGGTAGCTGATGCGGAGCCAATAGTCTCTCGTGAAGACGAGACTATGACTATGCCGACCACAGCCTTCTCAGTCTATCACTAGTCTAAGGTAGCCCTAATGCATAGCCGAGGAATCCAAAGTTTTGTTATCTTGTATTGTTAAACTACCCAACCCACTAAATCTATTGTTTAGGTTATCACTTGTTTACTACTCTTCGAGGGTTATCCTGGCCCTTCCTCATCTGAGGCGCCGGCGCCCACGAAGAGCCACTCTCCCTCCTATGACCCCTAACATAACTCAAAATAGGCAAGGGTTGGACCAAATCATAAAACATAATACTCGAATCCACACATGCGAGGTATAACTCCTCTCGCGACAATCCATAACAAAACTATCATAAGAACCGCCCAACCCTTCCAAGCTCAAAATTTCAAAGCTTAGAAACCAAAGGTATAATCAAGACGAAGACAACTCCAACAATAAACATGCCTCTTGAACAGGATTAAAATAAGATAGGGTTCCCACATCGACCACAAAACAACAAGGCTAAACATACCATGGAATGGAAAAACTCACATCACATCATACCAAAATGCACATTTAAGTTCGATTCCAGTCCCAATTGCGTAACTAAAATAATCGTTTCAATAAGAAAAAACACAATTACAAATAAAAGGCTAATTCTTGTCTGATTATCTATTTCATCAAAATAGTACTAATCATTGCCCATACAAACTATATAAAGAAAAACAAGTAATTAATTAACTATATTCCAATTTATCTCTCTAAAAACAATACAACTATATACTTAAAACCTAATAAAATTTCATTAAAATAAATAACTATAATTTCATTTGAAATATAGTTTTATTTTATTTTAATTAATTACTTAATCAATTTATTTTATTTTTTTAAAATAAACAAAATAAAAAAAACATGTTGAAATATATATATATATATTTATATATATATATATAAATAAAATAAATAAAATTAAAAATTAAAAATTAAAAAAAACCAAAACAAAAAAATTAAACACATAACACTTTATTTAAGGGCCATAGCCCACGCGGCAGTCTTAGTGACTGCCGCTCACAGCAGTCATTAAGACTGCTGTGTACGGCAGTCTAAGACTACCGTGGTCAGTACCACCTGCAGGGGCGGGGCCGAGGGTACGGCCTCGGCCGTCCCTTCGGCCTCCCCTGCCAATAATATAAAAATTTTATTTTAAAACAAATAAACTTCGGTACAAACATTTTTTCATATAAATTTTTTTTGAATGAACAACTTCGAAATCCGTCCGCAGGCACGGGTTCGGTCGGCCAAAACGGCCAAAATAAATTAAAATTCGATTTAACCAGAATTTTGAATATATGAAAATTATTGTGCAAGAACATTTAAATTAATAAATACGTATATATATATATATATATACGAAATTTGTATATATATATATATATATCTCGAATATATTCATCTAAAAATTTCAGAGGAATAATTTTACCAGTCACAGGCACAGAAAACAGTAAAATATAATAACATTTATATATATATGAATATTATATATATATATATATTTTCAAAAATATAAACAAAACAACCAAGATAGAATACAGAGAAACAAAATTTCTCAAGAAAAACAGAGAAATTACAGAGCAATAACACAGATCCATTATATATCAGAATACTAAGAAAATCCCAAAATTTTATTTTCAATAACTAAATCATCTTTTTCTAAAATCCTATTTTGATAAATGGTATGGTTTCAGAATATCTGGGTTCTTGATTTGACAAAATTTAAATAGTATAATTTCTATGGTTTTCTTTGTTTTCTAATCTAATAATTTGCTCTAGTTTCAGTTTTCAACAGAAGTTCTCTATACTCACCAAAAAAACTTATTTTAATAAGATCTATTTTTCTTTTCAGAAACAAACAAAAAAAAAAGGTATGAGAAGAGAACAACGAGAGGAACCTGGAGTCCAATGCGAATTTGAAGATGCCTGCTTGACCCTGATGCTCTCGAATTCGATTCCAATCCTTAGTCCAGAACGAACTCCACCTTCACTTGAGCACTTCAACTTTCTGTTCTTCTATGTGTGTGTGTGTGTTTCTCAAAAATTCATGATTAAATAAAATATATTCCTCATCCCTTCAAAGCTCTCCAAAAATCACAGATAAAAAGAAAAATAATTCTTTAAAACAAGCTTTTTTCCAAACTCTCCATTTCCATTGGCTCCCTCTGTCTTTTTGTTCTTTTGTTTGTTTTTATTACTTTAATTCCTGTTTTTCAACTTTTCTTGCAACTCACATTACAAATTTATTTTAAATAATTTCTTCTCATAATTATCCACCACCAATTTATTTAATTAAAATAATTAAGCATATTTAATATTAAATTAATAATTAAATTGCAAAATATGATTTTCAAAAATGATTAAATCATTTAAATATTAAATTACAATTTAATCCAGCATTAAAATAACTAATCAATTTCAATCATTAAGATAAATCATAATTATCAATGCCCGCATAAAATAAGACAAAACACAAACACAACAGACAAAGACGACAATTACACAACATCGACTATACCAACAAATGAGACAACCTGGCATCATGGAACGGGAGGACTTCATTGTCACCTCTGCATCAACATTTATCCGTTGGGTTATTTGGTGCTCGCCATGTCCTGCCGAAGCAGGTGGAATCGAGACTTATACCTGCAATCCTGCATACAAACGAAGTTGTGTACATGTGCATATATACATATATATATCAAAGTATTAAATCAAGTTACTGCATTGTGAGAAGGAATTGCAACATAACATGGCACTCGCGAACAAGTGATGCTATATTGTCCTTCGTCACACCTATTCTAACAATTAAAGTATAATCAATGAATTACATTTCTAACTAACAATCATCTCATAGCATATTAAATTAAAACACTGCATCATCTCATAATTCAGAAAATCAACTGATATAATCAACCATGTCATATAAGGTAATCATGTCCAAAATGAAATAACAGAATCAACTAGCATCTAACTAACCATATCAACAATAACAGTATCATCATAGTATCTGACTAACCACATCAACAATAACAGTATCATCATAGTATCTGAGCATCAAAACAAAACATAACACCACTGAGTCCAACTAGCAACCAGGAGGGTTATTACATAACCACTTTCAAATTTTAATAAATCTAAAATCCTAATTTTCCATTGACTGGTTACAATTACAGGGAGAAATAAGAGAGTTTTTTTTTTTTTGCAGTCATGGAGGAACAGTTTGACAACAGTCTCATGTTTCAAACATATCTTAAAAACTACGATCTGGGTTTTTGATATTTTTGAACATGATTTAAAATACAACAAAGCGAAAAAACCCTTTAAACTTTGCACCAATTTCATCAAACAAGAATTATGGGCGACACAATCAGACCATTTTATTGGTAAAAAAAGCTGAGACAATAAACATGTACTGATTTTTATTCTAGAATAAATAAATTTTTTAGTCACTGAAAAAAAAATAATATATCATTTATTTTCAAAAATTAAAAAGAGAAATCAATAAATTTTTTCTTACATTCAAAAATAAAATTTAAACAAAAGATCCAACCTGGATCCAATGCTTGACATGGATGAGATTTCGATGTTGAGCTCTAAAAACTTTGAACTCCTTACTCTTCAATCCAGAATTTTCTAAAAACCAAAATTCCCTAGAAAAATCTATTCCCCTCAAATTTAAATTGAATTCTAAATCACTCTCCTCCAAATTTCAATTCAAAACCACTCCAAATTGTTTTTTTCTAATTTTTTTTGAAAAATTACTCTAGAACTATGTAAAATCTCTCATTTCCAAAACTCTCAAAAACTTCCCCAAAATCCTCTAAAATTTCCATCCCCAAAAAGGTGAAAGCTCTCTTTCCCTATTTTTTCTCATAAATAAAATTAATTAAATTCCAAAAAAGCAAGAAAAACAAAAATAAAACAACTTTCTTTCTTTTTCCCCAAAAGAATTTTCTTCAAAATAAAACAAGGAAATAAAATCCTCTCATAAAATAAATTACTAAAATATTAAATTAAAATACATATCCTCATCCCATTAATAAAATAATTAAAATAAATTAAATAATTAACTCATTTGTGTAGGGTTTCTCATTAAATAAATTCAAAATATTACAAGAGATAAAAAAAACCTCCATAAAAATAATCACTTTACTAAAATAGTAAATCAAAACATAAATATAACATATACTTACATATTAATATTTAAATATTTGCTAATAAACATTAATATTTAATAAATAATATTAGAATATGTTAATATTTATAACTTTATTTTCATAAAACATAATATAGATATAATCAAAACAATATTAATAACAATTAAATAATAACTAACATAAAAGACTCAATATCCTACTTCACTCAAATAATCCACAACCAAGGATAGACATAAACCATGAAATAACTTCACATGAAAGAGAAATATTCACATCAAAACATAAGTAACACTAATCACAATCATAACAACCCAACTAACCACAAGGTTAAATACCAACAATGCTGGGATCTAAAACTAAGACTAGACAACAAAGTCAAACAATCACATATCCTATAAGAAACATTCACATAAATGCAACACTCTAACCATAGGGTAAAAGAGATCGGATATTGTCCCATGACAACCTGAAAAAGGTGGTCACAAACTAAATCAATTATCTCTAATTCGGGATGGTGACTAGAGTTAAGTTATAACTTGGGCCTAGATGTTATCTCCTCAACCACCATTGGGATTAAATGTACGCTTAGACCTGCTAATTTAGGTGGATTCGTAGCCTAGTACCCATTCACTCAAACATACAAATTAGAGCACATGTGCATAATAGTCGTAGCACTAGGAAAGAAACTCTAGCAATCGTATCTCATATTGGTATGTCTTTCATACACTCAATGGTACGATGCCACCCTTTCCACTTATTTTAAAAAACATACTACTGCATCACTTAACTATCCAAGTAAATCTTTTCATAATAATAATAACATGACAATATACGCCATACTCACCAAAGCACTAACAAAAGCGCATGTCCCATATTGCAACCGCAAAGCTTGAACACAAGTCACTACATCTTCACCTTCAAGTTTCAAATTCAAACTTCCTACACATCTACGGTGAGAATGGAGGGGCACTAAATTTATGCGCATACCTCGTCAACATGGCATTCCATGCGATCACACTTCTTAAGGTATTTTTTCCAATTGGTCTATGTGCCTTGTCTATGCTTTCGCAGTTTTGCGGGCGTATCTCCTCGTGCGCATTATTATAGCACAAGTCTATTTTTTTGTAGAATGTTCTTTTAGCATCATCGTTATTTGCCTCATGAGCAGGACATTCTTGTTCTTTCTCTATTCAATCAATCCTTAGCTTATGTAGGGAATGTAATGCAACAGATTCTTTCTTGGTTGGGTTGGGAGAGCCAATGTAATCCAATACCTTTCCTTGGAGACAGTTTCCTAAACTTTCCTTTTTCCCATTTCCTCTTGTTCACATAGGCTCAGAGAAATTTTGCCTGTTTCTACATTTCGAGATTATGTAGAGAGGTTTTGTGAGATGGAGGAGAATGCATTGTGTGTTGTGTGATTAGGCTCATTTTATGAGGATGACAAAATTTGAGAGCTTACCAATTGTTGCCATGTATTTCACAGGAATTGTTTGGACAAATGGGTTGATCACCAATAAAATACATGCCCTCTTTGTAGATGTTCTTTGTTTCCACTAAGCTTTGTAGGTAGAAGCACAGTTGCATGATTAAAGTTCACTATTTATATTCCTTGATTGTAGTTGCTTAACTCTTAGATTGTTGATTGCCTTTGTGTAATCGATGTCCTTTAAGCATTCCCATTTGAAGGCTAAGTGTCGAGTGCATATGGTTTAATATATATAGTATTTGATTTAGTTGCACTTATATAACTAATATTTATGTGGTTGTGTTAGTATAATGTGTTCTAGTTATAAATTGGTGATCGGTTAACACATTTTCATGTATAGATGTCTACGTTGAAATATCTTTCTTTATAAATGGCTTATCAATGCTCATACATTGTGTCTATGTGTATTTGTACTAAAATGATCGAAATAGAATAGTTTATGCATTGTAAATAATAAATAGTACCTATCATTATTACTAAGGCTAGAAGAAAATAATAGTAAGATAACATGATCGAAGCTTAAATTTCCTTAGGATTTGATTTATTGTATTGAAAATGTTTACATATGAAGGTAATAACCTTATGTCACCTTATGTATTGTCGAAACATAGTTCTCTTTTGTTTTGTTATATAGATACATATGAGGGTATCAATAAATGTATGTAAGCAAGATTAGATCACATAAGCATATTTTGATTTTCTTTCCTATTATAAGTTGTACTAATATAAATGTAAACATGTATCGGAAGTAAACTGATACAAAAAGAATACTTTGTCTTAGTAATTTTTTTATTTTATTAGATAAATAAGTAGAGGAGTTTATAGAAAATTTGATTTATTAATATAGTGTATATATACATACACATCAGATATAGATGTTGTGGAATGTTCTTTTGTTTTAACTTAGATGATTATAGTAAGTAATGAAATTAGAAACATATTTGGTGGTATGGATCAATAGTTTAGAAAGATAAATTAGAACGGAAAGAAATTGAAACAATTACAGTTGGGTAATAGAAGATTATATTAAATTAGGTTAAAATATTAATTATATTTATGCTTATGATTTATAGTCCTTAAATTATTTTAATAGTTTCTTAATGGGTGTCTAAACAAATTGTTAATGATGATTTAAATGTTCCTTATGATTTATCACCTTAATGTGTTAGTGAAAGTATTTTGTTTGCGTAAACGTGTACTGAGTTAATTAGAAAATATGTGTATATAATTGCTTTAGTGACTTTAAATGACTTTATAAAAATGTAAAACTAAAATGTAAATTGTTTGTTTAGAATGCTCTTTGAGATTAATACTTTGAATGTGTAATGAAATCCAAGAATAATTCATTATTTATGATGTGTGGTTAAATATCTATTTGAGTTATTTTAATTATTAATATGATTTCATTAGGAGTGTGAAATATATTTATCATGAATAAAATGTAATTGAGTGTTTATTGTTCCTTATGAATAATACTTGGAGTGTATTCGTGATTTTAAAGGTGGATTTTTTATGCTTCCTTTTGATGTATCTTCCTTTTGAATTATTTCGTTTTGAGGAGATTTTATCCATTGAGTCCATGTTGAAATTTGTTGGGAATCTATAATGTTGATTTACCCTCATTGTGAGTTCTTGGGTAGTCTTTCTTCTTGGGCTTCTAGAGGAGGGGAAAGAAAATTTTGCTTCATAATTATTTCTTGTTAGTTCCTTGTGAACGGTTTCTATTATGTTCAATTTGATTTTGGTGGGTTTAGCCTTGCACTTGAAAGTGGTTTTCTTTACTATGAAGTTCTAGTGTGAGATGGTGCATGCCTCACTTGGTGTTTTTTTTTTTATCTTGTGCAAGTTGGCTTGCCCATTTGTGATTTTGAGAATTTCTTTCTAGTAAGGGGAGTAGCTCTCAATGAGGATTTGGTGCCCAAAGTTTCTATTCTAGGGTAACTCATTGAGAGTTTAATCAATCGATAATCTAAAATTAATTAGGGGGTTTGGGTCTAGTATCACACATTAATTCAAATAATGTAACCTCACTCATTGCTCAAGTGCCCGTTCAAGCTTGGGATGAGTGGGAAGGCCTAGAATGGAAAGATCAACTACCTTATCCTCTGCCTAGTAATCTTGGAAGGTATGTTGATCCTGCATAGTGTGTATGGGGGTTTGACAGTCGGTAGAGGTAACTCAGGATGGGGGTCTAATAGCCTAGGAAGGTTATGCCTAGGTAACCCATAGCAGCCTATGTGATGACACTACTCTCTTAGAAACCATGTATATTTTTTGTTTTCCCCTTGTTGCTTTTGTTTCTCTGGAAGTGAATGTTTCCTTGTGGTTGTTGTTTCTCTTGTCATCGAGTCTTTTTTTCCATTGTTCACTTAACTGTTTTGGTGGTGAGTCTTTCTTGTCATCTCCTAGCATACAGGGCTGGTCCTTCAGGTCCACATGGTTGGGTGGAACCTATTATGCACCCAATTGGGTCCCTAGCCAAAGATCGAGATGTCTAGAGTTGTACCTTAGTTGTAACTAGTCATGATTCTTTGTATCTATTTATATCAGTTGTATTATTCCATGTTATTGTACTACTCCCGTTCATGTATCTAGAAAGAACTATTGTATTGGTGTAATCCATGAATGATGTATCTTCATATTATAAATGTTATGATTGTAATCTTTGGCATTATTTTATGATCGTTGATGGACGCTTATCATTTATGTAATGTATGTCAATCCTTGTGTTATTATGTGGTTATTGTTTCATAGTATGTGATCCTTCATGGTATTGTATTTGTGGAAATATTTAAATTAAATTCCTAGATGTGATGGATGGTTTTCATTTTTCTATTGTTGTGGATGTTCATTCATTGATTATTAATTCTATATAATGGTTAAGTGTAATTGCTCGTAATCAATTAATCATTGTTTGTGAATTGTACAATGATAAAGATATTCAAAGGTAATGCAATCACATTACCCCAAAGGATTAGATAAGTGATATATATGCATGTATGGTTTAATACTAGTGTTATATGTTACTGTACATTTTCTGTTAGTTTAATTTTTTATTTTTTTAAATTGTGTCATAAATGTTGATGTTTTAGTGTCCTTTAGGGTTTGTGTGGTCGGGCGTTACATCATGGTATCAAAGCATAGGTTCATACACTGGAAACTATGAGCCCATTATGTTAACCTTGCATTTAGCCTCTTGAGTTTAGGTTTTCACCCTTTCAATTCATTCTTGCATAGCCATCTGAGTGTGTCCCTAGGTGGTGTTGGTTCAATGGTGGGGAGAACCAGTTGAAAGGATAAGACCCTCAGTGTAGTGTGCAATGCATCGATATTCTTCCTACTGGGTATGCATTGTGTACCCTCGTGTGTCTTGTGGTGCCTTTCCTAGTGATGTGAATTCAGGTGTGATTGTGAAGATTTTGTGTGTAAACTTGGAAGTATGTGTTTATGGAGTGACAAATTGTGTTTTCTTGAAACTGAGGTGTAAAATTTTGGTCTTTTGCTAAAAATGTTGTGAGATTTTGTGTTGAATAATGAATGAAGTGGAATTCCTTGTGTGTAAATAATGATGTTTAATGAAAATGTGCACTTGTGTGGATAATTACGTTGTGTTCTTATGGAAATTTAGCATATCAAGGGTAAAGAATTGACTTGAATGACTGGTACTAATGTCTTATGTTTCTACCTTAGTTTTTGATTTTTCAGGTAGTCAGCTTCGAATCTCGATGATGAAGGTAAATTGATTGATTATGTTTAGTGGATTTAGTGCTATGGTGGTTATGCATTTGATTAGTCATATCTATTTCATATTGATTATGATGTCTTACTGAGTGTTAAGTGGTATAAGAATGATGTTGTATCACTCATTCATGAGAGGCGTACGACACGACGATTCCCTCTACACTAGGTTGATATGATACTTTATAAATATATGTTGTTCACAATGTTTGCTCTTATACAAGATTGTAGGTACCAGGCATTGTCTCCACCTGCACTATTAGGTCTAAGCATGCATTACAAAACCCAATGGGTACGATATGGAAAAATGGAGTTGACAAGAAAGTTCCCCATCCTTTTCCATCACCTCATCATTATGTTTGTCGATGTGATCCATTTGCAACCTCATTTCCATTTTTTGTATCGTTCCATTTTTTAGTCATTTAATTTTAATTATCTAATTAATATCATTTTAATTGTTATTATAGTTTTTAGTTCATTGTGTTATTGTTCTTATGATTGTATGTGTTTATTTTCACCTTGCGACTTCCAGTAGTAAGTCGAAGCTTAGGGGGGCAGGATGTAATGTCCCTCCATTTCTCCAATCCTTGACACCGAGTAAGTTTGTTTATTAATGAACTTCATATTTTAATGCCTTTGTGTAATCAGTTGGTTAAATTAAAATTTTCTTACAATATAATTTAAATAAATGGGTATGTGCAGGATCATGATGGGCCAAAAAGTGGCGATATGATAGGTTTTTGCAAGGTATGTGGCTGATGACTTTTTTTTAACCCAAAATTGATGAAACGAAAAGGGTTTTTAAAGGAGATTCTCAGCTTTCCACCAATATAAATTATGCTTTACTTTTAATTTAATAAATAATTATTATTTATTTTCTATTTGAATTACAACTAAACTCTTGATTGATAGGTTGATGAAAAAAATCTATAGATTTCAAATGGTATCAGATTTTTTGAATCTGAAACATGTGTCACATTCTATGCTTTGCGTACTATAAGATTAAAAAAAAAAAAATCATGAAGTTTTGACCAGGTTAAGGTGGTTAGACATATGAGTTTTTTTATTTTTTAAAATTTGTAATAAAAAAATCATAATTAATTATTTACTTGGAAAAAAATTACAAAAAAATATGCATCACATTGGGACATGAGTCATATACTTATATCTAAAATCTTATAAAAAAATAGTATCATTTTATTGCGGTTAGGGTGGTCAGACAGACACCTACTTCTTCTTTTTCCTTGAAATTTAAGTACTATTGCATTGAAATTTCAAATTTTCACCAAATAGATTTTTTTAAAATAAACCTAGTAGTTTAGAAACTACATTTAATTTTCTACAAATTCTATTCTTACATATTTTTTAAATAATATAGATAACTTATTCAAATTTTTACGTGAAGTTTTCTTACTCTGATTTTTCTGATTTTTTTGCCACTTAAGGGCTTTTTTTTCCATGATGATCCTACACATACCCAAATATGGAAATTAAGATAATAAGATAATACAAAGTGTATGGTAATTAGTAAATAATTAAATTAAATTTCTTTGTTATAAGTAAATTTTTTATTATTAAATAATTAGATTAATTTGTTTCATAAAAAGTGTTGTTTTATATTATTGATAACTTGTTATCATGAAAGGATAATTGTTTATAAAATAAATCTTGAAGATAAGATTTCCAGACTGATGTTAAAGCAAGAGAAAATAGAAAAAAATGGGAAAATACCATGCATGCACATGCACATATTTAATATTTCTTGATTTTCCTTCGAAAATCAAAATCTCTCTCTTGGTTTTTAATATTGATAAATTTTGGGAAAAAAAATTATGAATGGTTTTTGGTTCGAACAAGTGGGGGGGGGTTTCTCTGAAAATTAATTTTGAAACAAATATTGATTCGTTTTAGGGGAGAATTGTGCTTGAATGTGTTGAACTCTATAAGTGATTAAGTTTTTGGGAAGGATCTTGTGGCTACGAACGAGTGATCTTTAGCATGTTCACTGCATCGTTGAGCATTGGACTCCAAGTTAATTTGTATTTTGGTTATTGTAAAGTGTGTTATGTTTAATGAAAAAATGTATGCCTACTTGTATGCATCTAAATGAAAATGCGAACCCTTATTTATTTTAATTTTGTAGGGAAATTAAATAAAATAAGCTTTTAAATTCATTTTTCCATGTTGGTAACCATTGTGTTGTTGAGATAAAGACTCATTAAATTATATGTGATCCCTGTGATAGCGTCATTTTTCCCCGTTGTTCATCCATCCTAGCCAAGTATGGCTAGACAAAGGAGGCACTAAACCCATAGCAGTTAGGATTAGATGGTTGTCTTGTTGAAATCTGAAGGATGTAAAATTCTAGGTGTCAATCATATATTCTTTTGATTGCACATCATACCCCTGGTCATGATTCGATTTTGTTCTTATAAATGGTTCAATATATTCTTATATCAAAAATTGATGTTGTTCATACCTTCTTATGTTTTCCCATTCATGTTTGGTCACTATAGTTAGTCTTTGATATCTAAATATTTTTTATCGTGCCCTTGGCTCAAAATTTTCTTAACCATTTTTTTTTGTAATTTTATTATGTGCATACCCCATCAACATGGTATTCCATGCGATCATGCTTCTTAAGGTATTTTTACCAATTGGTCCTTGTGCCTTGTCTATGATTTTGCACTTTTGTAGGCATATCTCCTTGTGTGCATTATTGTAAAGCAAGTCTATTGTTTGTAGAATGTTATTTTAGGATCATCATTGTTTCCCTCATGAGCAATACATTTGTGTTCTTTCTCTATTCAATCAATCCTTAGCTTATGTAGGGAATGTAAGACAAAGAATTCTTTCTTGGTTTGGATGGGAGAGCCAATGTAATCCAATACGTTTCCTTAGAGATTGTTTCTTGAACTTTACTTTTTCCCATTTCCTCTCCTTTTCCCATTTCCTCTCCTTCACGCAAGCTCAAAGACATTCTTCTTCTTTCTACATTTCAAGATTATGCAGAGAGGTTTTTTGAGATGTAGGAGGACGTTTTTGTGTGTTGTGTGCTTAAGCTCATTTTATGAGGATGATGAAATTCGAGAACTTGGCAATTGTTGCCATGTATTTCATAGGTATTGTTTCAACAAATAGGTTGATCACCAATAAAGTACCTGACCTCTCTACATATGTTCTCTATTTCTAGTACTGAGATGTTTAAGCATAGTTGCATGACTAAAATTTTTTGTTTATATTCCTTGATTGCAATTTCTTAACTCTTAGATTTATGGTTGTCTTTGTGTAATCAATGTCCTTTGAGCATGCCCACTCAAAGGCTATCTGCTCGGTGCATATGGTTAATATATAGAGTATTTGATTTATTTTCAATTATATAACTAATATTTATATGATTGTGTTTGTATAATGTATTCTAGTTATAAATTGGTGATAATTTAACACATTTTCATGTATAGATGTATATGTTGAAATATCTTGCTTTATAAACAACTTATCAATGTTTATACATTGTGTCTACATGTATTTGTAGTAAAATGATCAAAATAGAATAGTTTATTCCTTTTAAATAATAAATAGTACCTATCATTATTAGTAAGACTAGAAAAAAATTAATAGTAGGGTATGTGTAGGAAAATCATGGAAAAAATAGGCTCTTAAGTGGCAAAAAATATAGAAAAATCAGAGTTAGGCAGCTTGATGTAAAAATTTGAATAAGTTATCTATATTATTTCAAAAATATGTAAGAATATAATCAATAGAAAATTGAATGTAGTTTCTAAACTACTAGATTTATTTATTTTTAAATCTATTTGGTGAAAAATTGAAATTTCAATGCAGTAGCACTTAAATTTCAAGGAAAAAATAAGAAGTAGGTGTCTGTCTAACCACCCTAACCACAATAAAATTATCATATCTTTTAATAATATTTTATATATAAGTAGAGGACTCATGTCCTGATGTGATGCATATTTTTTTGTATTTTTTTTCCAAGTAAATAATTAATTATGAATTTTTTATTACAACTTTTAAAAAATATAAAAATTTGTATGTCTGACCACCTTAACTTGGTCAAAACTTCATGAAATTCATTATTTTTTTAATCCTATAGTATGTAAAGCATAGAATGTGACGCATGTTTTTGATTCAAAAAATGTGATACCATTTAAAAGCTATAGATGTTTTTCAATTAGCCTATCAATTAGGACTTTAGTCGTAATTCAAATAGAAAATGAATAATAATTATTTATTAAATTCAAATTAAAGCATAATTTATGTTGCTGGAAATCTAAGAATATCCTTTAAAAACCCTTTTTGTTTCATCATTTTTTGGTAAAAAAGAAGTCATCAGCCACGTAACCATCATATTGCCACTTTTTGGCCCATCATGATCCTGCACATACCCAGTAAGATAACATGATAGAAGCTTCAATTTCCTTAGGATTTGATGTATTGTATTGAAAATGTTTATATATGAAGGTAATAACCTTAAGTCACCTTATGTATTCTCAAAAAATAGTTCTCTTTTGTTTTTTTATATAGATACATATAAGGGTATCAATAAATGTATGTAAACAAGATTATATCACATTAGCATATTTTGATTTGCTTTCCTATTATAAGTTGTACTGATATAAATGTATACACATGCATTAGAATTAAAGTGGTAGAAAAATAATACTTTGTCTTAGTAATTTGTTGATTTTATTTGATAAAAAAGTAGAGGAGTTTATAGTGAAATTGATTTATTAATATAGTATATATATGTATACACATCGGATATAGATGTTGTGGAAGGTTCTCTTGTTTTAAGTTACATGATTATAGTAAGTAATGAAATTAGAAATATATTTGGTGGTATGGATTAGTTGTTTAGAAAGATAAATTAGAACATAAAGAAATTGAATCAATTATAGTTGGGTAAGAGAAGAGTTTATTAAATTAGGTTAAAATATTAATTATATTTATGGTTATGATTTATAGTCCTTAAATTATTTTAATAGTTTTTTAATGGGTGTGTAAAGAAATTGTTAATGATTTAAATGTTCCTTACGATTTAACACCTAAATGTGTTAGTGAAAGTATTCTTTGCATAAAAATGTATTGAGTTAATTAGAAAATATGTGTATATAATTGATTTAGTGATTTTAAATGACTTTATAAAGATGTAAAAGTAAAATGTAAATTGTTTGTTTAGAATGGTCTTTGAGATTAATGCTTTGAATGTGTAGTGAAATCAAAGAATAATTCATTGTGTATGGTGTGTGGTTAAATATCTATTTGAGTTAGTTTAATTATTAATATAATTTCATTAGGAGTATGGAATTATATTTATCGTGAATAAAATGTAATTGAGTGTTTATTATTCCTTATGAATAATACTTGGAATGTATTCGTGATTTTAAAGGTGGATTTTTTTATGCTTCCTTTTGATGTATCTTCCTTTTGAATTATCTTAGATTTTGAGGATATTTTATCCATTGATTCTGTGTTGAAATTTGTTGGGAATCTATAATGTTGTTTTATCCTCATTGTAAGTTCTTGGGTAGTCTTTCTTCTTAGGCTTCCAGAGGATGGGAAAGAAAATGTTGCTTTATAATTGTTTCTTCTTGTTGGTTCCTTGTGAATGGTTGCTCTTATGTTCAATTTTATATTTGTGGGTTTATCCTTGCACTTGAAAGTGGTTTTCTTTACTATGAAGTTCTAGTGTGAGATAGTGCATGGGTCACTTGGTGTTTGGTTCTGTTATCTTGTGCAAGTTGGATTTCCCATTTGTGATTTTGAGATTTTGTTGTTAGTAAGGGGAGTGGCTCCCAATGAGGGTCTGATGCCCAAAGTGGTTGGTCCATGGTAACTCATTAAGAGTTTAATCAAGTGATAATCTAAAATTAATTAGGGGGTTTGGGTACTATGACACATTAATTTATATAATGTAGCCTCACTTATGGTTACCCTGGCCTAGAATGGCAAGATCAACTACCTTACCCTCTGCCTAGTAATCTTGGAAGGTATGTTGATCTAGCATACCATGTATGGGGGTTCAACAGCTGATAGAGGTGGCCAGGGTAACCTAGGATGGGGCTTCTGTTGCTTAGGAGGGGTACACCTAGGTAACCCATAGCAACCTATGCGATGAAACTCCTCTCTTAGCAACCGTGTATGTTTGTTATTTTCACCGTGTTGCTTGTGTTCCTCTAGAAGTGGATGTTTCCTTCTGGTTGTTGTTTCTCTTGTTGTGGAGTTTTGTTTTCCATTGTCCACTTGACTATTTTGGTTATGGGTCTTTCTTGTCATCTCCTAGCATAAGGGGGTGGGCCTTCGAGTCCACATCATTGGGTGGGACATGCTATGAACCCCATTGGGTCCCCAACCAAAGATCAATATGTGTAGAGTTGTAACTTATTCAATGACTCCAGAGTTGTACCTAAGTTGGAAATAGTCTTGATGCTTTGTATCTATTTATATCAGTTGTATTATTCCATGTTATTGTACTACTCTCATTCATGTATCTGGGAAGCACTGTTGGATTGGTGTAATCCATGAACGATGTATCTTCATATTATAAATGTAATGATTGTAATCTTTGGCATTATTTAATGATCATTGATGGATGCTTATCGTTTATATAATGTATGTTGATCCTTGTGTTATTATGTGGTTATTCTTTCACAATATGAGATTATTCATGGTGTTGTATCTATGGAAATATTTATATGAAATTCCTAGATGTGGTGGATGGTTTTCATTTTCTATATTGTTGTGGATGTTCGTTCATTGATTATTAATTCTATATAATGGTTAAGTGTAATTTCTCGTGTAATAAGTTAATGATCATTTGGGAATCATGTGATGATAGAGATATTCAAATGTAATGTAGTCACATTACCCCAAAGGATTACATAAGTGATATGCATGTATGGTTTAATACTAGTGTTATAAGTTAGTGTACATTTGTTGTTGGTTTACTTTTTTAAAAAAATTGTGTCATAAATATTGATGTTTTAATGTCCTTTGGGGTTTGCGTGGTGGGGAGTTACAACTACAATAGGTCCCTTATTGAATGGTGGAAGATGTATATATAAGATAGGTCCCTTCGGAAAAAGTATGTACATCAGTGTGACTATTTCATGTGTGCATGTGAGGTACAATAATAAATTAGACATTAGTGACCTCAAGGGATGAGTTGTGTACCTCAACCACTGAGTCACTTGAAGAACTTGGTATAACTGCTACTATTGAGTCACCATTTTTGGGTATGTTATTTGTATCTAAATCACTATAATCATTCGTAGGACCATAATTTTGAGTGAGAGAAAGAATTAAGTCATCTCTCTATATCAGTTTCTTGTAAAGTTTTAATTTGTTTCCATTAACCAAGAGAGAGAAGCTTACTGCATCCATTGTCTGCAACTTTATTTGTGACACCTCTAACATTTGGATATTTTGCATTTGATTATTCTAATACTTTACTATGTATTTGGAGACATTGTGATGTTTGCTTTACCTTCCTGTTAGACTCAGATGTTAGTGATGTAGTTGATAATATTTTTGGTTGTGGATTGTGACACTTAGACTTGATGATTATACTTTGTTGATATTGGATTTGATATTGGATGTTAGCTTTTATGGATGGATTTTATGACTATGCTTCTATACGCTTTATCATCTTACATGTGATGTATCTAGCTTAATGTGGCATATAATGTTATGATTTGATTGTTAATGTTAATGATGATATGTGATATGGTCCTATTTGTGGTCTGGTGAGAAGGATAGTCTAGTATCACTCACTTGTAAGCATCCTACTAAGTTGTGATTCCTTCTCACGATGTGTTTGATTATGATACATATATGCTTTTGATAGTATGTTTTCATGCAGGTTTCCAGGTACCAAGCATCGACTCCACCTGCTCTGTCAGGTCTAAGCATGCCTCATATACCCAATGGGAATGAAGTGGAAATTGAGATGGCAGGAAAGTCCCCACCTTAGTTGGCATCCTCAACCAGAGTCTTGTCTTGGTTTTGTGTTGTTGTAAGTGGTTTGTTGTCATTTTATGTTGTTTCAATTAATTAATTTTGTTATTAATTTAATTATTTTTTTAATTGTTAGCTCAAATTATTGTTTGGGTTAATATACATATTTTTATCATTAATGAGATGGGTGAAAATCGATTAATATGCATTTGATTCTTATTGATTCTATATTTTGAAGCATAAATTAGATTAAATTAGATTAAATTAAATTAAAGTATTCATATGGAAGTTGAAATAAAATTGGAAAAAGAAAAAATTTAAACTCACAAATAAATTGCTTGAAATTAAATAAGATAAAAGAATTTAAAATTTGATAAACATTTAAATAAATCATGATGGAATGAAATTTGTTAAAAAATGAAATTAAATATTAGTAAGGGGAATAAAAACTAAAAAGGGAAAATGGGTATTTTGGGCGCTGGGGAAACTAAAATTTATTGCTGGAAGAAAATTTATGAGAGAGGAGTTACACAATTTATGCATGGAGATTTAGAGAGGAAAATGAAAGATTTTTGAGAAGAAGAATCATTTTTATTGTTTTTTATTTATTTTACGAATTTGGAGAAAGGGAGGAGGAAAAATTTATAGAAAGAAAAGAATGTGTGCAAAACTCTCAAAAATTATAGAGGGTTTGAATTTGAAAGATATTTCTGGAGGAGAAATTCTCATGGGTTTTTTGTGTTGATGAAGATCGATTCAAGAATACAGCCAAATTTAAACCAAGAAGATTTTGAAAAGTGGTGTTGCTCCATGAAAATATGGAAGAGTTTTTCCAGTTGAGGCTTGGAATGACTTTGTAGAAGAACAAAAATTTCCAAGTTGATTCTTGTGCTACAATTTCATTTACTTTGTTAAGAAAAAATTTGTAGATGAAAATCGTTTGGTGAATGTATATTTTTTTTTCCTGTAAATTTCATATTTGTTTGGAAAATAAAATCCATGAAATTTTTGGGAGCCTCTTTGTTTTCCTTTGGAAAAGTTGTACAAAGAAAGTTGTGTTTCTTCTCGAATATCTACGATTTCTTTATTTTGGAAAAACCCTCTCCTCCATCTAGTAAATCTCCAGTGGCTCCATTGTATTTCCTTGTGAATTTCTTTTTTTTGTGACTCTAGTTCATTGCTCTATTTAAAATATATATATTTGTATATATGTAGTGTTGGTTGTTTAATTCTGGTGTCTCAATGGTTACTCCCAGTTTAATCGTTGCATGTCAAAATATATATTTATATTTTAAGTTTCCAATGTCTCTAGTAATTCTAGAGAATGAATTTTGAATTTAAAATAAAAAATAAAAAATAGAAAATCAGATTGGAGGAGTGAGGGTCGTACCACTCTCCTCCCCCCACATCTCCCATTCCCCTATTGCGTATCTGTGTTTGCATAAAATTTCATTTTAAAAATAAAATTTTTTGAAAAGCATTTGGGAGGGTGTGGAAGTTGAACCAGTTGTGCACCTCCACCCCCATACACTGGTTGCTGCCAAAGGCATCAGTTGCCTTGGCAGTCCTACCATGCTTTGGTGTTTGTTTAGAATTTTTTTTAGATATAATATATATATATACCTTTTTTAAGGTTATTTGTTATGTGATCAATAGCTATGGTTGTAAGTAGATAATATTAAATATATATTTTTATAAATAGAAGTATATATGTATATTTATTTAGATGTATATATATAAAAATGTATATATGCATATGTATATATAACTATGTATATTTTTGTGAATATAATTATATTTTGGAATTAGTGGTTAAATAGGTATGATAATCTGAAAAGAAACAGTGTGGAGTAGATAAAAATATATGGTTGAAAATATAAGGTTATTGATAATTTATACATTTGATAATTGTGTAATAGATGGATATAGAATAAAAATTTTAATATGGTGTCAAATATGAAATCATTTTAGAAAATGCATTGGACTTGCTGATATAGAATTATTCTTGTTGTTGTAATAGTTGTGTAACTTGATTAATTCTATGTGACATTTTGTCATGATTTATTAATGTTTCCATGTTGATAATGAGTTATATTTTAAGATGCTTCCTCATGGTCAAGTGTTAGTAAGTGGGAACCCCTTAGTTGTTTATTCTCCACTGGGAGTGGGGTTTTGGTCCTTTTAGGTTTCTAGAGGTGTTGGTGGGAATAGTGATTTTATTGATTTGTAATACTTTGATTTCACATGTGAATTGATTTTACTTGCATTTTGGGATTGTAGGGTGTTACCAGTTTTTTGATGTACTTATGATATGTATAATGTGTGAGATGAGATATGCCTTGCATCTAACTCATGATTGCTTCTGGTTATGTGTTTCTATGTCATATTACACCCCTCGTTATTGCCTTGAATGATGTGGTTTTAGGGTGCCCAAGGAGAGTGGCTCTACATGCGAGCTAGCGCACAAAGGGGCGGTTAGGATAACCCATGGAAGAGTTTCCATAACAAGTGATAACCTAACAATTAACTAGGGGGTTGGGTAGATTACATCTTATAATAGATAAGTAATTGATGCCTCACACATGCTTAGTGCTCCCTTAGGCTAAGTAAGTGATGAGAAGGCCATGGTTGGCAAGGCCACTACCTAGTCCTCTTGATAGGTTAGTGGTCCCGCATGTGTGACCCTATGGGGTTGATGCCTAGTCAGACGCATCCAAGATAACTCATACCAGGACCATGCAATGACACTCTCCTATATTACCATGTTTTTCCTATACTTCTATGACCTCTAGAAATAATCAATTGCTTGAGTGATAGTTGTTGTATTCTATTTTGTGTGAAGTCTTCAGCCTTCTATATGACTATCTTGTGGTGGGTCCTACCTATCATCTCCTAGCATGGGGGGTGAGCCTTAAGGCTCACATGGTTGGGTGGAATGTGCTATTTATCCCATTGGGTTCCTAGTCATTGTTTGAGATGTTTGAGCTTCATTTGTGTTCTAAGATATATGTGCTTCCTCAGCGATGGTGAATTTATTTTGTGCTACACTTGTATTATATTTGTTGTAACTCACATTTTATTCTGATGTAACATACCTATTATATCAATGTGACTTCTCGGATTATAAGGGAAGATTTGATGTACTTATACTCCTTTATAATTGTAAAATCATTGTAAACTTTCATGACATTTGTACCAAGGATAGTATTGAGGAATTATTATTTGTTGTATATAGGATGGTTGCTTTCTATTCATTTCATACTTGTTTTATTGTAATTACGACTAATGATGTACATATGTATTTATGGTTTTTGATATATTATGGATGGAAATGTCATATTTAGTTAGTTGTTCATATTTGGTTATGGGAGGTTGAAGTTAGGTTAGCATGTAATGCAGTCATGCTTTCCCTAGGGGATAACTGGATATACTAATGTATTGAACTCTATCATTGTTACAAATTTAGTGGAACATGGAATGTTAATGTAGTATTATTTTAAAAATAATAATAATAATAATTGTGTAGTTTTTATGTAAAATATTGGTTATCATTTTGGGTTGTGTGGTGAGGTGTTACAAATTGCTATCAAAGCCCTACGTCTACTATCTTTGGGCACTCTAGGTTTAATGAGTTCTCTATGTTAAGCTTATATTTGAATATGAACTTATTTGTTCCCTTTAATGTTGTGTAGAAGCATGCCTTGTGGTAGGGCTCATGGCCACGAAAGAGGCCATGGTGGTGGTTGTCGAGCCAACCACCAAAGCACACCATCTAATAATTCCCATGAATCAGAACGTGAAGAACATCAAGAGTCTTAAAATAATCTAGAAGGTGGAGGCTAAAATATAGTGCAGTCAGTAATTGGAGACATACAGTTGAGGTAGTTGTTGGAGGAAATTCTGGATTGTCTGGGTCCTAGGCAGGGAGAGGAGCTGCCAATGATAAGAGAAAGAGAGAGGTCACCCAAGAGGAGAGATAATTCAATTGACGAGGATGCCATAGCAACAAGACATATGAGAGATCTTCTAAGGGCATGTACCCATACTTTTGAGGGTACTAGAGGAGGATTGGAGGCTGAAATGTGGCTTATAGACCTAGATCGAGTGTTCTCCATGCATCCTTATGGTAGCAATATCAGGGCTTGGTGTGCCATCATGCACCTCAAAGGCTTCACATCTACTTCGTGGCACCTAGAGGAGTAGAAACTCCATCTCGACATTGGTTGTATGACTTGGGAGTTATTCTTGGAGCGTTTCAGGACCCGGTTTCAATCTAATCATTGGAGGCAGTGTCACATAGATAAGTTTCATGAGATGGGGTAGATGGCGATGTCGGTTGACTAGTATGAGCACCAATTTTATGAGCTTAAGTAGTATGTAGGGATCGAAAATGATGACTGATGAGCTTAAAATACGCTCATAATTTGGATGTTATGATAAACTTTTAATGTCTTTACTTTTGTTATTTCATGGCTATTTAAACATTGTTGAAACCTTTTACGGGGATATCCTGTAGCATAATACTTTCATATTCCTACTGCTCATTGTGTTGAATTGATTTCATTTATTGCCCCATTGACTCTCTAAAATGGCTGGTATATCGTATACAGTTTTTGAATGATGAAGTATTTTTAAAATGTGTGATTAATGAATAGATATCGTGTATGTGCCATACGCCTTTTATTTCGTATCTGTTACCTTTTGTTTCTTAGATTGTTGAAGAATGATTGAGTCAAGTGTAGCCGATCTCAGCCTTGCAGTAAAGTACATTTCCTACACAACTACGAGGAAGCTCTGGTGAAGACTCTTTGACTGGAACCATTGGGAAATATTTTTAATGACAAGTCAATCTGGAAAGAGTGGAGTGCTAGATTCTCTCTGGATCGGGTTGAGCACATAAATTCATTTATGAAGTTTGTTCCTTGATTCGGGGGATACATTTTACTTCCATGTCTTTCTTTGATAGAGTTATTTAGTTAGTTGTTCTTCTTATTTAAAAATAAGATACTCCTCCTGCGCGAGAGAGTAGAGGATATGGATAGAGTAAGTAAGAGATGATAGTTAGAGAAAGTTAGAAGCATAGTAATAGCAGATATCATGTAAGAGTCAGTATGATAATGAGAAATAGAATCTATATGATCAAGGACAGAGTTTTTTGTTAGTTTTCACATCAACAAAACAATGTATATCATTCTGTTTTCATGAATAAAGTTCAATGAAATTCTGATTTTAGCATCTGTGTAATCAGTAGATGCTTGCTAAGGGGGCCCACTTAGTAAGTATTTGTAGCTAGTTAGTTATTTATTCTTTCCTGTTGAGCTTCAGTTTGCTTTCATCTTTGAAGTTTTTATACAAACTCAACCTTATATTGCTCCTGCAGCATAAGGCCAGTTCATAGTTTGTATTTCAGTTGTATTTGTTATGGTTTCTATCATAGTTGAGTTAAATAATTTTGCATTACCTTCCTGTAGCATAGATAGAATTTCTTTTCAGTATTTATTTCTGCTAAGACTTGACCGAAACCAGTTCCTAGTGCATATATTTTTCTGCGCCATTTAAAGTCTATGTTCCCTGGTTTGACAAGTAAATGAATGTCCATATAGAGAGATATTAGTCACCTGCCATAATTTCCAATTCCTAGGAAAGGTTTTACTGATATTTTCATATCCTTTTGTGGGCGCGACCATTTTTGGTGCTGTTGCCGGGGATGGCGTCCAGCTAGGAGTTTGTGAGAAGTCATTTTTAGTATTAGTTTATCTTGTTAGTAAAATTCTCTAGATACTTCAAGCTGCTATTCATCATATTGCATGCATAGAAGAAGAAGAGACGCCCTGGGAAGGTTCCTCCCTGAAAATATGTTTATTGAACTACCATTTGACCTAATTAACAACAAACCTGAGGAAAATTCATTCGCTCTATTATTCCAGCAACCAAACATGGCAAATAATCCACCTCCTATATTTGAGTTTCCCATTGTTCCCCAACGAGATATCGATAATCTTAAAAACATCCCCTCTTCCTTGCTTCCAAAGTTTTATGGCTTGGTTACTGAGGACCCAGAAACTTTTCTGTTTGAATTTGATGTCCTTTGTCACAGTTATGACTACAACACAGACGCTCATAAATTGAAGTTATTTCCCTCCACATTGAAGGAAGGAGCTCTCAGATGGCTCATGAGTCTAGGAAGAGGTGTTGTAGATAGTTGGGCAGCCATGCAGGCGAAATTCCTTGAAAAGTATAAGGAATATTGTAAGAGTGCCAGCAAGGGTGATGACATATTCTGAATTTAGCAAAAGGAGGATGAAAGTCTGGAAGATTATATTTCCAGATTTTTGTTTTCACTAAAGAGGAACTCAAACCATACTCTCAATGAGGACTCTCAGAAACTATTGTTTCTAAGGGGAATCAGTGATGCATGTATAGATGCCCTGGACCTAATGGGAGGAGGTGATATAACTCAGCTGCCTTGGGATGATATAAAGAAAATATGTCTTAACTACTCTTAAGCAATAGTTAAGAAAGGTCAAGGCCATCATGCTACAATGGGGAAATCTTCTTCTGGTGGAGTTTCCTGGATGGAGATAACAAATTTTCTATCTGACTTCAAGCAGAATATCATTAATAATATGGCTACACAAGTGGACACTATGCAAGCTCGGAAGAAACATGAGGAGGCTAAAGCAGTTTTGGCTGAGTTCTGTCCATACTGTAGACAGAAGAAGCATGACTGTAGATGCAAGATGGTGGCTAATTTGGAAGCCAGGCAACTGCCTACTGACTTCAAGCCAGTAGAGGGAGATGATGATCAAGTGTTTTTTGTTGCACAAAGGAGACCATGGGCCCAAAGACAAGGTATGCCTCAAGATCCTTTAACTTTTGGTAATCCTTATTCTAGCTATAATAACCAATGGCAACATGCATATGGACCACCACCACCCTGGAATCCGCCTCAACCAAGTTGGCCTAATTATCAAAACCCACAATGGCAATCCCCTCAAGGAGGTTGGCAACAGCCACAAAGGAAATGGACCCCACCTTTAGGAAATTGGCAACAAAATCCTCAATGGAGAGGCCCTCAGCAATGGAAAAACCAGTCTTCTGGATTCCTGCAGCTTCCACAGCCACAACCACAGGCCCTTATGTCGCCTCCTGCAACAACTACCACAAATCCTGGACCTCCAAAACAAATGCCTTTGCCTACCCAGCCATTGCCCAATCCTAATAATAAGCAACAACAGCAGCCACAACAGCCTGTGTATCTTTCTGAAGCCAACCAATATCAAGTTTATGCCTTAAACGTCAATGACATCCATTTGAGGTCTGGAACCACTTTACCTGCTCCAAAACCACCTCTGATTACTGAAGTACCAGATTCTCCCCTTGAAAAATCTACTGCACCTATTGTTCCCGCTGAGCATATGCCCATAACTGATACAGTTTCTAAGGAGTCAATTTTACAAAATCAAGACAACACACCTTTTCCTCAAAAGTTGCAAAGTACTACATATAAATCCATGGAAGAACCCACTTTTGACATTTTGGATCAGTTCAAGAATGTGCAGATTCAAATCCCTTTATTTCAGGCTATTAAAGATATTCCTATTTTTGGAAAAGTTATTAAAGAAGCCTATTTGAAGAAGCTTGGATGAAAGAAAAAAGATCCTCAAACAATTCATGTCTTAGGAAAATTGGTTGATATAATGTTGGGAAATGTAGTCATTCCAAAGTATATTGACCCTGGAAGTCCTATGGTGCAGATACATATAAATGGCCAAGTTGTAAAAAATGTTTTGATTGATTTAGGTGCTGCTATTAATGTCATGACAAAGCATACTATGGACTCCCTGAATATTTTAAACATTAGGTCTACACCCACAGTTAAACCTGATGGGATAGTGGAAGATGTAATTGTCACTCTTGAATCTTGGGAGTATCCTGCTGATTTCACAATATTATTAGTTAAGGCAACTTTAGGAGGGTATGCAGTTATCCTTGGTAGACCATGGTTAGCAACTGCTGATGCTTTTATAGGATGTCGTTCTTGAGATATGACCATTTCTGATGGACAGTCCACAAAGAAATTGGCTATGTATCTGCCTGCTAGACCTCAACCAGATTTGTCCCAGCCTGTTTGGCCAGACGTGGGGGAAGAAACTGAAGAAGCCAACTCTTTGGCTCAATTAATGATGATTCAAAATGATCCATTCTCACAACTCCAGAGTGAGGATGCTCTGCTGTTTCAAATTCTATAGTACAACTTTGATACGGGTAGTTCATTTGATCCAAATGGTACTCATTTACAATATTTCCTGCAACAACTAGATTCTGAAAGTTCACTGCCTAAACTTTCACCAATTTTTCATAATTTACTTCCACAAGAGGTACAAACATCACCTGTAGATTCTATAAGTAATCTCATTAAGCAGATAGAATTGTCTCTAGATCATTGTTTGAATGTCAATAGCAAGTTGTCACACTCTCAAGAGGCTATCCTATTAAAAATGCTACAAGAATAGCATAAAGCTTTTGCATGGGAATATGGGGACATGCAAGGAATAGATCCTCAAGTTTGTACTCATAGGATATATATCAAAGAAGATTGTTCACCAATTAGGCAACCTCAAAGAAGAGTAAATCCAGGACTTAGAGAAATAGTTAAAAGTGAACTTCAAAAGTTGTTTGATGCGGGTTTTATTTATCTAATCTCTAATAGTCAATGGGTTTCTCCATTAGTCATTGTCCCCAAGAAAGGTGGAAAATGGAGAGTATGTGTAGATTACAGAGAATTGAACAGTACCACTAAAAAAGATTATTTTCCACTACCTTTTGTAGACCAAGTACTAGACTCACTGTCTGGCAAAAGATATTTTTCCTTTCTGGATGGTTACAGTGGGTACAATCAGATAAAAATTGCCCCTAAAGATCAAGATAAGACCACTTTTACCTGTCCATGGGGAACATTTGCTTATTCGATCTTGTCTTTTGGCCTATGCAATGCGCCAGCAACATTTCAAAGAGCAGTAATTAGTATATTTGCTGATATATCTCATGAATGTATGGAGATTTACATGGATGATTTCACTACCTATGGAGTCACATTTGAAGAAGCACTGGTCAATTTACAAAAAGTATTGAAAAGGTGTAGAGAGCAAAATTTGTCTCTAAACAGTGAGAAATGTTTTCTAATAATGGAAGAAGGTATTGTTCTAGGTCATCATGTTTCAAGGAATGGAATTCAGGTCAACCCTGCTAAAATTGAGGTAATTCAAAATTTACAAACTCCTGCAAAACAAAAAGATGTTAGAAGTTTTCTTGGTCATGCAAGGTATTATAGAAGGTTTATAAAATATTTAGGTAAAATTATTAGCCCACTTTATGCCCTGTTAACAAAGGATTCTCAATTCGAGTGGACAGAAGCCTGCAAAAAATCTTTCCTGCAACTAAAGGACTTGCTTACTAAAGCCCCTGTTCTTCAAGGTCCAAAATGGAATTTTTCTTTTCACATTCATACTGATGCTTCTGATTTTGGCATAGGAGCAGTTCTGAGTCAAAAAGAAAATTCAATCGAACATGCTATTTACTTTATCAGCAAGAACCTTCAAGGTCCTAAACTCAATTATACTGTCACAGAAAAGGAGTTGCTTGCAGTAGTGTATGCTTTAAATAAATTTAGGCATTATGTCACAGGTTATCAGATATTCGTTCATACTGACCATGCAACAATCAAGTATCTGATGAACAAACCTGCCATCTCTGGTAGGCTGGCACGATGGCTCCTGTTGTTACAAGAGTTTGACATTACAATAGTTGACAAACCAGGGAGAGCCAATGTTGTAGCTGACTTCTTATCAAGACTTCAATCAGCTGCACCTATTGAACATGAGGTCATTGATGATAGGTTCCCAGATGAACACTTGTTTTCCATTGCTGCACATACACTCTGGTATGCAGACATTGCTAATTATCTAGCAGCAAATAGAATACCAGCCCACTTTTCTCCAAAAAAAAAGTTGTTAATAGAGAAAAATTTTAACTTTTCCTAGATTACAAATTGTTTGTTTTATACTGGACCTGATCAAGTAATGCGAAGGTGTGTAAGAGAAGATGAAACTTATGATATATTGCATGCTTGCCATGATGAACCATGTGGAGGACATTTTGCAGCAAAAAGAACATCAATGAAGGTTCTTACAACTGGGTACTAGTGGCCAACATTACATAAGGATGTTGTGGCCTATACAAGAAAATGTGATAGGTGCCAGCGAATGGGAAGACCAACTAAGTCAGATGAAATGCTACTATATCCGCAGATAATAGTCACCTCTTTTGATAAATGGGGGATGGATTTTGTGGGGCCAATTGATCCACCATCAAATGGCAAGTCATACATTCTAGTTTGCACAGACTATGTAACAAAATGGGTCGAGGTGAAAGCTATGACTCATGCCCGAGATAACAAAGTTGTCGAGTTTCTGTATGAACAAATTTTCACCAGATTTGCAGTTTCCCGAGAGCTTGTGACTGATCAAGGGGCTCAGTTCACATCCAATCTGATCACTACACTAATGAATGACTACAAAATCAAACATAGGAAGTCCAGCCCCTATCATCCTCAAGCCAATGGTCAGGCAGAGGTAACAAATAGGGAAATCGAGGTGATCCTCACAAAGATAGTGTAGATTCATAAGAAAGACTGGAGAAATAGACTTCCTGAAGCAGTTTGGGCTTATAAAACTACATGGAAAACAACAACTGGGTTTACACCTTTTGAGCTGCTTTATGGGAAAACAGCAATGTTATCCATAGAATTTGAGCACAAAAATTTGAGAACAGCTCTTGAACTCAATATAGACATATTTGAAGCACAAAAGGACCGTCTCCTGTAGCTAAATTCTTTGGACGAAATGAGAAAAGCCGCCCTGCAGTATACAGAAGCAACCCAACAGTAAAGGAAGAAATGGCATGATCAGCACATCAAAACTAGAAAATTTTTTGCTGGAGATTGGGCTCTGTTATATGATTCAAGGTACTAAGAAAACTAGGGTAAGCTCACAGCACGCTGGCTTGGCCATCCGTTCATCTCATCCACCCACGTCACCCATCCATTTCATCCGTCTGTATCAACCTTAATTAAGATATCTTTCCCACTTGTCAATTCATGGAGACGTCGTCATCTTTCTTCACGCGTACGTGCAATTATCAAAGGTACGCCATATCTTTTCTTATCGCATATTTGATTTATTTCATTCTATTCATTTACTGCTATGCATGTACCGGTCATTATCACCTGGATCTCTACCTATTCTTTAGTACATCTAAGGACAAATGTCATACTTTAAGTAGGGGTGGGGTAATCCATGTTTTAAAACCTATCTTTTCGCCGCTACCATAACTACAAAATAATCTTTCTTTAATTCTTTTCTGGTACTTTCCAAATATGATCACATGTCCTTCTTTATTGCATGTTTTTCTTGTAAACTACGATTAAGATTGCTTGTTCAAAAAGTTCATTTTTGAAAAAATAAAGAAATGTGACGGCATGATAGAAGAAAAACCAGAGCAGAAAGGGAAATAAAGAATTTGAATCTTCAGCAAGGAATTGAGTTCAGCTAAAAAAAAAATGCAAATATGAGTGGTCAGTTGGTGCGACATGAGCCTGTAGCTCATGAGTTGTTATTGTAAAATTCGCAAATAGTCTACGCATTCAGCCTCTATGGATGGTTAAATTATTTCTTGAGCTTAAATGCTTTTGATGAAGAGGCTACTGGAGAATTTTTTAGAACCCTTTCTGAAGGGGAAGCCACCATATGGGGTCTAACAGTTGTTGCAGCCGAAGACAGAATTGCTAAAGTAACCAGACTCCCAACCGTTGGAGAAAACTTTTCTTCAGACACTGCAGCTACAAGGGCTGAGTTTTCAATGCCCACTGATGGACCTCTGTAAGTCTCCAAGCAGGGATGCAAGCATGTGTCGTTGCCTCCTCCATATTCAGAGTATGCCACTTATATAATCAGGTATTTGACCTGTAAAGGCTATTTTTCCTAACCTGCATTCTCACCATTTTAAATTATTAAGCCATATGAGGCATGGGTTAGTCATAAATGTTCTGAATTTCTTGCTAAAATTTTTAGAACAAAGTGCCCATGGAACTCAACAAGGGAAAGACAATTTTGTCACTCATCATGGCCTTATTAAATTACTAATTGAGCAATCTTTGAGAGATGTTTCACCTCTTTCCTGGCAACAATTTTTTGCCCAAAAGAGTTTGCAAATACCACAACCCCCTAGGGTACTTATCCCACGGCCTTAGAGAAAGAAGAAAGAAATTGCATCTACTAGTGGAACAGGGCAAGGGTCATCTACTCCTGTAGCACCTAGTCCTATAGCTTTTGCACCCAAATCCTCTGATAGGGTACAAAATAGGTCTGCCACTAGGAGGGAGAAGGAAAAACAAAGGCAGAAGGTTCCCCTGAATCAGACCCTCGTTCTTAGAAAAGACAATGCTCTTCTCCTGCAGCACCTTCCCCTGTAGCCATTTCTCCTACAGCAACACCTGTTACTATTACCAATTCACCGTCATCCTCTGGTAGGGCAGAGCCCTCTAAACAAACAAGAAAAAGAAAAGCTACCGGAACACCTCCTGTAGCCGCATCTATGCCAAGAAGGGTTTCCACAAGGAAACAATCTAAGACCTCCCCTGCTTCACTGCAACCTGAGGTGATTATAATTTCAGAAGGGTTTGTTGAATCTGAATTTAATGTTTCTCAGAATGAGTCTAAGAATGTTGCTCAGAGTTTGTTCATTCCTGAAGAGGAACAAGTTGAGATAAAAGAAACAGGGCACAATGAGCAAGGGTTACCAAATATTGATGATTTGGCTATGACTGCTATGCAATTTTCAGAGGAAGCACAGACTTCTCCACCATAGCAACAAGAAGAATTTATCTTGCAGCCTGAGCAAGAACAGACTAAACAATTGAATGTGCCTAGTGAAGCAGTATTTCACCCTGTAATTTGTAAAGCCATTGTTGTGTATAGAAGGACGTTTTTAATTGAGTTTTTGGAATATGTTAAAGCTAATTGGGAAACAGTTACATTGCAAACTCTGAATTTCTAACACATAGCCCATACTGATATGCAACAAATCCTATGGGAAGTAGAAAAGAGGAAATTGAAAAAGAAGATTGAAAGTCAGAAGCAGGAAATTGCTGAGTTGAAAGCAAAAATGGATGAAATGTTAAAGGTAACTAGTCAAATTATGGAATGTAGACCTCCGCCCAGAGTTTATGCTCTATGCCTTAAAGAACAGTTTTTATGGTTTCAATTGATGAGAATTTTCAGAAACCAAGATCCTATAATTCATACTGCCAAAGAATTTTATGAAGCATACCAGGCAGCCCCTAAATGGTTAAGGAATTCTCTGTGTGAATTTTATTTGCATAGCTTTTTAATACCATTTGAAACAGAATGGAATCCTCTTCTATATATTGGTGATATTCATTTAAGAGCATTTATGTCATGGGCAGCAAATGAGGAAAATTATGGCAGGCAGTGGGAAACATATGAAGAAGCTGAGAAAACTGAGCCTATTCCATTACGCTCTCAAAGTTCAAACCCTTATGCAATGTTGAAAGATTGGTTTGCTCTAACATATAGTGAGAGAAAATATTTGATATCAGAAAACAAGTATATGATGAATTACAGGCACAACAATATTTATTTTGGAGACTCACATACACCAGAAGTGAGAAAATATGGGAGAGATTAACTGTTGGGTTAAGAAAGTCAGAACCACATGGTCCCCTAAATTTTACAGCAGCTCTCAAACGAACCAACAGATATATTCAATTGGGACTTCAAATAAGATTTGAACTATGGCTACCACTGACATTCAGACCCCATGTGCTAAAGTGGCCCCTCTATCCTCACCAGGCTACAAATCTTAACAATGAATTAGAAGATCGAAGGTATGAAAGGTGCCGAGATTTCAGAGGATTCTATTACAAATTTGGACATCCATTCCAGAGTCATGCAGCCACTACTGACTTCAGAGAAACCACTAGGAAATTTAATGCTGGAGGACCAGCATTGGGCCAAGTAGGGGGCAGTGATGAGCTTAGAATACGCTCATAATTTGGATGTTATGATAAAATTTTAATGTTTTTACTTTTGTTATTTCATGGCTGTTTAAACATTGTTGAAACCTTTTACGGGGATATCCTGTAGCATAATACTTTCATATTCCTGCAGCTCATTGTGTTGACTTGATTGCATTTATTGCCCCATTGACTCCCTAAAATGGCTGGTATATCGTATATAGTTTTTGAATGATGAAGTAGATTTAAAATGTGTGATTAATGAATAGATATTGTGTATGTGCCATATGCCTTTTCTTTCATATCTGTTACCTTTTGTTTCATAGGTTGTTGAAGAATGATCGAGTCAAGCGCAGCCGATCTCGGCCTTGCAGTAAAGTCCATTTCCTATACGACTACGAGGAAGCTCCGGTGAAGACTCTTTGACTGAAACCGTTGGGAAATATTTTTAATGACAAGTCAATCTGGAAAGAGTGGAGTGCTAGATTCTCTCTGGATCAGGTTGAGCACATAAATTCATTTATGAAGTTTGTTCCTTGACTCGGGGATACATTTTACTTCCACGTCTTTCTTTGATAGAGTTAGTTAGTTAGTTGTTCTTCTGATTTAAAAATAAGATACTCCTCCTGTGCGAGAGAGTAGAGGATATGGATAGAGTAAGTAAGAGATGATAGTTAGAGAAAGTTAGAAGCATAGTAATAGCAGATATCATGTAAGAGTCAGTATGATAATGAGAAATAGAATCTGTATGATCAAGGACAGAGTTTGTTGTTAGTTTTCACATCAACAAAATAATGTATATCATTCTATTTTCATGAATAAAGTTCAATGAAGTTATGAGTTTAGCATCTACGTAATTAGTAGATGCTTGCTAAGGGGGCCCACTTAGTAAGTATCTGTAGCTAGTTAGTTATTTATTCTTTCCTGTTGAGCTTCAGTTTTCTTTCATCTTTGAAGTTTTTATACAAACTCAGCCTTATATTGCTCCTGCAGCATAAGGAATCCATCATTGTGCCTATTCCTACAGCATAAGGCCAGTTCATAGTTTTTATTTCAGTTGTATTTGTTATGGTTTTTATCATAGTTGAGTTAAAGAATTTTGCATTACCTTCCTGTAGCGTAGATAGAATTTCTTTTTAGTATTTATTTCTGCTAAGATTTGACCAAAACCAGTTCCTAGTGCATATATTTTGCCGCGCCATTTAAAGTCTACGTTCCCTAGTTTGACAAGTAAATGAACGTCCATATAGAGAGATATTAGTCACCTATCGGAATGTCCAATTCCTAGGAAAGGTTTTACTGAGATTTTCATATCTTTTTGTGGGCGCGACCAATGACGAAATTATTGTTCATCATTTTGTTAGGGGATTGAATACCCAAATCAGTGGTGGTGTGCAAGTCTTCAAATCAAAGACCATGGAGGTGGCAGTGGAGAAAGCTTGCCTTGTAGAGGAGAATTTGGCCATGGCATTGGGAGGTCGCACTAGAGTCCAGATTGGTAGTGCTCCTTCTTCTGGTTTTGGTTCTTGTGGTGGGTAGTCCTAGACTGTAGACTCTTCCAGGAATTATCATGCACCCTCTAAGGGTGGAAAACAACAATAGAAAAATTAGTAATAGTCATAGCCTAAGCAGAAAAATTCTCAGCCACAACGGGGTGGTAGATCCCAGGCCAAGAAGAACAAGAACTGGCAGTGAGCTCGGTAGGACCGATTTGAGTAGCTTGCATAGAGTACACAGTCAGCTCCTAGTCAAGATAGCTTTCATCAATCTAATGCTCCATCTAAGGGTAGAGGATTTGGTCATGGCATAGGTTGCTTTTCTTGTGTCCAACAGGGCCATATTGCTAGGCAGTTTCCACAGAAGAGTTCCACAAGATATAGTCAGAGGTCAGCTACTTTCGAGCCAGCAGTTGGTGATGTGGGACGGTCACATCGTGTCTTTGTGGCAATGGACAACCATCAGATGGATCATCAAGGCACTGTGGTTGACATTCCAAGTGTGTTGCAAAGCTCTAGCATATATATGCTCTTTGATTCTAGTGCATTAGATTTTTTCATTTCTCCTTTTGTAGTTAAGCATTGACGACTACTGGCAACAAGGCAAGGTTCTAGGTGGTTGGAAAAATTGGATTTTGGGGCTAAGGTGGCAATAGAGTCTCTTGTTTGAGGTTTTAACTTGAATATTGGGTCCTTTGAGACTTCAGTGGATCTTTGAATCCTTCCCTTAGGATCTTATGATGTGGTGTTAGGCATGGATTGGCCGAGTTCACACCACGCCATGACTGATTTTCACTACAAGTCAGTGTGTTGCATAGATGATTTTGGCAAAGAGGCTGAAATTGTTGGAATTCAAAGGCCTATCTCCTTATGGATGATATCTATGATGCAGTTGAAGAAGTACACTCATCAGGTTTGTCAACTTTTTGCAGTGTCAGTTAATGACCTTGTTTTGGAGGAGAGTTTTGACATATCTCTAAATGATTATCCTCTTCTTAAGGGGTTTGTAAATGTTTTTTTGAGTGAAATTTTGGGAATACCACCAAATTGTGACATTGACTTCAAAATTGATTTGGTACCTAGAGTTGAGCCTATTTCTCAAGTTCCATATCGAATGACAACTCAGGAGCTTTAGGAGCTTCACTTGCAGTTGGAGGAGTTGTTAGAAAAAGGGTTTATCCATCCTAGTGTTTCCCCTTGGGGAGGACTGGTGATATTTTTCAAAAATAAGGATGGTTCCCTCCGCTTGTGCATTGATTACACACAACTTAATAAGGTGAAAATTAAGAACAGATACCCTCTACCAAGAATGGATGATCTATTTGACTAAATTAAGGGGGCTAAGATTTTCTCAAAGATTGACCTTAAGTAAGGATACCATCAATTGTGAATCACTGAGGACAACATCCATAAGATGGAATTTTGCACTCGATATGGACATTATGAGTTCACTATGATGTCATTTGGATTGACAAATGCATCATCATTCTTCATGAGTTTTAAGAATGGGGTCTTTCACACCTACTTGGATAGATTTTTTCCCAGGTTTCTTGACAACATCTTGATTTACTCAAAAACTATGGAGGAACACGAGGAACATTTGAAACAAGTGATACAGTGTTTGAGAGATAACTAGTTGTATGCTAATTTGGTGAAGTGTGAATTATTTAAGACAAAGGTGAAATATTTGGGTCATGTGATTTTAGGTGAAGGTATTACATTCAATCCTTCAAAGATTCAAGCCGTAAGAGATTGGTCTAGGCCCACAAATGTATCTGAGGCTCACAACTTTATGGGTTTGGCATGCTATTATTAGCATTTTGTTCAAGGGTTCTCGAGGATTGCACACCTTATCACTTCTCATTAGAGGAAAGGGAAGAAATTTGTTTGGTTAGATGAGTGCCAGTCTGCTTTCAAAACCCTTAAGGAGAGATTGACCAATGCTCCTATTCTAGTGGTTCCTGATCCTACTAGGGATTTCTGTGTATGTATTGATGCATCCTTGGAGGGTTGGGAGCCATACTTATGCAAGAGGATTGAGTAATTGTATATGAATCCTGCAAGCTTAAGGACCATGAACTAAATTACCCCACACATCACTTGGATTTGGCTATCATGATACATGCTCTAGTTAGATGGAGGCATTTCATTTTGGGGCATCGATTTAAGCTACACAGTGATCATCATAGCTTGCAATATATTTTCACGTAGCTGAACCTAAGTGCTAGGTAGAGGAGGTGGATGGAATTTCTCTGTGAGTATGATTTTGAAGTTAAATACATCTAGGGCAAGGAAAATGTGGGGATGCTCTAATTCAGTGAAGGCATGAGATATCTTTAGTGTCTCTTGGCATAGATTTGAGGAGCCAAATCCTCACAACTCTCCCTGCAAATAGTTGGTACTAAGAAGTGAAGGAAAAAATTGAGTTAGGTAAAGTTTTGCAAGAAAATTTTGTAGGATATACATTGGAGTCTGATGGTCTTTTGAGGTATATGGGTCGTGTGTATGTACCTTCAAGATCTACGGGTCTTTGAACCCTAATCTTAACTAAGGCTCATCAAGCACCATATTTTGCTCATCTAGGGGTTGAAAAGATGTATGCAGACCTTCGTTCACTGTATTTTTGGGATGGTATGAAGAGAGATATTACTGATTTCGTTGCAAGATGCTTGGAGCTTCAAAGGGTAAAGGCGGAACATCAACATCCCGTGGGTCTTTTGCAGCCCCATCTTGAATGGAAATGGGAAATTATTTTGATAGACTTTATTGTTGGTTTTCCTATGTCTTCACATTGACATGATGCTATCATGGTCATAGTTGACAGGTTCACTAAGGTGGCACACTTCTCCCTTCTCTAGTGATCCTACACTACTTCATCTATGGCTAGAATTTTCATGGAGGACATTGTGACACTGCACGGAATTCCTCAAAAAATCATTTCTAATAGAGATCTAGTGTTCGCTTCCACATTGTGGACATCTTTGCAACACGCATTAGGGACTTAATTGAACTTCAGTGTGGCGTACCATCCAGAAACTAATGGCCAGACTAAGAGATTCAATCAAGTTCTTAAGGACATGCTTTGCATGTACATCATGGATCAATAGTCTCATTGGGAGGACTATTTGCATTTGGTGGAGTTTGCATTTAATAATGGTTATCACAGCTCAATTGGTATGCCTCCATTCCAAGCTTTATATGGTCTTCCTTGTCAGACTCCATTGAGTTGGCACCAACTTGAGGATAGAGTTATCCTTGGACCCGAGATGGTTCAAGATATGTAGGATCAGGTAGCTTGCATTAGAGAGCATTTGGTAGTGGCTTAAGATAGGCAGAAGTACACTGATGCACATCGACTTGATTTCCAGTTCTCTGTTGGTAAACATGTGTTTTTTAGAGTGCATCTATGAAAGATTCCAATTCATTATGGAAAGGGCTCTAAACTTGCACCTTTTTTAGTGGGGCCATTTGAGATATTGGAGAGGATTGGGCCTATAGCTTACCACCTTGCTCTTCCACCAAGTCTATCATGCATACATGATTTTTTTCAGGTTTATGTGCTTAGACTATATCATCCAGATATATCTCATGTGCTTGATTGGAATGTATTGTAGGTAGATGATGGGTAGCTCACACTAGAGCCCATGGCTAAGCTTCAGCACTAAAGACCTACCCTCAGGGGTAGGGACATAGAGCAAGTGAGGGTCCAGTGGGACCCCAGCGATGAGTCTTCAACAACATGGGATGATGCAACCCAGATCAAAGAATCCTTTCCCTATCTGTTTGCAGGCTTCCAAGAGTAAGCCTAGTCCTAGGGAGGAGGATGTGACACCTCTCACATTTGGTTATTTTGCATTTGATACTTCTGATACTTTACTATGTATTTGGAGATATTGTGATGTTTTTTTACCTTCCTATTAAACTTAGATGTTAGTGATGTAGTTGATAATCTTTTTGGTTGTGGATTGTGACACTCAAACTTGATTATTATACTTTATTGATATTGGATGTTAGCTTTTATGGATGGATTTTCTAACTATGCTTCTATATGCTTTATCATCTTACATGTGATGTATCTAGCTTAATGTGGCATATAGTGTTATGATTTGATTGTTAATGTTCATGATGATAGGATGTTACATGATGATATGTGATATGGTCATGTTTGTGGTGTGGTGAGAAGGATGGTCTAGTATCACTCACTTGTGAGTGTCCTACTAAGTTGTGATTCCTTCTCACAGTTTGTTTGATTATGATACATATATGATCTCGAAAGTGCATTTTCATGTAGGTTTGTAGGTACCAAGCATCGAGTCCACCTGCTCTATTAGGTCTGAGCATGCCTCATATACCAAATGGGAATGAAGTGGAAACTGAGATGGGAGGAAAGTCCCCCACCTTATCTGGCATCCTTGATGAGGAAGTGTATCCTGCTTGTTACTCAAATTATTTTCTTAGTTTTGTGTTCTTGTAAGTAAATTGTTGTCACCTTATGTTGTTTCAATTAATTAATGTTGTTATTAATTTAATTATGTTTTTAATTGTCAGCTCAAATTATTGTTTGGGTTAATTTAAATATTTTGATCATTAATGAGATGGGTGAAAATCTATTAATATGCATTTGATTCTTATTGACACTGTATTTTGGATGCATAAATTAGATTAAATTAAATAAAAGTATTTATATGGAAGTTGAAATAAAATTGGAAAAAGAACAAATTTAAACTCATAAATAAATTGCTTGAAATTAAATAAGATAAAATAATTTAAAATTTGATAAACATTTAAATAAATCATGATGGAACGAAATTTGTTAAAAAATGAAATTAAATATTATTAAGGGGAATGAAAACTAAAAAGGGAAAATGGGTATTTTGGGGGAGGGGAACTGAAATTTAGGGATGCAAGAAAATTTATGAGAGGGGAGTTACACAGTTTATGCATGGCGATTTAGAGAGGAAAATGAAATATTTTTGAGAAGAATCATTTTGATTTTGATTTTTACTTTTATTTATGAATTTGGAGAAAGGGAGGAGGAAAAATTTATAGAAAGAAAAGAATGTGTGTGAAATTCTCAAAATTACAAAAGGTTTTAATTTGAAATATATTCTGGAGGAGAAATTCTCATGGGGTTTTTGTGTTGAGGAAGATCAATTCAAGAATACAACCAAATCTGAACCGGGAAGATTTCGAAAAGTGGTGTTGCTCCATGAAGATCTAGAAGAGTTTTGCCAGTTGGAGCTTGGAATAAATTTTTAGAAGAACAAAAAATTTCCATGTTCATTATTTTGCTGTAACTTCATTTATTTTGTTAAAAAACAATCTGTAGATGAAAATTGTTTGGTGAATGCGTAAATCTATTGCCCGTAAATTTCATATTTTTCTAGAAAATAAAATCCATGAAATTGTTGTGAGCCCCTTTGTTTTCCTTTGGAAAAGTTGTAAAAAGAAAGTTGTGTTTCTTATGGAATATCTACAATTTCTTTCTTTTAGAAAAACCCACTCCTCCATCTAGTAAATCTCTAGTGGCTTCGTTGCGTTTCCTTGTGAAATAATTTTTTTTTTGTGTCTCTAGTTTGTTTCTCTTTTTTAATAAATATATATTTGTATATATATATATATATATATATATATATAGTGTTGGTTGTTTAAGTCTAGTGTCTCAATGGTTACTCCAGTTGAATCGTTGCATGTAAAAATATATATTTATAGTTTACATTCCCAATATCTTTAGTAATTCCAGAGAATGAATTTTGAATTTAAAATTAAAATATTTTTTTTAAATCATATTCGAGGAGGGAGGGTCGTACCGCTCTCCTCCCCTACCATCACTCCTTACCCTGTTGTGTATCTTTTTTTGCATAAAATTTCATTTTAAAAATAAAAATTTTGAAAAATAATTGGGGAGGGTACAGTAGCTGAACCAATCGCACCTCCACCCCATGCACTAGCTACTGCCATGGGCAGTGGTTGCCTTGGTATTCCTACCATGCTTTTGTGTTTATTTTTATTTTTACATATAATATATATATATACTTTTTTTAAAGGTTATATGTTATGTGATCAACAACTATTGTTGTAATTATATAATATTAAATATATATTTTTATAAATAGAAGTATATATATGTATATTTATTTAGATGTATATATATAAATTTATATATGCATATGTATATATAACTCTCTATATTTTTGTGAATATAGTTATGTTCTGGAAATAGTGGTTAAATAGGTATGCTAATCCAAAAAGAAATAATGTGGAGTAGATAAAAAGATAGGGTTTAAAATATAAGGTTATTAATAATTGTGTAATAGATGGATTTAGAATTTAAAATTTAATATGGTGTGAAATCTAAAATCATTTTACAAAATGCATATGATTTAGAATTATTCTTGTTGTTGTAATACTTGTGTAACTTGATTAATTATTTGTGACATTTTTTCATGATTTATTTTCGTTTCCATGTTGATAATGAGTTATCTTTTAAGATGCTTCCTCATGGTCAAGTGTTAGTATGTAGGAACCCCTTAGTTGTTTATTGTCCACTAGGAGTGGGGTTTTGCTCCTTATAGGTTTCTAGAGGCATTGGTGGGAATAGTCATTTTATTGATTTGTAATACCTTGGTTTCACATGTGAATTGATTTTACTTGCATTTTGGGATTCTGGGTTGTTACCAGATTTCTGATGTACTTATGATATGTATAATGTTTGAGATGAGATATGCCTCGTGTTTGACTCATGATTGTATCTGGTTATGTGATTCTATGTCATGGTACACCCCTTGTTATTGCCTCATGATGTGGTTTTAGGGTTGCTAGGGAGAGTGGCTCTTCATGGGGGCTAGCACACAAAGGGGCGGCTAGGACAACCTATAGAAGATTTTTTGTAACAAGTGATAACCTAATAATTAACTAGGAGGTTGGGTAAATTACATCTTATAAAAGATAAGTATTTGATGCCTCATACATGCTTAGCACTCCCTTAGGCTAAGTATGTGATGAGAAGGTTGTGGTTGGCAAGGCCACTACCTAGTCCTATTGATAGGTTAGTTGTCTCGCATGTGTCACTCTATGTGGTCAGCACGTAGTGAGAAGAAGCCAGGATAACCATAGCTGGGGGTCGATGCCTAGTGAGAGGCAGCCAGGATAACCCATACAAGGACCATGTGATGAAACTCTCTTAAAGTACCCCATTGTTCCTTTGCTTTTGTGGCCTTTGGAAACGGTCAATTTCTTGAGTGAAAGTTGTATTTTGTTTTGTGTGAAGTCTTCAACCTTCTATATGATTTTCTTGTGGTGGGTCCTACCTGTCATCTCCTAGCACGAGGGGTGAGCCTTAAGGCTCACATGGTCAAGTGGAATGTGCTATGCACCCCATTGGGTTCCCAGTCAATGTTCGAGATGTTTGAGCTTCATTCGTGTTTTAAGATATATGTGCTTCCTCAACGATGGTGATTTTATGTTGTACTGCACTTGCATCATTTCTGTTGTAACTCATATTTTATTATAACACACGTATTGTATCAATGTGACTTCCTGAATTATAAGGAAAGATTTGATGTACTTCTACTCCTTTATACTTGTAAAATCATTATAAACTTTCATGACATTTGTACCAGGGACAATATTGAGGATTTATTATATGTTGTATAGATGATGGTTTCTCTCTATTCATTTCATGATTTCTTTATTGTAATTAAAATTAATGATGGATATATGTATTTATGGTTTTTGATATATCATGGATGGAAGTGTCATATTTAGCTAGTTGCTCATATTTTGGTTATGGGAGATCGAAGTTAGGTTAGCATGTAACACAATCATGCTTTCCCTAGGGGATAAACGAATATGATAATGTACATTGTTCTATCATTGTTTTGAATGTAGTGGCACATGGAATGTTAATATAGTATTATTGACAAAAAAAATGTGCAATTTTTATGTAAAATATTGGTTATCCTTTGGCGTTGTGTGGTAAGGCATTACATTATTGCCTCATTAGGAAAGACTTGGCTAATATCATAAGGTCCTAACCACCTAGATTGGAGTTTCCCTTTAAAATCCTTGTATCTTCAATCATAGAATAAGGCCCAATCTCCTACACTAAATTCCTTTTTCTTGATATATTTATCATGCCACCTTGTCCTCTATTTCTATACAATCTTAGTGTGATGGATTATCTCCAGCCTAATTTCTTCTATCCCATTTAAGTGGTGTAACCTTTCCTTTTGAGCTACAATGAGATCCATGTCCAACTCCACTGTTGTTATTAATGTCTTGTACTCAAACTCTATTGGGAGGAATATTGTTTTACCATATACTAGCTCATAAGGTGTGAAACCAATTGTTGTTTTCCATGTTGTTCTATATTCCCATACTACTTCTCGTAATCTAGTAACCCAATTTTTTCTATGTAATTGCATGTTCTTGGTTAGAATACTTTCAATTTTTTTGTTGGTAACTTCCACCTAGCCATTGGCCTGAGGCTGATAAGGTGTTGAGTTTTTGTGCTTGATTTCATATTCTTCAACCAATTTGGTAATGAGCTCTAAAGTGAATTGTGGACCCTAATTAGTCACTATCTACCTAAGTACTCCATACCTCATAAAAGAATTTAGCTAAATTTCTATCTCTAGAAAATTGTAATACCTTCACTTCCACCCACTTAGATAATTAGTGCAAATCAAAATGTACTCTAAGTTATTATTGGAAGTAGGTGAAATCGGCCCAATGAAATCTAGACCCCATTTGTCAAAGGTATCTAGTATTAATTGTAGTTGTAATGGAATTTAATCACTCCTTATTGTCTTACCTATTCTTTGGAATCTATCATAGATCCTTGTATATTTAATAGAATCCTTCTATAATTTTGGCCAGTAGTAACCAGTTGTGAGGATTTTGAATGTTGTTCTTTTTTCTACAAAGTGACCCCCACATGGTTCATCATGGAAATCCTTCATGATATCAAAGATTTCATCTTCCTTTATGTACCTTCTCATGATATTGTCTAGGCTAGTATAGAACAAGTAAACAAATATCCAAGATTATGGAAAACAATTATGCACTAGTTGTCTCTTTCCCTTGGAGAAAAGTGTGGTGGAATCTACCCTATCACTAAATAGTTTGCAATGTTAGCATACCAAGGTATATGTATATTAAGAGTAGAAAAAAATATCATATGGAAATGAGACATCTACTACCCCTTCTACTGAGTATGTTGGCAACCTTGATAGAAAATATGCTACTATAGTAGCCTTACTAGGCTTATCCACTATGGTGATATCAAAATCTTGTAGAAGGAGAAACCATTTGTGTAGTCTACCCTACTACAAGTTTTTTCATTAAATATTTAATAGTTTTATGGTCTTTGTGGACAAAAAACTACATAAATATTAATGTAATTATTGAATCTATTGATGGCATACACTACTACTAGCATCTTTTCTATAATAGTATAATTTAGCTATGATCCCTTAAGATTCTTGCTAATGTAGTAAATAGCATATTCTTTGTTGCCTTCTTTTTGACTCAAAATTTCTCCAATAAAAAATAATAAAGCATCAATATGTCTATGGAAGGGTAAGGTACAATTTGGCCCCCTAAAAACAAGTTCTTGTGTTAAGGTTCCCTTCAATTCTTCAAAGAAATATTGAAACTTTGATGTCCAATCAAATTATATTTCTTTAGTCAGCAAAACAAACAATGGTACAACAATCTTACTAAGTTCTAAATGTACCTCCTATAATAGCTTGCATGACCAAGGAAGCTTCTAATATATTTCTTCCTCCATGGAATAGCTAATTTGGACATGATCTCTATCTTATGTGAATCAACTGGGATCCCTACATTGGATATGAAATACCTTGGAACAATTCCTTGAGTCATCATCAGAAATCATTTCTCATTACTAAGTGAAAAATTGTGTTCTTTACATATTTTTGATACCTTCTCCAAATTTCTAAGGGCTTCCTCATAAGTTTCCCCATAAATGGTGAAATCATCCATATATATCTCCATAGAGTCATGAGAATAATAAAAAAAATATGTTCAGCATTACCCTTTGAAAAGTAGTTGGGTAATTGTGTAAACCAAAGGGTAGGATAGAATAAGCATAGGTACCCCGAGGACATGTAAATGTTGTTTTTTTCTTGATCCTCTAGAGAAATTTTTTTTTTTATTGTAACCACTAAAACCATCTACGAATGAAAATTAATTCTTAACTAGTAAAGATTCAAGCACTTGATCTATAAAGGACAATGGAAAGTGGTCCTTCCTAGTGGTTGTGTTTAGGTCCCTATAATCTACACATACCCTCCATTTTCCACCTCTCTTGGGAACAATGACTAAAGGTGATACACATTCACTATCAGATATAGGATAAGTGAAGCCTACATCAAGGATTTTTTGAAGTTTAGCTTTAACTAGTTCTCTCAAGGCAAGGTTCACCCGTCTATGATGTTGTATAATGAGCCTATAACCATCATTTATATAGATCCTATTCATACATAAGTCATGATCTATACCCTTCATATCATGGTAGTACCATGCAAAGACTGATTTGTGTGCTTACAGTATAATATTTAGGGAATTTTTCTATTTTTCAATCAATGCATTATTTATGTTCCACATTTTCTTGGCATGATTTCTAGTCCTTTGGATGATTCTTGCACATATTAGAGGTCAAGGATAGGAATTATTGGTAAGCACTATTGTGGAAGTAGGAAATGGAAGATCTAATATATTTCTTCTGAGAAGTTGGAAAGTATAATGCTTTGAATAGGATCTTATAGGCATGAAAGATAGTCTTGTTGTTGCAAGGTCCTACCATAGTCATTGTGTATTATGTGAGCAATCAAATAATCTTCTTCCCAATCATCTAATAAATGGTTCATTATATTTTTAGATCAATCTATAGGGAATAGTGGTCTTCCTCATCTAACGTAGGTCAAATGGTTTTCTCAAGATCAACATAAGGTTGGGATGGAGGATAAAGTACAAATTTTGTGTTCATAGTCCCATTAGATATTATCATTTTTCTAGACCTATAGCCTATGAATGCATCAACTATAGCTAACCATGGTCTACCTAGAATGAGTGGATATCCTGCAAGGTTGACCTTTGACTGCAATACTATGAAGTCTATAGGATACTCCCAAGAATCCAATGCAATAACTAAATCCTCAATGATTCCTTTAGCTTTGATAGTTGACCTATCAGCCAACTGTAAAACAATTGGTGTAGTTCTAAGGTTGGATAACTGAAGTAACTGCATTGTCTCTTTAGTCATGACATTGATTGCTACCTATGTGTATAAAATATGTGAATGAGTAATAATACCACACAATCAATGAAACATTATATTAGAGAATTCAAATAGCAATCTAATCGAATTGAAACCAAAAAAAAAAATTATAAATTCATCCCATTGTTATCTATCTCCAAGGATTTGTTAAATCATAATGGCTCTCAGATTGTGTATGCATTATGACTTTTAGAATGACAACCTGAAGAACGAGATGTTGGAAAATGCAAGAAATCTATTCCTACATGATTGATAAACTATATGATTGATGAGTGATATGATAATAATGATAATGTTGTTGTATGAAAATGAACTTATGTTATGATAATGATGTGATGAAACCACAGAAACTAAGATGCAACTAACAACCAAGCCATGATTATGGTAAATGGTTATAAATACTAAAAATGCTAAATGCCCCAATGAAAATTATGTAGAGTATGATTGCTTAATATTGGGATCATTTTGTTGTAGAATGAGGTTGCATTTACAGATTTTCCAAGGCATATTCTAAGGTGGCAGCAACCAACGGCCTGGATTTAATCTGGAAAGATGAACAATGGGGGATGAAGAATTTAGAGAGAATCAAGGAGAGTGTTCCCTTTAGTAAAACAATTTTCCAAGTGTTAGGAAGAATAAATGGAAGAAGACAGCCAAGTGTCCCAAAGCCATTTCAAAATTTGTTGAGGATAATGCTAAATTAAATATTTGACATATTCAATTTGTTGAGACGCATGATGAGGTGGAAGGAGGAAAATGTGACTAAATTCAAATTTAATAAGAGGAAAGTTAATTGAATGAAACAAACTATTTAAATTTGTTTATTTAATTAAGATTAGAAGAATATGAACTAAGATAGAAGAATTAGAATATGAACTATATAAATAAATTTAGAATTTATTTATAAGTAGATGAATTAAGAGGTGCATTAATTAATTCTCTAGAGAAATTTTAGGTGTATACATTTTTCCTCTCTTTGAAGTGATGTGTTTAAAAATTGCTTTAAAGAAAAATTTAGGATAATGTTGACAATTTGATATGCCCCAGATGCTGATTTTTGAGTGATGATGGATATATGCCCCCTTGGGAGATAAATCAGGAAATTTTTTATCTTTTGTGATTTTTTGAATGTTTCAAATTTTTGATGATTTTCTAAGGATTTGCAAATTTTATGATGGTGTGACAATTTATCTCCCAAAAAAAAAAATACTAAACCTACCACTTTGATTAATTGATTAATTGATGCCCCTTTTGGAAAAATAAAATAAATCAATCCCATTTAATTACCACTTAATCACCCCTTAAAAAGGTAAAAGGATGAAAAAGAGCTCATTTGTGTCATTTGTATTTTGAAGATTGGAGTGATTGAGTGAGTTGATAAAATTGAGCAAGATGGTGATCCCCTACCAAACCCACTGATTTGAGCATGTTTGATGTCACAATCGCCTAGCCATGTATGGACCTCTGGTACGTACCCTAAGAAACCTCTTCATGAAATTTGAATGATGTTTTTGGCACGTTTTTGTGTATGTGCAGGATCATGATGGGCCAAAAAGTGGCAATATGATGGGTATTTGTAGGGTATGTGGCTGATGACTTTTTTTTACCCAAAATTGATGAAACAAAAAGGGTTTTTAAAGGAGATTCTCAGCTTTCCACCAATATAAATCATATTATACTTTGAATTTAATAAACAATTATTATTCATTTTCTATTTGAGTTACGACTAAAATCCTAATTAATAGGCTGATTGAAAAACATCTATAGCTTTCAAATGATATCACATTTTTTGAATCTGAAACATGTGTCACATTCTATGCTTTGCATACTATAGGATTAAAAAAATAAAAAATAAATTTCATGAAGTTTTGAGCAAGTTAAGGTGGTTAGACATAAGAGTTTTTATATTTTTTAAAAGTTATAAAATATTCATAATTAATTATTTACTTGGAAAAGAAGTACAAAAAAATATGCATCACATCCAGACATGAGTCCTCTACTTATATGAAAAATCTTATAAAAAAATATTATCATTTTATTGTGGTTAGGGTGGTCAGATAGACACCTACTTAGTTTTTCCTTGAAATTTAAGTACTACTAAATTGAAATTTCAAATTTTCGTCAAATAGATTTTTTCTTTTCTTAAATAAACCTAGTAGTTTAGAAACTTCATTCAACTTTCTACAAATTCTATTCTTACATATTTTTGAAATAATATAGATAACTTATTCAAATTTTTACGTCAAGTTTCCTAACTCTGATTTTTCTAATTTTTTTTCCAATAAGGGCCTATTTTTTCCATGATGATCCTACACATACCATTTTGTGTTTTGAAATTTGTGTCTTAGCATTTTAGCACATAAGGTTTTTGATTTAGTGCATAGGTAGACTATTCTAGCGCATTAAGTAAATTAGCACATAGATTAAATTTTTTGGTGCATATATTGACTATTGTTGCACATTTGGTAAATTAGCACATTCATTCATAATTTTAGCACAGTTGATTAATGTAGTAGCACAACTAGTTGTTTAGCACATAGGTGATTTTTTGTGGCGCATTAGGTCAAATTTTTAGCACTCAGATAATTTTAGCGCATTGATGGAATTTGATGGCGCATATGTAGATTTAGCGCATTGATGCATTGTTTTGATGCATTGATGAAATGTTTTAGTGCAAACAGTTTTTTAGTGCATAGAAACACTATTTTAGCACAATTACACCAGCATAATGAAATTTTAATTACACTCCTTTATTTTGATGATTGTTGATCATGTCATCCAATTTTTTGATGTTGTTTGATGATGTTGAAAGATTAGATGATGATTGATCTCATGATAGGCGAGAATCAATAACAGGAAGATGATGATTAACCTCATGATAGGTTAAGATCAATGATAGGATAGATAATGATAATTGACCTCATGATAGGTTAGGATCAATGATAGATGCTCATGAGATTTAATCAAAATCTCATTAGCGATGATTATATTGATAGGTTGATTGATGTTGATTGATAAGATTGTTGATTTGCAATATGTTATTGATGATAGGAGCCTTCAAGAGTCCTTTAGTCTTGGGAGAACTTCTTGAAGACTTGGGATATGATTCCACAACTGGTGTAGGATGATTTTGATGTGATTCCACAATGTGAATTGGTTTCTCTGATTGATATGCCCCAATATAGGATCAATAGGATACTTTTGACTGATTTGGCTTAGAGGTGGCATAGTGACCACAACACCTTTTATTTAGCCACTAGTGAGATGTTAGTCACACCAGAGGATATATATCAGATACTATGGATTCCTATTGTTAGTGAGCTCATTGTTTACAAACACAGGGAGTAGGGGGTACTAATACCTTGAGGAGAGTCTTTTCCAATGACCACATTTGTAGATATGAGATTCCATTGTGGGAGATGGTTGATTCATATGTACCACTACCATATGTTCTTGTTAGATTCACTAGAGGTTTTCTATGTCCCGACCATAGATTGAAGGGACTCTCAGTAGGTTGGGGTCAGATATTGGAGAGTATGATTACCTAGAGGTATGGGAGCACATAGCCATTACTCATCTGGTAGCAAATAGAATTTTTTTGGTTGGTCGACCATAAATTTTTGGATACAAAGGTCCAGTTATCCAACATAAGCTAGGAAAAAAAGAGTATTGGAGACAAGTGTTGGATGATTTGGATTCAGTTACCTAGAGACCCTATTTAGACTATGAGCAATGGCTAGAGGATGAAATAGAGATGTCATATGTGTGCACTACGAGCTACCTAATTGGGAGGATTTCATTTGTGATAGAAATATTCCTTCTTATGAGAGTGTTGTGATAATACGGGTGAGTGTAAGGTATGCCATAGGGAGTTGCACTATATGCACACAAACGACAGGACATTTTGAAGTGGGGACAATCACTAACATATGATGCAACCTATCAAGAGTAATTTAGATTACAAACAGATACATAGGATTACCATTCAGATATCATAGAGGTTGTGGTGTCAGATGAGTATTCCCATTTTTTCTTTGTACATCCCTTCTCTAGGATATCTAGTTCGAATGAGCCAGTACCTTAATTAGATGATGATCAGGCACTAAGACTGAGGAGGGGTGGAGGAGGTGATGAGGAGGGAGATAGCAGTGATAATGGAGATGATGGAGATGGGGATGGTGGAGATGGTGTTGATGGAAAAGATGGGGATTTAGGTGGAGGTGGACTAGTGTTAGATGTGAGAGTATCCTAGAGGAGGATATCCCTAGTGGTTGCAAGACATCAATAGATTCAAATTTGGTTTCCCTCCCATCAACAGAAGGCTCGGATAGCTACTTTACAGGCCCTTTTATAGACTTTACAAAGTCAACTAGCATAGTTACAGATGCAAGCACAAGCGCAAGCATAGGAACAAGCACAGATCGCTACTCTTACAGTAGAGAGAGATAGCATGATACAACATTGTGAGTAGGTAGAGACCTTAAGAGCTAAGATATTATAGAGAGTGGTTGAGGGTACCTCCATGACAGATATGCTTGGAGAGGTCATACATTTAGCCAGAAAGGCTAAGTATTAAAAACTACGATATCATGAGATAGTCCCTCCAAAGTGACATGTTAGTTATGTGGGTGTTAGATTAGGACATAGCCACTCTCAAACTACTAGCGAGGGTGTGACAAGGCCACCTTGAAGAGATCTAGGTGCAGGGCCATTAGGTGGTGGAGAAGGAGGTGCAGGTGTAGGGTCGCCATTATCTGGGGGGAACAACACATAGATTTGATGTTCACCTTTGATGTATTGATATTTGATGATGTATACACTTGTTCAGTTAAGGACTTGATGATTTGTACCACTTTGAGGATATATCTCTTGACATTACATGATATCATTGTACACTTGACATATTTTGAGATTTATATGATATGCAATAGATACCTTTTTGATCTATATGATGTTTATATGATTTTATGATGGATTCTTATGATGGATGCATAGGATGGATGTGTTTAATTTTTGTTCTATATGCTATGTGATGCTTATGTGATGTTTACGTTATTATGCTATGGTTAGGTATGGATGCAACAATGAAATGATATATAAATTATGATTCTACATGTTTTATGGAAGATACTTTCATGCTATGAGATGGATTTAAGTATGCAAATGACATGTGATGCACTTCCTTTTGCATTATTTAATGCAAATATATGATCTAATGCATGGATGGATGGATGATCTATGGTAATAATGCTTTCTAACATATGATATGCAAATGATTATGCAACTATATGTGAATCATTTTATTTTTTTAATGTTAAATGTACTCAATATTTCAATGAGAGAGATAACATCATTTTGAAGTTTTTCTAGCCTTGGAAAATCTACAAAATACACATGCAAACTATTATGGATGCAATCTACTTTAAAATGAAAAACTAAATATGCAATGTTGTCATCGTAGCAACCAATTTTTAATGCTTTTATCATCATTGAGCTTTTGAATTTTTGAAAGTGAGTACAAACATCGATGGTATAATTAGACCATGATGACCTGAGTACTACTTCCATGATTTTTGATATTACAAGTTAACACAAGCATCTAGGTATAATTGAACCAAGATGACCTGAGCATTGCTTATGTACAACAAACAAGATTTAATCCTTTTCCTATGTAAATTCAGAATTTCATTAGTGATACTTTGTAGAGCACATTTCCCGACAATTCACATAGTAATAATGATCAACTCACAAACAAAAAACAAAGAAAAATACCATACTCCATCTTAGCTCGTCTAGTTCAAGACATCCTTGAGTTGCTCTAGAGAAATGATAACGAAAATCAAATTATAACAGTTGAACATTCATGCTAAAGTAATCAAACCATGATTCAAAAGTATAGATCATCCATTTAGATTTGTTTTGACTAATTGATTTAGCTATTTAATATGGATGGTTGATGTGTAAAGTTCATGATCGATGTTCAATGTTGATTTTCAGTGTGATTGTTATGTTTTCTACATTAGCCTACAACTATTTGTCTATTTTTTTAAGCTCAAAGTTTATTGCCCCCAATGATTTTAGGATTTTTCCCCAAAGCCAGGATGAAACACTATCACACTACCAGGATATGTACATGAGGGTTTATGCTGATAGGCATAATGATGGTGGAAGAAAATGACCAATACATGCTTCAATAGATGGAAAAGCTAATCTATCACAAATAGTGCATGTTGTCAGGTTTTCACTACTTGTTTTTATTGCACTTTTTATGATTTTTTTATTTTTTTCATTTTTCACTTTTTTTGGTATTTTTTCATTTTTTGATTTTTTTTTGGATTTTTGTCTTTTTTCTTTTTTTGTTGTCACCAAGATGCCTATTTTCCATTTTTTCATTAGGGTGACCATTTTTTCGGGACAATTTCTCTTTTTTTTGTATTTTTTAGGACTTTTTACCATGCATTGGATGAGTTAGGTGTAGAACTTCTTGAGATGAAGACTATTGATAGGTTCCTTGAAAAATTCTCCTTTAGGTGTAGATAGCTAATAAGCTCTAGATCCATAGACTTATACAACAACAAAAGGACCTAACCAGTTTAGTTCAAACTTCCCCTTCTTGATTCTCTTTTAGGACCAAGTCACCAACCTGAAATTTTCTTGGTTTTACTCTGTGATTATAACTCTTGGACGTCCTCTATTGATAGGCTTTCAAATGATCCATAGAATCCTAATGAAGTTCATCCAATAGTTCCAACTCTTGTAGCCTCGCTACTCTATAATCTTCCTCTAAAATGATTCCCTTTGAACAAGGACACCCATAGGGAAGGCAGCTCAACCTCAATAGGTAAAATAGCTTTTAATATGTAGACAAGATCATATGGTGTGGCTCTTGTCAGAGTGCGGATGCTAGTACAGTATGCCCGTAAAGAAGGGTTTAGTCGAATGTGCTAATCACGTCTAGCATCATTGAAAATTTTCTTTAGGATTTTATAAATGGTTTTGTTTGATGTCTCTACTTGGTTGTTCCTTTGATGGTACTATGGTGTGGAAAATTGATGTTGGATATGAAAACTTTCACAAAGTTCTTGGACATATTGATTCCTAAAAGGTTTAGTATTTTTAGTAACAATGTAATTTAGAATGAAGGAAGAAATTTGTTTTCCAATGATGGTGGTCAATGGTACGGCCTCAATCTACCTTGTGAAATACTGTGTAGCTGTGATGATGAATTTGTGTCCATTGGATGAAAATAGATGAATTTTTCCCACAAGATCAAGTCCCCATTGATAAAAATACCAAGTTGATGCAAATGATTGTAGTTCATGTGCTAGTGAATGTATGAGGTTTCCATGGACTTGACATTTTCAGTAATTCTTGACAAATTGAAAAGATTCCTTCTCCATATTTGGCCAGTAATACCCCAAGCATAGGAGTTTCTTAGCGAGGGTAAGACCACTTGAATGAGTTCCATAGATACCTTCATGAGCCTCATGTAAAGTTGTTTTAGATTCATTATGTTCAAGAAAATGAAGGAGAGTGCTATCAAGACCTCATTGATAGAGTGTGTCCACTATCAAGGTATGTCGAGCCACTTGTCGGATAAAGTTACATTTTTGGTTTTGAGATAAATCTAGTGGTAGGGTATTGTATGTCAGATATGTTTAGATCTTCCCATATATAAAAGCCTCATCCTCGACTAGATGGTATATTACTTAGGATTCAGGGTTATCATAGGTGGGGTTAAACAGTTGTTCCACCATGAATTCATAACGAGATCATTTTTCTGGTATCTATAGAAGAGAGGTGATAGTTGTCATGGCATCTATAGCTTTGTTTTCCACTCTTGGAATTTTTTCAAATTTTATTTCAACAAATTACTTCTTGAAATCATCCACCATTCTTTTGTACATCAACTTGTCATCTTTTGTCTAATAATCATCATTAACATGATTTATGACCAATTTAGAATCTCCATAGACCTATAACTCTGTGATTTCCCACTCCACAACTACCTTGATACCAATTATTAATGCTTCATACTCAACTATTTTGTTAGTGCAAGGAAACATCAACCTATAGGATTTTGGAATGGTGTGTTCCTGAGGAGTGACAAATAGAATTCCAATACCTAATCCATGTTGCATGTAAGATCCATCAAAATATAGCATCCATTGTTGTGTTGACACTGTTAGAACATCTAGATATAGAAACTCAATGTGCATGGGATGATCTTGTAATGGTTCTTTGGCTAGCTGATCTGCTATCACTTGGCCCTTGATTGCTTTTTTGTCCACATATTGGATGTAAAATTCACTCAATATCATTACCCATTTTTCTGGTCTTCTAGTTAAATTGGCTTTGCTAAGTAGATATTTCAATGGATCTATCTTGGCTATCAATTTAATGGTGTGTGTTAACATGCACTATCACAATTGTTGCATAACAAACACTACCACCAAACAAGATTTTTCAATGAATGTGTAGTTGATTACATAGCCATTCAATGTTCTACTGATGTAATAAATAGCCCTTTCTTTTCTCGTAGATTCTTCCTATGCCAACAGAGCACCAAAAAATATCTTAGTTGTTGCTATGTAGAGTAATAGTGGTTTTCCTTCTGTTAGTGGTACCAATATGGGTGGGGGCATTAGATACTGCTTTAGTTGATTAAAAGATGCTTCACATTTTTCATCCCATTTGAAAGAAACATTCTTGTGTAGTAAGTGATTAAAAGGGTGATAAATTTTATCTTCCAGTTGTGCAATAAATCTCCTAATAGATTGGAATTTTCCTTGTAAAGTTCTTAACTGGTTGGTGTTCCTAGGAGGAAACATCTCCATGATTGCTTTGACTTTGGTCAGATCCACTTTGATACCCTTAACTAAGACTATATATCCTAAGAGTTTTGTTCATGTCACGCCAAACACACATTTCTTTGGGTTTAATCTCACATTGAAATTTTCCAATCGAATGAACATTTTATCTAGGATTTCAAGATGTCCTTCCCTGGTGAATGATTTTTCCAACAAGCCATCCACATAGTCCTCCATAAAGGTGTGCATCATGTCATGAAAAATGGTTAGCATTTTGCATTGATAGGTGGACGTAGCATTCTTTAACCTAAAAGGCATGACATTCTAGGAAAAAGTACCCCATGGGCATGTGAAAGCAGTTTCATCATGGTCCTCTGGTGCAATTTTTATCTGATTATAGCTTGAAAATCTGTCCATGAGTGATAGAATTGCATGACTTGTTAAATCCATGATGATATCTATGTTAGGAAAACGAAAATCATCTTTTAGACAAGCCCTATTAAGATATCTGAAGTTTGTACATATCTTGATGTTGTTATTTGGTTTAGAAACTAGTACAATGTTTGAGATCCATTCAACATAATCAATAGGTTAGATGAATCTTTCGTCTAATAGTTTCTTCAGTTCAATTTTCACTAAGAGGGCAATATGTGGATGCATTTTTCTCAACTTTTACTTCACTGGCTTAACTCCAAGTGGTAGTGATAAATGATGCATTATAAGCTTTGGAACTATGCCTGGCATGTTAGCATAGGACCAAGCAAAGTTGACTTGTCTCTCTTTAAAGAATTTGGTGAAGCTTGGTTTCTCTTCCTGTGTCATGGATGCTGCTAGATGTATGATCTTCACTATTTCAACTATATCAATGTTGATGGATTGTGTGGGCTCAACCAGTACTGAAGATCTCTCATGATAGTGCTTAGTAAGAGTGTCAAATATCCCATCCTTCAATGCCTTAGAGAGGTTTTCACCATTGGATACACTCTTTATTTTTACCTTTTCTTGATCTAATACTGCCATTAAATGGTTTTCACCATTAGATCAATTTTTGATATTTATCATTTTGTAATTGAGAGATTTGGCACTTCCCTTGTCTAAAGCTTCATTATGATATTCATTGGTGGAACTTGTTTCAGGATTTTCAAAGCAAAGAAAGTTCACAATGGCATCATCATTTGGAAAGATAGGTATATCCAGTAGCTTGGTTTGGTCCTAGTCAATTAGTTCAGGGTGTACCAATGGTAAAGAATCATTAGATTAGTTTAGGTCAAAAGGGGTAAGTGTCATGATGACAAAATTAAAAAGTGTTCAATAGTAATGTCAAGGTTTATGATGTTACTCTTCTCTGAATGATCTATCTCACTCAATGTCTAATCATATTCACTAGAGTCATTGATATGCAATGATCCAAATTCAAGTGGTCTAGACCTTGAGCTTTGTCCCTCCATACAGGTTGGTGCACACCTTTGTATCACATCAATTTCCTTGTATTGACAAGATTCTTCAGAGAGTGAGTCCCACTTATATTCATTGAAATCTATTTTAGAACTATCTTGCCATTAGAGGATTCTCTTACAAATTTGTTTCTTGGTTTCTTCCCTTGACTCTTCTCTATATCCTAGTCCTATTTTGTCTTTTGAATTGGTTATGATAGGTTGTATTGGTTCCATGATACCTTCCTTTCTTTTTCTAACAAGACCTTTTCCTTCATATCCCATCTTCTCTAGGATTGTAAACCCTTTACCATATATGGCTCTATTAGTATGTTGGAAGTTGATGCTTGTGATGCTTCTTCATCTTTTTATAACCAATTTAAAATGTCCTTGTCTTCAAATTCCTCCACTATGGTGCCTACATTCACAAATGTATGATCAAAGAGTGCGATAGGTTGTGAGGATTTTTGTCTTAATGTTGATGGCTGTCCATAGGATCTTGAAGAAGGAAAGAGTTGTGAAAGAAATAAGGATTGCTCAAAATGAAATTCAACCATTCCTTTTTCCTTTAGCTGAACTTTTTTCTCAAATATTTTTGACAAAGAATTTAGTTGGCTTTCATTGTTTAAAGAAGTGGAATCACCCATACCTTTATCTTTTGACTGAACATTTTTCTCGGGTTGATGTGACAAAGAACTGATTTGACCTTCCTTGTTTGATGAACTAGGAGTGGTAGCTTCCCTATTGTATGGTACAAAAGTATCTTGAACCATCTTAAGAGTATTGCAATATTGAGGATTGTTGGAATCAACTAAAATGGTAATCTCTTGTCCATTAAAGGGGAATTTCAAACATTGATGATACATTGATGACACTACTTGCATCTCATAGATCCAAGGTCAGCCCAAAAGTATGTTTTATGTCAACTCCTTATCTAACACTTGACAAATTATATCTCTTACAACAGGCCCCACTTGAATTGGTAACACTATCAATCCTTGGGAGGATCTTTGTTCATCATCATAGGATTTTATAGTGATTTTTCTTCTAGCATCAATTGCATTTTCTAAATATCCTAGTGCATGGATAAGTTTTAAAGTGAAGATATTTAGACTAACTCCTCCATTGATTATAACACGTTTGACCCAGTGTTTGTGAATTAAAACCTCAATGTGGAGGGTAGCATTGTGTGGATGGGTGAGTGATACATCATCATTTTTAGAAAATGATAGGAAATGAGGTGCGGTAAAGTGTCCCACCATAGCTTGGAATTGAAAAACTTCCAAATGATTTGGTACTATTGTGGCCACTAGAGCTTGTTCCAAAAATTCTTTGTGAGCTACTAAAATTTTAAGGAGTTCCATTATGGATATCTGAGGTAGGATTTTCTACAATTGATCAACTATGTTGTATTGATGTGAAGGGGTAGTAGATATTTTAGATGTAGCTCCTTTCAATAACAAATTTTGCTTCCCTCTTTTAGTTGCATTTACTGGTAATTTGTCTTTTTCTTCTCTAATTTTAATGACATTGATCTGATTATCAGTTGCAACAATGTTTGTGGTTAGATTTATTGGTATGATGTCAATACTTTGATCTGATTTGATGTTGATGTTGATGGCATTGAGTCAATTTTCAGCTATAACAATGTCTTTATTTTGATTATCTACTGCAACAATGTCTTCTTTGTCATTAATTTCAATTTCATTGTTCTTATCTTCAACTACAAAAATATGAAGAATAGTGGTGTCATAAACATAGTTCACATTTTTACCTTTTTTTTTAGCAAAAGAAGATTCTCCTCTTTCATAGTTTGGTAAAGGGTTCCTATATACTCCATGATCATTATTCATTTGAGGCCCTAGCAATATTTTTTTTCTATCAATTAAATCTTGTGCCAAATGTTTCAGTTGCATATAGTCATTTGTTTTGTGCCCTATGTTTCGATGAAAATCAACAATAGTAAGCATCATTCCACCAAGATGGTTTAACTCTTGGTTCTCAATCTCGTGCCTCTAGTAATGTTATAATTTTGGTTGTAAGAAGCTCTTTCAATGTTGATTCGAGTGACTATCCCAAAGGTGTGAATCTTCTTCGATTTGATGGTGTTTGATATGGTGGTGGTTTAGGTTTAGTATGTTTTGATTGTTGTTTGTGTTGTTTTTAGAGGCAAAAACTATCAATTTAAAGACTATTTTTGCATTTTGTGTTTCAAATTATGTACCATCATTGTTACTAGCATTTTTGTTTCTTTGCCAGAATTTTGGTTTATCATTTCTATTATAATTATTGGAAGAGTTTGCATAATTGTTCCCTTCATTATATATTTTCAAGACTCCTCTCTTAACCAAAGCTTCTTCTATTTTGAGTCCATTTTAAATAATTTTCTCAAAGTTGGGTGGGCATTGCAATTCAAGTCTATAGCTTATCTCATCATTTAGATTATCAATGAAGATTTTGATCTTTTCTTTTTCAAGTATGGGATGAGCATATCTTACAAAAAATCTTCTCCATCTTTGTAAAAATATGAGAAATGATTCACCCTTTTTCTATTTTCTGTTACAAAGGTCTTTCATGGTTATCTCGCGTTGGATGTTGTAGGAGTATTCAGTGATAAATTTATTAACCAAATCTTCAAAGGACTTAATACCTGGTGGAAGTTTTGAGAACCATTCCATGCATTGGCCACCTAAGATTCATGGAAACAATCTCATCAAATAGGTCCCTTCGTGTGCAAATTCAAAGCTCATGGTGCAAAATTCCCTTACATGATCTATAGGATCATTTTTGCCATTATATTTATCATATTTTGGAAATTCACAATGCTTGGGAAAAGGTATCATGTTCATAGTTTGGTCAAAAGGATATGGGTAGATGTCTTGCAACAAATATCTTTTTGTGGTTCCTCTTTGCATGTCAGGTATGTGTAGGATCATGATGGGCCAAAAAGTGGTGATATGATGGGTATATGTAGGTATGTGGTTGACAACATTTTTTAACCCAAAATTGATGAAACGAAAAGGGATTTTAATTCCTTGATTTCCACCAATATAAATTATGCTTTACTTTGAATTTTAATGAATAATCATTATTCATTTTCTATTTAAATTACGACTAAAGTCTTGATTGATAAGTTGATTGAAAAATAGCTATAGCTTTCAAATGGTATACCATTTTTTGAAGATCTGAAACATGTGTCACATTCTATGCTTTGCATACTATAGGATTAAAAATAATGAATTTCATGAAGTATTGACCAAGTTAAGGTGGTCAGACATACGAGTTTTTATATTTTTTAAAATTTGTAATAAAAAATTCATAATTAATTATTTACATGGAAAAAAATTATAAAACAATATGATCACATCCAAACATGAGTTCTCTATTTATATCTAAAATATTATAAAAAAATATTATCATTTTATTGTGGTTAGGGTGGTCAGATAGACACCTACTTATTTTTTCCTTGCAATCTAAGTATCACTGCATTGAAATTTCAAATTTTCACCAAATAGATTTTTGAAAAAAATAAACCTTGTAGTTTAAAAACTAAATTCAATTTGGTACAAATTATATTCTTACATATTTTTGAAATAATATAGATAACTTATTCAAATTTTTATGTCAAGTTTCCTAACTCTGATTTTTCTAAATTTTTCGCCACTTAAGGGTTTGTTTTTTCCATGATGATCCTACACATACCCTGTCAAGAAGTTTTTGTAGCATATTTTTTATTTGATTAGTTAATGTAACCATTAGATTTGTGTTTGATGGATCAATTTTTTTTCTTTTGGGAGCTCCTTTCAATTGAGTAACATCAAAGTCATTAGGCATTTTGACACCTTTATTAGCTAACATTAGAAATTATTTTTCTCCATATTTTCCTAGAACTTTCTCCATGAATTTGTGGAACTTAGGATCTTTTTGAGCAAATTGAATATCTTCCTCAGTGATTTGATCATTTTTAGGTTGGTAAAATCTATGGAAAGGGTTTTCTTCAACTTCAACCATGGTGGTTTGAGTTTCAATTTCCTTTTCTTTGATTTTTTGCTTTTGTGATCTTGTTAAAGTGGGAATACAAGTTCTAAAGTTTTACTATACTTTGATCTTTGTTTGAGAAGTGTCAATCATAATAACTAAGTCAAATAAGATGAAAAATCCTATTTATAAGACTAAGTTAAATCTGATTGTACAGGGTTGTTTCATGATGAGGGATGATAGATCTTGATGGTGAAACTTAGCTTAACAGTCAAATGATAGGTTTGGTGATTTAGGAACTTTAAGGTGGTAGATCCTAGTTTAATTAAAGAATTTTACTTGCACAAACCAATTTCTTCAAGTTTAAACCCGTGTTGTGACTTAGGAATGATTTTGTTTTGAAAATGATCCCTAACTATAGTTCAAATTGTCAGACAAATGGTGAATTTAACTCTTTGTTTGTGAATTAATTGGATGTGCTAAAATAGGGTGCAGATGCACTCGAAGATGGGATGGAATGCACTAAAAGATGACCTAGATGGGCTAGAACAAAAATCTGATGTGCTAAAAGATGATGCAAATACACTAGAAAATGGACTATATGTGCTAGAAGATGGGTCAAAGTGCTAGAAAATGAGTCAAATGCACTAGACAATTGATAAAATGTACTAAAACAAGCCAATGATGCACTAGAATGCCCCTAAATATGATTCAACTTGGTACTCTATTGGATTATCAGGTAAATATGCTAAACATATTTACAAATGCATTGGAAGATGGAACAAATGCCCTAGAAAAAGACCTAGATGCACTAGAAAATTGGTCAAATGCACTAAAAAATGACTCAGATGTGCTAGAATATGAGATCAATGCACTGAAACAAGGAATACATATGCTAAACTAGAAGTGTTTCACTGTTTTCAAAGTTTTTCTAGTTATTTTGCTTTGAATTAGTGAATTTGATTGCTTTCAGGGGATAATCATTTGAACAATGATTTTTGTCTACTTTTTTTTTGTTTTTGAATTATGTGAATTAAGTGTTCTTAAATGGATGATTTCTTCAAAAATAATTTCAAACACAACAATTTGTAAAATAGTTGTTTTAACCTATGAACTAAACATCTAAGTGTATGTTCAAGAATTTGGTTTGATTCCTTTGATTTCCAAAATTATTTAACAAGAGAAAATAGATCAGAAACTCCTAATGTCAAGGGTCATTAGTAATATCACAACCCACAACTTAGAACTATGTCAGCTCACACAGCCGTGTCACCCCCTAGAGGGCGCCTAGTTTTTTTCCTTTCCTAGGTCTTAACCAAAGTTGAATCCTCCACTTTTGGCAAGTAATCCCTAATAGTTATATGGTGAGTATCTTGGCGGTAGATTCTTCACCCCCTTGCACTGTGAATATTAAAAATGTTCAGAGACTGACTCGGTTGGCTTCTACACTTAAGGTTCTTAGTAAGGGTTTTTGATTGGTGCATCAAATGATAAACTACCTTAGGATACCTCCCAACCCTTAGAAAAAATTCTTTGGAGATGGTTATGTTGAACACTACCATTGAATTGTGAGTTCCCTCGAATTCACTTTTGATTATAGTTGGTTTTAAAACTTGGCCTTAGTTTTTCCCACTTAGGTCATTCCCATAGGGTGAGTAGGTTTTCCCACTATGATAGGCCTTCTAAAGGTGCTATCAAAACATGAAAGAGTGAGTCTAGAATTTTTGTCACCCAGTGAAGGGGAGAGCATAGACCTATCACTTTACAAGCACAATAGAAATGGTGTTTGTTAACCTCTTAATTAAACTAGGTTCCTAATTTAATTAAAAGAGAAATAAAAACAACTCCAACCCTTGTAAACACCGTTAGTAGTCTTAGATATTGTATTTGACAAGCGTATAAGGCACTTGCAAAATAGAAAGATATGATTAGTTCCCAAAATTTTAAATTCTTGCAAAGAAAACCAGATATGCCAAAACAGACACCATATGTGCTAAAAGATTCAACAAATGCACTAAAAGAACAACTAAATTCTCTAAAAGAACAAATAAATGTGCTGAAATGACTACTAAATGCACTAAAAGAATTATTAAATGCACTGAAAGATGAGTTGGATGCACCAAAACAAGGCTTGGATGTGCTGAAATATGTTTCGTATGCACTAAAAGAAACCCTAGGTGCAGTACATAGAAACTCATGACCAAATTTGTAAACAAACATTCTAGAAAATGTTAATAAAAATGGGGTCGAGCCCCATGGTGGGCGCCAATTTATGTGTGTATAAAATATGTGCATGAGTAATAATACCACACAATCAATGAAACATTATAGTAGAGAATTTGGATAACAATATAATCAAATTGAAACAAAACAAACTCTCTAAATTCATCCCATTATTCTCTATCTCCAAGGATTCGTTAAATCATAATGGCTCTCAGATTGTGTATGTAATATGACTTTTAGAATGACAACCTAAAGAATGAGATGCTATAAAATTCAAGAAATCTATTCCTACATGATTGATAATGATGTGATGAAACTATAGAAACAAAGATGCAACTAACAACCAAGCCATGATTATGCTAAATTCTCTAATGAAAATTTTGTAGAGTAAGATTGCTCAAGATTGGGATTCTTTTGTTGTAGAATGAGGCTGTATTTATAGATTTTCAAAGGAATATTCTAAGGTGGTAGCAACCAATGGTCTAGATTTAATTTGGGGAGATGAACGGTGGAGGATGAAGAAGTTAGAGAGAATCAAGGAGAGTGTTCCCTTTAGTAAAACAATTTGCCAAGTGTTAGGAAGAATAAATGGAAGAAGAGAGCCAAGTGTCCCAAAGTTGTTTGGAATTTTTTTAAGAATAATGCTAAATTAAATATTTGACATATTCAATGTGTTGAGAAACATGATGAGGTGGAAGGAGGAAAAATTTGTAGACATGTGACTAAATTCAAATTTAGCATCTAAATTTAATACTTGAGGAAAGCTAATTAAATGAAACAAACTATTTAAATTTGTTTATTTTAATTAAGATTAGAAGAATATGATTGAAGATAGAAGAATTAGAATATGAACTATATAAATAAATTTAGAATTTATTTATAAGTAGATGAATTAAGAGGTTTATTAATTAAATACCTTGTATTTAATTAATTAATTCTTCAGACTAATTTTAGGTGTATACACTACCCATGAGTCTATCAATGTTTTCTTGATAAGGGTCCCATTAATCTTAGCATCCACTAATAGACTACCAAGGTTTGTGTATTTAGGGATAGTTATATTCCCTAGCATGACAGGAACAAGGTTTCCTAGGGCATGAACTATCTAAGGGTCCTTCCTTTTTCTCCCTAGTTTCTTAAGACATAAGTCCCTAACTTCCTTGGTATAGATTGGAATGTCCTTAATAGCTTGGATGAGGGGGATCTTGATATTGAAATCCTTGAATTGACCTAGTAGGTGTGTCTCATCTAGGGTATGATGTTTTTGAATGGCTAAGCGTTTAGGGAAAGGAGGCTTTAGACTTGAGGCAGTCTAGTGTACCTGATTTGACTTAGGCTCTAGAAGTGATTTGTTTGAAGATTCAATTGCAAGTTCCTCATCCTCCATCTCAGTGATTTGATGGGATGAAGGTCTAGCTATTTTTTTCCTTTACTTGAGGTGGATATCACTCACCTCTAACCCATAGGTGGGGTATTACATAACCTTATTAGTATAAGCCTATTGGATAAACTTTTTGTTAGGGTTAGGTGTAAGTTAGGAAGGTAATTGTAGTGGTCTTGGTGGATAAGGTATAGGATTTGATGGATTAGGCATAATGGCTTGTTGTTGTGACTAAGGAGGAACCATGGGTTGCTTATAATTCATGTTTTGGTTCTCTAGTACCATTGCTAACCTTTTTGTCATTGTGGTTGTCACTGGTTTTGTCATGTTAGCCATTGAGGGTTAAAATTGGAACCTTGGAAAAAAAATTATGAACAAGGATTTAGTTGCTACTATTTCCAATTTTGTTGAGGTTGTTACTATTGTTGAGGGTTTTGCCATTGATTTTGGTTATTTGGCCAAGGCTAAGAATTCCAAGCTAATTTTTTTTGATTTTTAATTGGAAAAGATGAATTGAAATTAAGAGGGTCTTGTGGAATACATTTTGTTTGTTTCCATGGCCATCTTTGAGCTATGTAAAATAGCAATCCATCATCTCCTTCATGTAGCTAAAAATGAACTTTCTCTATTTTTTCTTATTGAATTCTAGCCATTCTCTTGCATTTACAGTTTTCTTTCCTTTTTCTATAGTTGGGGAAGTATTTAGTGAGCATTGCTTCAACCTCTTCTTGCTTCTTCTTCATATGGAGAGTGTCCAACTAAGTTTCTAGGTGACTAATAATGTCCTCCTTCATTGTTGGACAAAAAATTACTTAACTCTATCTTTGAAACCCTAGTAGATGATTTTCCAATTGTGGATGTCCTCTCTCCTCTTGGTTTCTTAGTGAAGATCTGTGATGACCATATTTTACCCTTAGGGTAAAATACAACTAACAATTTTTTTTTGAACAATATTACAAAGTATTAATGGTTAACAACCATGCATGCTCATGATACATACAACACACATCAGGTGATGTAGTTCGTGCAACATTCTTATCACCATGTAGTCCGGGAGCAGAGTAAGGAGACAAGAATGAATTTGGGTTTACCTCAAACATAGGGTTTTCTAGACCCTTAACTACCAATGAAAGATTGGCGCTCGTTGTTCGCATGACATTTAATGTCCTTGGTAGACCTCCTTGGTAAGGTTTCCCATTTTGAGAACACAAAGAATATTGTCAATTCAATTTACTATTAATCCTAACAATAAATTTCATTATGAAAATGTATCTGATGTTTATAATTGAATTTAATCATTAACTTCCTTATTTATTTATTTTATTTTATTGATCATTATTAAGCTTCTTGTCCTTGCTAAATAAATATATATATATATATATATAATATTTTTAAAAAAAATAAAGAAATAAATTAAATTAAATTTAGAAACTAAAAGATTCACAAATAATCTACTCAAATAATAATTATTTAATAATCCCTATCTATCTTCATATTGTTATTATTATGTAAGAAAAAAAAAGAATAAAGGAGAGTAAATAAAGAGAATCTATATTTTTTTAAAAAAAATTCTAGTATTATGTGCCTCTTACACTTGCATATACTTTTATTTACTTTAATTTAAATTAATAGAACCTTTTTCCTAAAAATATGGGAATCTATACATTCCTCTCTTTTATATGCATATTACATTATAGATTTTACTTCGATAACTTTTAGATGTTAGTGCCCTCTCCGCGGTGGTAGGCAAAGAGCCTCAGATGAGATTTTTTTTTTTTTTCATACGTTTATTATGTACCTAATAGATGATCTCAATATATGAATATTCATATGTGGTTTCCTTCTTTTTAATGCCAGATTTGTATTATCAGGGAGAGACTAGAAATGGGACGATCCTTATTATTGGAGGCTTTACTGTATACACTCAGTCCTCAATATAAACAGTAGCGATTTTGCACTATAACAGTAATTTACTCATTTTAAATTCCTCCGCATAAGGCTTATTATTTGTATGATGACTACGGCTAATGTTTTAACGTTGCAACGATATACCAACATCACGTGAACGGATAAGGATAAGGAAGCATTGAAGTGGTGTTGTTTTTTTATTTTATTTTATTGATAACTGAATTATTCTTGTCTGAACAATAATGTGGCCCCAAATAATTCTCGTGATGCGATTGGACCTTCATTTAGCTTCCACATGATTAACAGGGACAACTGGCCTGATAAGGTTAAATATGCATGGAGAGGAGATGGTGCCCAGGAGACTATGCTACACACATTATGATTAGAAGTTGGTAATTTTCAGACATATAAATTACAGCAGCTGGCTCTGAGCACGAAGCATCAGGAAAGCACCTTCAAGCTAGGCTTTTCAGCTTATTCCTAATGGTAGATCATCTGGAAAAGTAGGGTCAACATCGAACTAAGGAGCCCGCTGAATTCAATTAAATGTTGATGCAACAATACATGATCTACAAGTCTTCACAGAACACATTTCGATGCAATGTAATTTTTCGATCCGATTTGTGGCGGCGTAGCAGATGGGGTGTTGGGAACCCAACATCATGCATGTGAAACAAATTAACCAATGCAGAAGATTGGATTGGAGATTATCCAGTGTGAAGGGACCTAACAATTCACATCCCAGCATCGTACCACAACCCTGCAGTCTGCACCAAATAGAGAGGAGGATGAGGTGATGGAACTCAACGCAAGGTGAGGGCTGCTTCTTCCGGAAAAACAAAGGTAGATACAATGAACAGAAAATGGGAGTGTAAGTGAGCGGAACTAGGCTGCCCTCATTCGATACAATGCAGAGGGATTTAGACTAGAATAGGTTGAATGGTTAGCACTTTCAAACGATTTCCTAAGGTAAGAGATCCTCTGACACTCTGATTGCTCGTAGGCCTATGTACATAGGGATAGGAACTTGCTCGCAGCAACATATGCCTAAATTGAGGCGTCACCATAGCGCAACCCTATCATTGTGTTTGGTAATCCTTCGGTGGCTGAATGGATAGGGGAAGAACAATGAGACAGTAATCTGTTAACCCCTTTACATATTATGTGACAGCCGTTACTAAAATTTCCAAACCCTAAACACATTTTTACACTCTATTTCAATGAGAAGGGTGGTACCTCATTACCACTGCCCTGAGCCTCCTCCTCTTACACACAGATCCTGATTTAATGACTGCAACAGTTTAAAAGAAATGGTTGTTGCCGACCCTTACGTTTTTCCTATACTGGACGCGCTAGAGGACAAGAGTTGGCAGGTTTATATGAATCAACGAATCTAAAATCTAGTTCGCAATATGCAATGCATGAAGCTCAATGAAAAAATGCCAAACAAAAGGTAGAGAATACTATCCATTCTTGCGCATTCTCGGTATGCATGTTGGTATCTTACGGGAGGGAGAGTGTGTACAGGTGGTGGAGGTCTATAATCGTGCTGCTGGAAAATCTTTTTGTGAGGATATTTGTGTCTGATCTAGACACCATTTAATAGGAACATCATAGTTTGTTATGTTTGAGATGGTTACAGGGAGGCATGGTGTTGCTCAAGGGCACGACTTCCTGCACAGGTTAATATCCCTTAGGAGTTGGACCGGGACGCAATCTTGCCTCTCTTTATTTTATTTTATGAATGCTCTTAGGTGTTTTGTTGAATGCGCTGTCATTCCTCTATGCTCAAACTCAGACGTGACTATCTTTTGTTCAGAATTTTATCAGAGAGTCATTAGTATGTGTTTATTTGTTCTTATGAGTAAATAAATTTCAACAACATTTCAACATCGTCTGTGCATAAAGAAAGTCTAGAAGTAGGGCTTCAATATAATTATAGTGTATATGGTGCACTAAGAATTTTAAGCAATCTTCCTGTAGTCCTATTTCCTTAACACGAGCTTCTACCACTAAATATGTTGGCAACCGTCTCTTGACTTCTATCCAAAATTTACGTAAGCTATAGATACTTATAGATTTACAGATACATTGAAAGGTTTGCTTTTAGTATTACAAGGAGAATTACGTTTATGAGAGTGTTCTTCTATAAACTATGCTCAAGTTTCAAGCATGCCTGGTATAATACATTGACAGCTACATCTGCATTCAGCCATTTGGGCCTGGAAGTAAACTGCCTATTCTCTAGTAATTGTCAAATATACAACTATGATGATCATAATTAGCATTACCAATTGGATTGTCACATGAATACTTCTAACCAGAAAAGTTAAAGCTATTTTTCAATCTGAACTTTATGTATTTGTTTAGAACAGTATGCAAAATTTTTCTTGTGTTTGCATCTATTACATGGTAGTGAGCTAGTGTGTATAAAGCCCTTGACGGTAAATATTCTTCATGCAAACTCTTATTTCTTTCTTTTCTTTTCTTTTTTTTATAAATAAATTCCTTTCTCCATTAGAAAAACAGAATAAAATAGCTATTTTATAAACAAAATAAAATGTGTTTGAAACATAACACCTAGTTTATTTCAAGACAACGTAGCAAGACTGGTACTTTCATTGTATTCATCATGAGTAAGTACTTACTACAACACACACCTTTATATTTTTGATAATGAAGGACTGATATAAGAGGCTTTACAACAAATTACCATACTCCTCTAAAGATGGAGGACATTTTCATTTCCTTTGCATATAAGTGTAGACCTTTTTCTTTCAAAAGTGAAATCTAAGTTACATTATACAACAACTTTTCCAAGGCTATAACATTCAACCCAATAAAGGAAAATTTATTTTAACATGCTAGCACCAACACTATCCACAAGAGACATGGCTACTCCCAAAGCTGTGAGCTTCTCAAATCTGCATCTTCCATACGTTTCTCCAACCTACAAAAGACACAAATATCTCTAGAGGCCAATGGGATGCTCACCTCCCAACCATTGGTTGGAAAATCCAACCACCCCCGAGCTAGGAGGAAACCGAGGGAACCGGGTACAGACAAAACCAAGCATAACAAAATTTACACACATACATGATACAACAAGAATATTTACACACCAACCAAAGGGATTATCACATAACTTTAGGATTCCTTCAAGAATCCAAAGAGGGGATGAGGGTGGACTACGCACTCCATATGGGGACTCATAGTAATAACAACAAGAATAATTCATATCATACTCCCATCATTTCACATACAACCCTTCCTTAATCTCTTCTCTTTCTCCAAAACCCATATCATCAAAACCATTTCTACCATTTCACAATTTCACATGGGTATTCATACCCTTTTTGAGCCTCTCCTCTTAAGGAGGAATTAAACTTCCCCATGGAGGTTCCTACTCCATACCATCCCCAACAAGGGATGCTCTTCCCAACTTGGGTGAGCCTATCCCTACACAACCCTTTTTCCCATAACACATAATACATCAAAAACACAAGAAGATATGCTCCAAGAGAATTTTGAAATAAACATACAAAGCAAACACAATAGATAAAGTTTCCAGCACCTCTTCTCACCTACACATATAATTTTCCAAATACAAACAAGAAGAAGAAGAAACAAAAGTGGTGAATCTACCTTAAAACCAAGCTCAAGGAAGGATGGGTTGAGGATCCACACAACTCCTCTTCTTCCAAGCTTTTTCTTCAAAACTCCTCACTCTCCCCAAAATTCAACCAAAATCAAGAATGCAAAAGAATCCCATAACCCTTGTTTTTGAGTTTGCTTTATAGAAGCTCAAGCTTTAATTCCTTTGAAAAGGGAGTTGACATTTGTCAACCTTCCATTCACCCTCCCAAGCACACTCACCCATGTGTTCTCACACGTGTGAGGACTTGGGAGACTTCCAAGACAACATGGAGAAGTGGGATTGGAAAGGGACTAGTCCCCTCCCCACTTCCCAAACCTTATTTTCGCCAAACATCTTTAAGGCCTCAAAAAGAGTGCCCTGTCTTGAGACTGACCCATGATTTTAAGCTAAAAAGGTACCTAACCCATAGGTACCTGCCCTATGGACCTTAAACCCATAAAAACACTTAAAAAATATCACTTTTCAATCCCAAAAAAGTTCCTAAAAGTTCAAATCCGAGTTAGTCCACTTGGATAGACAACTCACCTCCTAGATGGACTGACATGGCAATAAAAACCAAATTAAAAACATTCACAAATAACATCAATAATTACATGATGGAACTATAGTCCCTTCATATGGACTTTAGCTCGGTTTCACTGGTTAATTTACATAGGGTTCCCAAGAGTCACCTCCAATTTGCATTGGCCATGGAAAGTGTACCTACACACTCAATACACACGTTAATCCATCCAAGTAAATCATATTCATATAATAATCAAATCATTTGAATCACAATTGCGTTCACACAAGTTTCATAATTTGTATAGCATAAAGATCCTATAACATAATTGAAAAATCATTAGCCAACTATCTTATCTCATTTTCATTAACACTAATTTCCATACTCATCTAATTGCAACATGATTGGTTCACACCACTTGTTTCATTCCTTCATCACTAAGTTTTCAGATTCAAATTGAACGAACTCAATAACCAACATAAAATTAGATCAATCATTATAGTTAGCTAGCATGTTGCATAATCAAAATCAATAATCATATTAAATTAAATGTTCAAATATCTTGTCAACAATGATAACAATAGGCATAGACAATAACCAAACTCAAAATAACCAAGTACTAGATGTAGCATAGTCATAATCAAACCATCATATGAACACAAATGTCTAAATCTCCTATTGTCAATGGTATCATTGGGCCTATTCAATAATTAAACTTAAAATAGTTCACTTACTGGATGTAACATAGAGGTGGGTCTCACATCCTCCCCCTCTAGGAATGAACTTCCTCCTGGAAGTTTTCAAAGTGATGGGGAAGGAGTGTCATCCCACCAATTATTATTATTATTATTGTTTTTGTACACCTCACCCTTAAGATTACCTAAATGGATATTGTATAGCTTTGTGCTCCTCTTTACCACATATGAAGCAAGAACCTTTACACTTAACATGAATTGAATGCACTCAATTAACTTTAGATGACTTAGGTTTACCCACATCAAGGGATCTCCTAGAAACTTGTGTTCATACTAGACCGAAACCTTGCTAATGGGTCTTGTGATCTATGTGGATACTTGTTGCTCGACCTAACTTGAAGCGAACCATGGGTGTGCCTTGTTAACATTTTTCTTTCCAACCTTGTCTTTGTTGTTGTTTTGGAAGCCCTTGTGACCTTGGATGGAGTCTATGGACTCTTGGTGATTCCTATGAAGTGGCGTTCAAGTCCCCTTTGCTACAAACATTTTCATTTAAAAGATTCTATGCTAAACCATAGGAGTAAGGTCTCTTATCCTTGCGTTTAGATTTCTAATGGCTTGCTCTACCAATGAAAATAAAATACAAAAAAAACATTTCAAAGATGATTTCCTTATTGTAATAATTCCTTATATTGTTTCTTGAATTGAGAACCTAGGAGTCCCTATTGTCCTAAATTATGGGGTTCATCCCTATTCCTATTAAACCATTTATATCGAAATTCAAATAGTTTTCTTCCATTAGTTACCAATTTCCCTCTATATCTATTTTTTTTTTATCACATCCATTCATAATAAGGCTCATACCATATGAATGTACCACCTATTTTACAATCTTAGAAGAGGATTATGTTATAAGGGGGATGGGTGCAAATGTTAACAACCACATTTACTTCATTCATCTGAATTTCACTGAGGCATTGCTTAAAGTATGACCTAAAGAGCCCACTTCAATATTATCCATATAATCATTCCACTAATTTTAATCCCTTAAGGAGATACTCACATGATATCCACATATCTAACAAATTTTAACCATTTAGTTCAAAAACTTTCTACCTACTCATATAGGACATGGAAACACAATTGGCCACTCCACTCAATGATGGGTACTTTCCAACTTTTATCATACCAATGATTATTCATCGAAATCTATATCTAAGGAAAGCCCAACATGGTCATCTCTATGTCCAGCTTTGATGGGTCTTTCATCTATTTACCATGGACCATTATAATTTATTTCATTGAAAGAAACAAACCTAATTTACATACACATTATTAGCATGTTACAATCCTTGTATACTCAAAGTTCTCTTAGTAATAATTATAAGAATAAGATGTGATCAAATACCACTCACACACATGCATCACAAGGTGATAGTTATATAAGTAATAGAATTCCATACATAGAAAAATATTATGAAACAAAGTAGCATGTCCTCATCGAAAATCATGAAGAATTCATATATTATGGACTAGTTTAGTCTCAAATGCCCAGTTTAGCCACAACTTGTATTAAAGTGACATTATTTTCATTTACGCCTTATTATCTAAGACAATTATGTCTTCTTCCTTTGTATAGGTAGGTGTTGACCTAGGGGTTGTTTTCCCATGAGATGGATTTCTCTTATCATTTTCTTGCTTCAGTCGCTTTATAGCCATAGCTAGGTTTTCCGTATCAGAAATTTCTGGTTCTTCAATTGGTGGCCTCTTCTTAACTCTAATCATGGGTACATCTGCAATCTTTGTCTTCTTGGCTCGTTTCCACATTCGTCTTGTTAACATATCTTCCCACATCTCTAACACCAAGAAATGACATTTCTAAATTAGGTGTAAACTCTTGGCTACAATGATTAAGACTTCACACTAGACTTACAAATTCACTATTTAAAGGTTTTAAACATCACATGCGTATTTTATATACCTACAAATAAATATGACATAAATACATCCTATATAAGAAGATTGATATCATCTAGAATCTCATGAAAAGATTATTGCTAATATGTTGAAATAGTGAGTACACCACCTACAATACTAGTTTTGAGTAGGTTTATTAGGTAAGAAATATGTGTTTTTAGGGGATCATAAATAAAATCAGAAACCCCGTGGTCATGAACACCATCTTTCATAGTTCCCATAAATGAGATAGAACACCTTAACATTATTTCCTAGGGTTCAATTTAGAAGTACCTCTACAAGATGAAAATATTGTATTGCCCTTATTTGTTAATTAAACATAGGGAACTCCTATTTGAAACTAAATTCTAGAGTTACTAGAGAGGATCTAGTCCAAGCCCTTTCAAAATGGACTTCCATTATCCATGAGTCCTTCCTTTTGATTATTAAAGATACCCTAGTCTTGCGTAATGTTACACGTAGCATCTAAGTTTTTTTTGTAATATTTATATCATGAAAATCCTTATATGACATGATGCCCAAATTTCTTTTAATGTTTTATATTTTCTTCAAAGGGACTTGGAATCCCTCGTCCATTATGGCCCTAGTGTGAATACTAGCTATGGAACCATTTCTAAATCAACCATCTACTTTTCCTTATTTGATTCCAAATATGTACCTTCACCCTAGGAGTGTGAAAGACTTATGCAAATACCAATAACAACAATGTTGATAAAATCCTCAAAACAAGGAAATTTCAATGACGTAATGAATAAAATTTCCAATCAAAATCAACCAATGAAATTTTAAATAAGACAATTAAACTTTCAACAGTGGCCACCATGAAACATTTTCAAACCATAAGTCAAACTGAAATAGTCCTTGAGAAGAAAGGAAAATTTTGAAGTCCAATAGGTCAAATAACTTTAACCATTTCAAACAATTGAATAATTGAGAAAATAAGTAAATAACTAAGTAAATAAAATCAAAATTTTGAAATGATAATAAGAATCTCATCAATTGCATAAGTTTTTTCCATAACACAACCTTTAGGTGACTTAAATCGAGTCACCCATGGGGAAGGAGAAGAATTGGTGGTATTTTTTTTTTTTCATATTTGACGACTAAATTCCCTTTGCCCTAATTTGCAGGAGAAGCCACAATTTGGTGTATATCAAGGGTTGTTTTGGTGGTTTAAAGTTGAACAACTATAAGAACACATTTCTTTCACTTACAATATTGGTTTACGGACTCCTGTGAATCCCACCTTCCTAATTGGTTCGCCTAAAGTTACCCATAATGTTGCTCAATGTTCAACAGTTTAATTTCTATTTAGAATCTATATGACAATTGCAAGATGCAACTCTCATGCGTACAATACCAACCTTCCTATTGTGAGACCCAAACAATGCCCAGAGTTCCCAGAGTTAGAACCTAGGCTCTGATACCAAAATGTGATGCCCATATTTTACCCTTAGGGTAAAATACAACTAACATTTTTTTTTTGAAAAATATTACAAAGTATTAATGGTTAACAACCATGCATGCTCATGATACATACAACACACATCAGGTGATGTAGTTTGTGCAACATTCTTATCACCATGTAGTCCGGGAGCAGAGTAAGGAGACAAGAATGAATTTGGGTTTACCTCAAACATAGGGTTTTCTAGACCCTTAACTACCAATGAAAGATTGGCGCTCGTTGTTCGCATGACATTTAATGTCCTTGGTAGACCTCCTTGGTAAGGTTTCCCATTTTGAGAACACAAAGAATATTGTCAATTCAATTTACTATTAATCCTAACAATAAATTTCATTATGAAAATGTATCTGATGTTTATAATTGAATTTAATCATTAACTTCCTTATTTATTTATTTTATTTTATTGATCATTATTAAGCTTCTTGTCCTTGCTAAATAAATATATATATATATATATATAATATTTTTAAAAAAAATAAAGAAATAAATTAAATTAAATTTAGAAACTAAAAGATTCACAAATAATCTACTCAAATAATAATTATTTAATAATCCCTATCTATCTTCATATTGTTATTATTATGTAAGAAAAAAAAAGAATAAAGGAGAGTAAATAAAGAGAATCTATATTTTTTTTTAAAAAATTCTAGTATTATGTGCCTCTTACACTTGCATATACTTTTATTTACTTTAATTTAAATTAATAGAACCTTTTTCCTAAAAATATGGGAATCTATACATTCCTCTCTTTTATATGCATATTACATTATAGATTTTACTTCGATAACTTTTAGATGTTAGTGCCCTCTCCGCAGTGGTAGGCAAAGAGCCTCAGATGAGATTTTTATTTATTTATTTTTTTTCATACGTTTATTACGTACCTAACAGATGATCGCAATATATGAATATTCATATGTGGTTTCCTTCTTTTTAATGCCAGATTTGTATTATCAGGGAGAGACTAGAAATGGGACGATCCTTATTATTGGAGGCTTTACTGTATACACTCAGTCCTCAATATAAACAGTAGCGATTTTGCACTATAACAGTAATTTACTCATTTTAAATTCCTCCGCATAAGGCTTATTATTTGTATGATGACTACGGCTAATGTTTTAACGTTGCAACGATATACCAACATCACGTGAACGGATAAGGATAAGGAAGCATTGAAGTGGTGTTGTTTGTTTATTTTATTTTATTGATAACTGAATTATTCTTGTCTGAACAATAATGTGGCCCCAAATAATTCTCGTGATGCGATTGGACCTTCATTTAGCTTCCACATGATTAACAGGGACAACTGGCCTGATAAGGTTAAATATGCATGGAGAGGAGATGGTGCCCAGGAGACTATGCTACACACATTATGATTAGAAGTTGGTAATTTTCAGACATATAAATTACAGCAGCTGGCTCTGAGCACGAAGCATCAGGAAAGCACCTTTAAGCTAGGCTTTTCAGCTTATTCCTAATGGTAGATCACCTGGCAAAGTAGGGTCAACATCGAACTAAGGAGCCCGCTGAATTCAATTAAATGTTGATGCAACAATACATGATCTACAAGTCTTGACAGAACACATTTCGATGCAATGTAATTTTTCGATCCGATTTGTGGCAGCGTAGCAGATGGGGTGTTGGGAACCCAACATCATGCATGTGAAACAAATTAACCAATGCAGGAGATTGGATTGGAGATTATCCAGTGTGAAGGGACCTAACAATTCACATCCCAGCATCGTACCACAACCCTGTAGTCTGCACCAAATAGAGAGGAGGATGAGGTGATGGAACTCAACGCAAGGTGAGGGCTGCTTCTTCCGGAAAAACAAAGGTAGATACAATGAACAGAAAATGGGAGTGTAAGTGAGCGGAACTAGGCTGCCCTCATTCGATACAATGCAGAGGGATTTAGACTAGAATAGGTTGAATGGTTAGCACTTTCAAACGATTGCCTAAGGTAAGAGATCCTCTGACACTCTGATTGCTCGTAGGCCTATGTACATAGGGATAGGAACTTGCTCGCGGAAACATATGCCTAAATTGAGGCGTCACCATAGCGCAACCCTATCATTGTGTTTGGTAATCCTTCGGTGGCTGAATGGATAGGGGAAGAACAATGAGACAGTAATCTGTTAACCCCTTTACATATTATGTGACAGCCGTTACTAAAATTTCCAAACCCTAAACACATTTTTACACTCTATTTCAATGAGAAGGGTGGTACCTCATTACCACTGCCCTGAGCCTCCTCCTCTTACACACAGATCCTGATTTAACGACTGCAACAGTTTAAAAGAAATGGTTGTTGCCGACCCTTACGTTTTTCCTATACTGGACGCGCTAGAGGACAAGAGTTGGCAGGTTTATATGAATCAACGAATCTAAAATCTAGTTCGCGATATGCAATGCATGAAGCTCAATGAAAAAATGCCAAACAAAAGGTAGAGAATACTATCCATTCTTGCGCATTCTCGGTATGCATGTTGGTATCTTACGGGAGGGAGAGTGTGTACAGGTGGTGGAGGTCTATAATCGTGCTGCTGGAAAATATTTTTGTGAGGATATTTGTGTCTGATCTAGACACCATTTAATAGGAACATCATAGTTTGTTATGTTTGAGATGGTTACAGGGAGGCATGGTGTTGCTCAAGGGCATGACTTCCTGCACAGGTTAATATCCCTTAGGAGTTGGACCGGGACGCAATCTTGCCTCTCTTTATTTTATTTTATGAATGCTCTTAGGTGTTTTGTTGAATGCGCTGTCATTCCTCTATGCTCAAACTCAGACGTGACTATCTTTTGTTCGGAATTTTATCAGAGAGTCATTAGTATGTGTTTATTTGTTCTTATGAGTAAATAAATTTCAACAACATTTCAACATCGTCTGTGCATAAAGAAAGTCTAGAAGTAGGGCTTCAATATAATTATAGTGTATATGGTGCACTAAGAATTTTAAGCAATCTTCCTGTAGTCCTATTTCCTTAACACGAGCTTCTACCACTAAATATGTTGGCAACCGTCTCTTGACTTCTATCCAAAATTTACGTAAGCTATAGATACTTATAGATTTACAGATACATTGAAAGGTTTGCTTTTAGTATTACAAGGAGAATTACGTTTATGAGAGTGTTCTTCTATAAACTATGCTCAAGTTTCAAGCATGCCTGGTATAATACATTGACAGCTACATCTGCATTCAGCCATTTGGGCCTGGAAGTAAACTGCCTATTCTCTAGTAATTGTCAAATATACAACTATGATGATCATAATTAGCATTACCAATTGGATTGTCACATGAATACTTCTAACCAGAAAAGTTAAAGCTATTTTTCAATCTGAACTTTATGTATTTGTTTAGAACAGTATGCAAAATTTTTCTTGTGTTTGCATCTATTACATGGTAGTGAGCTAGTGTGTATAAAGCCCTTGACGGTAAATATTCTTCATGCAAACTCTTATTTCTTTCTTTTCTTTTCTTTTTTTTATAAATAAATTCCTTTCTCCATTAGAAAAACAGAATAAAATAGCTATTTTATAAACAAAATAAAATGTGTTTGAAACATAACACCTAGTTTATTTCAAGACAACGTAGCAAGACTGGTACTTTCATTGTATTCATCATGAGTAAGTACTTACTGCAACACACACCTTTATATTTTTGATAATGAAGGACTGATATAAGAGGCTTTACAACAAATTACCATACTCCTCTAAAGATGGAGGACATTTTCATTTCCTTTGCATATAAGTGTAGACCTTTTTCTTTCAAAAGTGAAATCTAAGTTACATTATACAACAACTTTTCCAAGGCTATAACATTCAACCCAATAAAGGAAAATTTATTTTAACATGCTAGCACCAACACTATCCACAAGAGACATGGCTACTCCCAAAGCTGTGAGCTTCTCAAATCTGCATCTTCCATACGTTTCTCCAACCTACAAAAGACACAAATATCTCTAGAGGCCAATGGGATGCTCACCTCCCAACCATTGGTTGGAAAATCCAACCACCCCCGAGCTAGGAGGCAACCGAGGGAACCGGGTACAGACAAAACCAAGCATAACAAAATTTACACACATACATGATACAACAAGAATATTTACACACCAACCAAAGGGATTATCACATAACTTTAGGATTCCTTCAAGAATCCAAAGAGGGGATGAGGGTGGACTACGCACTCCATATGGGGACTCATAGTAATAACAACAAGAATAATTCATATCATACTCCCATCATTTCACATACAACCCTTCCTTAATCTCTTCTCTTTCTCCAAAACCCATATCATCAAAACCATTTCTACCATTTCACAATTTCACATGGGTATTCATACCCTTTTTGAGCCTCTCCTCTTAAGGAGGAATTAAACTTCCCCATGGAGGTTCCTACTCCATACCATCCCCAACAAGGGATTCTCTTCCCAACTTGGGTGAGCCTATCCCTACACAACCCTTTTTCCCATAACACATAATACATCAAAAACACAAGAAGATATGCTCCAAGAGAATTTTGAAATAAACATACAAAGCAAACACAATAGATAAAGTTTCCAGCACCTCTTCTCACCTACACATATAATTTTCCAAATACAAACAAGAAGAAGAAGAAACAAAAGTGGTGAATCTACCTTAAAACCAAGCTCAAGGAAGGATGGGTTGAGGATCCACACAACTCCTCTTCTTCCAAGCTTTTTCTTCAAAACTCCTCACTCTCCCCAAAATTCAACCAAAATCAAGAATGCAAAAGAATCCCATAACCCTTGTTTTTGAGTTTGCTTTATAGAAGCTCAAGCTTTAATTCCTTTGAAAAGGGAGTTGACATTTGTCAACCTTCCATTCACCCTCCCAAGCACACTCACCCATGTGTTCTCACACGTGTGAGGACTTGGGAGACTTCCAAGACAACATGGAGAAGTGGGATTGGAAAGGGACTAGTCCCCTCCCCACTTCCCAAACCTTATTTTCGCCAAACATCTTTAAGGCCTCAAAAAGAGTGCCCTGTCTTGAGACTGACCCATGATTTTAAGCTAAAAAGGTACCTAACCCATAGGTACCTGCCCTATGGACCTTAAACCCATAAAAACACTTAAAAAATATCACTTTTCAATCCCAAAAAAGTTCCTAAAAGTTCAAATCCGAGTTAGTCCACTTGGATAGACAACTCACCTCCTAGATGGACTGACATGGCAATAAAAACCAAATTAAAAACATTCACAAATAACATCAATAATTACATGATGGAACTATAGTCCCTTCATATGGACTTTAGCTCGGTTTCACTGGTTAATTTACATAGGGTTCCCAAGAGTCACCTCCAATTTGCATTGGCCATGGAAAGTGTACCTACACACTCAATACACACGTTAATCCATCCAAGTAAATCATATTCATATAATAATCAAATCATTTGAATCACAATTGCGTTCACACAAGTTTCATAATTTGTATAGCATAAAGATCCTATAACATAATTGAAAAATCATTAGCCAACTATCTTATCTCATTTTCATTAACACTAATTTCCATACTCATCTAATTGCAACATGATTGGTTCACACCACTTGTTTCATTCCTTCATCACTAAGTTTTCAGATTCAAATTGAACGAACTCAATAACCAACATAAAATTAGATCAATCATTATAGTTAGCTAGCATGTTGCATAATCAAAATCAATAATCATATTAAATTAAATGTTCAAATATCTTGTCAACAATGATAACAATAGGCATAGACAATAACCAAACTCAAAATAACCAAGTACTAGATGTAGCATAGTCATAATCAAACCATCATATGAACACAAATGTCTAAATCTCCTATTGTCAATGGTATCATTGGGCCTATTCAATAATTAAACTTAAAATAGTTCACTTACTGGATGTAACATAGAGGTGGGTCTCACAAGATCCTGAAGTAATTTCTGAAGAACCTATATATTTCTTCAAAAGGTATTTGAGTGATATACCCTTTCCCAATAAGATTTAGGGAATCTATGCAATTCTCATTAACTCCCCTAAAATCTTCTAACTTGAGGGATTCTTTAGATAGCTTGTTCTATGGGTTTTTCATCAAAGTGGAATGTAATCTCTCCACATAGTCCTCTAGGGCTCATCCTCCTTCTGTGACATTCTAAAAATTTCATATATCCTCTTATCAAGTCCTCTACGATAGCCTTGGTACTTTTCCAAGAACAATTTTTTCATGGTATCCTAGTCTAGAATAACCTCCTTGTCTAATCCCATAAGCCATCTTTGTGCTACATCTTTTAGAGTGAATAGGAAGAGCTTGAGCTTATGAGCTTCAAAGATATAGTCATAACTCCTACATAGGACATCAAACTCAAATAGAAATGTGTCTAGATATTTAGTCACCAAACCATAAAAGACTAGTAATGTTGAAGAAGGAATATTCTTTAGCACAGTTTCCCTTTCTTGGTGGGTGATTGAAAACTCAAAGGTCATATGTTCTAGATCATCCCATGGTGCATCACCAATAGTTCGGTATGTCCCCTCTATTGGTGTGATAGATGTTGGTGAAAGGGAAATTTCTTCTTCAATATTACACTCTCTCTAATTGTTGGAGTGACCAATATCTTCTATGGTTCTTGGCATGTAGAGGGGAGGAATCTATCAAGAAAATGTGTCTCAACCTTGTAATCACATAAGTTACAATTGATACATAAGGTACTATTCAACTGAAAATGATGAGGGGGCATGGTGGGATCCTTCACCCATGAGGGTTCTGAGGGGATCATCCCCTTATATGGGGTTCTAAGGTGCAACATGCCCTGGCAAGGGCTCAAGGGAAGTTCCCTTGGAAGCCAAATTTTATATACACTTTATTACTGTAAATCTTGATTTTTCATCATTATATCTCATATCTAATGGTTGATATTTTATTAGCTTAAAATTCCCTAGAAAGTAACCTTATTTTATGAGAGTGTTGTATTATAGTTGAGTATTGTAATGTATTCTGAGAGTCTGATAGTGGTCGTGTTGTCTCTAGATTTCTGAGTGGTGATACTCTTGTGAGAAGCTTGCTCTACAAGTATATTGTAATCTTTGTGATTGTTGAGTAATATATTGGGTGGATTTTGTAGCGTGTGGTTTTACTCTTGAAAGGATTTTCCCTATGTAAATCATTATGTTGTGGTATGTATGATATTTGTATTTATTTATGTTTAAGTTTTTGTGATTGTTAAAGATATGTAGAATTTTTGTATTATTCTCCTCTCAAGATTAGTGTATGAAGTTGTTCTACTACCTTAGCTTCCTTATAGAATCTATCCAAAGAGTCTCTTTTCCTTCACATACAATAAATATGGCTTTGTATAGTAACGATCTTGCACAATGTTAATGTAACTATTGTATTTTGATAAGATAAAAACTAATAGTCCTAGTGCTGAAAATAAAGTGTTAACTATGAAATCTTGGAAAAAATTCTATGAAAGTAGCACCATCCCCAACAATAGCGCAAAAAATGTAGAGTCTAAACTAATGTATTATAAACTTGGTGGAAATCACATACAATTCAAAGGAATGACCTAGTTGAATAGTCCACTTAACATTGCAAAGACTTCTATAATACCCTCATGTTACTGCTTGTTCTTGACATTCTTTGTGGTTTTGTTTGGCACATTGTGGTTTTGATGATACTGTTGATATTATGTTGTGGTAGCTTAGACTATTACTGATTATATTGCTTTTATGATGACATGGATATTATTTTTGTTACGATTATTTTGATGGAGTTATTTGGAATGCAGTAGACTAGAGAATAGTAATTTATGATGTGATGAAAAGTAATGTAATTTTATAATGCATTAGATGATGATATGTTTGGTGAGGGGACAGGTAGCATCACTCATTCGCGAGTGCCTTGCTACGCTGCAAACCCTTCTCACGATGCTTTGTAATTGAGTATATGTATATATGTTGTGTATCACCTTGTTGGATGCAGGCTTTGCAGGAATAAGACTTGATTCCACCTATTTCAATAGGTCTAGGCGAGCATTGAACCAACCCAATGGCAGGAAGTTGAACAAAGGTGACATGCAAGTAACTCCGTTCCAAGTTGTCAACTATCTTGTACCTTTTTGGTTTGTGCATGACCATTTTGTTGTTATGTTGGTCTTTGCATGTGATTGTGATTTTATGACTTATCTAATGTAGTGTATGGTTTTATGTTGTGATTTAAATAATTAAACAATTAATAAAATAAAAACATAAAATAATAAATAAATAAAGCAATAGATAAGTGTTAGTAGTAGTTGTAAAAATATTAAATTTATTTTGAATCTTGCAAATGGTTGATTTTAATTATTTTAATGTGCAAGTAATTATTCAATAAAGTATTGTGGAGATGATAAATAAATAAACAAATAAAAGTTCAATTTCGTGGATTTAAATCTATTTAATTTTTAATCAAATAAAAGAAAATGAGATACAAAAAGGCAACAAATGAATATTTGGGAGTAACAATTATTGTTTTCATTTTATTCTTGTGACGTGACCTCTAGTACTCACGGGAAGAGGAAATTGAAAGGGTTTCCTGGGTATTGATTTTATTAAGGGGTTTTCTTTGTTGGGGATTGTTAGAATTTTGGAGAAATTTTGATTTCAACCATTTTTCATCATTGCATTCTTGTTCTGTTTCTAGACAAATCATTGAAGAAGAAGGTTGGGTTTGAAGGAGGATTGGGATCTGTTGCTGGAAACAATCGGCAGCGAGGAATTAGTTCTGCAAGAGGGATAAAGCTCCTACAAATCTTCTTTAAACATAGGATGCTAGGTTCTTTTCAATTTTAATTATTTATTTTCTGTAGCATCAAATAAAATAGAAATTGTTTCTCTGTGTATGAAATTTTCATCTGGGGTTGGAAATAAAATGTTGGTGGAAAGAAAATCTATTGGATTATTGTTTAATCAATGGAAATTCAATTGGGGATCGGGATGGTTATTTGTTAAAAAGGAATTTCTATTGGATTCTGGACTGTTGTTTATAAAAAATAAATTTTGTTTGAAATCTGGAAATGAACAGTTTTATTGTAGTTTCGCTTTAAAAAAATATATATATAGATATACATGTATAAGGAACAATTTCCTTTCAATGAATTTCTAGAATTGTGATATTCTTGTTTATGCATATATGTTATAAAACATTTCTTTTATATCCAAGCATGCATAGTAAATTGTACCGTGTGATAGTCTGCGAACTGTCAACAGCAGTCCTTCAGACTATCGTGAATAGTCCGTAGACTGCCCGTGGCTGGATGTTTATCCCCGTGCATTGTATGGGTTTAAATTCCCATTCAAAGTGCTATATGTTTATTTTGTTAAAACGAAAATTCTATTTTAAATTTTAACCTGCGTGTATACTTTTAAATATATATATATATATGTATATATATATATTTATATTTGTATATATTTATTCATTCATTTAATTAGATTTTCATTGATCTAACTGCTAAATTAATTTAATTAATTCTATCTTTAGACAGATTGTTTCTTTTTCTTGTTTAAATAAAATAAAATCTTATTATAGTGAAAATATGGAAATAGAAAGGAATTTTTTGTTAATTTGTTAAATTATGAATTTTGATAGGATAATCTAGTAATAGGGGCAATTTTTGAATATAGGTTAGCATTGATTATTTAATTCTTGTTTTAGTGTGAATATTGTGGAAATGGAATTTATTTTGGAATTAAATAAGTTATCTTTTTATGAAATTTCGTCTTGTAGAATTGTTGGGTTCAGGATATTGTTAGTTCACTAATGTGGGAAACCTGTTATCTTGTGAAATTATTTTTGAACTATAGTCTTCCATAGGATTGTGTTTCTTTGTTGAATTTATACCTTTTCATCTTGATTTTTTGTTAAGTAATGTATTACGAATGGGGTGTACCGAGTTGTGAGATTTTATTATGGTATTTAATTTGCGAGATGGGTTATGCCTCGTGTATTATTTTTATTGTTACAATTCCATGTTTATAATTGGAATGGTACAACCCCTATTTCTTTTGGTTTTGGTTGGGTTTCTAGGGAGAGTGGCTCCTCGTGGGGGCCGGTGCCCTGCTTAAGGTGAAGGGCATAGTGTCATGCCCAAAATTTTCACTAGAAAAACCCCACAATTTTTTTTAAAAAAAGAAAAACAATCGTTAAACTAAATATCACTTTAGGTGTCTGAGGTGCACCACTAACTATGATATGAGTTGAGAACCTAAATGAGAGTCACTTCTCAAACTCAAGCATAAAAGTTATCGATATAGAATCCATATGCTAAGCATTGCTAGGGTTCACCTAACACACACTACCTTATGCTCCTTTGGGTCATCTGGATGACACGAGTCTTGGATTGAAATTGGTGAGTCTTATTAGACTAAATTTTATTTGGTTTGCTTGCAAAATTCAACCAAAATATGGTTATAACTACTTATGTTAAATGGGTCATAAACAAACACCAACCCACGTGTTTCTTAGGAGTACACGTCATAATTCTCAAGGCAATTGTCGCCCAAATTTTCTATGCTTACATTGCCCAAATGTATATTATTATTAAATAGCTAACCTAAAAGAAATTGTATCCTTCACATCAATTGTGTGATTGATATGAAACTCCTCAATGGTTAATTCACATTTCACTGACACTATAATATCATTATGGACCATAAGGATATTTGTGACATTGTTGCTCTCTTTCAACTAACATCAATACTACCAAGGTTAGACATCTAAGTAGTATGCAAGATAATAGCAAATTGGGGTATTTGATCCAATATCATTTATTATGAACAGCAATATTACCCGCCTCACTAAAGTTATTTATTAGCACTAAGACTATCCTTAATGATAATATTTATCCTAATATTTATCTCATTAATTACTAACATCACTCTTTATAAAACATTAATATTAGGGAAAACAATTCTATTTATTCTCCCTTTTTATTTTCTTCTATTGATAATGGATTTCATTATCTAATTAATTCATAATGTATCTTTTGACTCCCATTCTCACCCCAACTAAGAAATTTAAATGATTTGTAGTGCCTTACAAAATAAAATTAAATAAATAAATGTTAATGCTTATGTGTCCAATTTTATTCCCTTATAGGAAAGTATCTCCTTGTTATTATTTATTAATATTATCATTTATTTTTTTTTTTCTTTATTATTGATTCCCTTATTATTATAGTGCTTAACCATATAAGTGGAAAAGTAAACCTAAAAGAATTTATAAAGTGATTTATCTTAAACTAGAGGAATCGCACACTCTAATAAAGGAGGAGGTCTTATTAAAGAGTGGGTATTTATAAAGAGACTTGAGGGCAATTTGGGGGTAAGAGAATGGCGCCCATTTTTACCCATTCTCACGCCTCCAAAAAAAAACAAACAAACATTACTCTAAAGCAATAAGCACGCGTAGGGAATGATTTGATATTTCAAGAATTAGATAAAAACAATTTTAGACGATAGATTTGTACGCTGCGTTATCTCATATTTTTCTCTTTCCTCATTTTCTTGGCGCAGGGAAACAAAACTTCAAGGATGAGTCTGCAGAGGCATATCCGGTTGCTAATCTTCCAACATAATTGCCATCTTCCTTCCTGAATTATTATGCCCTATTAATGTAGTCTTCTTACCATTTTTTTTTGTTTTTCTATTGTTTTGTTATTTATTTTGCTATCATATAATTGTATATGCAACAGTTTTACTGATCCAAAATGAGGCATGCCGGGGAGAGCAGACATCACTTTATGGCCTAAGGAGGCATCGAGCCATAAGGAAACCACTGTTGAAAACACCCAAATATTTTACCTTCGTTTATCTCTAGATTAATCCCAGTTATGAAGAGATTTAGAGCTGCATCAGAGAGTAGTTGAGGATTAAGATGATGCAAATTATTTTCCTGACAATTAAGTTCTTGGGTGATTTCTATTTACAATTGAAGATGTTGGTAGATACGTCAATCTGATATTAAATGTTTTTGTAACGGTAAAATCACATTACGGTAGTAGTTATTTCACTAAGCTGATTGACTGTTGTGGAAATTTCCATGAAAAAGTTTCTGTTTGTTCAAAACCATTAATGTGACAAGTATAAATATATCTATATTCTACCTCTTTACGTCACATTTTAGTGGGTTAGGTTAAGCAGATCTGATGCATGAGGTCGATATGAGCATAGGGGTTTGGCAGAAAGATATAATGGTGCTGCAGTATGCCGAGTTAATGTTTCCAGGCCAAGCATCTCGATGTCGAAGTAATTGGAAGTTTAGTGGACATGCATTTATTTTATTTTCAACTGTGAATTTTACACATTCTTCACCATCCCTAATGATTCAATCTCTATATTTTTGTGTACCAAATATGTGTGCTACAAAGCTAAGTCATTAATACTCCCTTTAAAAAAAAAGATTGAAGTAAAGGTTAGAATGCGGTGCCTAAACCAAGTGTTAGAAACGTAAACGAACCTAAATTCCTTCGGGTGGTCTAGCCCAACACTACTTATCAAAATGAAATGCCCATTTCTTATCACATCATATCTCAGCAAACATTCATTAATGCCCAGTGACAGAGTTCTTATTGGGTCAGATTCATACGTCTATCTTAATCAATACCCTACCAAACAATTTAATAAGAAAGCTAGAATATGCCCAGAGTGATCTAAGCAATTGCATAGGGCACGGGCGATGAGTTGATGTCAAAAGTTTAGTCCACACCCACACTCCAGCAACTCCACGACACCCTTAAGAACAAATACTGGTGATGACAAGCCACATCGATAATTGGCAGTAGCGTCTATTATACTCCAACCCGTAAGAACTTAGATAGATGCGAGTGGATCACAACTAGTAAGTCTAGTGATCATTTAATAGATATCAGAATACATGTTGCCACTGTCAAGGTGTAATGAATGACTACGGTCTTTGTGCAAATTTTGAAGCCAAAACCAATGTACACCCTTTGCCCAAAATGCCTCTTTGTGACCCTAAGGAAACCCTAAATCACAACCTGCAGGTCTGCGTGGGGAAAAACATTGGCACTAGGGGAAAATTGAGGCCTTGGAGAGCTGCGAGAGTTGCCTTATATCAATGACTGTGCGCTGCTTGCACAACCAAGCTCTCTATGAGACGTAGAGTGCCTGCCCCAAATGCAAATGCCTTCTATTCAAGTAAGTGTATTTGGTGAGGAAACAACTTTGCCTCCCATGGATCTTTAACTGGGACATCACACAACAATTGGAAGATGAGTGATAACTGCAAGCAAGGGACTATGGAGGTTACCACCAAGGCTAGCACTTCATGCGAAGACTAAAGGAGAAGTAGTATGAGAACTATAGTGCGATGTACTGTAAAACAACTCCATTTTTGGAGGCCACAACCTCCCGACTTATTTTATTTTATTTTTTTCTTTTTAAAGACTCCTTTCTAATGTCTTGGAGAGTTAAGCTTTCCTTCTAATGCTACTGTCAAGATTCAAGTTTTGTAATCGCTCTTAATAATGATAAAGTAAACTATGTGAGATTTCCATACGCAGGTTTTTTGATGCCTTTCCTATCGATTGGATATAGTTCTACAAGTGTATTATTTAATTTTACTTTATTGTTTTTAAATATTCTTTTATTGTAATGGACGGATAACTATTTCCATTCACAGACAACATTAATTAACTTTCATTTTCCTCTTTCAGAAATATAAGCTTTACATGCAAAGAAGTAAGATGTTGCTCTGTTGTAAAATTCCTTCATACAACAATTATTAATTTACATTATTACCATGGCAATAAGAAAACAAGTACTTTATATATCCATGCATATGGGCTTCCTTTTTTTTTTCCATTCTCTTCTATGCTACAACAAACACTGGCTTGCCATATCACAAATGGATTTAAAGAATAAAATGAAAGACACACAATTGATTAAGGCTTGCTCTCCACCCTACCGTAATGGCGTCATGGAGTCTCGTGGGCTCTAGCCATACCCCCGAGCAAGAAATATTTCAACCCCCAAGATGATGAATGGGGTTCTCTCAAAATTTTATGAAAGGAATGAAAATAACACAACATTCATATTACATACATGTAGACTGTTCACTCACCATATACAACAAAAATCCACACAAACATATCACTCTCTTGCTGCAACTAAACAAAGGAAGATGGAAGTAGTGAAACTTATCTCTTTGCTTTAGGTGTTGGACTTAAACTCTTATATCCCTTTCCTCTCCAACCAAGCCATCTGGATCTCTCTCTCTCCCAACAAGGCTCCTCTCCTCTTCTCTAAAGTTCTCCAAAGGGAGAAGTGGGTAACACCCTACTCATTCTTCATATCCAACTATATAGGAGTTTCAACTTGCAACCTTTTGGATGGGGAGGTGTGGAGTGTACCTCCCTTCTTCAATAAGAGTCTTTTCTTATTAAAGAGGTAGCATGCATTTGGACAACCCCAAATCTTTTCACCTCCCCTCCTCTCCTCAAAATTCGCCACTCTTCATTATGGTGACTTTTCAACAGTCAAATCATGTCCTTGGGACCCTATTGCATGCCCGCTTGACCCCTACCACTAAGGTATAGACCCTAGGGGGTTTATTTTTGCATCCCAACCAAGTAAATTGACCAACAACCCTCTTTAAAGACCTACTTAAAGATCCATACGAGTTTCAAACTTGGGTAAGGGTTCCCCACCCCTAACCCATATAATTAAATATTCTCACAAACCAAAATAAATTATACCTTTAATATCAACCTTCACCTCTTAACTTATCAACATGTTAAATTTATATCCTCAAGAAGATGTCTTTTGATTTTCTCTCGATGGTCCTCCCTTCCCATGCTAACACTGTTGCCTTCCTGCACGTTACCAACACGATCATAAGTTACATTGTATATCACATTAATCTATTAGCTGAATATTATAAACTTTAACCATATAATAATCCATTTAAATCTCAATCTGAATTCCATAGTATACTAGTGTATTACACCTTCATGGTAGTGACAATAGAACATAATGTCAAAATGAAATTACAAGGATTTTCCCAAAAGATCACCTTATTTATCATCCACAATATATCTAATCATCAATTTAAGAAAATCGTATCACAAATTATGTTTAGCATTAATCACGTGTGAAACGGGGTCTTACACATAGGATAACCCACGAGTGAGTTATTAATCAAGTGAAAACCTAATAATTAACTTAGGAGGGTTGGGTAGTAATATCATTATAAGATTTTAAAAATGGATGCCTCTTCTTCATTAGTGCTTCCGTAGACTAATGGAAGGCTAAGAAGGCCATGGTCAGCAAGGTCATGACCTCGTCTTCATGAGAGGTTTACGGATCCACATGAGTCACCCTATGGACCGACACCTCTAGTTGGGAGGAAGGGCACAGGACAGCCATAAATGGGACCGACGCCTCCAGTTGGGAGGAAGAGCACTGGACAGCCCATGTAGGACTATGCGATGACACTCTCCCCTAGTTGCCCATGTGTTCACTTTATTGCGTTCCTCTGGAAGTAGGTTATGGGTGTTGGTTTAGATTGTTGATATATGGATTTACCTTGATTTATTATTATTGCCTTAATATATCTTTGGTGTACTTTGTGGTCTTGTATGATCTCATTGATATTTATGATCTTGTATTTTTATGGTACTATGCTATGATGTGATTTTTTTTGTTTCATCGCTTTTTGAAGTATTGTGTTATGGTTCTATGTTTGGTACTCCTTGTATGTACTTCAGTTGAGAGTCTTGGTCAGAGTTACTTCTCTGTCACCTCTTAGCACGGGGGTGGTTGGGTGGAATGTGCTCTACACACCGTTGGGTTACCCATTAGCGTTCATTGGCCAGTCTCATCCAATTGAAGATTTGTTCCAGTTGATCTCTTTGTATTTTGATAATCTTGTATCTTGTATTCATCCCACATGATTGGGAACCATGATGTAAACTATATTTATATGATGTAAAATTTGAAAGATGTTGTAATGTAGTTATCAACTTTGTAACTTTATTTGGCTATGTGATTTCTCATGGTTTTATCTTGTGATGGAATCTATATATATGTAGATATCTAATGTTGTCATTAATAGTTCCTTTTGATACCTTATGAGTTGATGTTTTGTAATGTTTATTTTGATGTGACCTCGTGTGCTCCAAAGAACATCATCGGTTATGTTATTTGTATTGTAATGAAATGAAGTATATGTGTATGTATATGAGCATTTAATATTTGGTATATTGATTATTTGTTTTTCTTTAAAAAAAAATTGCATTTTTTATTTGTTTGTTCTTAGGGGCTTGCACAGCAAGCATTACAACTTGGTATCAGAGCCAAGGTTGCACACGCTAGGGTCTCTAGGTAGTTATGTCCATTAGGCAACCTTTGCATGTTGGCTCTTTAGCTCATGTGTACCTTTGTCTTGTTGTGCAGAAGCATGCCTAGAGGGAGAGGTAGAGGTAGAGGTAGAGGCCATGAAAGAGCCCTATTCGTTACGGAAAGGGTTTGAAGCTTGTGCCTCGCTTCGTTGGCCCCTTTGAGGTGTTGGAGTGGATTGGACCTGTTGCTTACCGTTTAGCTTTGCCACCCAGTTTTTTGTGGATCCATGATGTATTTCATGTTTCTGTTCTTAGACCATATTTTCCTGATGTTACTCATGTTTTGGATTGGAATGCTCTTCAGGTCGAGGACGGGCAGCTGGCACTCGCGCCCGTGGCCGTGCTTCAGCATCAATGACTTACCCTCGGAGGCAGAGAGATTGATCAGGTGCGGGTTTAGTGGGACCCTAATGATGAGGCTTCAGCTACATGGAAGGATGCCTCTCGTATCAAGGATTCTTATCCTTATCTTTTTACTGGCTTCCAGGAGTAAGCTGAATTCTAGGGGGGAGGATGTAATACCCCTCATGTTACTACTTTTTCTTGAAATTCTTTGTGGTTTTGATGATACTGTTGATATTATGTTGTGGTAGCTTAGACTATTACTGATTATATTGCTTTTATGATGACATGGATATTATTTTTAATACGATTATTATTATGGAGTTATTTGGAATGTAGTAGACTAGAGAATAGTAATTTATGATGTGATGCAAAGTAATGTAATTTTATAATGCATTAGATGATGATATGTTTGGTGAGGGGATAGGTAGCATCACTCGTTTGCGAGCGCCCTGCTACACTGCAAATCCTTCTCATGATGCTTTGTAATTGAGTATATGTATATATGATGTGTATCACCTTGTTGGATGCAGGCTTTGCAGGAATAAGACTTGATTCCACCTATTTTGATAGGTCTAGGCAAGCATTGAACCAACCCAATGGCAGGAAGTTGAACAAAGGTGACATGGAAGTAACTTCGTTCCAAGTTGTCAACTGTCTTGTACCTTTTTGGTTTGTGCATAGCCATTTTGTTGTTACGTTGGCCTTTGCATGTGATTGTGATTTTATGACTTATCTAATGTAGTGTATGGTTTTATGTTGTGATTTAAATAATTAAACAATTAATAATATAAAAACATAAAATAATAAATAAATAAAGCAATAGATAAGTGTTAGTAGTAGTTGTAAAAATATTAAATTTATTTTGAATCTTGCAATTGGTTGATTTTAATTATTTTAATGTGCAAGTAATTATTCAATAAAGTATTGTGGAGATGATAAATAAATAAACAAATAAAAGTTCAATTTCGTGGATTTAAATCTATTAAATTTTTAATCAAATAAAAGAAAATGAGATACAAAAAGGCAACAAATGAATATTTGGGGGTAACAATTTTTTTTTCATTCTATTCTTGTGACGTGACCTCTAGTATTCACGGGAAGAGGAAATTGAAAGGGTTTCCTGGGTATTGATTTGATTAAGGGGTTTTCTTTGTTGGGGATTGTTAGAATTCTAGAGAAATTTTGATTTCAACCATTTTCCGTCATTGCATTCTTGTTCTATTTCTAGAGAAATCATTGAAGAAGAAGGTTGGGTTTGAAGGAGGATTGGGATCTGTTGCTAGAAACAATCGACAGTGAGGAATTAGTTCTGCAAGAGGGATAAAGCTTATACAGATCTTCTTCAAACATAGGACATCAGGTTCTTTTCAATTTTAATTATTTATTTTTTGTAGCATCAAATAAAATATAAATTGTTTCTCTGTGTATGAAATTTTCATCTAGGGTTGGAAATCAAATGTTGGTGGAAAGAAAATCTATTGGATTATTTTTTAATCAATGGAAATTCAATTGGGGATCAAGATGGTTATTTGTTAAAAAGGAATTTCAGTTGGATTCTGGACTGTTGTTTATAAAAAATAAATTTTGTTTGAAATCTAGAAATGAACAGTTTTACTATAGTTTCTTTTTTTTTTTTTAAATATAGATATACATGTATAAGGAACAATTTCCTTCCAATGAATTTCTGGGATTGTGATATTCTTGTTTATGCATATATGTTATAAAACATTTCTTTTATATCCAAGAATGCACAGTAAATTGTACAATGTACAGTGTTTATCTTTCCCTGTTTTCGAAATGTTCAAATTCCAGTATATATATATATTAGATATATATATATAAATATATATACACACATATATTTATACATATGTAAATATTGAATGAAAATTTCATTCGTTTGAATCTCGTCGTATTTCCGTTGGCACTGTTAATGTTATTTTTTTGGCATTATAAAATTGTGGCTGAGTGGTGGTTCGGCCTCGGCCGTACCCACCACTCCGCCAACCCTGTACCGTGTGACAGTCTGTGAATTGTCCACGGTAGTCCTTCAAACTGCCGTGAATAGTCCATAGGCTGCCCACGGCCAGGTGTTTATCTCCATGCATTGTATGGGTTTAAATTCCCATTCGAAGTGCTATATGTTTATTTTGTTAAAACAAAAATTCTATTTTAAATTTTAACCTACATGTATACTTTTATAAATATATATATATATATATATATATATATATATGTATATTTGTATATATTTATTAATTCATTTAATTAGATTTTCACTGATTTAACTGTTAAATTAATTTAATTAATTTTGTCTTTAGATAGATTTTTTCTTTTTCTGGTTTAAATAAAATAAAATCTGATTATAGTGAAAATATGGAAATAGAAAGGAATTTTTTGTTAATTTGTTAAATTATGAATTTTGATAGGATAATCTAGTAAAAGGGGCAATTTATGAATATAGGTCAACATTGATTACTTAATTCTTTTTTTAGTGTGAATATTGTGGAAATGGAATTTATTTTGGAATTAAATAAGTTATCTTTTATGAAATTTCGTCTTGTAGAATTGTTGGGTTCAGGATATTGTTAGTTCACTGATGTGGGAACCTTGTTATCTTGTGAAAGTATTTTTGAACTATAGTCTTCTAGAAGATTGTGTTTCTTTGTTGAATTTATACCTTTTCATCTTGAGTTTTTGTTAAGTAATGTATTACGAATGGGGTGTACCGAGTTGTGAGATTTTATTATGGTATTTAATTTGCGAGATGGGTTATGCCTCGTGTATTATTTTTATTGTTACAATTCAATGTTTATGATTGGAATGGTACAACCCCCGTTTCTTTTGCTTTTGGTTGGGTCTCTAGGGAGAGTGACTCCTTGTGGGGGTCGGCGCCCCTCTTAAGGTGAAGGGCACAGGATAACCCATGAGTGAGTTATTAATCAAGTGAAAACCTAATAATTAACTTAGGAGGGTTGGGTAGTAATATCATTATAAGATTTTAAAAATGGATGCCTCGTCTTCATTAGTGCTTTCGTAGACTAATGGAAGGCTTAGAAGGCCATGGTCAGCAAGGTCGTGACCTCGTCTTCGCGAGAGGTTTACGGCTCTGCATGAGTCACCCTATGGACTGGCACCTCCAGTTGGGAGGAAAGGCATAAGACAGCCATAGATGGGACCAGTGCCTCTAGTTGGGCGGAAGAGCACTGGAGAACCCATGTAGGACTATACGATGACACTCTCCCCTAGTTGCCCATGTGTTCACTTTATTGTGTTCCTCTGGAAGTAGGTTATGGGTGTTGGTTTAGATTGTTGATATATGGATTTACCTTGATTTATGATTATTGCCTTAATATATCTTTGGTGTACTTTGTGATCTTGTATGATCTCATTGATATTTATGATCTTGTATTTTTATGGTACTGTGCTATGATGTGATTGTTTTTGTTTCATTGCTTTTTGAAGTATTGTGTTATGGTTCTATGTTTGGTACTCCTTGTATGTACTTCAATTGACAGTCTTGGTCAGAATTACTTCTCTATCACCTCTTAGCATGGGGGTGGTCGGGTGGAACGTGCTCCACACACCATTGGGTTCCCCATCAGCATTCATTGGCCAGTCTCATCCAGTTGAAGATTTGTTCCAGTTGATCTCTTTGTATTTTGATAATCTTGTATTTTGTATTCATCCCACATGATTGGGAACCATGATGTAAACTATATTGATATGATGTAAAATTTGAAAGATGTTGTAATGTAGTTATCAACTTTGTAACTTTATTTGGCTATGTGATTTCTCATGGTTTTATCTTGTGATGGAATCTATGTATATGTATATATCTAATGTTGTCATTAATAGTTCCTTTTGATACCTTATGAGTTGATGTTTTGTAATGTTTATTTCAATGTGACCTTGTGTGCTCCAAAGAACATAGTCGGTTATGTTATTTGTATTGTAATGAAATGAAGTATATGTGTATGTATATGAGCATTTAATATTTGGTATATTGATTATTTTTTTTCTTAAAAAAAATATTTGCATTTTTTATTTGTTTGTTCTTTGGGGCTTGCACGGCAGGCATTACAACTTCATTAAATTGTCAACTAGGGCTTGTAAAATTGTGATGGAACTAGCACTATATGTGCTTTCAAAGATCTAAGATTACCTAGGTTATCCTATTAAAGGTATTCTACATGCTATAAAATCACAAAAACACATATTAGTGAAGGAAGTAAATTGGCACTGATGGCTATAGGTTCCTACAACATAATATGTAGTGGAATTGTTGTTAACAAATAATTACCGAACCTCACTCAAAACTAATAACTAGAACTAATCTATCCTCTGAATTATTAAAATTCAATTGAATGCATTCATTCACATGAACAATCATTATTGATAATCATAATATGAGAATATATTTTAAGATAGATGTAATTTATGAATCAATGACTAATAAAAATAACTGCCAAACAAAAGTAAAACAACTATAAATGTAGTGAAGAATAGTTACCTTGAGTGGCCTACTCAAGTGGCTTTCTTCACTTAAACTAAAAAAAGCTAAATCGCCATATTATATTAAACCATATCAACTTCAAACTCATTCACTATGCATTCAAAAATATTACATAAAATCTTGCTCAAAGACTGTATTCAAGAAAATAATTTCTAAGTAATCAACATTTTTATAGATTACAACTGAAAACTAAGAAGTAATTGATAAAAAGTTCATCAGTATGAGATTATTCAACAAATTATACTAAAGACTCAACCACTGGCTATACATAGGCATGGGGGAGTTTATTCTAAACACAACTCTAAACTAAAATGATTAACTAAACCTCCCTAGATATCGAAGTGTGATTAATATTGAATTATTCAAACTACAACTAGAAAGAAACAAGAGTTGAAATAGGATTAAAACTCTACAAAATAGATTTGCATGTGGAACACATAATCAGTTATATAGAATCCTATCAATAAAATAATTCTTCTTCCCCAATGCCTTATTAATTATCATATTGATGAATGACTAACTCCATTAGGTGTCTCCACATAGTAGTTATTACACTCAACTTGTTTTTGAACTTACCCTATTTTGTTGTCCAAGACTTCCTTTGGATGTGGGCTACAACTTTCAGCTGTTGTGGGCTATAATGTATTCTTGGGTTGCAAGTGGTTAATCCACATAACACATAGACAAAGCTAACTACCATTATTAAAAATGAAATTTTAATCACATTCCATATGTATATCCATATATAAATCATGCAATGCTACTATATTATAGTTATATCTCCATTACTCTAATTCAATTCCAAGGTTCTATAATAAGCATAAAATGATAGCATAGCGTAGGAATATGTTTGAAAGGATTGTTTTATAATGTTTGTAGATATGCATGAAAGCATTAGGAAATGGACTAATAAATTAACTCATCAATAACTTATACTAAGTCTCGAGGACAAATGAAATGGTCGATTATGTAGCCTCCTACACTTTTGAAACTTGGTCCTCTATCAATAAATGTTAAAGATTTTGGCACATAAACATACATTAGTACTAATATATCTTATGATCTTCAATATGAAAGAATTTAGATAAAACTCGCTATGAAATTACTTTAAGTCTTACTGGTGCTTCCACATCATCTCTTCCACCCTATGCCTCTCCTAGAAATGGTCCACTTCATGCTCTCTCAACTCCTACAACTAATATATCGTGGACCTCATAGTCGGATGCGCATATTGGAGCCTCACTAGATTTGTAGAAGAGGAGGGTTTACTAGTTGCAACTAATGCAGCAGGTGCACCACCATCATGATAGGATGTAGCGAGTGCATCACCATCATGATGGGATGCATCATCATATGGTTGCACAACATTTGAGATCTACATGACAAAATGATCACTCAATGCATGTATGGTCAAAATTCTTTGACTCCTTGCATCTAAAATAATCTTTGCGTAAGGTACTAGAGTCAAGGAAGCAATAGGTGGAGTAGGAAGAAGTGGGGTGAATCAATGTGCTCTAGGTTTATCTTATGAAATCCCTTTACCCACACCTTGTAAATCTTGCATATCAGAGTAATTGACATGCCTCCCTAGGACAAAACCGACATATAATTTTTGCATAAAATACTAAGCGACGTCAAGATTGTTGTTGGGTGGTTTATCAAAAACCATCCACCAATGTTTCCAAAAATTATCTAATATACCTCTATGTGTGCACCATTTAATTAAAAATTTAGGCTTCACACATATATGAGTTATCCTATTTTTGGATTGATGAATAGTTGGGCTAATTGAGCCTTTTCAATATCATGTGCCCTCACTTCATCATATGATAAACCATTGGCATATTTTTTACTTTGGGACTCTCACCACTTTACAAACCTATTATGCTCATTTGTCAGAGTTTCAAGATTCAAAATGATTATTTCTAAAGTGTTTTTTATATCTAAGACTTCATGGGGTGTCTCATAAATTTGACATATATTTCTCAATCTATTTTTAAAAATCCTATGAATTAATTCATGGATTGTGGGCATGTTTTGTAATGGAGAAATCGGTGGCATACTAGGATTTGTAGGGTTTTCATCTTGACTAGGGTTGGGATCAACCATTCTTAATCTTGTTTGATGATGAGAATTTTAAAAATTAACATTCATTTTAATGCAAAAATAAACCTATTCAAAAACCTATTTTTGACAAATTCTTAAAAAATAATGCAAAACTAATATAAAATAAAAATAAAACATTAAAATTTATAAATACTTGTGAATTTTGGATGATTTGGGCAAAAAAAATCCAATGACAAATAGATATCTAAGTCGCTCAAATGCTCAAAAGAATGGACAAGAAAAATGCACAATGAAAAATGACTCTTGGGTTTTCGTTTTTGTGATTTTATGCCATAGGAAACATATATCCATTTTGAAACGATGTCCTTTTAGAAATGGATATTCATTTCTAAACACATATCCAATTAGTTTATGTTCTTTTTAACTCATCTGGTCTAGGGACCCAACTTAATTATGATATAAGTGTAAACTTATATGGTAACATATAACATATTTAACATATAATAAATTATTATATTACAATATAATATAATATATTACAATATATATATATAATATAATATGTTTACTATATTATAATATATATTATATTATAATATAATATAATATTTATATTATATATAATATTATATTATTAAATATATTATAATATTATATTATATTGTAATAGATTCTTCTTTTCATTTGTAATAGTATTAATTTATATAAAAATATCAAAAAATATTACAAGTCCACCATGAAAGTTGCAAGGCACCACCTGTGCCAAAGACCAAGGCAACACCCACTTGAGCCATAAACAACACAACCCGACCTAGTCAACAAGTCACTCTATAGGGAGCAAACAAAAAAAATTGGGGGCCAATAACAAAACACCACCCACCAACCACCTATCACCTACGGGTGATCCCACACTAGTGGTTTACAATTTTTGGTCAAACTGGACACTGAAATTATTATTTTTAACTAAATCTTCACATTGGGGCACCATTAGCGGATAAACCGTGGGGAATTTGAAGATGATACAAACTAGAGTCTCTCCACATTTTCTGTGTAGATTCTAAAAAAAAAAATTCAAAATTTTTGGAATCAGATTGCACTTCTTTTTTGATCTCCCACGAAAATTGGTTTTTTTTAGAAAACGACATTTTTAAAAAGTGACAGACACTGTATAATACATAAATTTTTTTGCTTGAAGACTAAAATTCCAATTCTTTTGAATTAAGATTTGTAACTCTAATATCTAGTGCTTCCACTTGGTTAGATATTTTTTTATTGAATATTTTTTCTTTAATCAAGTTTTAAAGTCAAACCAATTACAATTTAGACATAGCACAACTGTATAAAGCGTAACTTTTATTATATATGTATCAATTTTGTTTTGTTTTATTGGATGAAGGACTCCAATATCTGGTGCACTCATATTTTTCAAAAAAAAATTGATTATTTTCTATTTTTCTAGATGTGTAGAATAGAGAACTTCAATTTCGGTGAGAAACCTATATTTAATAAAACTTAAAAAACAAATAGATAATAAAACCAAAAAAATTAAAATTATATTTGTTGGATAGCTTGTTCTGGGGGATACTTGATACTAGTTTTGTTTGTGAAGTGTCCTCCATTTTTATTTTCAAATTGAGCTTCGAAGTGCAAAATTTTGGACAATTTTGGTGTCTAGGAGGGTGAAGGTGAAAAAAGGGTGGTTCAGCTGAACAAGTGTTTGGTTGAACCAATAAAATATGTTCAGTCAAACACATGTTCGACCGAACATAGGTTCAGTTGAACCACATTAAAATACAATAAAAAATGTATAATAAAGTGGTTTAGTCAAACCTGGAAATGGGTTCGGCCAAACCCCTTGACATGGATCTTTGTTTTCCCCCTTTTTTTTCCAATTTGTTTTTTTTGTTTTCTGATTTTTTAATAGTTGTATTTTATTCTTTTTATATTATAATATATAATATATTTATTATTACAATATATTATAATAATAATATATAATTATTATTAATTATATATTATTATTATAATATATAATTGTTATTATTATAATATTAATAGTATATAATTAAAAAGTAGAGGGGAGAGAGGGAGAGGGGGTAGGAGGGAGAGATTTGAGAGAGAGGGTTTAAGGGTTTAAGGCTTACAGGTAGAGGGTAGAGCGGATCTAAAGATAGGAGTGAGTGAGAGATAGAGACAAAGAGAGATGAAAAGTGGGTCTAGGATGGAGAGACTAGAGAGAGAGGGGGGAGTGGGAGAGAAATAAAAGGTAGAGGGTACAAGGGTTTAGGGTTTAAATCGGTTAAGGGTAGAGGGGAGAGAGGGAAAGGGGGTAGGAGTGACTTGAGAGAGAGAGGGGAGAGATATAAAGGTAGGGGGTACAAGGGTTTAGGGTTTAAAGGTTAAGAGTGGAGGGAGAGAGGAGAGGGGTAGGAGGGAGAGACTTGAGAGAGAGAGAGGGTGGAGGGAGAGAGATAAATGGTAGGGGGTACAAGGGTTTAGGGTTTAAGGGTTAACTATAAAGGGAGAGAGGGAGCTCGATACAAAAGGAGGAGTGAGTGAGAAAGAGAGGGTTTAAGGGTTTACGTCTTAAGGGTAGAGGGTAGAGGGGAGAGAGGGAGAGGGGGTAGTAGGGAGAGACTTGAGAGAGAGGGGGGAGTGGGAGAGAGATAAAGGGTAGCAGGTACAAGGGTAGAGGGGAGAGAGGGGGAGTGGGAGACAGATAAAGGATAGAGGGTAGAAGGATTTATGGTTTAAGGGTAGATGGGAGCTCAAGATAGAATTAGTGAGTGAGTGAGTGAAAGACAGAGGGTTTAAGGATTTAAGGCTTAAAGGTAGAGGGTAAAGGGCATCTAGAGATATATAGGAGTGAGTGAGAGAGAGAGAGATGAAGAGTGGGTCTAGGAGGGAGACACTAGAAAGAGAGGGGGGGTGGGAGAGAGATAAAGGGTAGAGGGTACAAGGGTTTAGGGTTTAACCTAGTTAAGGGTAGAGGGGGTAGGAGGGAGATACTTGAGAGAGAGGGAGGGAGGGAGGGAGTGAGGGTTAAAGGGTTTAAGGCTAAAGGGGAGCTCGAGACAGAAGGTAGAGGGTACAAGAGTTTAGGGTTTAACCTAGTTAAGGGTAGAGGGGAGAGTGGGAGAGGGAGTAGGAGAGAACTTGAGAGAGAGGAGTGGGGAAAAGAGAATAAAAGAGGGAGTAGAAATTTCAGGAGTTTAGGGTTTAAGGTTAAGGAGTAGAGAGGGAGGAGAATTGATGAGGGAGAGACTTAGCAGAGAGAGAGGAGAAGTGAGGTTTAAGGGTTTAAGGCTAGAGGAGAGCTTGAGATATGAGTGAATGATTGTGAGAGATACAGGTTAGAGGGTACAAGGGTTTAGGGTTTAACCTGGTTAAGGGTAGAGGGGAGATAGGGAGAGGGGGTAGGATGGAGAGACTTGAGAGAGAGGGGGGGGAGTGGGAGAGAGATAAAGGGTAGAGGGTAGAAGGGTTTAGGGTTTAACCTGGTTAAGGGTAGAGGGTTGAGAGGGAGAGGGGGTAGGGGAGGAGTGGAAAGAGAGATAAGAATTAGAAATTCTACAAAAGGGTTTAGGGTGTTCACTTGGGAGAGGGAGGGTTGAGGAGTGGAGTAAGAGTGAGAGAGTAGAGAGAGAGGTTTAGGGTTTAAAGGCATAGGAGGTAGAAGAGGGTAAGATAGGAGAGGGAGAAGTGAGGGAGAACTTAGAGAGAGAGGGAGTGGGAGAGAGATAAAGGGTAGGGGTACAATGGTTTAGGGTTTAAGGGTTAAGGGTAGAGGGGAGATAGGGAGCTCGAGGGTACATTGATTTATGTTTTAAATCTGTGTGCAATAATTTTATAATTATATAATACTTAATTTTAAAATTTACATAATTTCCCATGGAACAATTTGACGGAACAAATATAAGTTGTATATATAATTATATATAAGATTCTTGAACTTAAGAATTACATGAAACAAATATAAGTTGTATATAATTGCATAATTTCCCATGGAACAATTTGATGGAAAAAATATGAGTTGTATATATAATTGTATATAAGATTCTTGAACTTAATAATTCCATGAAACAAATATAAGTTGTATATAATTAAATGTGCGAAATGATGCTATCAAAGATTCTTGATCTTAAGAATTCCATGGAACAAATATGTACTTATAATTGTAATTTACAAAAAATGATTTACAACTATGTACAAGTTACTATAAGTTCTCACTTGAACATGTATAGGGGGTATGTGTAGAATCATCATGGAAAAAACAGGCCCTTAAGTGGCAAAAAATTCAGAAAAATTAGAGTTAGGCAACTTGACGTAAAAATTTGAATAAGTTATCTATATTATTTAAAAAATATGTAATAATAGAATCTATAGAAAATTGAATGTAGTTTCTAAACTACTAGGTTTATTTAAAAAAAAAATCTATTTGGTGAAAATTTGAAATTTCAATGCAATAGTACTTAAATTTCAGGGAAACAATAAGAAGTGGGTGTCTATCTGACCACCCTAACCACAATAAAATGATAATATTTTTTTATAATATTTTATATATAAGTAGATGACTCATGTCTAAACGTGACACATATTTTTTTGTAATTTTTTTCCAAGTAAATAATTAGTTTTGAATTTTTTATTTAAACTTTTAAAAAATATTAAACACTTATATGTCTGACCACCTTAACTTGGTCAAAAATTTATGAAATTCAAATTTTCTTTTTTAAATACTATAGTATGCAAAGCATAGAATGTGACACATGTTTTGGATTCAAAAAATGTGATACCATTTGGAAAGCTATAGATGTTTTTCAATCATCCTATCAATTAGACTTTTAATCGTAATTCAAATAGAAAATGAATAATAATTATTTATTAAATTCAAAGTAAAGCATAATTTATATTGGTGGAAAGTCGAGAATCTCCTTTAAAAACCCATTTTGTTTCATCAATTTTGGTTTAAAAAAAGTGCCAGCCACACACCCATTATATTGCCACTTTTTGGCCCATCATGATCCTGCACATACCCTTGGGTTACAAGTGAACTAGAAAATCATGGATATAATCTAAGTCAAAGATTCTAGTTCAGCCCACTCTTCAATAACATGTAGAATTTTTTGATGATCTTCACTATCTAGTCTCCATTTTCTTCGGCCACGTGCATGTGCAACTGTGTGAAGATGTAGGGCGGTAGCAATTATCAAGTGACTATATTGATATATCTTATTATCAGGTTGATAGTCAACAAAATGAATCCCGTGTTGAACAACTTTGACTTGTTTTAGATATGTCCCTTGCAATACAACATAGCCTACATGGTAAACATGAACCTACTTGGTAATACATATGAACATGTACACCATTTTCATGCTCAAGGTTTGTACAATATATATTTAATGTTTATAATAGTCATGCACACACATGTGAATACAATGTATATATAATTTTAAATTGAAACTCACCTATGGGAAATGGCATTCCATCACTTGTTTCAGGTTGTGTTAGATTATTCCTCTCTTCCATGCAACATAATAAATAATAGCTAACACCTTTGATGTTTCCAAGCTCTGCTATGACTGCAAAAACATCTCCTGTACACCAAATTTACACACCAAATTTCTACAAAAATTAGAAATGTGTTTAGACTTCAAAGATCATTAACTAGATATATATAATATATAAAAATTATTGAAAACTTACACATGTACCTTTTTCTAACCAATCCTGATATATGATCATATTCAATTGAAATCAAAGGAATGTCTTCAAATCTTTCTTCCTCATTTTCATCATGTGTTTCTAAAACAACTAGTGGCCCACTGTATCCCATTTACCAACATATCCAAGTTCTTGGCTGTTGCATGCATGATCAGAGTTTCCTACAATGCACTCAATGCAAAAAAAAGAGTAATCCCTTGTGTGTAATGTCCATCCATGGCGACTATCTAAACTCACAACGCAATGCAAAGATATTTTTTTGTCTACCCTCTTACATCCATGCATTGATCTTCTGTCCACACCTAGATACATGTACAACAAAAAACTTATGTGAACAAACATATATATATATATAATTTTTAAATTTAAATAAATTCAAATTTTTGAAAATGTAATTTATACATACCTAATATCTCCCAAAATAGTCTATGTGGAATGTGTTGGTTTGTTCTTGAAGATGTGTTGACCACATTTGATGCAAAGTGTTTCTTGCACCATTCAACAACATCATGTGCATTTTCTATACAATCTTCTAGATAACTCATTTGATGTTTTCTTAAAGCTCGTTTGATGCAAGCTCTTGCTCCATCATGCTCACCATTTCCATGCCCACTCTAAAAAAACTCCAAACATGTGGTATTTTGTAGATTTTATGATATCTACAAAGTGCATAGAATGGCGGTGAAGATTTGAATTGTGTCACACATCCATCTAACCATACAAAATGATTTTCAAATTTTACACCCCTGCTTCTCAAATTCTCAAAACAAAATTGTAAAGTAATGTTGGAAAAAAAGTGTGTCATGCTCTTTATCATCACTAATATAAAAGTGATATTCTTTCTTTATGGCTTATTCTTCATCTGTAATACCCCTCATACTGTTTAGACTTATTATTTTTTGTGCTTTGCTTGGATACTATGATGATACTATGATTGGTTGATTTGGCTTGCTAGACGTTAGATGATGATGTTATTTCATTTTGGACATGATTTCTTTATATGACATTATGGTTGATTATATCATTTGATTTTCTGAATTATGATATGATGCAGTGATTTAATTTAATATGTTATGAGATGATTGTTAGTTAGAAATGTAATCCATTGATTATGTTATAATTGTTAGAATAGGTGTGACAAAGGACAATATAGCATCACTCATTCGCGAGTGCCCTGTTATGTTGCGATTCCTTCTCACAATGCAGTATTTGATTTAATGCTTTGATATATATGTATATATGCACATGTACACAACTTCGTTTGTATGCAAGACTGCAGGTATAAGCCTCGATTCCACCTGCTTCGGCAGGAAAGGGCGAGCACCAAATAACCCAACGAATAAATGTTGATACAGAGGTGACGATGAAGTCCTCCCATTCCATGATGTCAGGTCGTCTCATTTGTTGGTATAGTTGATGTTGTGTAATTGTCGTTTTTACCTGTTGTGTTATGTGTTTTGTCTTATTTTATTTATGAGGGCATTTATAATTATGATTTATCTTAATGATTGAAATAAATTATTTATTTTAATGCTAGATTAAATTGTAATTTAATATTTAAATAATTTAATTATTTTTGAAAATCTTATATTGCAATTAAATAATAATTAAATATTAAATGTGACTTAATTATTTTAATCATTTATTTGGTGGTGGATAATTATGAAAATAATTTATTTAAAATAAATATGTAATGTGAGGTGCAAGTAATGTGGCAAAAATAGAAATTAAAACAATAAAACAAATAAAAGAATGAAAGGATTGTTTGAACCAATGAGAATACAGATCTAATTAAAAAGCTGGCTTTTAAAGAATGAGTTTTCTTTTATTCTTGATTTTTAGAGTTTTTGAGAAAAGAGGGATATTATCTTTTAATTAATTAAGAATTTTGGGAAGTTTTTTTTTACACACACAACAGATTAGGGATTCAGAGAGGGCACAAGATATTGGGTATTTTGGAATCTAAAGAGAATATGGGTTTTTTGGATCTTTTGCTAATTTGAAGAGAGTTGGAGAAAGGGTTTGGAAATCTATTACTAGTTATTTTGGAGTCTTCTGAAGAAAGGATCGGTTTCAAGATTTGAGCACGGTGACTCAGAGGAGATTCGAAGCAAGAAGGAGGAGGGCTCTTCATAAAGGCCGTCAGGAACCAGCTTCTTCAAATTCTCAAAGAAGCACAGGACTCCAGGTTCCCGTCTCTACCTTGGATTTTCTAAATCTGCAAAATAAATAAATAAAAGATATGATTTGAATGAAATTGTGTGGCAAATAAACAAAAAGAATTTGTCTGTGATTTAGATTTAAATAATTTCCTTTGATTATAAAATGAATTAACAAATAGGTTTTTCCTTTGAAAATAAAATGCATGTTGAGATTAGAAATCTTATTTTGCAAGCAAACTGAAAAAAAGAACTCTATCGAATTCTGCCCAATTTCTCGCTTATTTTTCTTAAGAAACAATCAATCCTTGTGTTTGAATAAATATGAAATGTTATTTTTATAATTATATTTAATGTGTATTTTAATTATGTGATGATTCTGTATTTTGTACAGAAAATTGAATTATTTATATTGATGTAATTTTATTTAGATATTTTTTTTATATTCATTAAAAAATTTATATATATATATCTTTGTATTGAAAATGTTTATATGTTATAGAAAACAAAAATTGAAAATTTCGCAATCCGTATTACTGTACGTGGACGAGATTCGTTTTAGTTTATAAAAAAAATTAAAAAAATTTTAAAAAAAAAAAATTAAAGAAATTATAAATGAAATTTTTTATATATATTAAAGTGAATTTTATATGTTTGGAGGGGAGAGGGACGGCGCGAGCCGTACCCACTCCCCTGCACCTGTGTTAGCCACGGGCTGCCGTAGCAGTCCGTGGACTGCTGGCGCAGCAGTCATACGGACTGCCACGCGCAGTCTGTGGGACTGGCGCCTTTGGATGGGGCCGTCCCTTTTTAAATTTTCATTTATTTTTTTTAAAAATTTGGTTTTTTAATTTTAATCTGGTTTAAATTTATTAATATATATTTGTTTTTAAATATTGGTTTTATAATAAGTCATTAATATATTTTTAAATAATTACTAAATGTTATTATTATATATATATAATTTGTGTGTATATTTATATTATGAGTATAATTATTTTCAAATTTTGTTATTGGTAAAGTTTTGAGAATTATAAGAAAGAAAGGTGTTAGTGGATAGATATATATATTAGGTGAGTATGTATATAGATTTATATATATATATATAGTATATTTTTGTAATAAGTTGTATTATTGATCTAGATGGTTGTAAGTATAGAAGTTATGGATTTGAATGTATTTATAAAAATTGTAAGTTGGAATTTTTATGAGTTATTAATTGAAATAATTAGATATGATAGTGAAATTATTATCGCATGTTTTTAATTCTCAATGGTTTCTTGAGTTCCTTGGTTGGAGATTTTAAATGTATTCTTTTTATATTTATCGGATGTACTTTGTTAAGAATTAATTATTTTGACATAGGATTGTTAACTTGTGTTCTTCATATGGACTCTAAATTAGAGTGTTTTGTGTAATGGAGTTAATTGTTTGCCTTAAGTTATGAAATTACGTGATTCGGTTGTCGTTTTCCATTTAATTACTGTAAACTTTACTCTTCGATGTGGGAACCCGTTGTTGATTCCGTAACCTTGTTCCAGAGGCTTGCTTAATTTTAATGTCCTCTTCATCTTGGTTATACTTTGGGAGTTGATACTTAATGGTTTATGTTAGGAAGGGTTGAACGGCGTTGTAAGATCTTTTGGTTATGAGTGATGCGAGAAGGCTAATGCCTCGCATGGTTCTTGTTTTGGTACTTCGTTATTTTATTATAGTTCAACCCTTGCCTATTTTGGATATGTTAAGGGTCATAGGGAGAGTGGCTCTTGGTGGGCGCCGGCACCTCGGGTAAGAGGAAGTGCCAGGGGAACCCACGTAAGAGTAGTTAAACAAGTGATAACCTAAAAATAGAATTTAGGGGGATGGGTAGTAAAACATACAAGATAAATAAAAATGGATTCCTCGTCTATGCATTAGGGCTACCGTAGACTAGTGATAGACTGAGTAGGCCGTGGTCGGAAAAGTCGTAGTCTCGTCTTCATGAGAGATTATCGGCTCCGCATTAGCTACCCTATGGTGTCGGCGCCTCAGTAGGAGGAAGGGCCAGGTGATCCATAGATGGGTGTCGGCGCCTCGGTTAGGAGGAAGTGCCAAGGGATCCTATGAGAGCTATGCGATGACACTCTCCACTAGACACCCTGGTCCTTGTTTCTTGTCGCCTCTGGATATTGTTATTTTTATGTTGTTCTGACTATAGGGCTAAGGAATCCATAGGTGGGTGTCGGCGCCTTAGTTGGAGGAAGAGACAGGGGATCCCATGAGAGTTATGTGATGACCCTCCCTACTTGACACCCGTCTGACTTGTTCTTGTTGCCTATTGGAATGGTGTATTGAATGGTCGATTCAGAGTTATTATGGAATCGTGTTCTTTATATTGGTTCTAATTTGTTTGGAAATGTATTTTGGGTGTTGGTTCGGTTCTTCGGCATGTTATCTCTTTGTGATGTTTCTTTGAATTCTTGTGAATTGATTTTTGATTGTTAAGTGATAGTACTTCATGTTATCATGATGAGTTCTTGGCTTAATCTTGTCATGTGATTTGTGAAATTGGATGGTTGTTCTTTGTAAGCTTTGTGTTGTATTTGTTTTATATCATATTGTGGTTGAGTCGGTTGACTTTCATGGTCGGGTTCACTTCCTCATCACCTCTGAGCACGGGGGGTGACTTACTTCGTAATTCACATGGTTGGGTGGAACATGCTCAGCACCCATTGGGTTCCCCATCAGCGTCTTGTCTTCTCAGCTTTCCGCAGTGCAGATGTTCCAGTGATCAGTTGTACTTCATGTTCGTTATTCTTGTATCAGTCCCCATGTTGGGATTCAATGTAATTCATGTATCAAAGAAAATTGTAATGTAATAGTTAGGTTTGATTTGGATCTTGTTAAAAGATTTATCATGGATGTAATTGTGCGATGTTGTCATACTCGCATCATGGCTATCAGTTGTATCATTGTATATGGTTTTCATAAATTAAATGGTTATGTTATTTTCATTATCTTTATTCTATTTTGTGGTTACAATGTAACCTCGCATGCCCCAGAGAACCAAGTGTATTAATGTTATGTGTTATGCTATGTGATTTTGGTTTAATGTTGTTACATGTTACTTTTGTTATTAAAAAAAAAAAAATTATCCGCATTATGTGTGTGTTCTCTGGGGTTTGCACGACGGGCGTTACAACTTGGTATCAGAGCCAGGTTGCAAACACTAGGGTCTTTGGGTAGTGTAGTCCATTAGGTTACCGTTTGTGCAACACTTGTGCTCATGTTGTACTTTATCTTGTGGCACAGAACTATGCCTCGAGGAAGAGGACGTGGCCGTGCAAGAGGCCGTGGTGCCGGACGTGGAGAAAACCAGCGAAGCCCCTCAGTTCCTAGTTCCCATGGCTCTGAGCATGAGGAATAGCAGAGTCTTCATAGCGTTCCATCAGGTGGCCAGAATCCAGCACAGCCAGGTCTAGACGGTCAATTATAGCATATACTTGGAGAGATCCTTGACCGATTAGGACCCAGGCCAGATGAGGTGCACCAGGTGGAGAGGGAGAGAGAGAGGTCTCCAAGACGCAGGGATACAGATGTGGTTCCAGATGCAGTCATAGCAGGCCATATGAGAGATCTGATGAGGGCACACCCTCCTACCTTTGATGGTTCCGGAGGAGGTCTTGAGGCTGAGACCTAGTTAATTGACTTAGACCGTTGCTTCGCCATGCACCCCTATGGTAGCAATACCAAGGCTCGGTGCACAGTGATGCACTTGCAAGGCTTCGTGTCTACTTGGTGGCGCCTTGAGGAACAGAAACTGCATCTTGATCTCAGTATGGTTACTTGGGAGTTGTTCCTAGATAGGTTCAGAGCTCGTTTCCTCTTAGATCACTGGAGGCAACATAGGGCTGACGAGTTTCACGATCTCAAGCGGTTGTCTTGTCAGTGGAGCAGTATGAGAGGTGCTTCTATGAGTTGAAGCAGTATGCAGGGATTAGCCACGATGAGGGCATGTTAGTGCAGCATTTTGTTCGGGGCTTAATTGCCCGCATCAATGGTGGTGTACGAGTCTTCGAGCTGAAGACGATGGAGATGGCAGTGGAGAAGGCTCGCTTAGTGGAGGAGAATTTGGCCATGGCTTTGGGTGGTCACATCGGAGTACAGATTGGTAGCACGCCCACACCTGGTTATGTTACTCATGGAGGTCAGTCGCAGGGAGCAGGAGCTTCTAGGAACATGAACCCACCTTCTAAAGGGGGTCAGCAACATCAGCAGCAGCAGCTTCACCAACAATAATCACAGCCGAAGCATGAAAACTTTCAATCTCAGCAAGGTGGCAATTCGCAGTTTCATAGGGATCAGAACAGGATCAGGCACCAAATGCGACAGGAACGTTTTGTATAGCCTGCACCTAGTTTTCAGTCAGCGCTGAGTCGAGCAAGCTTTCAACAATCTAATGCTCCATCCGAGGGCAGAGGATTTGGCCGAGGTACTGGTTGCTACTCATGTGGGCAACAAGGGCATATCGCTAGATTGTGTCCACAAAAGAGCACTTCTGGATTTAATCAGAGACCTGCAGCTTCTGAGCCGACAGTGGGAGATGCAGGTAGATCTCATCGAGTGTTTTCCATTGTCGACAATCGCCAGGGTGGATACCAGGATGCAGGTGCAGAGGCTTCGGATAGAGAACGAGGTTCTGGGTTCAGAGCTCGCAAGTGAGCTCGAAAGGGTTCGATGGTGTCCTAAACATTGTGATCTTGGCATCTTGGGAGGATGTCTCCCTTATTTGAGAATCTTAAATTTTCTTTTTATTCTATTAGTTAATGGCTTCGAGGAGTAAGCCATATCCTAGGGGGGAGGATGTAATACCCCTCATACTGTTTAGACTTATTATTTTCTGTGCTTTGCTTGGATACTGTGATGATACTATGATTGGTTGATTTGGCTTGCTAGACATTAGATGATGATGTTATTTCATTTTGGACATGATTTCTTTATATTACATTATGGTTGATTATATCAGTTGATTTTTTGAATTATGATATGATGCAGTGATTTAATTTAATATGTTATGAGATGATTGTTAGTTAGAAATGTAATCCATTGATTATGTTATAATTGTTAGAATAGGTGTGATTAAGGACAATATAGCATCACTCATTCGTGAGTGCCCTGTTATGTTGCGATTCCTTCTCACAATGTAGTATTTGATTTAATGCTTTGATATATATGTATATATGCACATGTACACAACTTCGTTTATATGCAGGACTGCAGGTATAAGCCTCGATTCCACCTGCTTCGACAGGAAAGGGCGAGCACCAAATAACCCAACGGATAAATGTTGATATAGAGGTGACGATGAAGTCCTCGCGTTCCATGATGTCAGGTCGTCTCATTTGTTGGTATAGTTGATGTTGTGTAATTGTCGTTTTTACCTGTTGTGTTATGTGTTTTGTCTTATTTTATTTATGAGGGCATTTATAATTATGATTTATCTTAATGATTGAAATAAATTATTTATTTTAATGCTAGATTAAATTGTAATTTAATATTTAAATAATTTAATTATTTTTGAAAATCTTATATTGCAATTAAATAATAATTAAATGTTAAATGTGACTTAATTATTTTAATCATTTATTTGGTGGTGGATAATTATGAAAATAATTTATTTAAAATAAATATGTAATGTGAGGTGCAAGTAATGTGGCAAAAATAGAAATTAAAATAATAAAACAAATAAAAGAATGAAAGGATTGTTTGAACCAATGAGAATACAGATCTAATTAAAAAGTTGGCTTTTAAAGAATGAGTTTTCTTTTATTCTTGATTTTTAGAGTTTTTGAGAAAAGAGGGATATTATCTTTTAATTAATTAAGAATTTTGGGAAGTTTTTTTTTACACACACAACAGATTAGGGATTCAGAGAGGGCACAAGCTATTGGGTATTTTGGAATCTGAAGAGAATATGGGTTTTTTGGATCTTTTGCTAATTTGAAGAGAGTTGGAGAAAGGGTTTGGAAATCTATTACTAGTTATTTTGGAGTCTTCTGAAGAAAGGATCGGTTTCGAGATTTGAGCACGGTGACTCAGAGGAGATTAGAAGCAAGGAGGAGGGCTCTTCGTAAAGGCCGTCAGGAACCAGCTTCTTCAGATTCTCAAAGAAGCGCAGGACTCCAGGTTCCCGTCTCTACCTTGGATTTTCTGAATCTGCAAAATAAATAAATAAAAGATATGATTTGAATGAAATTGTGTGGCAAATAAACAAAAAGAATTTGTCTGTGATTTAGATTTAAATAATTTCCTTTGATTAGAAAATGAATGAACAAATAGGTTTTTCCTTTGAAAATAAAATGCATGTTGAGATTAGAAATCTTATTTTGCAAGCAAACTAAAAAAAAGAACTCTGTCGAATTCTGCCCAATTTCTCGCTTATTTTTCTGAAGAAACGATCAATCCTTGTGTTTGAATAAATATGAAATGTTATTTTTATAATTATATTTAATGTGTATTTTAATTATGTGATGATTCTGTATTTTGTATAGAAAATTGAATTATTTATATTGATGTAATTTTATTTAGATATTTTTTTATATTCATTAAAAATTATATATATATATATATATATATATATCTTTGTATTGAAAACGTTTATATGTTATAGAAAACAAAAACTGAAAATTTTGAAATCCGTATTACTGTACCTGGACGAGATTCGTTTTAGTTTATAAAAATAAATTAAAGAAATTAAAGAAATTATAAATGAAATTTTTATATATATTAAAGTGAATTTTATATGTTTGGAGGGGAGAGGGACGGCGCGAGCCGTACCCACTCCCCTGCACCTGTGTTAGCCACGGGCTGCCGTAGCAGTCCGTGGACTGCTGGCGCAGCAGTCATACGGACTGCCACGCGCAGTCTGTGGGACTGGCGCCTTTGGATGGGGCCGTCCCTTTTTAAATTTTCATTTATTTTTTTTAAAAATTTGGTTTTTTAATTTTAATCTGGTTTAAATTTATTAATATATATTTGTTTTTAAATATTGGTTTTATAATAAGTCATTAATATATTTTTAAATAATTACTAAATGTTATTATTATATATATATATAATTTGTGTGTATATTTATATTATGAGTATAATTATTTTCAAATTTTGTTATTGGTAAAGTTTTGAGAATTATAAGAAAGAAAGGTGTTAGTGGATAGATATATATATTAGGTGAGTATGTATATAGATTTATATATATATATATAGTATATTTTTGTAATAAGTTGTATTATTGATCTAGATGGTTGTAAGTATAGAAGTTATGGATTTGAATGTATTTATAAAAATTGTAAGTTGGAATTTTTATGAGTTATTAATTGAAATAATTAGATATGATAGTGAAATTATTATCACATGTTTTTAATTCTCAATGGTTTCTCGAGTTCCTTGGTTGGAGATTTTAAATGTATTCTTTTTATATTTATCGGATGTACTTTGTTAAGAATTAATTATTTTGACATAGGATTGTTAACTTGTGTTCTTCATATGGACTCTGAATTAGAGTGTTTTGTGTAATGGAGTTAATTGTTTGACTTAAGTTATGAAATTGCGTGATTCGGTTGTCGTTTTCCATTTAATTACTGTAAACTTTACTCTTCGATGTGGGAACTCGTTGTTGATTTCATAACCTTGTTCCAGAGGCTTGCTTAATTTTAATGTCCTCTTCATCTTGGTTATACTTTGGGAGTTGATACTTAATGGTTTATGTTAGGAAGGGTTGAACGGCGTTGTAAGATCTTTTGGTTATGAGTGATGCGAGAAGGCTAATGCCTCGCATGGTTCTTATTTTGGTACTTCGTTATTTGATTATAGTTCAACCCTTGCCTGTTTTGAGATATGTTAAGGGTCATAGGGAGAGTGGCTCTTCGTGGGCGCCGGCACCTCGGGTAAGAGGAAGTGCCAGGGGAACCCACGTAAGAGTAGTTAAACAAGTGATAACCTAAAAATAGAACTTAGGGGGATGGGTAGTAAAACATACAAGATAAATAAAAATGGATTCCTCGTCTATGCATTAGGGCTACCGTAGACTAGTGATAGACTGAGTAGGCCGTGGTCGGCAAAGTCATAGTCTCGTCTTCATGAGAGATTATCGGCTCCGCATTAGCTACCCTATGGTGCTGGCGCCTCAGTAGGAGGAAGGGCCAGGTGATCCATAGGTGGGTGTCGGCGTCTCGGTTAGGAGGAAGTGCCAGGGGATCCCGTGAGAGCTATGCGATGACACTCTCCACTAGACACCCTGGTCCTTGTTTCTTGTCACCTCTGGATATTGTTATTTTTATGTTGTTCTGACTATAGGGCTAAGGAATCCATAGGTGGGTGTTGGCGCCTCAGTTGGAGGAAGAGCCAGGGGATCCCATGAGAGTTATGTGATGACCCTCCCTACTTGACACCCGTCTGACTTGTTCTTGTTGCCTATTGGAATGGTGTATTGAATGGTTGATTCAGAGTTATTATGGAATCATGTTCTTTATATTGGTTCTGATTTGTTTGGAAATGTATTTTGGGTGTTGGTTCGGTTCTTCGGGATGTTATCTCTTTGTGATGTTTCTTTGAATTCTTGTGAATAGATTTTTGATTGTTAAGTGATAGTACTTCATGTTATCGTGATGAGTTCTTGGCTTAATCTTGTCATGTGATTTGTGAAATTGGATGGTTGTTCTTTGTAAGCTTTGTGTTGTATTTGTTTTATATCATATTGTGGTTGAGTCGGTTGACTTTCATGGTCGGGTTCACTTCCTCGTCACCTCTGAGCACGGGGGGTGAGTTACTTCGTAATTCACATGGTTGGGTGGAACGTGCTCCGCACCCGTTGGGTTCCCCATCAGCGTCTTGTCTTCTCAGCTTTCCGCAGTGCAGATGTTCCAGTGATCAGTTGTACTTCATGTTCGTTATTCTTGTATCAGTCCCCATGTTGGGATTCAATGTAATTCATGTATCAAAGAAAATTGTAATGTAATAGTTAGGTTTGATTTGGATCTTGTTAAAAGATTTATCATGGATGTAATTGTGAGATGTTGTCATACTCGCATCATGGCTATCAGTTGTATCATTGTATATGGTTTTCATAAATTAAATGGTTATGTTATTTTCATTATCTTTATTCTATTTTGTGGTTACAATGTAACCTCGCGTGCCCTAGAGAACCAAGTGTATTAATGTTATGTGTTATGCTATGTGATTTTGGTTTAATGTTGTTACATGTTACTTTTGTTATTAAAAAAAAAAAAAATTATCCGCATTATGTGTGTGTTCTCTGGGGTTTGCACGATGGGCGTTACATCATCTGTACTCTCAACACCATCCAATTCTGATTGTGCATGTTGATAAAATGTATGAACCATAATAGTGATCTACCTTGAAAATTAATACTTTGATTGAATCTCCTTTTGATGTACGAAGGAGTGATTTTCTGCAACTTAGTCGACTACTATTAGAATTGTTCCAAGTGGGAAAGTATCTCTCAATGTTTGGAATTGTCATGCTTTCCACTTAACAAAAAAGAATGTTGTATGTATGGTTGTATCAATTTTTGAAAATCTTCCATAAATTTTCCAATAGGAATCTCCTCTTCTACATAGTTCAACCTTGTGGATTCTTTCCCAAAATTTGTTTACAACTTTACATACTTGTACCTGTGTGAGTAAAATATGTGAAAAAACTTAATAAACCACACAATGAATGAAACATTACATTAGAGAATTCAAATAACAATCTAATCAAACTGAAACAAATAAACTCTCTAAAAATAGTACTTACCTCTTGCAATTTATTGTCTTCGTTAGGTCATTATCCTCATTTCTTAAAGGAAATTTAACCAAATTTCCACATGTATCACAAATTCCTTTTATGTAGTTTATTTGATTTTCATGATCACATAAAATAGCCTTTATGAAAAAAAAATCCTATTTAGGAGGTGCATTTTTAAACCAACAACTTTATTCTCTCATCTTTCGAAACACCTAATAGTAGAGATCAAATTCAATATGATAACGACAACAAGAAGTTTCAAAAAAATTATTTATCTTCACATAATATGGCTTTAATCTTTCAAATATTGTTTTCCCAATATTTATATGAGGATATGTATTAAAAAAGTTCATATACATCTCAAATTGTGTTATGTCTAGCCAATGTTTGATATGATTTTCATAAATACTAGGCCCAATCCTGTGTCTCATAACATCTCTAGTATTTGATGATGGACGAGCCTGATCATGCCAAAAACTTGAGATCAAGTTCCAAACAACATCTTCAATCTTGTTAGAATGGGGAGCTCTACACATAATTTCCCAATTGCCTTCTGAACTCTCATCCAAAAACTTTTTTTTTCTCATATTTTATTAATGTGGTTCTATTATAACCAATTTCAGCTGAAAGTGCAGACAATTCTCTTTATCTTGTTATATCTTGATGTACAATAGATATCAACATCACCCTTCTTGTAGTGGCCTTATCCACTGATCAAGATCCTTTCCCAATAGAATCTAAACCCTTTTTAACATTTTGAGCAATATCATTCTGTAATCCCATGTGTTTCTTCTTATTTGATGTTGAATGTACACCCAATAATTTTAATGACTCTTTCAACTCATTACGAAGAAGTAAACGTGATAACAATTGGGTTTTTTCAAGTGTATCAAGATGATTGAAATGATGATTGATTATCCCATTTATAGATTTAGTCATTGATCTCTTTCTCTTATTATAAGGTCAGTTGGCATAACATTTCAGCTTCTCCATATCCATTTCAAGTAAATGATCTAAATTTCTATAAGAAATTTTTTTCATCACCTTTTTAGCTAGTTTTATATGCTCATGCATAGCAATAGAAGGAAGTGATCTTGACCCCTCTCCAACATGCATTGTTTGAACTTGGGCCTCCTCCCTATCTTCAAGGTCCATGTGTTCTTCAACGGATTCATTTGATCCCATATCTAGATTTGGCTCAACTTCAACATGAGAACTTCCTACTTGTTGAGCCCTTTCTACATGTCACATTTTGCAAATAAAAGTGAGAGATGATTCTATATAAGTGAAATTTATGTATGCAACCAAACAAAGTGATAAGACATGATGCTATAAAAGACAAAAGTTTTGAACAACTAGTTTTATATGCTCATCCATACCAGTAGAAGGAAGTGATCCCGAACCCTCTCCAACAATCATCATTTGAACTTAGGTCTCCTCTCTAACTTCAAGGTCCATGTGTTCTTCAACGGATTTTTTTGATCCAATATCTATATTTGGCTCGACTTCAACTTGAGAATTTCCTGTTTGTTTGAATTTACATGCAGGAAAAGAAAGTGAGAGACTCTATGAGTTATTTACTTATGGAGTTGAAAGAAATAAAATAAAATATTTTTAAATTTAAGAATTCCATGGAACAAAAGAAATTGGAAATAGATGATAAGCAATTTAGGTAATTTCTATGCAAAATGACTATTTTTTAGTATTAAAGTTTCCAAGTTAAATCTAACATGGTTTTCATAAAAGGCATGCATATTTATAAGTTAAAAAAATTGAGGTGTTAATAAAATTCCTAAACACACACTTGAGAGAGAGAGAGAGAAGAAACAAGCATGTGTGCCTTGTTTCTTTCTATGATAATTTTCCAAGTTTTGTTCACGCCTCTTTTGTTCTTCTTCTTTTGACAATTTTTCGTTGAGCCTCATTTTTTATTTTTCTTTGTTGTCCCATTTTCTTCTTCAGGTTAAATATGTCTCCAAAATCCGTGAGCTCCAACTAATATAAATGTGAATTAATCTTGAAATTTGATATGGAATAATGAAAAATAAGCTTGTATCTATATGCATATGGGGAAAAATTATTCTAGTGTATGGAATAACTACATCCTAGATCATTAAATGAATCAAGTTGTAATCAAACAAGTTATTTCATTGTGGAGTTTGTTGTTTTTTAATGTATAGATATGGAACATATATCTTAGAGTAATTTTAGAATATTTTTACTTAGAAAAAGTAAAATAGAGGTATAATTTGAATTGAATTTTCTTAATGTTTCAAAGAATAAAATTTTCGTATAATTTAATAATGGAGTAGATTAAGAGATTATTTATGAAATAATTTAACATAAAAAATTTATAACTTAGAGGGAAAGTGTTTGAAGGATGGTATATAATTATAAAAGGAATGTTCCTACCTATTCTTTATAATTATATTTTATAACTCATTTATAAAATATCATTAGTCTACTTGAGATTGAGAGTCATTTATTTTATAATTTTTGACTTCTTGCTATAAAATTCAATGGGTGTGCATGCAAATTATTTATTGTGGTCAACATGAATGAAATTTATTATAAAGTGGCATGTTCATTTCCTAAAATTTTACTAGAGATCAAATGTATATCATATAAGGAAATGTAAGTTCTAATAGATCATCAAATAAGAAAATGTATGTATATTGATTATAAGAAAATGTATACATATATCATATAAACATGTAAACATAAGCAAACACATATATACATGTAAATAGATTCAATGTATAAACATGTAACATGTTATAAGCAAAGAGCCAAATGTATGTATATAAGAAAATAGCCAAATGTTTGTATATAAGCAAAGATCATCAAATGTCGAATACTAAAAATCATCATATAAGCAAATAGCCCAATGTGTGTGTATAAGCAAAGATCATCAAATGTCTAATACTAAAAATAATCATATAAGGAAATAAATGTAGTAAAGATCATAGATCTAGTGCAGGGCCTAATATGAATGTCAACTCCTAGTCGAATGACCATCTAAATGAGAATGCTCCTACTCTGATGTATGCACTGAGACCTACAAATAAAAATGTGTATAAAATGTGTTAAATACATATAATTTATATTAAATAAATTTTATGAAATTTATTTTTAAGAATGTACTCAAGTATATTTTTAAATATCTATCTAGATCTATGTGCATACATATGCATGTGCATATACATGTATATATATAAAAATTTAAAACTCACATGTCCACGGGTAGCAAATTCATCCACAGAGTCATGTCGATGTACACCATCTGGAGGAACAAGGCTAGGAGTGACATTAGGTATGTCCACCTACAATATATATACATATATCAGTACATGAATATCTCTAAGTTAAAACTAAAATTTAAAAATAATTAAAAAGGAATTGAAACATGCACATGCACACATACATGCACATCATCTAATATCGAATGACCTAAGTCCTCTGAAATAGATGCCTCCACCATATCAACTATATGATCAAGCGGCGAACCAACATTTGCATTCCTCTGATCTATCCTATGTCGTGCCATAAATAATGAGTGAAGAGGACTATGCAGGTGAGATGGCATCGGTGATGAAAACCAAAACTAGTCAACATTTCATTAAAACCCATAGTCCATGCAGCTACCAAATGATCTATAGGTGGATCCTGATGTGCACTAGTGTTGGGATGAAAGTGATGGGATCCTGGAACTGAACGACCTCTACATCTCAAATGATATATAACATGCTCTATACCAATCCCATACTCTGATGCAATGGAGGCATATGCCTCCAAGAGGTCCTTGGTTAAACAATGCAAAGTCATGTGTGCCATATCTCCTATAAGTTCATCAAGCTGTGTGGGAGTAGGGATGTTTTCCACTATATAAGGATCCATCGTGGTCCACTGTGCTGAAAATGGCATGGATCAAGAACCTCTAGACATAAAATACTGACCTACATGATCAGTATATATCCTACTAGTGGCAACTGCAATGTCACCTATAGTGTCAATTGCTTCCTTTTGGGAAGTAATGACAACCTCATATTCTATGGGGGCTAGAGCTGGGGTGAGAGTACTAGACCTCTCACCAACTAATACCCTAAACACTAGGGGTGGTCTATCTACTTGATGATAGGTGGGCCTATCAGCAATCCTGCCACACCCCTGACTAGCATATGGTGGAATGTCTAGATAGTTGACTTTGAGGCCCAAATGGACCTTAGCATACAACTACTAAACAAAATACAATGGAATTTGGTCATTGTTTTTGTATAGACCATGTGTTGTGAGAAATCCTGGGTAGATCAATGAGGCCATAACATGATCGACACATCTAGTGACCTGATATCCCCTAACCTTACGCACATTTTGATAAAATGGAAAACAAGTGGCTTTTATCATTTCTTTGGTCAAACTATCCTATATTTTTTTAAGGGGAACGTCACCATGTACTTCTTCCTACATGTAGGAAAGAATACCAACTACTCTATCTAGGGAATATGCACTAGTCCTCTCAATTTTATCTTTTTGTTTTTCTAGACTATGCAATATTGACATGCATGGTTCAGTATATATTCCCAGGTTTGCACCCTGTGCTAATGAATCTCTCAATTTTTTAATCTCATTAGTGGTATTTGCAAACAAATTTTTTGTAGGTTGAACATCTTCATTTTCCATGTTATATATATGTACACCTAATTTAGCAATGAGACCTTGGTAAATAATATATCTAGATATAGAGAATATATTTATCTAAAATAGTTCTAATAATTCATCTACTCATCAATAATATTTTCATACAATTAACGAAATAGCATTCAACATCTATTTAGTTTTTAATAATCAAAACATTCAAATTACTAGATTACACACAAAACATAATCTAAAATAGTTCTAAATTTTAAATTTTAAATCAATCTAATAAAGTTTGACTTCATATTGTATACTTGTTATAACATCTCACTAATCCAACCATGCATTTTATATATGTTAAAAAATATATAATAGTTCAAAATACAACTTCTAAATATGATAGTAAATCTAATCAAACATGACCCAAATGTAGGATAAAGATAAGAATCTTAATCTATATCATTATTTTGAGTTTGGTTTAATAGAAATTGTAAAAATTTATAATCCTAAAAAAAAAAATGAATAAACTTTAAAGGATCATTTTAACAATGGTAAATCAGTTCCTAAAGATTGGCCTAAAAAATTATAATATTCAACGTTCTCATCACAAATGATATATGAAAATAGTTCTAAAATTTAAATTACTAGATTGGTTGTTCCACCTCTTCGAATGAGATTTGTAACAAGGTTTATGAGTGTGTTAAATAGGGGAAGAGGTTGGGTATATAATCTACTTTAGACATGGTTGTTGGATGTAAAATTATTTAGACCATGAGAGGGTTGAACAATTTAAAAATAATTGGAAGACAACTATAATCTATAACATAGCATCCTTAAATGGTTCAAATTTTAAATAAACAATGAAAGAAAAAAATAAGAAAACAAAGATTCGTGTAAAATTATTTGAAAATAATTGGGGATAAAAATATCTTTAAATTTAATAGTTTTTAACATAAATGAATTTCAAAATAGGATTATGTAAGTGAAAAAAAAAAATTCTATTGCCTTCATTGAACCTAAATTTATCTAGTTAAGATATGTCTAAAATTAAGAATTCACACTAGAATATCAATATTCCATAAGAATCTCATAAAGAGGATGAATTTTATGGAAGATAATATAAAATCCTCCATATGAGGATGAATTTTATCATTAGATTATGAGTGAATCATCTCAATTATATAGCCAAGAACATCAAAAAATTATAAATTGGAAAGAAAAATAATCACACATTTGTCATATTTTTATATCTATATAGTTTAGATACCATCAAACTATTTAAACTTAGAGATTGCATAAAGCTATAAATTTAATCATTAAAACTAATTTATTAAGAATAAAATCTAATAAAGTTTGACTTCATATTTCATGTGAACAAGATTTCTGGAATAACTGTGTGCAATTTTTTTACATCAAATTTCATATTTCATACTTGTTATAAATATGTCACTAATCCAACCATACATTTTATATATGTTAAAAAATATATAATATAACAATTTATGCAACTTTTAATTATGATAGTAAATCTAATCAAACATGACCCAAATGTAGGATAAAGACAAGAACCTTAATCTATACCATTATTTGTTTGAATGTTTAAAATTAGTTAAAAAAATTCTTTGAGGGATTTATGCAAATATGACATCTTAGAAAGATAATTTCATGTCATTTTGGTGAAGGTCATAACTTAACTTTTAATTTATCATTTATGGGAATCACATCTTCGAGAAATTTATAGAAGGCCTTAGATGGCCCACTTTTTGAATTAAATTTAGGTATGAATTTTTATTTTTTGAATGCACATTTAGATTTAAATTTACATGCCAAAGTCACAATGTCCTACTCTTGATTAAATTCCTACAAGAAATTAAGGAACTTGGGATACCCACCTCCCAATGGTCTTGGAATGGATGCATTTAGATGGAGAAGGATTTCAAAAGGCTCAAGGTACTTGTGGACCCCTCAAAGGCATGATATATAACACATGAACTTTATTTATGAAATTTGGTCTTTAGTTGTTGGCTTCTAGTATGAATGTGATCTATAAGGTGGAATTCTTAGTTGAGACTCTCAATCTTCCATTGTTGGTTTCTAGTGTGGTTATACAATATGAGCCAAGTATTAATTTCTAATTTGTTAATTATTGAAAGAAGGTATATAAATTATTCTCATCTTAATTCTCACACAGAGTTGTCTTAGTCAATTTCTCATATGAGTTTCGTATATTTGTAAAAAAAATTAATATAAAAACATATTTTATTTCATTAATTAACCTATCTATTCTATGTTACAAAGGATGCTTTTATTTTAAATCATAAGTATATAATTCAAAATTAATTAGTAATTCAAGATAGAGTACACACAATTTATTTAGTTATTAAAATAAAATAATATTCTTATTTCCATGAGAGTTATGTAGAATGGTAACTTGATGTCTCGGAAATATTTCTTTGATACATACTAAATTTTTATCATTACATTATGAGTGAATCATCTCAATTATATAGCCAAGCACATCAAAAATTTATAGATTGGAAATAAAAATAATCACACATTTATCATATTTTTACATGTATAAATTTTCTACCATCAAACTATTTATACTTATAGATTAAATTATTTTTGAATTTGGTTATTTCGGTTCAACATGTCATGCTATAGGATTTTCTTGTGTTTTCACCCTTTTCATGTGTTTACCTATGTATTTTATAGGAGTAGGAAATTTAGAGGAAGGAAAGGTTGAACAAAATTCTTAAGGATGAGATGGAGCCTTGTTTACCTTAGGATTTGGTTGAGGCTCCCTTTGGGCATAATCAAGGGGTGGTTGGTCCTCTTCTAGACATGACTAATTTAGAAGGTCTTGTCAAGAGAAATTTAGAGAAGATTGGTAGAGACAAGAATCATGTTAGAGATGGATTAGTTGGAGTTCATTTCCTCTACCATTCTCTTGAATTGCAACATTCACCTCTTGGTATTCCTTCTAATAATTTAAAAATGTGAAGAAGGTTCAAGTTTAGAAGATTATAGGAACCCTTTATATTTCCTTTGGTCTCAAGTTTGGAAACTAAAGATGGAAACTCCATTAGAAAGGAACTAGGTTCATTCATGGAAAAGGATAAGGTTGAATTTTGGATTCAAGTTATTGTGAAATGATAGATCTACTAATGTTTTTTGGAAAACCCTCTTTATTAGATGCATTGCCACTATTGGTGGAGTATTTCTAATTGGATGTTATTTTTCTAACTTACAACTATATTTTTCTTGTTGTTGTTCCATGTCAATATGATTGATCCTTTATTGTCTCTTTATTGTTTTGTGTAAAAGGGTGGGGCCCTTTAAAAATTTCTATTTCTAATTCATAAATCCAACCAAAATTATTTACCCTTAATTAAAATATAAATTTAAACTTTAAAATAGTATTTTTTGATATTATATAATAGCCTCATGTATTTAATATAAATCCTATTATTCTTTATGTTTAATTTCAAAATTTTAATGCTCTTGTATAGGTTACAAGTGCATTCTTTACATTTTTTCTCTTTCTTTTGTCTATTTTGTATGGGTGTCTTATATGCATTTCCTCAAAACATATAATTTTGATTTCAATTTAGCTTTCTTGCAAAATTTAAGCTTAAGCTTGTACTTAAAAAATATCATGTAATCGTTGCTAAAAAAAATTACAAACATTATGGAAATTTTATTACAAGAATAAAATATGAACCTCTTGGAGTATCTATATAAAACTATGAGAAAGGCCAAGAAGTAAATTCAACATTTGTACACGGGTCCACAAGTAATAAATATCAACCAATCTAGCACACAATTGATCAAAGGTAGAAAAAACAACTCTATCAATATATATTCATGCAATTGCCTACTATTTTAACCCTAATTTTATTTTATTTTAGTTCATTCAAAGCAAATAAGAAGGTCATGGCTGGCCTCAACATTTGTATGGAGATGTTGGTCATCAATGAGAATCTTATATACATTAAACATAATGTGTTACAAGTTTATAAAGGGGCGGAAGGGAGGTTATTTGCTTTACCTCTATGCATTGGAAACTTTCAAGAAAATGTAATTGGCAGTTGTAAATCCAAATTTTACAAAATGGGTATTGTTTAAAAGGCTTTAGAAACTTTCAATTGGCAGTTGTAAAGCTAAATTTTACAAAATGGGTTTGTTTAAAACATTTTAGAAAGTTTCAATAAAATTCAATTGGTAGTTGTAAATCCAAATTTTCTTACAAAATGGGTTTGTTTAAAAGGATTTAGAAACTTTCAAGCAAATGGAATTGGCAGCTGTAAATACAAACTTTCAAAAATATGTATTGTTTAAACTTAGGTTTTAGAAACTTTCAAGAAAATGCAATTCACAACTGTAAATATATATTCTTTAAAAGGTTTTAGAAATTTTCAAGAAAATTAATTTGCAGCTGTAAAGCCACCTTCACCTAAGCCGTGAGCCAAAATGGGAGCTTTGAAATAGGGTTTATATTGATTTTAAACCATAATTTTTTGTCTCATGGAATTTACCTGAATTTGGTTTCATAGAATAAGCTTGAAATATTCAAACAAATGCAATTTTTAATCAATCTAGACTGTGGAAAAAAAAACCAACCTCGTTCAAGCTTTTGGAGGTCGAAGAACTAGGTGCACATTGATATGGTGGTCCACACACTTTTTGTTCTCCGCATTTGATTGCACAGTCATGTTTGTTGCCACACACAGTTTACAGAGAATGTTCATTTCATTTGATAGTGATGGACTGGATTTTTTAAAAATCCCTAATTCAACGGGTTCGGTTGAACCCCTTAAAAAATATTATTTTTGTTCACCGTTCAATGGTTCAAATGAACCTATGGTTCGGCCAAACCATTCAATTGGTTTGTTTGAACATATGAGTTCGACCAAACCCCCTTTGGTATGAAAATATCAAAACAAATGAATTTCCTTCCTCTATAGAATTGTAAGCCACTATTGTGGTTTCACCCCTACCCATCATGTCGAGTTTACAAGAGACCACATAGAGAAAGAAAGGAACACTAACCCAGATACCCATTCATAGCAACGAAGGCATAGAAGTCTAGAACCACACTATTTTCAAAGGGATGCTCCACTTTAAAATCCTTCAAAAGATAGCTCGTACCAACCACCACAACCTATTTGTGCTCAACAAGAGCCATCCCCTTCAAGTCCAAGATGTAAGGATAATAGGTTACCACCTCCCAAAGTTTATAGAATATCAAGAAGTTGTAGGATTGACAGACTCCCACTTACAAGATGGCCACTATGAGCACCTCCTCCAACATAACCAACTAGTTTGCAATGAAAATACTGCGTATTAGAGTCTTGGAATCCATTTTTCACATCCTAATAACCAGCAAGACAGTGAGAAAATAATGCAGGAGCATCCAACGGTGTAGGGAAATATTGCATCACCCAAAAAAATTGTTTTCTTTATTTTATTTAATTGTTTTGAGTCCCATGATGGCACTTGAGGGGTATAAGACTATCAGGCATCAAAAATGGCAAAAAAAAAACTTACTATTTTTAGTAAGTCATCCAAAATGGGTCGTATAAGGTGGCCATGATGGTGCAGATTGTGGCTCTGAATAGTGCATTTTTTCTTTTCAGAGTTGATTTTGTTGTAATGAATCAAGCCCATGAGGTTGTAGCATGTAAGCTTTGAATCTATAATTTCATTTTCCAAAAATAAATGAAAGTGAATCATTTTTTATCTTGCATCTTTTGTGTTGGTATCTGTTGTGATTTTTGTGAAATTTGGGCAATGTGGCCCTCATCACTTGAGTGGTACCATCAAAGGAGTTCTTGAGTGTGTAACAGAGCATCAAATGTGAGGTAGTTGTAGGAGGACCTAAATTTAAGATGCCTCCAAGATGTGCCCAGTATAGAAGAGGTAGAGGCTGAGGTGGTGGAGGAAGAGATCCACCTAGAGATGAAATCAGAGCCCTTAAAAGGAAATTAGAAACCTTGCAACAAGAGGTTTGAAGAAGAGATGTGCAACAAGATAGAGATGACAATGAAGATGAAATGGAAGAAGAAATGGAAGAGGAAGAGCAAGATCCAATGGATCCTAGAGAAAAAATATTGTTGCGAGTGATCTCAAGCATTAGGAAGAGACATAAAATGGAGGTTTCAACTTTTAGTGGAAATCTAAATCCTAAAAAATTGATTGATTAGATCAATGACATGGAGGAATTTTTCAAGTTTGAGGACATTGAAGATCCTCACAGACTGAGGTTTTCAAAGACAAAATTGAAAGGTCATGGTAGTATATAGTGGAAAGTGGTCTAGTTAGAAAGAGGAAGACAAGGGAAAGATAAAATTTCCAGATGGGACAAAATGGTGTCAAAATTGAAGAAACAATTTATTCTAGTCAATTATGAATTGGAGCTGCTCAAGAAGATATAGAGCTTGAGGCAAGGGATAAGGGTGGTGAAAGAATAAACAAAGGAATTTCACAAGTTCTTGATTCGAATAGCATATTCTAAGGCAAATAAGGGTAAAGTTTCTCATTATATTAATAGGTCGAAGCAAAACATACAAGAAGAATTGGCACTAGTAAGAATAACCACCATTAAAGACACTTATCAATTTTTTCTAAAGGTTGAAGAATGATTGAAAAAGAGGTTTGAGAACAATAAATGAGGTGGAGGTCATGGAGGAAAGATCGGTGGACATTCATATGGAGGTTGAAATGAAGATCAAAATAAGGGCGAAGGCTCTAGTAGCAGCTAGAACTAGAAAGGAGATAACACCTAACATCCGTGTGATAAGAATAATGGAGACCAAAGAGGAAGGGGAAGATTTGGATGAGGACCTAGAAGAGGAGGCTTTTGTGGAACCTATTTCCAGTGTGGAGAAGGACATGCCTATGAGTGTCCTCAACATCAAGGAAGGAAAAATAGAAGACCTAAGGGTAATGCACGAGTTGCACATGTAGATGAAGATTTTGATTCTTCACATTCTAAGGATGCAGAAACAAGAGAGGTTCATGTTACTAGAAGAGCCTTGTTGAATGAAGAGAAGGAACCAACTCAAAGGAAAAATTTATCTCACACCAAATGTAAGTGTGAAGGTAAAGTTTGCAATGTTATTACTGATCGAGGTACTACTAATATCCTTGTTTCAAAAGAAATGGTTAGTAAGTTTTGGTTGGAGAGAAGAAGGCATCCAAACCCATACTGGATTGCTTGGTTGTGGAAGAACCATAAAGCCTTCATAAACTAACAATTTCTGGTAAAGTTCAAGATTGTAAATTACCATGATGAGGTATTGTGTGATATTATTCCTATGGATGTTTGTCATATGTTGTTAGGCAAACCATGGTAGTTTGATCAGTGAGCAGTACATGATGGACATGCCAACACCTATTCTTTGACAAAGGATGGGGTTCATCATAAGCTAAATCCCTTGAAAGAGGAAAAAGAAAAGATATGTGCAGCAATGCAAGATTTTTTTTGGTTGATGGAAGAAAGTTCCTAGAAGGTGCAAAGCATGAGAATATGTGTTTTGCATTGATCCCTAGAGTTGATAAAGAAGATACTACTGTGCTACCTGTAGAGGTTTTAGATTTGTTGAATGAGTTTCAAGCTATTATTTCTAATAATGTACTTGAAGGTTTGCCTCTTGTAAGAAATATTAGTCATTAGATGGACCTAATTCCTAGAGCCAGTTTCCCAAATAAGGCAACTCATCATATGACTCCAACAAAAAGTGAAGAGTTGAACAGACAAGTGCAAGAGTTTTTTTGGAAGGGATTGATCAAAGAGAGTTTGAGTCCATGTGCAGTTTTTGAAGTACTAGCACCAAAGAAGGATGGGGAATGGTGGATGTGTATAGATTCAAGAGCCATAACAAGATCACCATCAAGTATCTAGATTTCCCTTGCCGAGAATCGATGACATTATGGATTGTTTGAGTGGAGCTGAGTACTTCATGAAGATAGATCTAAAGAGTGGATATCACCATATCTGGATTAGAGAAGGAGATGAATGGAAGACAACCTTCAAAACTAAGGAGGGCTTGTATGAGTGGTTAGTCATGCCTTTTGGATTAACCAATGCACCAACCACCTTTATGCAACTTATGAATGAGGTATTGAAATAGTTTTTAGGAAAAATTGTTATTGTTTATTTTGATGATATTTTTATTTTGAGTAAGACATTGGAGGAGCACTTGATGCATATCTGAATTTTTTTTGAGAAACTAAGGGAGGAGAAGTTTTTGATTAATTTGAAGAAATGTAGTTTTGTGAAGAGAGAGTGTGTGTATCCTAGATTTGTTGTCTCAGCAGAGGGTCTTGAAATGGATCCTGAGAAGGTGAAATCTATCATTGAATAACCTACCCTGAGGAATGTTATAGAGGTAAGATCATTTCATGGTCTAGCAATTTTTTACAAAAATTTTCTTAGGAATTTCAATAGTATTTGTGCACCTCTAATTGAAGCAATGAGAGGGGATAGAAAATAGTTTAAGTGGACTACAAGAGCAGCCAAATTTTTTGATATATTGAAGTAGAAAGTTACAAAGCAACCTGTTTTGGCACTTCTAGATTTCAATAAGGTCTTCCAGGTAGATTGTGATGCTAGTGGCACCACCATAGGATCTATTTTAAGTCAAGAAGGTAAGCATGTTGCCTATTTTAGTGATAAGTTGAATGATGCCAAGAAGAAATATTATGTCTATGATTAGGAGTTTTATGTTATAGTTCAAGCTTTCAAGAAATGAAGACACTATTTGTTTCCAAAAGAATTTTTTTATATACTAATCACCAAGCTTTGCAGTATCTCAAGAGCCAAGGAAAGTTAAATCAAATGCAATTAAAATGGGTTAAGTTTTTGCAAAGTTATACCTTTTTTCTAAGCATAGGAGTGGAAGGTCAAACAAAGTTTCAAATTCCTTAAGTAGAAGGAAAAATTTGATGATAGAAATTAATATAGAGGTTGTTGGGTTCAATGAACTCAAGAGTTTGTATCTAGAAGATCCATACTTTGTAGAAGTTTGGAAGGCTTGTTCAAAACCTATTACATTGGATAGGATGAAATGGTTGGATTTCTTAATCCAAGATGGGATGTTGTTTAGAGGAAGCCAATTGTGCATTCCAAGGATTTATATGAGAGAGAATCTAATCAAGGAGAAGCATAGTGGAGGATTGGCTGGAAATTTTGGTCGAGATAAGACCATTTCTCTTGTTATTGAGAATTATTATTGGCCATAGTTACAACAAGATGTGAAGAAGTTTGTACAAAGTTATAGAGTATGTCATATGGAAAAAGGAACAAGTTAGAATACTAGATTGTATCAGCCATTACATATACCTGAGAGATCATGGGAGGATATTAGCATAAATTTTTTTCTTGTCTTACCAAGGACACAAAGAGGGCATGATTCCATATTTTTGGTGGTGGATAGTGGTGCAGGAGCACCTAGGTAGGAAGCATTAGGTGGCACTAGGAAAATTTGGAAGCCTAGGATGAAATTTTGTGTCTTAATACTTAAGTTCATCATGTTAGGATGAGGGTTGATCAGTAGCTTATGGTAGAATGAATGAGTTGCACAATTTGTTTCCACTAGGAATCACTAGGAGTTAGAAATAAAGCCCAAAATGTTGCATTTGTGCAATTTTGGCCTAATGTGGTGGTTATGTCCAACACAGGGGAGATGTAACCACTTACGAACCTTTAAAAGGTGGTCCTCAAACTGGAATTGAGGTTGGAAAAAGCTTTGCATTGTTTGGAGTTTACTTTTCATATGGAAAAGTAATGAATTTCTTGCAATTTTATGGTTTTTAGTTCTTATTTTTGTGTTAATGGAGGGTTCTAGACACTGAGTAGTGTGTGGCATGTGTGGTATTTAATTTAGAAGCTTTGTGTGGTCTATAGTTAGTTTGTCTTATCATTTTCTAGCTTTGTTCTTTGTTAGTTTTGTTTCTTTCCATTGTTGATCATTCCAGTAGACTGTTAATCATGGAGTCTTAGGCCTTTGTCTTCCACTATACCTGGTGTATAGTTCATGGGGAATGAGGATAAGCTCCATGCCTATAAATATATTAGGTTTAGGAGTCCTTAGGAGTTAGAAAATGTTGGCAAAAGACTATTCCTAGTTGAGCTTAACAGTGCCTACTTAGGACAGTCAAAGAGTGCAAAGCACTAAGGTTGTAGGGGTGTCAATTCCTTGGCAAACCCAGGTGTGTGGTGGATCCAAGAAGCCTTGCAAAGGCTTGGGAAGAAGAATGGAGCCCTGAAAGACTACGTGGAGGAGGAATAAACTAACTGGTCAAAAAAAGTTTAGAACTTGGCTTAAACAAGCCTAAAAGTGCTAAAATCTTGGTTAAGGAAGTGTACGGACGGTGAAGGATCCAAACCCCAAAAATCTTCAAGATGTGGTTAAGGGTACCATGAATCCCAAGAAAAAAACCTAGGTCATTTGGAGGGTTTTGAAGTGATTTCCATTCTTCTCGAGTTAGGAGGCCTAATTGGGGCTCAAGGGCTAGTAGCCCTTTCCAAACTCTAGAATAGGGTTTGGTGTGAGCGATGGAGAATTGGAGATTGGTGGATGTTCAAGAACCCTAGAGGGATGGTTTTGAGGAATTGGGAGTCATCACACACCCCTACATCAAGTTAGTTAAGCTTGAAGTCTTAGTTAGCCTTTAGGAAGATTAAGGGTTAAGGAGAGAATGGTAGAGAGAGCACCAAGATTGGCTTGGTTAGGGAAATGGAGATGATAGTAGGGTTGGCCAGGAGAACCAAGGGTGCCTAACAAGCATTAGGGCCTATAGGTTGAGAAGGTGGAGAGTGACACCAAAGGGATTTTCCAAGGTGAGACCTAGAGCATGGGACAGTGAGTGTCTCATCCAACCCTACCCTATCAGGTTGGTATCAGAGCGAGTTAAAGATTTGGGATAGAATAATATATGTCAAAGGTTGAGTCCAGTGATTCTTCCATCATGGTGACAAATGCAGAACTATCCAATATGGTTGAAGAGCAGGAGGAGGACAATATGCTATTGAGGGAAAGAATATCCGAACTTGATCAAGTAGTGAGGAGCGTGCAATTTGAAGGAAGGGGACCAAAGGAAGAAGAGGTTGTAGAGGAAGACAAGACCCCTGAACCTAACCCTATTTTGAAGGAAGAGCCTTTGTTGAAGGCATTGAAAGCTTTGAGTGGAAAAGAACTTGAAGGCATACCACTAATTAATGGAAAAATGGAAGCTAATCTACTCATGGACTAGATAGAGGGAATGGAAAACCATTTTGAATGTGATGGAGTCACTGAAGCATAGAAGGTAAAGGTTTCCAAATCAATACTAAGAGGTTCTAGCTTGACATGGTGGAAGTTCATTCAGACAGAGAGGGAAAAGGAAGGCAAGAAGCCTATTTCAACTTGGAAAGGAATGGTTGCCAAAGTGAAAGAAGCATACATGCCAGAAGACTATGAGATTCAGTTACACAAGAAGAGACAAAGCCTAAGGTAGAAAGACCAAGATGTGAATACCTACACAGAGGAGTTCCAAAAACTTTGTATGAGGTCTAATGTTTCAGAAGATGAAAGTCTCAAGGTGGCTAGGTATCTTAATGGCTTGAAATGGAACATTCAAGAGGAGATTGCTCTTCTAAGTCCCAAGACAGTACACCAATGCTATTAGTTGGCTATCAAGATTGAGGAAAGAAATAAGAGGAAGCAAGACTAGACTTCTAAGGGCAGAGACAAAGGAAGGGATCAAAGAGATCAAAGAGGATAGCGAGGTGGCTACCAAGGTAGAGGAATTGAACAAAGAAACCAAGGAGAGTCTAAACTCACAGCGCATGGAGGTGAAACATCTTCTAGAGGAGGATATAACAAAGGTAGAGGACCTCAAGGAGGTTCAAGCAGAGGAAGAGGAGCAGGAAAGAGCAATTCATACTTTGTAAACATGAAATGCTACCATTGTACTCAAGTAGGTCATCCTGCTTATAGGTGCCCGAAGAAAGCATCTTCATCAAGCAATGAGAAGAGAGTGGCTTATGCACAAGAGGACACCATGAGTCCTATGTCATCTGAGGTCAGTCATATTGAATCTGAAGTAGGAGAGAATCTAATGTTTAGTAGATTTTTTATCAGAAAACCAGTCAAGGAAGAACCAAAACAAAGGAGAGCTCTATTTAGAGTAAGGTGCAAGATACTTGGTAAAATATGCAAGGTCATAGTAGATTCAGGTTCAACAGACAATATTATCTTAGAGGAGGCAGTAATGAAACTGAAATTGGAGAAGGTACCCCACACTAACCCCTACAAGGTCACATGGCTAAACAAAGGGAAAAGTGTTTTAGTGAATGAGCAAGTAATGGTGGAGTTTTCCATTGGAGGGTACAAGGACAAGTTACATTGTGATGTGTTACCCATTTATGCATGCCATCTACTATTGGGCAGACCATGGCAATATGAAAGAGGTGCCATATATGATGGGAAAGAGAACACCATCTCATTCAAGAAGGATGGAAAGACTTTCAAGTTGCAGTCACTGTCAGAAGAAGAGAGACAGTCAAAGACACCAAAAATCATGTTGAGTAGTGAGAAGGAGTTCCTTAACAACCTACATCAAGGGGGTGAAGGATATGTGGTTATGTTGCAACCCAAAGAAGAGAACGATATTGAGAAAATAGTCTTACCGGAAGTAGTCCAAAAGTTACTTGAAAAGTACAAGAGCATAGTTAGTGATGGGACACCTGCAACTTTACCTCCAAAGAGAGCCATTAGTCATCAAATTGACTTCATACCAGGGGCTTCATTTTCTAACAAAGCAGCTTATATGCTTACACCAGATCAAAATCTAGAGGTAGTTAGGCAAGTGCAAGAGTTGTTGGAACAAGGATTGATTCAAAAGAGCATCAGCCCATGTGCAGTACCAGTGGTCTTAGCAACAAAGAAAGGTGGTAAGTGGAGATTATGCACTGATTCTAGAGCAATAAATAGAATCATAATCAGATATAGATTCCCTATCCCTAGGATTGAAGACTTGATGGATTGTCTTGGAGGAGCTCAGTACTTCACCAAGTTGGATCTCAAGAGTGGATACCATCAGATCATAATCAACGAAGGAGATGAGTGGAAGATAGTTTTTAAGACAAATGATGGGTTGTATGAGTGGAGATTTATGCCATTTGGCCTCTCTAATTCCCCTAGCACATTCATGAGGCTCATGAATGAAGTGCTTAAAGACTTTCTAGGGATATTTGTGGTAGTGTATCTTGATGACATCCTCATATACAACAAGACAGAAGAAGAGCATTTAAAACATGTGGAGATGGTCCTTAAAAGGTTGCAAGAGGAGAAGTTGGCAATCAATCTAGAGAAGTGTGAGTTCTTTAAGCAAGAGCTTGTATATTTGTGTTTTGTAGTGTCCAAAGGATCATTGAAGATGGATCCAAGCAAGGTGGAAGCCATCCTAAACTGGCCTAATCCAACCACAGGGATAGAGGTAAGAAGCTTTCATGGATTTGCTCAATTTTATAGAAAATTCATACAGAGCTTTAGTGGCATATGTGCACCAGTCCTAGATACAATCAAGGGTGGTTTAAAAACTAAGTTTGTGTGGACTCAAGAAGCTAAGAAAGGGTTTGAGAAACTAAAACAAGAGGTGGAAACTCAACCAATTCTTTTGTTACCTAGTTTTGACAAATTGTTCACTGTTGAATGTGATGCAAGTAGAGTGGTAGTAGGAGGAGTGCTAAGTCAAGAGGGTAGGCCTATAGCCTTCTTTAGTGAGAAACTCAATGAAGCTAAGAAGAAGTATTCAACCTATGACTTAGAACTTTATGCTTTGGTTCAGTCACTTAGGAAATGGATGCATTACCTTCTACCCAAGGAGTTTGTAGTCTTTACTGACAATCAGGCACTTATTTTTATCAACACTCAAGAGAAGTTAAGTAATAGGCATTTTAAATGGATGGAATACATCCAAGCTTTTACCTTCACCATCAAGCACAAGAAGGGATATCTAACAAAGTAGTAGATGCATTATGCAGGAGATTGTTGATAGTGCAAGAGATATAGATCAAGAGCATTGGCATAGAGAGTCTCAAGGATCTCTATGGGGAAGATGAATATTTTTTAGAGATCTACAAGGTATGTTTAGACATTGAGAATCATTTTCATATCCAATACGCTGAGTATACTTTGCAAAATGGGTTATTGTTTAAAGGAAATCAGTTATGTGTTCCAAGAGGGTCAATGAGGGAAAATATGATTCAAGAAAAGCATAATGGCAGTCTTAGTGGACATTTTGGCATCAACAAGACTTTAGAAATAGTGCAAAGATTCTATTACTAGCCTAAGTTGGCAAGAGATGTTAGGAATTATGTGGAACAGTGTGTTGTGTGTATGAAAGCTAAGGGAGGAGCTAGTAATGCTGGTCTATATCAACCCCTACCCATTCCTAATAGACCATGGGAGTGTGTGAGCATGGATTTTGTGGTAGGCCTTCCTAAGACCAAGACTAGTTTTGACAGTGTCTATGTAGTGGTAGATAGATTTAGTAAGATGAGTCATTTTATTCCATACAAAACTAACCATGATGCTAGCTACATAGGTCATCTTTTCTTCAAGGAAGTTGTAAGGATCCATGGATTGCCTTTGAGCATTGTTTCAGATAGGGATGTGAGGTTCATGAGTCACTTTTGGAAGACTCTATGGAGAAGATTGGGTACTAACCTGTCATTTGGATTAGCTTACCATCCTTAGACCGATGGTCAAAAAGAGGTGGTTAACAAGGTGCTAGGTAATCTTCCGAGGTGCCTAAATAAGGAGTATGGATAGACATGGGATATGGTTCTCTCACAAGCTAAGTATGCTTACAATGATAGTGTGAACCGGACCACGGGGAAGAGTCCTTTTGAAGTTGTGCATGGGATGCACCCAAGAGGCATATGTGATCTTAGAGACCTTGGAGAAATGGAACAAAGAAGTGGACATGAGAAGACTTCAGTCAAACCATGAAAGAGATTCAGGAGTAGGTAAAGAGGACAGTCACTAAGGGTACACAAAAATTGAAGGAGAAGGAAAATATGTCAAGGAAGGATGTGCAATTTGCAGTAGGAGATTATGTCATGGTCCACATTAACAAGTCAAGGTTGTAGAAGGGAATGTCAACCAAGTTGCAAATGAAAAGAGTAGGACCCTACAAGGTACTAGCCAAGTATGGAAAGAATGTCTACAAGGTGGAGTTACCTACTGATCTAGGGATCTCTCCAGTGTTCAATGTAGCTTATTTGATCAAGTATAAGGGAACAGTCAATGATATGGATTAGAATAGTAAGGAGATCTTCAAGGACATCAGAAATGTATCCTTACATAATCAAGACAAGTCTCAGGTAGAGAAGATCTTGGAGTCAAGAGTGAAGAAGGCTACAAAACATAAGGTGTACATGGAGCACCTTATCAAGTGGAAGCACAAGCATGAATCAGAAGCCACATGGGTACAAGAAGATCAGTTCAAGAAGTTTGGTATTGACCTATCATTGGTCTCTCCTTCCATTCCTTAGTGTTTGGGCAGAGAGGGGGAGAATGGTACAGGAGCACCTAGGTAGGAAGCATTAGGTGGCACCAGGAAAATTTGGAAGCCTAGGATGAAATTTTGTATCTTAATACTTTAAGGTCATCATGTTAGGATGAAGGTTGATCAGTAGCTTATGGTAGAATGAATGAGTTGCACAATTTTTTTCCACTAGGAATCACTAGGAGTTGGAAATAAAGCCCAAAATTTTGCATTTGTGCAATTTTGGCCTAATGTGGTGGTTATGTCTGACCAAGGGGAGATGTAACCACTTATGAACCTTTAAAAGGTGGTCCTTGAACTTGAATTGAGGTTGGAAAAAGCTTTGTATCATTTGGAGTTTACTGTTCATATGGAAAAGTAATGAATTTTTACAATTTTCTAGTTTTTAGTTCTTATTTGTGTGTTAATGGAGGGTTCCAGGCACTGAGCAGTGTGTGGCACATGTTGTATTTAATTTACAAGCTTTGTGTGGTATGTAGTTAGTTTTTCTTATCATTTTATAGCTTTGTTCTTTGTTAGTTTTGTTTATTTCCATTGTTGATCAGTCCAGTAGACTGTTAATCATGGAGTCTTAGACCTTTTTCTTCCACTATACTTGGTGTATAGTCCATGGGGAATGAGGATAATCTCCATGCCTATAAATATATTAGGTTTAGGAGTCCTTAGGAGTCAGAAAATGTTGGCAAAAGACTTTTCCTAAGCGAACTTAACAGTGCCTGTTTAGGATAGTCAAAGAGTGCAAAGCACTAAGGTTGCAGGGGTATCAATTCCATGGCAAACCCAGGTGTGTGGTGGATGAAAGAAGCCTTGTAGAGGCTTGGGAAGAAGAATGGAGCCCTGACAGACTACGTGGAGGAGGAATAAACTGACTGGTCAAAAAAAGTTTAGAACTTGGCTTAAACAAGCCTAAAAGTGCTAAAATCTTGGTTAAGTGTACAGACGGTGGAGGCTCCAAACCCCAAATATCTTCAAGGTGTGGGTAAGGGTACCATGAATCCTGAGAAAAAAAAACTAGGTCATTTGGGGGGTTTTGAAGTGATTTCCATTCTTCTCGGGTTAGGAGGCCTAATTGGGGCTCAAGGGCTAGTAACCCTTTTTAAACCCTAGAACAGGGTTTGGTGTGAGCGTTGGAGAATTGGATATTGGTGGATGTTCAAGAACCCTAGAGGGATGGTTTTGAGGCCATGGGAGTCATCACACACCCCTGCATCAAGTTAGTTAAGCTTGGAGTCTTATTTATCCTTTAGGAAGATTAAGGGTTAAGGAGAGAATGGAAGAGAGAGCACCAAGATTGGCTTGGTTAGGTAAATGGAGATGATAATATGGTTGTCCAGGAGAACAAGGGGTGCCTAAAAAGCATTAGGGCCTATATGTTGAGAAGGTGGAGAGTGACACCAAAGGGGTTTGCCAAGGTGAGACCCAGAGAATGGGACAGTGAGTGTCTCATCCAACCCTACCCTATCAAATAGATTTTCAAGGATGGAACATTTCATTCCATTTCATAATATCAGTGATTTTGTTCATGTTGTAGAGTTTTTTTTAAAGACGTGGTGAGACTACATGGTCTACCAAAGAGTATAGTTTCAGAAAGAGATACCAAATTTGTTAGTTATTTTTGGAGGACATTATGGAAGAAGTTGAAGATAGACTTGAAGTTCATTTCTTCACACTATCCATAGACTGATGGAAAAATAAAGGTGGTGAATAGGAGTTTTGGAAACATGCTAAGATGCTTAGTTGGAGATAAGCCTAAGGGATGGGATTTGATTATACCACAAGAAGAATTTCCTTACAACAATTTTGTCAATAGGATCACTAGTAAATCACCATTCCATATTGTATATGGGAGTTGTCCAAGAACTGCTTTTGAACTGAGAAATATGGATAAGAGGGAGAAGAGTATTACTGAGGCTGAAGATTTTTCTAAGCACCTAAAGAATTTTCATGAAGAAGTGAAGAAACACATCAATAAGATGAACTCACAATATAAGGCTTAGGTATATTAGAAAGGAGGTATAAGGAGTTCCAAGTAGGAGATGAAGTCATGGTTCATTTGCAAAAGGAAAGGTTTCTAGTTGGTACATACAACAAGTTAAAGATGAAGTTTGGACCATGCAAGATCCTAAAGAAGCATGATTTAGGAAATGCTTATGAGGTAGAGTTTCCTAGTGGAATAAACATTTCTCTTGTGTTCAACATTTCTGATTTGATAGAGTGTCATGAAGGTAATATAGAGGAAGGACTGATAAATTAATAGTTGAAAATTCCAGCACCTACTTCAGAGAAGGAAGAGATAGAAGAAATATTGGGTAGCCGTGTGGGTAGAAGCACAAGAAATAGGCAATATGCAGAGTACTATATATGAAATGTATAGGAATGCCTATTGACGATTAATCATGGTTATTTAAGGTTGAGGTTAACCATCTTGGTTTCCATATAACTCCTGAGAAGTGACAGAGTCACTTTTCAAATTACCCTAGGTGTCTAATGGAGGAGCATCCAGCGGTATAGGGAAATCTTGCATCGGCCAAAATAATTTTTTTCTTTATTTTCTTTTATTTTTTTGAGTCTCATGATGGCACTTGAGAGGTATAAGACTATCAAGCATAAAAAATGATGAAAAATGAGAATTTACTATTTTTAGTAAGTCAACCAAAACGAGCTTCAAATTCATAAATAAAACTTTAGAGGCCCCAAAACAGCTCAATAGATGGTCAAACCAACCTATGGTGTTCATGTGTTGTAGAGCTCATTGAGATATTTTTAACGATATGAAATAATAGCGAATCAGACACTTGGATCAAAAGTTATGGCCTCGGGAAGTTGGTCCTCTAAAAAGTGAATTTCTTAAAAATTTCTTCCTAGGCTAGAAATCAAATGACGAGACTTTTGGTGCCAAAACAAAAGGGGAAATTTATACTTTCTAGAAAATTCTAGGGTAGTTATTGGGGAAAATAAAAAGGGTTAAGTGGGGGTTGTAGAAGGTGGCCCTAATGGTGCAGATTGTGTCTCTGAATAATAGTTTTTTTCTTTTCTGAGTTGATTTTGTTGTAATGAATCAAGCCCATGAGGCTGTAGCATGTAAGTTTTGAATTTGTAATTTCATTTTCTGAAAATAAATGAAAGTGAATCATTTTTCTATCTCGCATCTTCTGTGTTGGTATCTATTGTTGTGATTTCTATGGGTTTTGGGTGGTGTGGACCTCATTAGAAACTGAGAGGTAATATGCATACCAACCTACTTGAATTCAATGTTCTAGATAAAGCCCTTCCCCAGAACCATTTTTACCACTGTCATAATGAAAGAATCATATTTCTTCAAAACCCACTTCAAACGCTACTCTGTGACCTCATTTTGAAAGGCCATCTCCCTATCTGAGCTATCCAACTAGATAGGGGTATTGATGCCCATATTAGTTAAAGGCTAGAAAAATTTTAACCACAAACTTTGAGTGCTTTCCCATTTTGGTCACACACCTCTACTGCCATCTTAAGCAAGCGAAAACCACAAAGAGAGTTTTTTTCTACAAATACATACCACCACACTACCAACACAACCCAAAACAAGTGATCGCAAGAATGGGGAATTGAAACCACCATCAGGAAGATATGGAAGGCTAGTGGATGTGGAAGTCACACAAATAATAATTTGAGTGACAGGTAGTTAAAGCTAGATGTACCAAGTTTGCACTTCCATCTCATGAGGACATCTAGTTTGCATGATTATGACCAACTGCTAGATCCTAAGGATGATCATGGTTGATAGCCCAGACACACAAAAATTGGGCTTTGTAAAACTCCCTCAATTATCATGATTGCACTAACAATGAGGCCCACAAAAAGGAAAGATTATCCACATCACCTAGCACACTAGCTACTTTTTAGTTCACCACAACTACAACGTATAGTGTGGCACAAAACTACAAACAATGATCCCCATCCCATCACACCTAAGTGTAGAGAGTGCACCCACCCAACCACCCACTTATAATATATTTAATATATTATAATAATATTTTTTTATATATGCCAGACCCGACCATTTAATTAAAAGAAAAAACTTAAACTAAATGGATATCCATTTGGTAACAGATATCTATTATATCCATTTTAAATAGATATCTATTTTAAATGGATAATTTTTTAGCTTTGGTGTTTGCTATGGTATCGTGTACTTTCTACCCAAGCCTACAAAAAGTCAAAAAGGATTTTCATATTTTTGGGTAAGTTAAAAATGCCTTTTTTTCACATCACCACTTTTTGGACACCCATGATATTGCATATACCATATATATCAACTTAAAAGTTTTCATTATTTAATATTTGAATACACATATACATATTCACATGTATTCCTCAAAATAACACATGCATATATATATATATATATATATATATATATATATATATGTATATATATATATATATATATATATATATGTATATATATATATATATACATATATATATATATAACATATATATATATACATATATATATATATACATATATATAGATATATAGATACATATATACATATATAGATACATATGTATATATATATGTATATATATATGTATATTTGTATATATATATATAAACACATATATATATATCAATATACTCATATGGACATTTTTGTATCATCAATACATATGTATATATATATATATCATGCTTTGATAATTAAACACATATATTCATAATTACTATCAATCAACATATATACACGAAGTATATACATGTCTCATTTGTCTAATTGATATTCCCATGCATATGGGTGACCCATCCACGACATGTGTAGATACGTTTATCTATGAATAGTCATGCACACATTTACTCATGTGTATGATTTTATTGTAGATTCATGCATATATACATATATATACATTTCATGTATATATCTCATTGATTTAGTATAAACACACAATGAAAAAATTACACAAGACAACATACTCAATCACATAACCTGAATTCAAAACATTCACAAACAAGATCATAACATCATCTAAACCATACTCAAAACAAGGCTAAGGACAAATACCATTCCCCAGACTATTAACTTGACATCACTAAACAAGAGGTGAGTGTGTGAAAGCTCAGCTAGGCTCATTAAGGGTTACTAGACCAAGTTCCTCTCCTGAGTGATACTTCCCCTCTCTTCTAGAGGACTGAATCTATCCCTACATCCAACTTAGTATATAAAAATAGTAGTTAGATGAATCAATTACAATCATTATATAACATCAACTTAAATTGAAAACATCTATTTATTATACTTCCAAGATACATAAAGCATAAACACATACATTTAAAGCATTTTCACTCAACTAGGTAAAATTAAATATGTAATAGCACAATGCGATGTAACAAATCTTGAGTGTTGACTTAATCCTCATCCCTCAAAAACTCTTCACTTTCCTTAGCCTATATTTCATCAAAAACTTTCCCACCAAATTCAAAAATGATGACTAATCTGTCATCTATAGGCCTCTTAATTAGAATCCTAGGAGGAGGAAGTATTTGTTGAATCACAAGAGCATCCTCATTTGTCTCATTGAGAGCAATTGGATAATAAACTAGACATCCAAAAATTGGGTCAATTTCCTACAATGGCTTTACTGGTTGTGGGCTTGGTGGTGCTTCTACTCTGGATGAAGAGGAAGCGGTTGAAGTACTTGTGGGTACTTGTGGGACATTAGCCAACAATTTTTTGGAATTTTCAAGCATAGTCATCATCCCAACTATGGGGTCCCTCATTTGTAGAAATGATCCCCTGAATGATGGATCGGCTTTCATCCTCTTATTTTTTGCAATCTATATTCTAACCAACAACTCCCTTGTTTTGGAACCATGGCTCTCTAAAGAATGATTCCTGATTAGATCCTCAATGTTGTCAGGATGATGAAGATAGCTTGTCAACCTATATATTACTCTCTCCCTATTGATGAATCCTTCAGTATGAAAAACCCTAACAATGTCAACCTTCATCTTGTAAGGGAGAAAATTTTCTTGGACCAACACCATGCCCTCCCTATTTCAAACCATAAAATTTGAGAATTCCATAGAACTAGGGAGAATGACATGCTTCTTGTTGTTTCTAAAATGAATCTTGTCTAACTCACTCAATTTCCACATGATCTCTAAAGAATAAAGTTTTTCAATGAAATCCTTAGGAAGAACATGAGGTTGCATTGGGGTGCCATAGATCCTTATTACCATGGCATCTACATAGAAAAACCAATCACCCCAGTTGTGATTAATCTTTTTCTCTAGGGTGAGGTTGTGAGGCCTCAAAAAACTTCTTAGTTCATTATATATTCCCCATTCTGAAGGGAGGCCTATCCCCTTCCTCAATGGCTTCACAAAAAGTCTTCAAAGGAAAAAAAAATTAGACATCCTATAGTCCTTATCCCATAAGTATGTCCACTCCTGGATTGGAAACATCAAATTATTCTCTCCCACAACCCTGATCTGTAGTTGTGGTGGTCACACCTATACTCCAAAATACCAAATAGATCACTCTTAATTTCATAAAGGGACTTGTGCAATTTATTAGATACATACCCTACAAATTCATAGGGCTTATTCACATCATTACTTTGAATATCAACTACCAAAACAACAAGGCTGAAAGGGATCTAAATCTTGTTATCCATCCTTAGAACCTGCAATTGTGAGAAGTAGGTCTTCTGAAAGTAGGGCTCAAAAATGTCATGACCAAAGGGCTCCAAATCACCCTTTTCAAATATTTGTAGTTCCTTCCTTTTCCCTCTTGGCCTAAAGCATGGAAGTCGTGACCTAACTTTGTAGTTATCCCTATTCCTTTCATATTCTATACTTAATACACCCAAATTAATTAGAAAATATGCAGTAGGCTCCAACTGGAAAACTCTACATACTAGGTCTCTCTCCAGTGGAAATAGGCTATGACCAACAATGGTAAACAAGGACCTTGTGTCAAGGTTATAGGCCCTAGCCAACTACCTTATAAACTTCATATTAATTATCAAATTCCACATTAATAAAGACATTGGGCACCACTAACTTTCCCAATCCCAAGTTTGATCTATTACAAATTTGTTTGTTTGCATGGGCCTTTTTATAAGCATGCTTGAACATGCATACCCTTCTTTTGTAATGATAGGGCCTCTGTACCCAACGTTCTGGTCAATGAGTTTATTTGTGAGGCCACTAGACCCTAGACCAACCTTTGGTCTCTTTGTTGATCTTGGGAGTAGTGCAACTATCTCCTCATCCAAAGGTCTTATCTTTCTTGTTGAAGTCCTGACCATTATGTGAGGTTACAAAGGCTAGGTTTTAAATACCATTTTTAGGGTTTAAATAAATTCTTTCCAAATAAAAGGTCTAAGAAAAATTTGGTAGTATATACCCCCTAAAACTCACTATTCTTCACTTCTGAATCAACAATAACCCCCTTAACACTTTGAATTTTGCTTAAATTTCATAGTCGAGGTTTAAATTACTTGTGTGGTTGAAACACAACTAAAACCCCTAATTCTACACAAAAAAATCCCTCACTCGAACTAAAAAGCTATAGCACTTCACTCGATCACCTTAGCATTTGTGATTGAAATGAATTTGAATGGGAAATTTATCCTAACCACAAATGAATTTAGTAGATAATGATCCCATCCACCATTACTTCCTTAACATGCTTGAAGGGCGACTAGTGGGAGACATTGGCCAAGTTTGAATGTGGACTGTCAATCTCCAAATCAATGGCCATTATGTTAGTTTGAATTTTCTTGGAAAAATTAGAAGCCTCCTTTTGTCATTATATGCATAGGTGTCACTATTTCATGAACTCACAAAGGTAGAATACAAAAAAAATTATGCCCCCTCACGATAGAAGAATTCACCACAAAGCACTATAATGCTAACACTTTTCATCATTTAACAACTTCGCAAGAACAAAAAGATAGTCCCACCATGGATCTATGAAGGCTTATGCCTTTTCTGACATAATTTAGCACATGTTAAAACATGTGTCAAAGTTCACCATTTCATGGGAGAAAAGTGTTAGAATGTCAAAGCCCTGCAAAGACAAGAGCCTCCGTGAAATGCATGTGCTCAAATAAATAACTTAAAATGACTAGGGAATAGGGGGGCCAATTTTTGATGAAACAAAAAAGCTTAGCTACATAAAATTAATAAATTTGATAAACGACATGAGCCTTTGGAAATATTTGGACACGTGTCATCATTTCAAGGTATTACAAGGCTAGAAAATGATAAAGCCAAGCTCACTATAAACCATAGAGACAAAGTGATATCATGACACATGTATAGGCTACTTGGGAAACATAATACTTTAGGAAGGAAAATAAATTAAGATTAATAAAGCTTCAATAGGTCACTTCTTGGAAAAAAGGGGACATGGGAACATCACACATTGATACCGTTAAGTCATAACTTAAAGACTAGTCAAAAAGTGAACGACACCAATGACAAGACATAAGAATGCTAGGGTTTTTGAGATAATAGGCTTTCAAAAATCCCTAGGTTGCAGACCTAATAACACTAATTTAACTAGTTGAAGATCATCAAAATCTTCACACCCACTAGACAATATGAAATCATGAAAAATTTTCAAGCTCCGCCACATTCCTATAAGTTACCACATCTAACTTTTGATATGCATATATCTATGATAACCAAACTTTATAATAAATATTTTTTTACTATATATTCCCAAAGGTATTCAAAAGAGTGATGATATAGAAGAAAATCCTATCAATATACCTCATGGTACATGGAGTAAAGGGGTATGATAAAGTAGAGTGATATGAGAGATTCAAGTAACATCAATAGAAATCGTATAGAAAGGTCTCATGTCTATCTATTTTTTTTGTATCTACTTGCATGAAAAACTATAGAGCATGTGGGCTATTTTGGCTATCTAGCATCAATATTATTTCTATACCAAAATTATGGTCAAACAATAGATAGTAAAAGAAGGAATGGAAAGAAAAAGATGGACTAAATTTTTTAATCTATAACCTTCTCATCTTCTATAATATTAAAATATATTTATAGGGCTAACAAAAAAATATTCCTAAATTTTATGTTCGACACACTATAAAGGAGAGAAAATAATATAAACGACCAATAATAAATAATCAACTTGAAAATATTATCGAAAATAACAGTAATTATATAAATAATCAAATTTTAAGTAAATCTATTTTAAATTAAATATTACAATATATTTAATTAACTCTAAAAAAGCATACTATGATTTAACATATTTGACCTCTATATCTTTATTTTTATATTTCTTTATTTTTTATTTTTTATTTTAATTCTCTGATAGGCTATTTTGTTTGAAGTTTCTAATGGGATTTTCATCAGCCCAACTGTGAATTGGATTTTCCGACATTGGTGATGTCCTAGCCGATGGTGACTTGACTAGGATTTTTTGTGGCGACATGGAGCTTCATAATTACATGGGTTGGTGGTGGTGGAGTTGGTGTCCTCAATACGTAGAAGTTGAATGGTAAGTTTTTGCTCGTGCGAGGGTTAATGCATTATGTCATTGTTGTACAATGGGGGTGGACGAAGTAAATCCAATATTGAATGTTGCAGTGTGGGAAAGTATACTTTGATTAAGTTGCATTTTCAAATGAGTTATTTTGGTGTTGCTTTGATAGTAGACTATTCTAAAAATTATTGCCTTTAGCTCTATGGTTGGTTTGATAGTAGACTATTGTAAAAATTGTCGGCTTCGATTCAATTTTATAACAGATTGGAGGGTTAAATTAAAACTATTATTTTCTGCAATTTGTCAGTCATTTTACATAGGTGTTTTGCATAAATGGTTTATTTATTGTTTATGTTAAAACTATTGTTCCTTTGAAATCTATAAGTCATTTTACATGGGTGTTGCAATGTCGGAAAGTATAGTCTAAAATGTGCCAAAAAATATATTGATTAAATTGCATTACCGAAAGAGCCATTGTGGTGTTGGTTTGATAGCAGACTATTCTAAAAATCATTAGCTTTCATTTTGTGGCTGGTTTTATAGCAGATTGGAAGGTTTTAAAACTGTTGTTCTCCACAATTGGTAAGTCATTTTACATGGGTATTTTACATAAATGATGTATTTGTTGTTTAGGATGGAGAAATTACAGTTAAATATTCTTTATTTCATCAAAAAATATGGTTAGGGTTAGTAATTTTTTTCGTCCCTCATTTGTTGCTTGTAGTTATCTTTGTGCATATTTGGCCTTATACACGTTACCATAGGAGCAATTGTAGTTAAATCTTCTTTCTTTCGTCAAAAAATATGGTTAGGGTTAGTAATTATATTGCCCTTTGTTTATTGTTTTAGTTATCTTTGTGCATCTTTTTCATTACACCCATTAACATAGGACCAATTGAAGATTAACACATGAGTGATTGTATATATATATATGCATAGGGTTAGTATGAAAGAAAAAGCATGGAGATAAAATTAGTTTGATGGCTGTTAAGTGTGATTCTTTCTAATATCTTTTTTATCTATTAAATTTATTTGTTTGAAGTTTCTGATGGGATTTTTGTCATCCTAGCCATGAATAGGATTTGTCATGTAATAGCTCTTTTACAATTTCTCTATTTTTCTATAATATTTAGTGCTAGGAAATGTAGCTCAAATTTTTGTTAAGCCTATGGTGTTATAGGAATGTTGTACAAGTTATTACTACTCATTTTCTTTATGAGTTCTATTAAATGTTGGTTTAGTGCCAAAGAATGTAGCTTGAATTTTGAATTGACAATCTAACTCTTACACAGACTACTTTTCTTGTATGAATATGTTTATTGTGGGTTTTTGATCATTTGTTATTTACCTGTGATTTTTAAGTGTTTTTCTAATAGTTGTTTTACAATTTCCCTATTTTGTCTATAATATTTAGTGGCAAATAATGTAGCTTGAATTTTGAATTGAGAATCCAACTGTTACATAGAATTCATTGTTACACCTTGTCTAGATAGTGATAAAATTTTAAGAAAGTAGGAATATGTTGCAAACTAAAATCTATACATGCATTTGACTTGAACTAGGTTCTTCACTTTGAATATTATTTGTAAGTAATTTCACATACATAGATGTCCATATCTAAACTTTTTTGGTCAAGGGAAATTGGAAAATAACTATTAGAAAAATACTTAGCAATCACAGGAAAATGAAAGATGTTGGAAAACCCACATTAAATAGAACTTTAAAATATGGAGAATAGAATAGGAAAACTACAATAATGAACAGTTTGGTATGGGGAACTAGAAAAAAGAATATCATGAAGAAAAGGTTTTTATGGGGAAATCCAAATAGTTGAGCAAAAAAGAATATCATAAAACATATTGGTACAAGACAAAAAGAGAAATTGGAAAAGAGCTATTAGGAAAACACTTAAGAGTCACAAGAAAATGACAGATGTTCCAAAACCCACATTAAATAGAACTTTAAAATATGGAGAATAGAAGAGGAAAACTATGATAATGAATAGTTTGTTATGACGAACTGAAAAACAGAATATCATGAAGAAGAGTTTGTTGTTGGGAAGTTGAAATAGATGAGGACGAAAGAATATAATGAAACATATAGATATAAGACATTTCCATCCCACATAATTAGCAAGCTCCACCCCTTACATAAACAGAGCTGAGAATTTTTTTCCAAAGAGCTTCAAGAACCTCAAGAAAAAAAGAATATCATGAAACATATTTTTACAATATTCGAGCTATGTTATTTATTAATAAATATTGAAGAGAAATAGAGAAATTATATGAGGTGTTAGAATAACAATTATTTGCTACAAATCATTTGACAAGGGTATTTTGCATAAATGATTTGTCTATAATATTTACTACCAAGCAATGAAGCTTGAATTTACAATTATGCCTATGGCAGTATATGCATTTTCTAGAGATTGTTGCATCATATAATTGTTGTCATAGCCTAAAGAAAATATGTATCATCATAAAGAACAAAGTTTAAATAATTGATTTGGCAAGTTGAAAATATATCTATATAAGTGTGGAGAAAAAAATAGTTTGGTGGCTTTTAAGTGTTATTCTAATCGCTCTTTTATCTTATCAACTTTATATTTTTAATTTGAGACAAAAATAACATCATAAAACATATTGGTACAAGACCAAACCTAAAACTAGAAAAGAGCTTGAACCATAGATTTTTGGGTAGGGCTTATAGGCTACTCTTGCACTCTTAGGATGTTTCAGCTAAAAGGAGAGAGATAAAACCTACACAAAGGAATCTATGCTAGGTTCACTCAAATTATGAAATGTATGATGTAATTAAGACTATATGAGATGATCTAAATGAAATTGGATGATTTATTTGACTGATTATGCATAAAAAACCAAAGAATTATGCAATGTTAGAAAATACAATGTGATATGCAAACATGAACTAAGAATGAATAAATTCAAAATAGAATAGAAAAAGGCTAATTTAGAGTGCACCTAGGTAGAGAATGGAGAATATGGAATCTTTTGAATGCTAACTAAGATCACTAGAGATCACCAATGGGACTCATTCACCACTAATGGTGAATCAATCCTGCTTCTAATGAAAATTGTTGGAAACTAGTTTCTCAGTGTCAAGATCTAGAATCTGACAAAATCTGGATTTCTAGCCTTAAGGTGGGACTTATTTTCCACTGATGGCAAATCAGTCCACTCCCAAAATTTTGAGAAATCAGGGACCAATTATGTAGTGTAGTGCCCCTCCATTCTCATAGTGGATGTGCAGGAAGTTTGGCTTTGGAACTTGGAGATGAAAGTAAAATAATAGAGACATTTAAAGGTATGTGCTAATGATGTTAAACAATTGATATTGTATATCATGAATTTATGGACTAAGTAAAAATGTTAGGAAATGATTTATTATATGTGTTTAAGGATATATTTATCATGATGTGTGTGTTCAGACATGACCATTACTACGATGTATGTTATTGACATATTGATGTGATGAAAGTGTTTTGTTATCTTTAGAGTTTTCACTTGATTTTAATATATTATCATTGTGTTGTCATATTGTATGGTTTTGATTATGGTTATCTTTATTATTATAAAATATACTGATTTGTGTTCAAGCTTTGTGGTTGCAAGATGAGGCATGAGCTTCTATTAGTGTTTTGGTGAGTATAATACATATTGTTATGTTATTGTTATTATGCAGAGATTTACTTGGATAATTGAGTGATACAGTAGTATGTTTGTTAGGATAAGTAGAAAGGGTGGCATCGTACCATTGGACATATGAGAGACATACGGGAATGAGATACGATTGCTAGAGATTCTTTCCTAGTGCTTCGGCTATTATGCACATGTGCTCTAATTTGTATGTTTAAGTGAACAGGTACTAGGCTACGTCTCTACCTAAATTAGTAGGTCTGAGCGTGCCTCTAATCCCAATGGTGGTTGAGGAGATAACATCTAGGCCCAAATTATAACCTAACCCTAGCCATTGTTCTCAATTAGAGACAATTGATGAAGAATGTGTTAACTTTTTCGGGTTGTCATGAGACAATGTCCGATCTTCTTTACCCTATGTTTGGAGTGTAATACCCCTCCTCTTACTGGTAGGATTTGGTATTTTTCAATGCGGTTGTTTGCTACTTGTGACGATGATGATATTGTTTGAGTTGGATAGTTAGACATTTGAGGATGCTGTATTCCATTAGTAGACTGTTGGTGATTATGTTTATGCACTTGAGGATTTGATTATTTCATTTGACATTGTGGTTGGTTAGATGTTAGTTCATTTTCAGAATTATATTATGATGCAGTGATTTAACTAGATATGTCATGAGATGAATTGTTAGTTTAGAAATGTTATTTTATCAGTTGATTATAATTGTTAGAATAGGTGTGATGAAGGACAATATGGCATCACTCATTTGCGAGTGCCCTATTATGTTGCGATTCCTTCTCACAATGCAGTACTTTAATTTAATGTTTCGGTTTTATATATATGTATATATGCACATGTACACAACTTCGTTTGTATGCAGGACTACAGGTACAAGTCTCGATTCCACCTGCTTCGGCAGGACAGGGCGAGCACCAATAACCCAACGGTTAAATGTTGATACAGAGGTGACGATGAAGTCCTTCCGTCCCATGATGTCAGATCATCTCGTTTGTCTAGTATTGTTTATTTTGTGAATTTGTCATCATTTGTGGCTTGTGTTTTGTGTTTTGTCATATTTTGATTAATGTGGTATTTTATAAGTTATGATTATTTAATTGATGTTGATATTTTATAAGTTGTGAATTAGTTAATTAAATGGGAATAATAATTGTGTATTTTAATGTTGATTTATTTGTATGAAAATATTTAAATGTTTTATTTGATTTTTATAAAGTCACGTGTTTCAATTAAATATTAAATGTGTGTTATTTATTTTAATTAATTATCTGATTGAAGATAATTATTAGAATAAATTATTTAAATTAAATAGATAATGTGATGTGCAAGAAAGTGGTTAAAATAGAAATTAAAACAATAAAACAAAAGAAAAGACTAAAAAGTGGTGAGAACGAATAAGAATACAGATCTAATTAAAAAGCTGGCTTTTAAAGAATTGTTTTCTTTTATTTTTGATTTTTAGAGTTTTTGGAAGAAATGGAGAATATCTTTTATTTAATTAGGTATTTTAGAAGTTTTTACACACACAGAGAGAAGGGGGATAGAAGTTGCACAAGTATTTGGGTTATGTATTTTTGAATCTGGGAAAAGAGATTTTTCGATCTTGGCTATATTTTGAGGAGGGTTTTAGAAAGGGATTATCAATCTGTTATTGGTGTTTTCCTGGAGAGTTCTGAACAAAGAATCGGATCCAAGTTCGAGGGCAAAATTCTGTAGAGGAGATTTGGAAGCATGAACAAGGAGCTCTTTGAGGTCATCGAATTCAGGCAGTCAACATCGGATTATCAAGAGCGTAGGACTACAGGTTCCACCCTCTTTCCTCTTAATTGTTTTTGAATCTGCAAAAAGAATAGAAATGTGTTTTTAGTCAATCTTTACTTCTAAAAGAAAATCTTTTGAGAATTAGATAAAAATAATATCTCTGAGAAAGAAAATAAAGAAATAAATAGGACCTCTTGAAAGAAAATTATTTTCAAAATTTGAAATCATTTCCATTGCAACAAACAGAAAGAAATTATGTTAAAATCCATTTGAATATGCCCAATTTTTCTCTATTATTTACTATGGAAAAAGATAAATCTTTTTATTTTAATGAGTTTGAAATATTCTATTATTATATATAATTCTTCTGTTATCTTAAATGTATGATTTACTGTTTTACACAGAAGAAATGTTTCTCTGCATATATATATGTATATATATATATAAATATATATTTTTCATATATATATATATATAAATATTATATATATACAGATATCTATATTATTGTTCTTAAATTAAAAGTCTATTTTTAAATAGATGAAAATTTGTTATTCTTGAAAATAAAATTATAGCTGATTTTCATCAGCGTCTATACCAGGGAAAGGACGGAATTATATTTTTAAACAAAAAGAATAAAAAGAATAAACAAAAAAATAAAATAAAATTTATAAATAAAATTTTATAAATATATGTTATATAATATGGGAGAGGAGAGGGACGGCGCAGGCCGTACCCCCTCCCCTGCCCCTGCACCAGGCCACGGACTGGCACAGCAGTCCATGGACTGCTGGCGCAGTAGTCCGTAGGACTGGCCAGCGGTCCCTTTTGGGACTTACTTTGTCCTTTTAATTTTTTTTTTATTATTTATTAAAATTTATTAAATTTTGGTTTTTATTTATAAACAAGTACATATTTATTAATATACTTTAAATATTTGTTTTATTTAAATTTAATAATATATTCTCATATATTTGTTAAATGATAGGAAAGGAAAGGAAAGGTCCTTTTTAAGTCCACGATACCATGAGTATATGGGACTCCTCGTACTCCCCCAATATGGGGGAGGCACCTAACTCGTGCTCCACAATACGAGGCCCTCGTACTCCCCCAATATGGGGGAGGCACCCAACTCGTGCTCCACAATACGAGGTGTACATACCCTACCCCCTGCGGGATTTGAACTTGTGACCTCCCTGTCAAGAGCACAAGTTCTCCACCATTAGGCCCACTCAGGCTGTACATAAAAATGTGTATATTCACTAACTGTGTATAAGTATATTCATTTTTTATTATTTGTAAAAATTTGAGAATTACAAGAAAGAGAAATGTTAATAGACATATATTTTATGTGTATATATATATCTAAATATATATTACATATATGTAATAAATTGTATATATAATAGTTTGCAAGTTTAGAATTTATTGAATGGTTGGAGTGGAATATTAAAAGGGAAATAAACTGAGATTTTAATTTAAAACAGAGGTTTGTGGGACTCTAGAATGTCATATAAAATAAAGTGTCTAAATTGGAAATTTTCATTGGACCCAGTATTAGTAAAAGAATGAGTTTGTTGAATTAACAGAGAATTTAATTGGAATAGAATTGAACAACTGAAAGACTTAATTAAGTAAATTAAATTAGATTATTCTATTTGTTGATTATCTTCTTATCTTATTAATGATAGATTTGTGAAATAACTAAGTAGTTTAGTTGTTGTGAATGAATGTTAATATTAAATAATAATTATATCATAAGGGGATTAGTGGAGTAGTTAGAGACTGAAAATTGTGATAACAAAACATTATATCCTTCTAATTATAATTTATTTCATAAGGTAAAATAGCGATTAAGATAGAGTTGAGATATTAATATCGTTGCCTTTAATAGTTTGATATTTATCTTTTAGTATATAACCTAATGGTCGATAGCTGATTTAGTAGAATTAGTGGTCGATGTAAAATAAATAGAGTATTACTAAATGTAGGGGTATGATGCACCTTATATTGTCCTTGTGAAACTTACCTTCGTATTAATATAGCATTATTTTATAGTTGAAACTTTATCATTAGGGTTTGAAATGATTGCTTCCTTGACGATAGAATTGTCTTAAATTATCATTACATAATATTTTTGATTTGGTAGAGTTTTCTTTTATTTGAAAATTTTGGGTTGAGTTCGTGGATTGATTTTTGAATGTTTATTTGTTAGAATAATGTGTTGATTTATTGGGGCTAATTTCTAAATTGAGTTGTACATCGGGTGATTGCTATCAATGTCATGATTGTTGACCTTGTTTAAGATTGATATTTTCCTGATTGTAAGGGTATCTTGTGAGGAGAAAATTGAGGTCTCCCTTGGATGCCCAGTTGGTTTCTTGCAATTTTAAGTTGATATTGATTATTGTGATTTGGTACAATTTTGAGATTATGTTAGTCTTGCCATGTCGAGAAGGAGCCATTGTGTTTGAAATCTTTTAGTTTGATAGAGGTTTAAGGGGACTATGGTTTTTCGTTGTTTTGGTTGCGGTGTGGGAACCTTGTGTATTTGTGATTTAGTGGTTGTTTATTGAGAATCCTAGTTCCAGAGGCATGTTTGTAATATGTGAATGTTATTCCATGTGGTTGTGCTCTTGGAATTGAGAATTTATTAGAATTACCTTTGGAAGGGTGGTACGTGGGTATTGATATTTGGATTATGAGCTATTGCGAGATGGATTTGCCTCGCTTGTTTATGTTTTGAGTTATATGTTTTATTCATGATAGTACAACCCTTGCCTAGTTTTGATTTATGTTAGGGGTCATAGGAGAGTGGCTCTTCGTGGGCGTCGGTGCCTCAGGATGAGGAAGGGCTCGGGATAACCTACGAAAGAGTAGTTAAACAAGTGATAACCTAAATAATAGAATTTAGGGGGTTGGGTAGTTTAAAAAAAACATAAGATAATAAAACACTGGATTCCTCGTCTATGCATTAGGGCTACCATAGACTAGTGATAGGCTGAGAAGGCCGTGGTCGGCAAAGTCATAGTCTCGTCTTCATGAGAGATTATTGGCTCCGCATTAGCTACCCTATGGTGTTGGTGCCTCAGTTAGGAGGAAGGGCCAGGAGATCCATAGATGGGTGTCGGCGCCTCAGTTGGAGGAACGGCTAGGAGAATCCCATGAGAGCTATGCGATGATGCTCTCCACTTGACACCCTTGTGCTTTGTTTGTAGTTGCCTCTGGATATTGTAATCCTTATGTTATTTCTGATTTTAGGGCTAGGGGATCCATAGGTGGGTGTCGGCGCCTCAGTTAGAGGAAGTGCTAGGGGATCCCATGAGAGCTATGCGATGACCCTTCCCACTTGACACATGTTTGCATATTTTCTTGTTGCCTCTAGAATTATGTACTGAATCGTTGTTTCATATTTATATGGAATTGTATTCTGGATATTGTTTTAGATTTATTTGGAAGTGTTTTTCTGGATATTGTGTCTTTATGATGCTTTTGATTCTTGTGAATTTGTTTTATGATTGCTAATTGGTGATACTTCATGTTATTGTGATGAGTTTCTTAGTTTTAACTTGTTATGTGGTTGTGAACGTTGATGGTTGTTCATTGTATGCTTTGAGTTGTACTTGTTTTGTATTATGTTGTTGTTGAGTTAGTTTGTCATTCATGGTCGGGTTCACTTCCTCGTCACCTCTGAGCACGGGGGGTGAGTTACTTGTAATTCACATGGTTGGGTGGAATGTGTTCCGCACCCGTTGGGTTCCCCATCAGCATCATGTCTTCTCAGCATTTCCAGTTGGAGTTGTACCAGCATTCATCTTGTATTTCATATTTCATTATTCTTGTATTAATCCCCATGTTGGGAAATTCAATGTAATTCAATTATTAGAGATTGTAATGTAAACTGTAAAACAATGATGTAATAGTTAGGATCATTTGTACCTCTTTTAAGAGATTTATCATGGATGTATTATCTGATGTTTATTGTTCTCGCATCATGGTTATTGGATGTATCATTGTTTATGGTTATTATAAAGTAAATGATATTGTTGTAATCCTTATTTTTATTTCCGGTTAGTTGTTGCGATGTAACCTCGCGTGCCCTAGAGAACTAAGTTTGTTAATGTTATGTAATGTGTTATGTGATTATGTTTTAATGTTATTACATGTTTAATCTAATTTCTTTAAAAAAAAAAAATTATTCACTTTGTGTGTGTTCTCTGGGGTTTGCATGGCAGGCATTACAGGAGTGTTGCATTTATTCGATTGTTTCTTATGTGATATGTGATTGTTTGATTTTGTTGTCTAACCTTAGTTTTGAATCCCAACCTGTTAGTGTAAAACCTCGTAGTTAGTTGTGTTTTTATGATTGTGATTAGTGTTATTTATCTTTTGATATGAATGTTGCTCTTTCATATGAAGTTATTTTATGATTTATATTTTACCTTAGTTTGTGAATTATTTGAGTGAAGTTAGATATTGAATCTATCATATTTATTGTTATGATTTTTATTAATGTGTTTGAGGTGTGATATAATATTATCCATAACTGACATTTATGTATGTTATGTTTTATTATGTTATTATTTTAAGGAATAATTATTTAATTATTGTTTATTATTATCATTATTTAGTATTTGGTTATTGTTTATTGAGTAATATTTATTTTACTTTTGTTTGGATATAATTTTTGCATTATTAGTCTCTTGATTCATTTTATTAAAATGGTCACTAAATTTATGTTTTATGGAGTCTTTATGTGGTTTTAATGATTTAAAATGTTTCCTATGTGATAGCTTTATGGGTGAGAGGTATTTTTATTTTATAAAATTATATTTTTTGAGTCTAAAACCCACCTTAATTACTCCATTATGAAAAGTGACGAAAATGGAAGTTGAAAGGGTGGCTGGGAGGTTGTCTTTTGGTTGAAAATTGTTCTCTTTATTTTGGGAGGAGATAAAGGGTTTCCGGGCTGTTGGGTTATTTTGGGGAGTGCATATTGGATTTGGATTCTTTTTCTTGGGAGATTTTTCCATGCTTGCAAAGAGGGAGGAGCAATGAGAAATTTGTTGCAATTTGAGGGTTTTGAAAGTTGAAAACTTTGGAGCTCAGCATCAAATTTTTGTTATTACCAAGCGTTGGATCTAGGTTGGGATTTTAGATCTTGTGTTAAATTTTTCTTTCGTATGCGTGAATGATTTGATTGATTTCTTTCTTTTGATTTTTGAAAATAAATATTGGATAGTTTTATTTTGTGTATGCATAAAACATTTGTTTATTCTAAAATAAAAGTGAATATCTATTTAATATTTTCTGTTATTTATAGTAAAAGGGTCTGAGTGCGTCCCTCATAACTCTGTTTTTACGAACTGGGTTAATGATATTTTTAATGGGTTTTTTCATCTTGTTGTCATTTAAATTTTGTCCAAACATCTTAGAAACTCAGATCGTAGTTTGTGAGATATGGTTGAAACACGAGACTGCTGTCAAGTTGCTCCTCTATAATTGCAAATATCTTTATTTTCTCTCTGTAACCAGCCAATAGAAGATTGAGATTTTAGATTTATAGGGGTTTGAAAGGGGTTAAATTAATTTAAGTTTTTAATATTTTATTTAAAAATATATATAAATAAATAAAAAATGTAGTTGCTGGATTACTTATTTTGTCAGTTGAATTGACTATAATCGGGTATTGTTGAAAAGAGGGTTTTATGGGATCTGTTTGTTGTTTTGCATTTTATTAATTTTTGAGTTATTTTTGATTAATTTTATTCACTTGGCTAAGTAGGCAACAACCAGATCTGAAATGGGTCTTTTACGGATTTTGATTGTGAATTGATATAACTATTTTATGGTTTTTATGGCTGTAAGATTTGATTGTTGTAAAAAAAAAAGAAAGAATTAATTCAGTTCTTAAGATTGCATTAGAGGGTATAGTACTATCTTTTGATCTGTATTGGGTTGTATCATTTCTATTTAAATGTGTTTACTATTTGCATGATGTTAATTTCTTCATGTTTGTGAGATCTTATGTTGAGACTTATGTATATGTAAAAATCAATTATGTCAGGGATGTGCATTGTTGGTCTTGATTTTGAATTACTAAAATAAAGTGTGATATTATATTATAATATTGTGAGTTTGACGTAATATACTTTATTGTAGTGTTGTGGTTTAATGATAAGATTTTTAGTTTTCTATCTATTTGTATTATGTGTTTAGGTCTATAGAAGTACCTAGAAGTATTTGTGAAGTTATTGTGATTTTCGGTTGATTCTTATTTTAGTAGTTTTCTTGGGATATTTAGTGTCAGCCACTTGTTGTTTTTGTTATGTTGTTTGCTTGTTTGTGGGGCCTAGTATTGTCTCCTAGCACAGAGGGAGTGGGCCTCAGGGTTCCACATGGTAGGGTGGTATTTCCAAACCATCCATAGGGATTTAGGTGGTGCAATTCATGCGCAATGTGGAGAGTCTTTCCTTTTGCTTCATTCTATAGTTGAATTTATGTGCAGGTGATATTTTCATTAAAAAATTATGTTTAGTGTATTTTATACATATGTACCTCTTGGATTAATGAATTGTGTTCATGGTAGCATTCTTGTATAGGAAAAGTAAGTGAATTGATACAATCTTGATTATACACATTTTTACTATTGTTTAGTATATAATAGAGAGGTTTAATATAGAAATATTGTATCTATAATGCATATGAGTTTAATTAAGCAGTATATATGATATATCTTTATGTACTTATTTTATAACATTGATTGAGAATAAATTTATATTAGCATAGTGTTAGATGTGGTTTGAAGATAATTTTGATATGTTATCATATATAATTTGATGTGTGAGATTAATTTACATTCAAGTGTTAATAAAATATGGTTATAGTGTATCAAATATATTTTTTTAGGCTTAATTAGTATAGGTGTATCTTAGTAGCGACGTTAGGGGACCATGGTGGATAGGTGTGCAAATGGATTATGTTCAATATTACTTTTATGTTATAATATGATTATAATATCATGTTATTGTAATGATGTCATTCATATTAATTGGTTGAGTTGCATTAGTTAGTATTACTTTAGTTTCTTTAAAAAAATTGGCTTGGTGTTGATGGTCTTTTGTGTTAATCCACTTGGTCCCTTAGCGGGGTGTTACATCTGGTATCAGAGCCAGTGTTGCAGCACTGGGATCTTTGGTTAATGTTGTTGCCCATGTCTTGTTATAGTAACTTTTTTTATGCATGTGCTGATGAATGTTTGATGAGTGATTAAAATGTCGTAAGGACCCTTGTGTTATATAGTTTGTTTTAATCTATACATTTAGTTGAGATGTTAGATAGAGGATTATACACTTTGTGTATCCTCTTGTTGGGTGTGATTCTTTATATGTTTGTAACTATTTTTTTTCCTTGTGTGACCTTGTTTCATTTCTATGACTTTTAGTTCCTTAAAAGTTTAAATTTAATATTGGGATGTATTTGTGGATTTAGATTAATTAGTTATTAAGTTTGCATGTAGATTTCCTTTGTTTGACTAAATGTGCATTAAGAAAAGATGCTATTTTGTGCAGTTTGGCTATTTAAATCATTTTATGTAAGTGAAAATGTGTGCTATGTGTTTAAAAGGGAAGTCTTGACCTGAGTATGTCATCTATTCGTATGTTTTTCTATGTTTTGTAGGAGTGTTTACACTCATATGTTGTTTAGTGCATCTTCATAATGTTAAGAATATATTGTATGTAAAATGGTTCTTAGAATAGATTAAGGAAAATATGTAGGTGGTTTATAAATGAATTATTGTCGATATTTTGTGATCGTTATAATACATGTTGAGTGATGTAACGCCCCGCTAAGGGACCAAGTGGATTAACACAAAAGACCATCAACACCAAGCCAATTTTTTTAAAGAAACTAAAGTAATACTAACTAATGCAACTCAACCAATTAATATGAATGACATCATTACAATAACATGATATTATAATCATATTATAACATAAAAGTAATATTGAACATAATCCATTTGCACACCTATCCACCATGGTCCCCTAACGTCGCTACTAAGATACACCTATACTAATTAAGCCTAAAAAAATATATTTGATACACTATAACCATATTTTATTAACACTTGAATGTAAATTAATCTCATACATCAAATTATATATGATAACATATCAAAATTATCTTCAAACCACATCTAACACTATGTTAATATAAATTTAATCTCAATCAATGTTATAAAATAAGTACATAAAGATATATCATATATATTGCTTAATTAAACTCATATACATTATAGATACAACATTTCTATATTAAACCTCTCTATTATAAACTAAACAATAGTAAAAATGTGTATAATCAAGATTGTATCAATTCACTTACTTTTCCTATACAAGAATGCTACCATGAACACAATTCATTAATCCAAGAGGTACATATGTATAAAATACACTAAACATAATTTTTTAATGAAAATATCACCTGTACATAAATTCAACTATAGAATGAAGCAAAAGGAAAGACTCTCCACATTGCGCACGAATTGCACCACCTAAATCCCTATGGATGGTTCGAAAATACCACCCTACCATGTGGAACCCTGAAGCCCACTCCTTCCGTGCTAGGAGACAATACTAGGCCCCACAAACAAGCAAACAACATAACAGAAACAACAAGTGGCTGACACTAAATATCCCAAGAAAATTACTAAAATAAGAATCAACCGAAAATCACAATAACTTCACAAATACTTCTAGGTACTTCTATAGACCTAAACACATAATACAAATAGATAGAAAACTAAAAATCTTATCATTAAACCACAACACTACAATAAAGTATATTACGTCAAACTCACAATATTATAATATAATATCACACTTTATTTTAGTAATTCAAAATCAAGACCAACAATGCACATCCCTGATATAATTGATTTTTACATATACAGAAGTCTCAACATAAGATCTCACAAACATGAATAAATTAACATCATGCAAATAGTAAACACATTTAAATAGAAATAATACAACCCAATACAGATCAAAAGATAGTACTATACCCTCTAATGCAATCTTAAGAACTGAATTAATTCTTTCTTTTTTTTTACAACAATCAAATCTTACAGCCATAAAAACCATAAAATAGTTATATCAATTCACAATCAAAATCCGTAAAAGACCCATTTCAGATCTGGTTGTTGCCTACTTAGCCAAGTGAATAAAATTAATCAAAAATAACTCAAAAATTAATAAAATGCAAAACAACAAACAGATCCCATAAAACCCTCTTTTCAACAATACCCGATTATAGTCAATTCAACTGACAAAATAAGTAATCCAGCAACTACATTTTTTATTTATTTATATATATTTTTAAATAAAATATTAAAAACTTAAATTAATTTAACCCCTTTCAAACCCCTATAAATCTAAAATCTCAATCTTCTATTGGCTGGTTATAGAGAGAAAATAAAGATATTTGCAATTATAGAGGAGCAACTTGACAACAGTCTCGTGTTCCAACCATATCTCACAAACTACGATCTGAGTTTCTAAGATGTTTGGACAAAATTTAAACGACAACAAGATGAAAAAACCCATTAAAAATATCATTAACCCAGTTCGTAAAAACAGAGTTATGAGGGACGCACTCGGACCCTTTTACTATAAATAACAGAAAATATTAAACAGATGTTCACTTTTATTTTAGAATAAACAAATGTTTTATTCATACACAAAATAAAACTATCCAATATTTCTTTTCAAAAATCAAAATAAATAAATCAATCAAATCATTCACGCATATGAAAGAAAAATTTAACACAAGATCTGAAAATCCAACCTGGATCCAACGCTTGGTAATAACAGAAATTTGATGCTGAGCTCCAAAGTTTTCAACTTTCAAAACCCTCAAATTGCAACAAATTTCTCATTGCTCCTCCCTCTTTGCAAGCATGGAAAAATCTCCCAAGAAAAAGAATCCAAATCCAATATGCACTCCCCAAAATAACCCAACAGCCCGAAAACCCTTTATCTCCTCCCAAAATAAAGAGTACAATTCTCCAACCAAAAGACAACCTCTCAGCCACCCTTTCAACTTCCATTTTCGTCACTTTTCATAATGGAGTAATTAAGGTGGGTTTTGGACTCAAAAAATATAATTTTATAAAATAAAAATACCTCTCACCCATAAAGCTATCACATAGAAAAAAATTTAAATTATTAAAACCACATAAAGACTCCATAAAACATAAATTTAGTGACCATTTTAATAAAATGAATCAAGAGACTAATAATGCAAAAGTTATATCCAAACAAAAGTAAAATAAATATTACTCAATAAACAATAACCAAATACTAAATAATGATAATAATAAACAATAATTAAATAATTATTCCTTAAAATAATAACATAATAAAACATAACATACATAAATGTCAGTTATGGATAATATTATATCCACCTCAAACATATTAATAAAAATTATAACAATAAATATGATAGATTCAATATCTAACTTCACTCAAATAATTCACAAACTAAGGTAAAATATAAATCATAAAATAACTTCATATAAAAGAGCAACATTCACATCAAAAGATAAATAACACTAATCACAATCATAACAACACAACTAACTACGGGGTTTTACACCAACAGGTTGGGATTCAAAACTAAGGTTAGACAACAAAATCAAACAATCACATATCACATAAGAAATAATCGAATAAATGCAACACTCCAAACACAGGGTAACAAAGATCAGACATTGTCTCATGACAACCTGAAAAAGTTAACACATTCTTCATCAATTGTCTCTAATTGAGAACAATGGCTAGGGTTAGGTTATAATTTGGGCCTAGATGTTATCTCCTCAACCACCATTGAGATTAGAGGCACGCTCAGACCTACTAATTTAGGTAGAGACGTAGCCTAGTACCTGTTCACTTAAACATACAAATTAGAGCACATGTGCATAATAGCCGAAGCACTAGGAAAGAAGCTCTAGCAATTGTATCTCATTCTCATATGTCTCTCATACATCCAATGGTACGATTCCGCCCTTTCTACTTATCCTAACAAACATACTATTGTATCACTCAATTATCCAAGTAAATCTCTTCATAATAACAATAACATAACAATATGCATTATACTCACCAAAACATTATTAGAAGCTCATGCCTCATCTTGCAACCACAAAGCTTGAACACAAATCAGTATATTTTATAATAATAAAGATAACCATAATCAAAACCATACAATATGACAACACAATGATAATATATTAGAATCAAGTGAAAACTCTAAAGATAACAAAACACTTTCATCACATCAATATGTCAATAACATACATCGTAGTAATGGTCATGTCTGAACACACACATCATGATAAATATATCCTTAAACACATATAATAAATCATTTCCTAACATTTTTACTTAGTCCATAAATTCATGATATACAATATCAATTGTTTAACATCATTAGCACATACCTTTAAATGTCTATTATTTTACTTTTATCTCCAAGTTCCAAAGCCAAACTTCCTGCACATCCACTATGAGAATGGAGGGGCACTACATGTAGCACCAGATCTGAGATTGTCTGCTTGTCGAGTTATGGAGATCAAATCTATAGAAAAAAAACAAAATGTCTTCTCCAAGCTTGAAATAGGATGTATTTGAATTGAAACACTTTGTTGACTTCTTTTCCACTTTTCAACACCTAAATTATTGTCAAATCTGCATACAAAAGTCTTCAAACACACATGCAAAAGGGGGAAAATGGTTAAGGGTTAGGTTATAGGGATTTTCCTTGGTTAAATCCCAATTTGGTAACCAACCCTTAATGAAGAAATGGAATGGAAGCGAATGATTAAAAAATAACATGCAAATTTTATCAACTTACAAAACCCTTGTTGAAAAAAATCTGAAGATATAACAATGGTTGTTCTTGAATGCTTGATTGATGCTTCATTATAGGATGCAAAGTGCTCAAATGCTTTAATGAATGAAAATACTGCTTGAATGAGTTAGGAGATGTAAAATGAGGAGAAAAACACATATTTATACACACTTTTCCTTAGAAACCTAATGATACCTCATCACAGACCAACATAAGTTGTTTTTAAATAAAAACCTAAAAGAAAATTTAAAATATTTTGAATTTTGAGCCAAGAGGGACTCATTCGCTACACATGGCGAATGGGTCCTACCTTGGACTTGAAAGTGGGTGTCAAGAATTATCTTGCATTTAATGTTGTTTGTCTGGTTTACATTGAAAAACACACTTAATTAAGCCTTATAAGGGCATAAAGGGGTCAAATAAAGCATAAGAAAGGTGTAAATAGTTAAATTATGCCTTGAAAAGTATGAAATCTTGTTACAAGACTTTACAACACTTCAAAATAGGACTTGATAAGTGATGAAAAGGTGATTTTTAGGTGAATTGTAATGAATAGAGTCTAGAAAAGTGTAGAAATGTTTTACAACACTTCACAACACCTTCACAATACATCATTATTTGAAATTTAAGGACCTAATGTGCATGTTCAAGCCACATTACATCAATAAATTAGAGAAAAATGGACCAAGCATCATGAAGAAAGGCCTAAAAGACCATGAAAATGACAAGGGGCCATTTTTCTATGGTACATTTAAGCCCCACTTTAGTGAGAGGATGAACTTGCTTCAAACTCACACTAAAGTAGCAATGCATATCGAGAGAGAGGTCCAAATGCACTTATTTTGCAAGATGGAATGACAATGATCAAGAGGGATGATCAAGCTACCAGGATGAAGATCCCATGGTAAACTAGACATAGGAACAAAGGAACACACATGTGTAGAGGTGAAATAATTAGATGAAGCTTCAATCATCTTTCCAACTAGTTGTGGATTAGATCTAGGTTGTTTGTCTAGAAAAGAGAATGCATAATCACTCTAGGGTGAAAATACTCATGGTGGTCCATCGGGTGAGAATACCCCAAAAAGGTGAAGTATATACGCTAGTTGGCATGCACTCACAAACACAAAGGTGGTTTTTAGGAAAGTCATGTTGTTAAATGGGCTTCCTGCTCAACCATATCAAAGTTATACCTCCTGATAACTTTAACAAGGCACCACAAAGGAAAATCTCAGTTCATGCTTCATGATCGACAAGCAAAGCTTTGTATGCTTAGAACTCATGAACAAAGAGAAACGTACCATAGGCATGTAAGTTTTGTTATGCAAGGTGGTAAAGATGTAAAATGAAAATTTTCAAAATTTTAAAATGTAACATGTAAAATGTAAAAGATGTTCAAAGGAGTCTTGTTAAGTTCATGCAAGGTCTATCACTTAGGGAACATCATGTCTGATGTATCCAAGAGAGGAAAAACCAAAGAATAGAATATTCACAACTTAGGGGATGTAGTGCATTGCATCAGGCCACTAGGAGGAATGTAATATGCTAAGATAGATCACAATTATGAAGGACATCACACTCAATGTCATCCACAAAGTGACGAATGCATTGTATGAAGTGGCAAGGCTACACTAAGAACCAAAAATGAAATGATGCATATATATGCTACACACTATTCTATAAGAAATTACTTTAAACTAGAAAGAAAAAAATGAAAAAAGAAAACAAGTTGGCTCTATTCCAAATCATATGTTTTTGAGGAAAGCTACATCATGTAAACAAAAAGAAAATGAAAGAAAAGGGAGTTGCCCCACAAAAAGGAACACACCAAACACATAAGTGATCTATGGATTTGGGGTTAGTATGTTCATTGATGTAATATTTTTATGAAAGATCTCAAAATTATCATCATTCCCCAAAGCACATAGAACTAGAAGAATAACACCAAGAGAGTGAAAACAAAAGAAAAATATAGTTTGTTTTGGGTCAACATGGAAGATACATTGCGGTCTTAACACTTTGCATTGTCCCCAAAAGGAAAATACAAGTGAATAGAAAATGTAAAGGAAAACAAAAAGGAAAAATATTTTGGGTCAACATGGAAGAGACATAGGGCATCTCAACACTTTGAGTCATCCATAAAAGGAAAAAACAAGCAAAAATAAAGAGTAAAATGACCTTTTGGGCCAACATGGAAGAGACATAGGGTGTCTCAATGCTTTGTGTCATCCCCAAAAGGAAAACACAAGTGAAAATAAAAGAGAAAAAGGACCTTTTGGGTTAACATGGAAGAGACATAGGGAATCTCAACACTTTGTATCATCCTCAAAAGGAAAACACAAAACAAAAAGCAAAAAACGTAATGCATGACATATAGAAGAATAGAGGTACAAATAGAAGTGTACAAAGAGAGAGAACATCAAACACACGATGTAGGGGAACGCAATACGCACATAAAATCAAAACCAAAGAAAAAAAGAAAAAAATTAAGGAAAAAAGGTTAGTAAGGTGAATGCAAGTCATCCATCTAATAAGTCATCCACCTCCCAATCATGTTCAGTGTATTGTGAGGGTGGTTGATTTTCCAAATGAATAATTGCAAGTGATGAACTAAGAAATGTACCAGGTTCTTCACTTGGTATAGAAGATTTATCATTTATGCTCATGGTAGATGAAAATAAAGAACTTAGATCATTATTCACTTCATCTATTTTTGTGATTTCCTTGTCATCATCATCATCAAGATTGATAAAGACAAGAGGAAAAAGGGTCATTTCTAGGGAAGGATGTATCAAAAGCTATGGTTGTTGGATCGGGTCATTTTATTATGACGGTTGGACTGTGTCATCTTGTGGCAAGTCAGAAGAAAGAGGGTGGTCATCTATTTCTTATGTCAAAGTTAGAGGTTGGTTTTCTTTATTTTCTTCCATTTGAGACTGACATGCAAGGAGACGACGATGACGCCTATGCTCCCTAGGACCACATTTTTTTTGAAGTTGTTGAGGTGTAAGAGTGAGTTGATCCATCATAGGTTCCTTTTCTTCTAGAGGGGGAAGAATGGAAGAAAATGAAGAAGAAGGGTCAATCACTTTCTCTTTAGATTTATACACTTTTTTAATGCATGATGGGGTATGACAGTCCATTGGTTTCATTTTATCTTGGTCATTTAAATGATGGAGGGGAAGTATTTATGGGTGGTTTTTTAGGAGATTGTGTGGTTTTTCCAATGTCAAACTCAGGCTAAAGCATGGTTTCATCTAGGATAGGAGGAGTGGAAGTGGACAGGGACATGTTACAAAGAGGCAACTCGGCTATTCATTTGGCTTTGATCTTTTGATAGGCTATGAAAAATAAATCTTTACGAGGGGTGATAGGTTACATAGGTTCAGGCCAATAGGATTCTAAGGAAAAATTACCTTTAGAGGATAATGGATTAAAGCCACTATTGTGTATGGTAAATATTTCATTGTCATGTGGAAACTTCAAACATTTGTGAACAACTGAGGGGGCTGCTTTCATCAAACAGAACCAAGGATGAACTAGTCATGGATGAAATTGGTCCGATTTTGGAATGATAGAAAATGTTACATCCAAATTTTTAGGTTCTTTCTTGTAAAGGTAGTGGGATCAATCTAATCACCAAGCATGCAAAACCAGTATGTGTTTTAATCCATGTAGTTGGTTTATTATAGTCATCTTGATATAACTCATGTAATACTAAAAACTCTTTTGTGATCACATTCTCGCCACAAGCAGGATCTATTAATATCCCATTGGTAGGCTTATCATAGATTCAGTCAGCTATGTAAAGAGCACCATCAGGAAGTTTTTAAAGGATATCATTAGGAGAAAAAGTGATATCAAGAGTTTTTTTGGTTGGGCCCTTAAGAGGGATAATTTCTATCACACCCACAAGTTCATCCATGGGATTAATTTGGGTAACATTTGAAGTTATATCATGTTGTTCATTTTTTGTATCAATGTTCATGACTTGAGGGTTTGAAGGTTCACTAGCCTTAACAAATGAAACATTATGTTTAAGAATGGGATTGGTTAAGATTTGTAAATTTTGGTTAGGGGGTGCAACAAAATTATTACCTTGATCATTGACACCTGCAATGGACAAATGACCTGAATCAATGAGGTCTTGCACTAAGTGCTTGACATGCTTATATTGTTTGGTGCCATGGCCATTTTGGCAATAAAAATGGCAATAAGCATTAGATTTAAAGGTGGGTGGGAAAGGCTTGGTGGTATCAAGTGGTTTAATGGTAGGCGCGGTGATCATTTGTTGTTGGAGCAATTGGTTCATTGTATTATGAAGGGTATTGGGTAAGGGAGTAAATTTTCTCTTCAGGTCCCCATAGGTATAGGGAACTACTATTTTAACAATAACCACTTGAATCTAAAAAGGTTGGGTTGGTTGTGGAGGAGAAAAATTGAACTGTAAAAATCCTCTATTTGGTTTTCTAAAGTTTAGTGTGTTGTTTTGATTGTTTTGCTCAGACTTCTCAACACAATTAGAAGTGGAATTTGAATCATGACTAGAAACTAAGTTGTGATAATCACCAAGGGTTGTGCATAAATGCATAAACAAAGGAAATTTTATCATAGTTAACTTATCTTAAAGGTGGATGTGTAAGTTTTCAATAAACATCTTCTACAAATGTGAATCAAGGATCTTAACATCAACTTGAGCATATAACAACTGATAACGCAAAATGTCATTACTTTTTCATCGGTATTTTGTCTACATCGCATTAAATCATCCATTTTCTTTTAGGGGTCATATGGACTTGAAAATGACTTATGAAGGCATCCACAAGTTCATTGAACAATTGGATGGAATGATTAGGTAGGTTTGAAAACCACTCTAATGCAGTGTCCTCCAAGGTCCTAGGAAAAAGTTTGGCTAACAACTTATCATTGAGGAAAAATTCACTACACAAGGTTTTATAAGCATTGACATGATTAGTAAGGTCTCCTTTACCTCTATATTTCTCAAACCTAGGAATTTCTATCCCTTGTGGCATCGGGGTTTGTAATATTTCTAAGGATACTTGGGCCTACTACAAACATGATATGTGGGTGGAGCATTTTGACCTTGGCTAATGGTGTAAATTTTTTGTTGCATGGATGAAATAGTATTAAGGGGTTGTGTAATAATGGGATTGGTGTAAGTGGTATGAGGTGGAAAGGAAAATGGAGATTAAGTGTATGTAATGTGAGGGGAAGTGAAATGGACATGAAGAGAGCTAAAGGTGGTAGAGGGGATTTGTGATGCCACAATAGAACTAGGAATGCTGGTTGCAATTGTGAAAGAAGGAGCCACATGACTAACCTGTTGCATAGTTGTTGTAACCTAAGGAGTGGTATAAGTTGGTATGGATGCTATGGTTGAAGGGGGAGGGATGTGAGGTCCTCCTTGGCTTGCCACTATGTTTGTTGATTGGGAAGGAGAAGGAGCATGTTTATTTTATATCTAGGAAAATATTTTCCTTAATTGTAATCCATCATCACTTTCAATCAAGTGATGAAGGTTTTCTATTGTAGGTATGGCAGTGGTGAAAATGTTTTCTAGTGACAAATCTTGTTGTAAATGTGCAAAATCATCATCAATAATAATGACCTTTTCTTGTGGAATGGAATTTTTTTGTGTGTGAACATTCATTGGATGGAAAGGTGAAGGCATAGAAGTGGTATTGTCCATGCCTAATGCACCACTATCCATACTATGAGTAGGAGATCTTGAGATCCCAAGGTCCACAACAAAGGTGATATCTTGGGAAGCCATAAGTCTAGAACTTCGTCTCACTAAATTATTATCAATGGGACACCAAACACTCATACAAGTACCAGAAAGGATGAGGTGAATGTAAATGCAATGTAATCTAGGAGTGAAAAATGTAAATAATAGAAATTCTACAAATTTAAATAGAGAAATAACAATAGAGAATAGAAATGCAGAAAATTCCTAAAAATGAAATCTAAAATGTGCAGGTGGATTGATTCGCCCAAGGTGGCGAATGAGTCCAACTATGAGACTTTTTTTTGTTTTTTAGAAAATTTAAAGTGATTATAATGTTTTTCAGATGCCAATTAAGGAAGCAGATGTAAATTTTCAATTTTTTAAATGATATGATACGCAAAAATGATATCTAAATGAGTATTTCACTAATGAAAGTTTATAAACCCTAAGATGCAAAAAAAAACAATACCCTAATTGAATGTTGATGAAAATGAAGTCTAGGATGCAAGATGCAATTGAAATCATAAATGGAAAGTGCTCAATATGGAGGTTCACCAAAATGAATCATAGATTTCTGGGTAGGGATTATAGGCTACTCTTGTACTTTTAGGATATTTCACCTAAAAGGGGAGAGATAAACCCTACACAAAGGAATCTACACCTGGTTCACTCAAATTATGCAATGTATGATGTAATTAAGACTAAATGAGATGATCTGAATGCAATTGGATGATCTATTTGACTAATTATGTGTACAAAACCTAAGAATCATGTAATGTTGGAAAACACAATGTGATATGCAAACATGAACTAAGAATGAACAAATGAAAAATAGAATAGAAAAAGGCTAATTTAGAGTGCACCTAGGTAGAGAATGGAGAATCTAGAATCTTTTGAATTTTGACTGCTCAGATCACTGAAAATCACTAGTGGGACTCATTCGCCACTCATGGAGAATTGGTCCTGCTTGTGATGAAAATTGTTAGAAACTGGTTTCTAAGTGTCAAGATCCAAAATCTGACAAAATCTAGATTTCCAACCTTAAGGTGGAACTCATCTACCCCTAATGGTGAATCAATCCACTCCCAAAATTATAAGAAATCAGGGACCAATTATGTAGCACTAGATCTGAGGTTGCCTGCTTATCAAAAGTCAAGGTCAAATCTATACAAAATGGAAAAAATGTCTTCTCAAAGCTTGAAATAGGATTTAGTTGACTTGTAACAATTTGTTGAATTCCTGTCCACTTTTCAACACCTAAATTCTTGTCAAATATGCATACACAAGTCTACAAACACACATGCAAAAGGGGGAAAATGGTTAAGGTTTATGTTATAGGGATTTTCCTTGGTCAAATCCCACTTTGATAATCAAACCCTTAATGAAGAAATGGAATGGAAGAGAATGATAAAAAAATAACATGAAAATGCTATCAACTTACCAAACCCTTATTGAAGAAAATATGAAGATATAACAATGGTTGCTCTTGAATGCTTGATTGATGCTTGATTATAGGATGCAAAGTGCTCAAATGATTTAAGGAATGAAAATATTACTTAAATGAGTTAGGAGATGTGAAATGAGGAGTAAAACACATATTTATACACACTTGTGCATTAGTAACCTAATGATACCTTGGCCTTTAAAGTGGGTGTTAGGAATTATCTTACATTTAATGTTGTTTGTTGGGTTTACATTCAAAAACATGCTTAATTAAGCCCTATAAAGGCATAAAGGGGTCAAATAAAGCATAAGAAAGGTGTAAATAGTGAAATTATGCCTAGAAAAGCATGAAATATTGTTACAAAACTTTACAACACTTCAAAATAGGACTTGATAAGTGATGAAAAGGTTATTTTTAGGTTAATTATAATGAATAGAGTCTAGAAAAGTGTAGAAATGTTTTACAACACTTCACAACACCTTCACAAGATGTCATTATTTGAACTTTAAGGACCTAATGTGCATGTTCAATACACATTACATCAATAAATCAAAGTAAAATGGACCAAGAATCATGAAGAAAGGCCTAAAAGACCATGAAAATGACAAGGGGCCATTTTTCTACAGCACAGAGCTAGTAGGAAAACACTTAAGAATCACTAGAAAATGACAGATGTTCTAAAACCCACATTAAAAGGAAGTTTAAAATATGGGTATGTGCAGGATCATCATGGAAAAAACAAGTCCTTCACATAAAAATTTGAATAATTTATCTATATTATTTCAAAACTATGTAAGAATAGAATCTATAGCAAATTGAATGTAGTTTCTAAACTACTAGGTTTTTTTTTTTTTTTAAATCTATTTGGTGAAAATTTGAAATTTCAATGCAGTAGTTCTTAAATTTCAAGGAAAAAATAAGAAGTGTGTCTGACTGATCATCCTAACCACAATAAAATGATAATATTTTTTACAATATTTTAGATATAAGTAGAGGACTCATGTCCCAATGTGATGCATATTTTTTTAATAATTTTTTTCCAAGTAAATAATTAATTATGATTTTTTTATTGCAACTTTTAAAAAATATAAAATGCATATGTCGACCACCTTAACTTGGTCAAAACTTTATGAAATTCATTTCTTTTTTCTAATCCTATAGTAAATGAAGCATAGAATGTGATGCATTTTGATTCAAAAACGTGATACCGTTTGAAAGCTATAGATGTTTTTCAATCAAGACTTTAGCGTAATTCAAATAGAAAATGAATAATAATTATTTATTAAATTCAAAGTAAAGCATAATTTATATTGGTGGAAAGCTAAGAATATCTTTTAAAAACCCTTTTTGTTTCATCAATTTTGGGTAAAAAAAAAGTCGTTAGCCACATACCCATCATATTGCCACATTTTGGCCCATCATGATCCTGCACATACCAATATGGAGAAAATAAGAGGAAAACTATGATAATGAACAGTTTTTTATGGGGAACTAAAAAAAAAAAACATGAAGAACAGTTTGTTGTGGGGAAGTTGAAATAGATAAGGAACAAAGAATATAATGAAACATATTGATATAAGACACTGTCATCCCACGTAATTAGCAAGCTCCACCACTTACATAAACAGACCCAGGAAATTTGTTTCAAGGAGCTTCAAGCAGATAAGGAAAAATAGAATATAATGAAAAATATTGATACAAGATTCGAGCTATGTTCTTTGTTAATAAATAATGAAGACAAATAGAGAAATTGTATAAGAGGTGTTAGAATAACAATTGTTTGCTACAAGTTGTTTTACATGGATATTTTGCATTTAAATGATTTGTCTATAATATTTAATGCCAAGCAATGTAGCTCAAATTTATAATTAAGCCTAGGTGTTATAGGAATTTTGCAAAGATTTTTGTCTCATATAATTGTTGTCATAGCCTGAAGAAAATAGGTATCATCATAAAGAACTAGGTTTAAATAATTGATTTGGAAATTTGAAAAGATATTTGTATAAGGATGGAGAAAAAAATAGTTTGGTGGCTTTTAAGTGTTATTCTAATTGCTCTTTTATCTATTTATCTTTATAATTTTAGCCGATAGGCTATTTTTTTGAAGTTTCCACTGGGATTTTCATTAGCCCAACCATGAATAGGATTTGTCATCTAATAGCTCTTTTACAATTTCTCTATTTTTTTATAATATTTAGTTCCAAGCAATGTAGCTCACATATATGTGTATATGTATGTATTGATCTCCCCATTTCATATTTTAGAAAATACATATATGCAGAAATATATATGCATATATACAGACAAAGACCATTGTAGCTCATTTGAGAATGCAACAACAATTTATATATGCACATGTATATCTAAACAACTATGTGTGTTATCTTTATTTGTATTTAGGTAGACTTTGATTTAAAAGGAGTTAAAAATAGCATATGTAAGTATTATTTAGCTTCTAAGAAAATTGATACAATATAGTCATAACATTAAATGATATAGCATTGAGATATTGTTAATAACAGAACATTTAATGGTGCAATATGTGTAACATGTTCCTAAGAAATCTGTAAAATTGATTGTGCCTTGGTAGTGAATGTCCCTATTGAAACTTAATACATTGAAAAACACCAAAAAAAGTGTAGATTACATTTGCTTGTTCTCACCATCTTGATTGTAATTGTCTAGCACCTCAAGCAACCATTTCCTATTCTTCCTTTGTGTTCAAAGGTGGCTTGGAGTCCCCCTATGGCATCTATATTTTAATCAGCTCTAAATTTAAAAATATGTTGTTGGTTTGCACAACTATTTCCCTTTGCTTATTGTTTGTTCTTCATGTTGTGCAACTCTCACATAATGCCCATTCTGTGCATCTTTGGTGTTATACCCAGTAACATAGGAGCAATTGCAGATTAATAACTCCTCTTGAAGTTTATGAAGAGAGAAAACATCCAAACTAGATTTTCCCTCAATTGACTAGCTGAGAAGGCTACGAATTCAAACCTTTTGTTCCTTATAATAATGTGCTACTTCGAAGTAGACAACATCCTATTGGAAAAAAAATGTTTGAATTCATAGCCTTCTTAGTCAATCAATTGAGGGAAAATTCAATCTAGATGTTTTTCCTCTACATAAATTTTAAGGGGAGGAGGAGTTCAATAGTGAGGAAAAATTATTGTATACACATCCATTTAGATATAGCAATGTCTATATAAATAGATATATACATGTGTACATATATATATATATATACACACATATATGCTTATATGTGTGCGTTTTTAAATGTGCAGACAAAGGGGAAATTCAATGCATATATGTACTCAATAATTTCTATTCTTATTGTTGTATAGCCTATTGTTTTGATAAGAAAGGGTGAAATGACCAAGTAGCAACATATACAAATATCTGCATATAGCTATATGTAGAAATATAGTAAAATAATAAAAAATTGCATGGATACATATATAAGCAACCTCAAAGATAAATAGATACATATGGGGGTATATACATATGAATTTATCATTTTTATTCTTGTTGATGTATCCCCTGGTGTTTTGATAGTATTAAAAGTGCATTTTTATTATTGTTCTTGTATCCCTTGTTGTTTGATCAGTATTAGAAGTGGAATGGTTATAGATCGATATTTCTAAGTTATCTACCAATTGCCAGTAGGATGTTACAATACATGAATCTTTTATTTGTATTGTGAAATAGAGCTATCAATTAGTCAACTCAAATTGTAACATTTTGTCCCTGCAAAACAAGTTCCCAGAACTATCTCTATGGAATTGAGCTTTGTGGAGGGGTCTCTAGAGCCCCCCAATATTGATTTATTGACATCTCCCACTACTTCCGTTGCAGAGTTTGGATCTAAGGGTGTGCACCACCAACCTTCAGATCCCGATTCCGTAAGTATAAATTCTTTTTTGTTATACCTGTTGCAAATTTGGTGTTATTGTTTCCAATTTTCTTTGTTTTAAGGTGTATACACACATGGGTGAACCTAACAAAGAATATATATGTGAAAGTAGATACACATTGATATTTTTCATCATATAAAAATATCCCTTTCATGTATATGTATATGTATATGTATATGTATATGTATATGTATATGTATATGTATATGTGTATGTGTATGTATATATGTATGTATATGTATATGTATATATATATGTATATATATGTATATGTATATGTATATATATGTATATGTATATGTATATGTATACGTATGTATGTATATATGTATATATATATATATATGTATATGTATATGTGTATGTATATGTATGTATATATGTATATGTATGTATATGTTTATGTATGTATATATATATGTATATGCATATGTATATGTATATGTATATGTATATGTAGATGTCCCGACTAGCGATGACTTGACTGGGTTTTTTATGGTGACATGGAGCTTCATAATTACGTGGGTTGATAATGGTGGAGTTGGTGGCCTCAATATGTGGAATTTGAATGGTAAGTGTTTGCTCGCGCGAGGGTTAATGCATCTTGTCATTTTTGTGCGATGGTGGTGGTCGAAGTAAGGGTTTGGTGCATAAAGTTGGGTAGCAATTTTGTGGTCACTTTTGAAGAAAAACTTTTAAAACTCATAGCGCGAGCACATTATAATGCGCTAGCGTTATTTCATGTTAAAAACAAAGAAAAAAGTGAAATAATTTTCCTTGGAATACCAACCCATAGGCTTGGAGGGAATTCCCAATGAGTTCAGAGACATTTTTTTGTAAATTCTATAGTTTTTCACATAATCAGGTTTGTGCTCACCATCAGGATTGCATCTGGTTCAATATTGAAAAAATTGAGCACATGGGTAATGTTAGGTTCTCTCTTAGCTATCCAATGATATAATTTTTTTCAATTTTTGACAATGTTAAGCCTTTCATCTATAATTTATTTTGTTTGTATGTCTCTTTTCTGCCAAAAAATAGTGTTTGGTGTTTTTTTTGTTATAAATTAACCGTTCATCAAAACTTCAAATAAATTACATTTTTAGAAACTAGACTCCATTCTACAATTTTTTTTTAAAAAAAAGAAAAAAAATCATTTATTTTCCAAAATTTGTAGGGGGGGCATCACCAAAATTCTACTTTTTAGGAAGTTTCCACTTAGAAAATTAGTAAAAAATCAAATATTCATTAAAAAATTATTAGAAAAATCACGCATTAACTAGATACTGTTAGCTAACTTCTGACAATAGTGATTTTAAAAATACTACAAAAAATTTCACTGTGCTAGGGTTGTACAAGAGTTCCTATGTTATGTTTATCTGACAAAATCAACACCAATTTGTGTACACCCCTCTTTTGAACCTCTTAATCTCAACCATTTTCAAAATAAATTAGTAGTTTAGAAAGTAGACTCAAAGAACTTTGATCATTGTTTTTGTTCCATCTCAAAATTTTGAGTGTAACTATCCTCAATTTCACGTCTGAGGTCAGTATTTCCTAATTTAAAAAAAAGTGGCCAATTAAGCCCCCTTTTTGGGAACCATCTTTGTGCACTTACCCTAAATGTAATATTCAATGTTGAAGTGTGGGAAAGTATACTTTCATTAAGTTGTATTGTTGAAAAAGTACAATATGATAGTTTAAATATGAAGACAATAGATTTCCCCCAACTTTGTTATTGTGTGATGTGTGATGGAACTCCATGAAATTCCGCCATGTGGGAATTTCATAATGTTCTTGGTAAGGGGTTTTGCTAGAGTTCATGAGCCTTGAAAATGCAAAAAAAAATGGTGGGGAGGATATCGAGCATGGGTTGTGTTCTTTTTGTTTTAATGCCATATATTTGTTCTTATGTAGATACATGCCTACACAAACACTTATATACAGTTGGCTTCCACAAACATAACTTTCAACTAGTTGCATGCATCCAATATTGTATTGTTCTAAATGGGGGATATACAATAGTGAAATAGTGGAAATGGTTAACACAAAAATATATAAAATCCTTGTGTATATATTTTTATATATTCCAATGTTCAAACTATGCTATTAAATTTTTGATCATCCATAAATATACATTTATATACACATGGATACATATATATATTTTCTTATATGTTTATGTGTAATTACTACTTTAAATATATCTATGGTTATACATGTATATTCATTTATGCTATTAGGGTTGAGCTTGTATGTATACTCCTAGGATGTGCTAGTATATTCAAGTTCCATAGCCCAATCAATTGTTGAATTTAAAAAGGCTAAAAATTAGCAATGAAACCATTTCTGCTATAGCCAACATGATAGAGAGGAAATTTGTGTGAAGTGTCATAAAAAATACTTGCAACAAAGCTAATTGTAATAAGCATGCCTACAGGTCTTCCTACTAGCAATCTTCCCTCATAGCACCGATTGGAAATGGTAGATGTTGCCCCTTATATACAATCTCAGAACAATCCCACTGCTACACCAACACAATAAAAACACTTCGAAGAAATATTCAATTATTTCTACCTTTCTACGGTAAATCGGTTCCAACACCACATAGATGCACTTTCAAACCTTTTTGTTTTCTAGATATGTAGAGAAAACTACATAGGGATGCACACTCATATGTGGAGGTCAGCAATGACATGTGTAATATTTTATTCTGAAAAAGGCACCCACCGCTTCAGCTATGCAAATGGCATGGACCAAGGTCCACAACCATTGTTGCTAAAAAAGCTAACATAGGTTGAAGAAATGCTTATTGCTAGGGTGGCTCCACTTTTACAAGTGTCCCATGCTAGAGGAGGTCAATTTAAATACAATGGTCACACTATAATCTTTCCTCAAGATATCTCAAGCATAGAAAAAAAAATCATGTTGCTTACAACACCTTGAGGTTGTAATCATATAGCGAACCACCATTGAAGGTGGTAATTATGACTACTATGTTAATAAAAATCATGTCATGGATGCATTATAATACAAAATTCAATATGAGAAATAGTACAATGATGTTGAGATTGATGTTGAGACTCTTAATATGTTACCTGATGTTGTTGTTGATGTCTCCAATTTCTTGCATATAATAGAGCAATTTTTGATGAAGAGCTAATGCCATCAACCAGCTCAACAAATGTTTCTCAAGATGAAAATGGCTCTTCAAAATTTTCATCATTTATCCCTTCCTTTCCAAATAATAGAAAAGAGCTCCAAGTAATCAAACAAGTATTAAAAATTGAAGAAAAAGAGCAGAATATCTTGTGTTGGTCTGAAATTAGCTCTTCTCCTGTTAATGAATACAACACTGAAGGTTTATTTACAATGGCCTTTCCAACATTGTTCCCCACTAGAGCAACACTTCCCCTTCAACTGAGGAATGTTAAAATTCACTTGCATGAATATGCCCTCCACTTAATGAGATATTTTGACCACTAATTTGGAAAACATGTCAGGTTTAGGTATTTCCTCTACAACTTGGTAATTGTACATCATAGCCAACAAACTATTTATGTATTTGTTAGGGCGAATCTGGAAGACAAAACCCCCAAGTCATTGTTTGCATTGCGTGAAAACCTTCAAGCTACTCCGGATGGGAAAATAGTTGAGTAGTTGATGTGTTTTGATGCATCATTGTGTGGGACCCATTCTTTTTTGAACTCTTGTGGGACCCAGCTATCTACAATGATTGAACAACTTGGAATACCTACCCTTTTTTCAATTTGAGTTGTGTAGACACAAAATGGGTTGATCTGCAAAATGTTTTCTCTTTTGTGGCTCATTTGGTGATGGATCCTTCAACAAAGACACTAATAGATAGTGTTGTTCAAAATCCACATATAACATATTTATACCTACATCATAGATTCTCAATTTTCCGTGAAGAGGTGATTGAAAATATTTTGCATGCAAAAGATTATTGGTATAGATATGAATAGCAGTATTGTGGCTCTGTACATGTGCATGGTTTTTTATGGCTTCCAGAAGCCCCCAACATGGACACTCTTGATTGGTCCAATCACCATGATGTTACCATCCAGTAAGGAACTTTTTTGATAGATATGTTTTAGCTTGGAATCCACATTGCCCTACACAGAGATTGCTCAAAATGTATCATTGTTCTAAAGAAAATTTGTGCTTGCTTTCCATTAGCTAGATTCTTTCCAGTGATCCAATCATAGATTATAAAGAGTTTCTAAATACAGTTCAAAGGAACACAAAATTGTTTGAATATACTTTTTTAAGGAAAAAAGGAGAGCAATTACAATGTCAATATAAAGTACCTTGGCAGCAACAACTTACCTCTACATTGACATCTGATAGCATGAGTCTAACAAATCCTACAAGCTAGCAAGAAATGATTATCACTTAAATATTCATAGCCCACCCATGCTTGCAATTTGGCATGCCAATGTTGACTTCCAACCAATTGTTTCTAGGAAAAAAATTAAAATTATATTTCTAAATATACAGCTAAATCGAAGAAGAAATCAGAAAATTATCTTAATATGATGAAAATACTTGCAAATACAAATATAGTTGAGGATAGAGCACTGCTTGCATATCAAAAAGTCATGATGAATATTCTTGTGGAGTGTGACATCTTTGCATAGGAGACATGCCATATGTTACAAAAATTTCCTCTTCTCACTTCAAGCCGACAATATGTTCATTTGAATGTTGGCAAAAAAGCATTGTTCCATATAAATAAAGATGATGCTAATGAAGACCTGCCAAAAAATTATATTCACTACTATATTCAAAGGCCTCTAGAGCTAGGTGGTGTATCCTTGATTGACTCATTCTTCTTATATACACATTTCGAGCAGTACAAAAGGCCAAATGGAAATCGAGACACTAGCCTGTAATTGTCCTCGTGTACCTATTGTTCAAGACTATTCTTGTTGAAGATACAAAAATATTTGAGACATTTTGTTCAACTGAACTTATGTTTTACAAACCTTTCTGAAACATACAGACATATAGAGGTCTTTCCAAACAAGAGATCATACAAAATTGAAAACTTTTAAAAATAGTTGGTTATCATCATTGACATGTTAATAGGCTTCCAGTTGCATCCATGATTGAAGAAGAACATGGCAGTGATACTAATGATTTGAACCATCGAACTTCTATGGATGAATATGAATGGGAAGTTTTCTCTCATCTTGGTGCTACTACTAACTTCAGTATATAAATCAGCTCTAGTTGTTGGGTAGGTGGGACTTTGATATGAACCATTCATAGAATACAAACCATGTGCCTAAACAACTTCATAATATTGCTTTGTAGTTCATCCCATCATCTAGGGCATAGCGTGAGCAAGCAACGATACAATTTTTACTCGAAAATACATCAGCCCATCAAATTTCACCAAAATAGTAATTGGCTCTTCAAATCATCTAGTCCCATCACATGCAACCTTCCCCCAAAGGCCCTATCTGCATGATAATTAAAGGGACAGCTGGAACTGGTAAATCCTTTTTAATAAATTGTATCAAAAAACAAATAAACACATCTACTACTAGATCTAATAGCTCGTTGCTCACATTGGCCCCCACAGGTGTTGTTGTGTACAACATATGAAACTCCATAATCCATACAACCCTCCAGATTCCCATAATGGATATGAATCCTTTGTAAGGTCATCCATTGACAATATTCCAAGAACAATTTAAATAAATTCAATACATTTTGATACATGAAATGAGTTTTCTAGGCTCGAAGTTGCTGCTAAAAATAGATAGTCAATTGCACCAAGCATTCCCTAATAAATAGAGGGAGCCATTTCACGGTGTTTCTATCATCCTTTTTGGTGATCTTTCCCAGTTACCACCTATCATGGATACCCCTATTTTTGCTTCGCATTCATCGGTTGTAGCCTTATGGCATACTTTCACAATCTCGGTGACATTGGACACTATTTTCTACCAAAAAGAAGATAGCCCTTCCCAAAAAAAGTTCTAGTCAATCCTTCTCCATATAATAAATGATGAGGATCTCCATGATGACTGGGAAGAGCTTATGAAACAAACACATAAAATGCTCTCAACCACAAAAAGAACAATTTGATGTTGCTACACATTTTTTTGCCACAAATGACTGTCATATTCCATAGCAAAAAAATGATCAAACAGTTAAACCTACCCATATCCAATAGCATTGCTCAAGTAGCACAACAACAAACATCTGATCATGGAGATGATGACCAACTTCTCCCATAAATACTAATTTGTGTCGATGAATAGGTGATGCTAATAGCAATGCGAAAGGGTGCATTCAAATTATGTTATGCATGATGTTGTTATGCCTAAATGAAATGAAATAAGTGAAATTAAGTGATCTATATGATTGAATTTGAATGCAAAACTAAGATTTATGCTATTTTAGAAAACACACTATGATACGCAAACAATGAACTAAAAGATGAATAAATATAAAATAGAAAGAAAAAGGTTGAATCAGATTGTACTTGGGCAAGATTTGAGGAATCTAGAATGGTTTGAATGTTGTCTGAAATTACTGAAAATCAATAGTGGGACTCATTCGCCCAAGGTAGTGAATTAGTCTTGCTTTTGGTGAAAACTATTAGGAACCAATTTCTAACTATCAAGATCTAGAATCTATCAAAACCTATATTTTTAGTCTTAAGGTGGGACTCATTCACCACTAGTGGTGAATCAGTCCTCTCCCAAAATTTTGAGAAATCAAGAGACGACTATGCAAAACCAGATATGGAAATGTCTGCTTGTCGAGTTGCCAAAGTCAACTCTGTAGGAAACAGACAAAATACCTTCTCCAAGCTTGAAATATTGTTGATTTGACTTGAAGCACATAGTTGACTTGTTGACCAATCTTCAATCACATAATGCTTGTTAAATTTGCATACATAGGTCTACAAACACACAAGCAAGAGGGGGAAAATGGTTGAGGGTTAGCAAATAGGGGTTTGCCTTGGTCAAACCCCACCTTGGTAATCAAACCCTTAATTGAAATAATGAAATAAAAGAGAATGATTAACAAATAACATGAAAGTGCTATCAACTTACCAAACCCTCGTTGATGAAAATTTGAAATTGTATCAATGGATGCTCCATAATGATTGAATAGTGCTTGATTTGATGTTGTAAGATTCTTGAATGAATGAAAAGATTACTTGGATATGATGGGTGATTGTAGGAGGTATAAAATGAGGTGAAAATCACTTATTTATACACTTGTGCCTTAGTAACCCATTAATACCTCATCACAGGCCGACATCAAGTAATTTTGAATAAAAACCCAAAAGGAAATTTAAAATATTTTGAATTTGTAGCCAAGGGGGACTCATTTGCCACCCATGGTGAATGGGTCCCACCTGGGACCTAAAAATGGGTGTTGGGAATTATCTTGCATTTAATGTTATTTATCGGGTTTACATTCAAAAATGCACTTAATTAAATCTTATAAGGGCATAAAGGGGTCAAATAAAGAATAAGAAAGGTGCAAATAATGAGGTTAAGCCTAGAGAAGTGTAAAATCTTGTTACAAGACTTTACAACACTTCAAAATAAGACTTGATTAGTGATGAAAAGGTGATTTTTAGGTGAATTGCAATGAATAGAGTCTAGAAGAGTGTAGAAATGTTTTAGAACACTTCACAAGACATTATTATTTTAATTTTAGTACCTAAATGTGCATGTTCAAGCCATATTACAACATGAAATCAAAGAAAAATAGACCAAACATCATGAAAGAAGACCTCAAAGGCCATGAAAATGACAAGGGGCCATTTTTCTACTGCACATTTAGCCCCCACTTTAATGGGAGATTGAACTTGCTTCAAACTCACACTAAAGTAGCCATGGACATCAAGAGGAGGGTTCAAATGCACTTATGCTAGCAAGATGGAATAACAATGATCAAGAGGGATGATCAAGGCCCCAGGATGAAGATCCCATGGAAAACTAAGTATAAGAACAAAAGAACACACAAGTGTTGAAATTATAGAAACAAATGAAGCTTCGATCATTTTTCTAGCTAGTTGTGGATTAGATCTAGGTTGATTGTTTGAAAAAGAGAATGTATGCTCACTCTGGGGTGACAGAACACATGGTGATTTGTCGAGTGAGAAGTCCCAAAAGGGTGAAATACATATGCTATTTGGTATGCACTCACAAACACAAAGGTAGCTATGGGGAAAGTCAAGTGATTGAGTGGGCTTCCGACTCAACCATATCAAAGTTATACCTCCTGATAACTTTAATAAGGTGCCACGAAGGAAAATGTTAGTTATTGCTTCATTAGACAAGCAAAGCTTTGTATGCTTAGAACTCATGAACAAAAAGCAAGGTACCACAGGCATGCAAGTTGTGTGATGCAAGGTGGTAAAGATGTAAAATGTAAAAATGCAAAAAAATTAAAATGCAAAAGATGTTCAAAGGAGTCTTGTTAAGTTCATGTGAGTTCAGTCACTTAGGGAACATTGTGTGTAATGTCTCCAAGAGAGGACCAATAAAGAAATAGTATATTCACAACTTAGGGGATGCATTGAGTCACATCAGGCCACCAAGAGGAATGTAATATGCTAAGATTGATCACACTTATGAAGGACATCACGCCCAATGTCATCCACAAAGTGATGAACGCATCATATAAACGATAAGGTTACACTAGGAATGGAAAAATGTAAATGAAATATGGTAATGTATGCCCCCCACTTTAAAGGAATTACTACACACCATTCTGTGAGAAATTACTTTAAAGTAGTGAAGGAAAGAAGATGCAAAAGGAAAATGAGACATGAGAGCCAACTTTTAAAGTCGTATGCCAAGTCATATGTTTCAAAGTTAGGCTGCACCATGTCCACGAAAAAGAAAATAAAAGAAAAGGAGGTTTCCCCTCAGAAAAGAACACACCAAACACATAAGGGATCTATGGATTTGGGGTCAGTATGTTTGTTGCTACAATGTTTTGATTAAAGAGCTCATAACTGTCATCATTCCCCAAAGCACATAGAACTAGAAGAATGACACAAAGTGAAAAAAAATAGGAAAAAGAAATTTCGTTTTGGGTCAACAAGGAAGAGACATTGTGGTCTCAGTGCTTTGCATCATGCCCAAAAGGAAAACACAAGAAAAATGAAGAAAACAATTTTAAAGAAAAGGAAAAATATTTTGGGTCAAAATCAAGGAGACATTTCAGTCCAATGCCTTGCATCATCCCAAAAGGAAAAACACAAGGAAAAGACAAAAAGAGAAAATGTCTTTTGGGTCAACATGGAAGAGATATAGGACATCTCAATGCTTTGTGCCATCCCTAAAGGGAGAACACAAAAAAAATGAAAATACAAGGACCTTTTTGGTCAACATGGAAGAGACATAGGGCATCTCTACACTTTGCATCATCCCCAAAAGGAGAACACAAAACAAAAATGAAAAAGACAAGGCACAACATATAGAAGAAGAGAGGTGCAAATAGAAGTGTACGAAAAAAGAGAAAACATTGAACACATTATATGGGGGAACACAATACACACATAAAAGAAAAATGAAAAGGAGCTAGTAATGCAAATGTTAGTCAACCATTAACTAAGTTATTGGTTTCTTGGTCTTAAATAGTTAAACGGAAAAGGATTAACAAAGTTAAGAGACAAAGTTGCATTAGAAGGGAAAAAATAACAACTTCTTGCACCACACAAAGTGTAGGGAAAGAATGAGCTGATGTGGATGATGTGAAAGAATCATGCAATAGTGAGAATAGTAAATTCTACAACTAGGGTATGATAAATGGAGTGAGTTTTTATGGGATAATAGGAAAGCAATAGATATCAGTGAAATGATACTTATCCAGTATGTCTTTCAATGTCCAACATTCTTTGGTTTGATGTCCAAGAATACAATGATATTTGAAAAATGATATGTTAGAATCTGTAGGACGAATGGACAACCTATTCATAGGTGGTAAAAGTATAAAACCTTTGTTTAAAAGCAATTGAAGTCTCCTTTCAAATTCATGTGGAGGATGTGTAGGAAAATTGAGTTTCTTTCATTTATATGGCCATTTCTCATTTGCTAGATTCTCCTTTTTCATGAGTGGAAGGAGGAAGAGGACCCATCGGGATCATAACATCATTGTCATTAGAATCATCTACTGGTTGTTCATGTGGAAGGAGAATGTTTAAGTTAGGAGAGTCAAAGATCAATGTACCATCATCTTGAAGTTTCCAATATTTAAAAGGAAGGTTATCAGGATGAGGAGAATCTTCATATCCTAGCCCTATTGTGTTTTCTTCTTTTGGTTTTTGTTCAAGAATTTGGTGAATGTCATGTTCATGTGTTGTTTCACAACCTTGTTTATTTAGGATAGTAAATCCTTTACTATATGTTTCTTCAAGGTTGATGTAATTTTTTATGACTTTGTGATCATAAAATGGGTGATGGTGTGTTTAGAGGGACTAGGTCCACTTGATGGAGGGATCTTAGGTCTCATTTGAGTTTCAGGATATAAGTATGCAAAGTGGTCAAGGGGTGCAGCAATAGGAAGATCTTGTGTCCTCATGGATGGATAAAAGGTTGCATTGGCTTCTAGGTTATCAAGGCATTCATTGTAGAAATTTTAATGCTATTGTCATCTTCTCCAATGATTTCTACATCATGAGGAGGAAAATCATGAGGAGTTGAAGGAGCATGTGGAAGTTCAAGGTCATTACCTGGTCACAACCAAAGGCACAATTGGACATGTCTACCAAAGATTTTAAGGAATTCCAAAACCCATTAAAAAAAAAATTCGTGATGCAAGTAAACTACAATGCAATAAATGAATAGAAATTGAGATTCTAAAAATGAAAACAAAAAGAAACTACAAAATGTTATAATGCAGAAAAATACCAAAAAATGTCAGAAAATGTTGTTTAAGAAGTGCAAAGGGACTAATTCACCCAGGGTGGCGAATGAGTCCCAATATTATATTTTTTGTATTTTTCAGAAATTTTAATGTGATTCTAATGCTTTTCAGAATACAATAAAGGATGTAGATGCAGATTTTTAGTTTTTCAATGATATGCAATGCAAGAATGAAATCTAAACAAAGCTTTCACTAATGCAATATGAGAAGTCCAAAAAAAAAACAATATCCTAACTGAATGTTGATGTAAATGTAATCTAGGATGCAATATGTGAATGAAATTAGAAATGCAAAGTGTTCAAAATGTAGGTTCACCAAAATGAACCATAGATTTTTGGCACCAATGCACTTCTCTAGCTCTTCTAGGGTTTTTCACCTAAAAGGAGAGAGGTAGTACTAAAGGGTTCATTCAAATTATGGTATGTATGATTTTTTTATGCCTAAATGAAATGAACTAAGTGAAATTAAGTGATCTATATGATTAAATTTGAATGCAAAACTAAGATTTATGCTATGTTGGAAAACACACTATAATATGCAAACAATGAACTAAAAGATGAACAAATGAAAAACAAAAATAAAAAGGTTGAATTAGAGTGTACCTAGGAAATATTTGAGGAATCTAAAATTTTAACGGCCTGCCGTGTGAACCCCAAAGGACAACCAAACACCACACAATTTTTTTTTTTAAAGGGAAATATTGCATAAGATTAATTTGTACATTCATTGCATGAAGAGAAATTATACATTTACAAATTCATTCACATCCTCTTGGGTACATGAAATGGTCATTACGACTCATAAAATTTTGTCAAACAAAAGCAATTAAACAACCAATATTACATAATGATGACATCCAATTATCCATAAACAATAGAGAGGAAAATTGTACATCATTCTATTACAATTCAACTCATAGATCAATAGTACCATTGTGGAGCATATTTCCACAGATACAACACATCATGGATACAATAGTTAGAAGCAAAGGTAGAAATTATTTACTATTGTTAGCAATAGAGAATACTGACTTGGGTCTGGCTTAATGCACCTCTTATATTTTAATGCATTGTGATATCCTCGCTCCCAACACCTATGCTTGCATGGTCTATAAGTTTGGGTGCACACATAAGATCAACAATTTATTAGTACATGATATCCACAATAATCGATATGATTACATAGCTACACAAGTCAAATGGAGGTTTACAACATTGAGAGAGAAAGACAAGTCCCAAAGCAAGACTAAAAAAGATAGTCCTATGGGCCTGACCTAATTCCTCAGGGGCTCATCTCTGACGGCCTTGCCTACGTATATAATTCGCAAAGGAATCGTAGTTCGACCAACTGAACTTCAACCATCTCACCCATGGTTGGATGACAAGGGGTATGATTACCAAGTCAACCAGAGGGATGAATCATCAACTCCAATCACAAACTGCTAACACCTCTCCCCATGGTAATAATAGGGACAATAGTTCAAGGTCAGGGATTGAGACTAGACTCACAATAGATTTCTCAGGAGTTTTCTAAAACAAATTGAATTTTTCCCAACTCAAATTACCATCTAGGTTTAATGCACAAATGGTTTCAAGAAGAAAGAGAAAAGAAAAAACTTAATACATACAAATAATCGCATTAATGGTTAACTATGAGGGTTCTCACTAAGATAATAAGATCGGTTATAATAACACCACAATAATAATGATCATTGATTTAAGTGAAGAACTCTTTATCACTAAGACCCTCGATATGACTATTAATCTAGATTCTTCAACAAATAAATTTCCTAAAATGTACAAAATAAAATCACCACCTCTTATAATCATAATGAAGACCCTAGTAATATCAAATGTACTTATAATAACACTATATCAAATAATAGTAAGTTATGTCACGAGAATAACTATTCTATTATCTATACCTTTCCATTAATAACCATCATACCATAGACTAATGAATGACCACAAAAGGATTTGTATTGATGTTTTTTCAAATAGGAACTACAATATGACAAGATAATGATTAACAACTTAATATTTATTTCAAGAAAATTCATACCATCATTAAAAAAAATAATGTTTAAACTTAATAACTCACAACATAGAAGCAATATCATAAAGGTACATACCTATTATTCTTAACGATTGATATATTCTGACCTCTAAAACTCGTTATGATCTCCTTTCTTTATTACCTAGAAATTTTGATTGAGTAATATGTTGTATACTTTCTAGACACAACACCACACTTTTCTTCAATGGTTAGAGCATTAGAAGAATAACATCATAAACAAGTTATATATTTACATATAAAATCAAGAAACAATCCTCTTAGTGTTCAAATAGATCCCATTCTCATAATCAAATAAAGAGAGACTAACATTCTATTTTATATACCAACTCAATTTTCTTCATTTACTATCAACAAGGCATGATATATATATATATATGAAATATCAAGGTTATTATAAGTGACTTTTTTCCTCTATATGCCAAATACTTCACTCAACATACAATCACCAATAAACAATAATTCTACTTAATTATGGAAAATGATATTATTAAAGCAATTTAAACATTTAGAATAATATCCTTGTTTGACCATTACCAAGTAAAATGCTATTGTTTATTCAACATCTAAAATAATAATAAAGAATTCAATTCATGTAATTTCAAGTATGACATCCAACTAAATACTAATATTGATGTTCTATATCTAATTAACTCTATTAACTCTATTATTATTTAATCATAATAATATTATTTGATTTCAAATTATCATCATTAATGGTGCTTTCATTTATCCCCAGCAATACTAAATTAAATAATTTGTCAGAAGAATTGGTATTAAAATTTACTAAGTTACTAACAACTATGGCAATACCAGTACACCAGAAATATCTTTAAAAGTTACAATGATAACATTTCTTGAGAATTATTAATAGTTTTAATATTTATACTATTCAATAATATCAATATTAAAATTGTCTAAATCTACACAATCTAAATCCAAAAACAACAAATTTATAATATGGTTTTCACCAACACTTATATGTTTTAGTATCATATTCCTCAATTGACTAATGACACTTTAATTTAAATTCCCAACTCTCATTATTAATAATGAAATTATTATCGTTATCTACTTTTGCCTCTTTTTGAATTTCTTAATATTAATTATAGTGTATTTATATTGATACAAATATTATTAACATTTGTAATTAACATTTGAACTCCTATTAATATTTTCATTAATATTAATATTAATAATTGACGTTCATACCGGTAATGTTATTGCTGGCAGCTGTTCCAAGGTAACCATACTTGCATTGAAAAGTTTCTTTTAGGCCTCCTTGTAGCATTATAAAACATGTCATTTGTTGCCCTTTGTGATGGAGTCAAAACTTGTGGTTTTGAGGGTTTGTGGAAGATAGTATCAAGTGTCAAAAACTAGTGAGTTTGGCCTGGTTTCATTCACTAGAAGGATTTTATGTTGACTGTCCCATTAGATAGGGCTACAAGGCATAATATGGCAACAATAGATGAAAGAGTGTTCCAAAGTGAGAAGTCTTGTTTGTTGGCTTAGTTTAGCCATGTTAAGATATTATGAGTCATTTCCAAGCCTCCTGATTGTATTTGGGTGGGTGGAGTTAAAATAATGCTTAATTTTCTCATTAGTTGATGGTGTATTAAGGAGTTTATTTGAGCATATTTGAGAGAAGCTCTTAAGAGACTGTCTTCCCCTGCCACTCTACATCATAGTGGTATCAGAGCAAGGGAATAGATCTTGTGTTGTTTTCAGATTGGTTTTGCAGGTTGGTGAAGAGATAGGATTTTGAAAATGCCACCCAAAGGAAGTGTATTTGCAAGGAAAATTGGCAGTCATGACAGGGAGATAGAAGCCTTAAAAAGAGAGATGGCTACTTGGAAGGCAAAGCATAGAGTGGAAGATGATGTGAGTGAAACTGAAGAGGAAGAAGAAGCTCTTGGTGAAGAAGAGGAGATGGACCCTGATGATGCAAGAAAAATCAAGCTTTTGAAGGCTGTGAAGAAGGAGGGACATGGAAAAATAGATGTTCCTATGTATGGAGGAAAACTTGATAGTGAAGAGCTCCTAGATTGGATTGGGGCTATGGAAAACTACTTTGATAGTGAAGATGTTGATGAAGGACTTAAGGTGAAGAGGGCCAAAACAAGATTGAAGGGACATGCCTTGGTATGGTGGAATTTTGTGCAAGAGGAAAGGGAGAGACAAGGAAAGAGCAAGATCATTTCATGGGAAAGGATGAAGGCTAAGATGAAAGGTAAATTTCTCCCTTGTGATTACAATGTTCAATTGCTTAAAAAGTTGCAAAATCTTAGACAAAAAGATTTGGATGTGCAATCATATACTGAAGAATTTTATAAGTTGAGCATAAGAACTAAGCATGAAGAAGATGAAGATGAAATGGTTGCTAGGTACTTGAATGGCTTGAGGTATAACATCCAGGATGAGATTAGCATTTTGGCACCTAAATCAGTTGAACAATGCTTTCAAATAGCTATGAGGGCAGAAGAGAAACTGAAGAGAAGACAAGAGAAGGCAGAAAGAGGAAGAGGCAACACATCTAGGGGCATAGGTACAAGTTCAATATCAAGGCAACCTAAAGAAGATCATGAAGATGTTGATAAGAACAAGGACCAAGTTCCTGAACCAAGAGGAGGATGGAGAGGAGCAAGAAGCAACTTTAGATCAAGAATAGATTATGGTGAGTTCTCAGGAAGATGCTATAGGTGTAATGAGTTTGGACACCCATCATTCAAGTGTCCTGAAAGGTTTAGTACTAGTGCAAGTGGAAGTGAAAGGAAAGGTGATAAAAGAGTTCAATATGTGCAAGGAGATGAAGAAGAGAGTGTGAGTTCACCAAGAAGACCTGCAGATCCAGAAGTAGGGGAAGCACTCATGGTAAGAAGGACCTTGCTGCAGGGACAAAAAGAAGAAGATCCGAGCCAAAGGAGGAGTCTCTTTAGAATAGCATGCAAAAGCAAAGGGAAGGTATGTCAAGTTGTAATTGATTCTGGCTCTCAAGATAATATGGTTTCTAGGGAGATGGTAGATAAGTTGGGTTTAGAAAGAATCCCACATGTTGCACCTTACAAAGTTTATTGGGTCAATGATAGCCAAAGTCTAATAGTAAATGAACAAGCCTATGTGGATTTCTAGATTGGGGAGTATAAGGATAGAGTCCTATGTGATATTTTTCCAATGGACTATTGTCATCTGCTTTTGGGAAGGCCATGGAAATTTGATAGAAAGACCCTATATGATGGTTGAGAAAACACCTATACAATAAGGAAAGATGGTGAGAGTTTTAAACTAACTCCTTTACAAGGTAGTGCAAGAGATAAAGGAAAAATTAAAGTTGTCATTTTGGGTAAGAAGGAGCCTTTAATGCCTGAGAACATTAAGTCTGATGTGATTGCAGGTTTGGAGCAGGTTGATGGTGTTGTGACAGTATGGAAGGCATCTTCAAATAGTGTTATGGAAATGGAAGGTTTGTTTTTGCAAAAGGCAGAGAAAGCACTCTTGCCTAAGTCTGATCTTGTTAGGCTGGATGATGGGAGGACAGTAAGGAGTTTAGTTTTACAAGGAGTAAGTGATAAATTCACATCAAAGTCTGATACGGTCAAAGAGAATGCTGATAGGAAAGTGCATAAGTATGGAAGACTGAGTGAAGTGTTTGGAAAACAGGAAGAGCTTATTGTGGGGACCATTGTGTGTCCTATAAGCATGAGCTATGGTGACAAACATGTGAACTTTGCAAGCATAAGGGCTGGTGATTCTAATAAAACAGTGGTACAGGGAAATGACAGTGAACAAGGTCTAATCACAATGAGGAAAGAACAAGTGGAACAAAGGTGCAAAGGTCTGATGATAGTGAAGAGAGGGCAGATTATGGAAGAAAAAATGCATGGATACAAGTGTGGAGATGGAACAAGGAAGAAGGTAGAACACTATGTTTCTAACCCTTGTTTGTTTGCAGGTATAAGGGCTAGGAGGATATCAAATTTTGATCCAGGTGTGAGGAAAAGGCAAGTAGCAGGTCTGGATATGCATGGAGCAGCAATGTGGAGACAAAGAGCCAGATTTTACTCTTGGGACAAGAGTTTTCCTATGGGGGGGTGTATGGTGTAGGGGAACCTACACCTTGGAATGAAAGGGAAAAGATTCCTTGAAGGTTCAACAAATTTCATGATGACAATGAATTCTAGGATGGAATAAGAATGTTTTGTGCTTATTTAGGCTTAATAAGGTCTAAAAAAAGACCAATAATAATGTAATTGGGAGCACCTTGGGGTCTCCATGCCTCTTGGAGGTATTGTTTGTTTTTTTATTATGTGTTGTCAAGAAGTTTGGGATGTAATATGGTTCCAAGAACCATCTTTCATGTCTTGTAACAAGTTTTGGGTTTGAAGTCAAGTCTAGTTGTAAGAACAAGGTCTCCTTCCTCACCATGTGAACTTGGTGCATCTAAGCAATTTAAGGAATTAAGATTCCTTGGTGCAACCAGGTATTTGAGGGGAGTCTCCTTGATGTTTTTGATGTTTTTTTTTGGTGTTTTAACACCTTTTAAATTTTTATTGTAAGTGGGCTTCTTGAGAGTAGTATAAATTGCCTTAACTAGGCAATTAGGAGTCTAGTTTGGAATATTTTAAAAATTACTTGTTTCCAACATCCAACTAATTAAAAAATAAGTTGGAGGGATTTGGAAAGAGGTTTTCAAAGGTTTAAATAGGCCTCTTTTGGTCGAGGCATGTTGATTCTAAAGTTTGGAGAAAATTTGAATAAAAAGAAACCCTGTTTTCCTTCATTTTCTGTGTAAAATTGCTGCTAAAACGTGTGGTACAGAATTATTATGTACTGTACAGGCTGAAGACCATAATGGATCGATAGATAATTGAACTAACTTTCTTTTGGTGGTGGTTTGAGCATTTTTAATTAATAATTGAAAGATATATTTGCGTTTTACTGAAAGTGGTCTGGAAAACCCTCAAAATTCAGGTTTGGTCTAAAAAGCTTTATAACTCGCCTTCTCCACTTGCTCATGGCCTGATTTTTGGTGGGAAGGTGAGGAAGATCATGTAATTTATGTTATTGAAGGTCTTGGAGGATGGAAGGGCTTCTGGTGCAACTTTTGAGCAACCGTAGGCTTGGCATCTCTATGTGACAAGCCAAAATTTGTTGCAAAAATCTGATTTGAGGTAAGATTTGTGAGTTTTCTATTTTGTGTTGCTTGGGATCAGTTGGAATGAGTTTATTGAAGGTATAGGAATGCATTCATTGGCTTAGGGGTGTTGGGGTGTGCCAAGGTAACCATACTTGCAGTGAAAAGTGTCTTTTAGGCCTCCTTGTAGCATTATAAAACATGTCATTTGTTGCCCTTTGTGATGGAGTCAAAACTTGTGGTTTTGAGGGTTTGTGGAGGATAGTATCAAGTGTCAAAAACTAGTGAGTTTGACCTGGTTTCATTCACTAGAAGTATTTTATGTTGACTGTCCCATTAGATAGGGCTACAAGGGCTACAAGGCATAATATGGCAGCAATAGATGAAAGAGTGTTCCAAAGTGAGAAGTCCTATTTGTTGGCTTATTTTAGCCATGTTAAGAGATTATGAGTCATTTCCAAGCCTCCTGATTGTATTTGGGTGTGTGGAATTAAAATAATGCTTAATTTGCTCATTAGTTGATGGTGTATTAAGGAGTTTATTTGAGCATATTTGAGAGAAGCTCTTAAGAGACTGTCTTCCCCTGCCACTCTACATCAAGGAAAAATATTATGAAACCCTACTGAAGCAGAATATAAAAATAAAAATGAGACGAATCAAATCAGTCTCCCTATAGTTGCTGCTTCATTCTATTCACAATAAATGAATAGTAGATCTCAAAATATTTGGGTTTAGAGCTACCAGATTTTTGAGTTCGATAAATTATTTTTGCAGCCTTAACATCGGTTGTGAGTTAAAGTATGTCTTTTCCACAACATATTTTTATTTTTTTTTCTAAAAAAAAACTTAATGATGTAAATCTTCTTACAGCTACTACTTCAATCAATCTCAAGATCTTTCCACGGATGTGCAGCTACAAACCTCAGAAGATTCCCATGCCCAAAAAATGTGAGCTTTGGAACATGATATGAAAATCCATGAATGAATAATGGAAAAGGGAATTTCTAGCGGATGGTATAGACATAAAACCTCTGGTAGACATACATGCAATAAGCAGAAACATAGACAAGGTGCGTGCACTTCTTGGAAAAACATGCTTCAAAGAAAATGTGGTCACCTCCCTTCCAGCCCTTCCCCCCTCCAAAAACCATCATGTTTTGGTTTTCTCCCCCGGGATATCCCCCAAACGGACACGTTGAAAAGGCCTCAGAAACTTTCCAGCAGACGTAATTTCTTTTTGGCAGGTGTGAGGCCAGAAGACGTGCCTAAAGGTGAAGGTATAAGGGAGACACGTGAAACAACAGAAGTTAATTTCTTTTATTTCAATTCACTTTTATTTAATTCCTAAACCTAACCCTTTTCCTTGTTACGTGATTTAAGGATAGCTATCATTATTTCATCAATTGTTTGTAAGGAATGATTTCAATTTACCCTTAAGTAATTAGTAGGATGATAAATAATTATTTAAATTTTCCTTTTAAATACTTATAACTATAATAAATAATTGTTCAAATTTATGGTATAAATAATTATTACTATAACCTAAAATAGTCAAAATTTACCATAAATTTACCATTTAAATAATTGTTAGGGGAAGGAGAATCCAACATTACCATAATGATTTTATTTATTTATTTTTGTTGTCTCTATCACAATGTGTTGCCACCATTTAATTTTAGTTAGATTATTCCCTTGTTTTAGACTATTCTAAAATCATTTTATTTATTTTGTAATATTTTTTTATTTATTTAATGGTACTCAAATTTATGCATAGTAAGATAATTCTTAATTTTGATTAATCATTTTAAACAAAACCACTAAGTACACCACAAAAACAACTCACTCGGAGACCAAAGATGACTGAAACAGAAGGGCACTACAAAAATGGTTTGAATGTTGTTTTAAATTACTAAAAATCAACATTGGGGGCACTCATTTGCCCAAGGTGGCGAATTAGTCCTGCTTCTGGTGAAAACTATCAGGAACCAATTTCTGACTATCGGGATCTAGAATCTAACAAAACCTAGATTCAATCTTAAGGTGGGACTCATTCGCCACTAGTGGTGTATTAGTCCTCTCCCAAAATTCTGAGAAATCAAGAGACAACTCTACAACACCAGATCTGGAAATGTCTGTGTGTCGGGTTGTCGAAGTAAATTCTATAGGAAATGGAAAAAATACCTTCTCCGGGCTTGAAATATTGTTGATTTGACTTGAAGAACCTAGTTGACTTGTTGACCAATCTTCAATCACCTAAATTCTTGTTAAATTTTCATACATAGGTCTACAAAAACACAAGCAAGAGGGGAAAAATGGTTGAGGGTTAGAAAATAGGGGTTTGCCTTGGTCAAACCCCACTTTGGTAATCAAAACCTTAATTGAAATAATGAAATAAAAGAGAATGATAAACAAATAACATGCAATTTCTATCTAATTACCAAACCCTTGTTGATGAAAATTTGAAGTTGTATCAATGGATCCTCCACAATGCTTGAATAGTGCTTGATTTGATGTTGTAAGATGCTTGAATGAATGAAAAGATTGTTTGGATATGATGTGTGATTGTAAAAGATGTAAAATGGGGTGAAAATCACTTATTTATACATATTTGTGCCTTAGTAACCCATTAATATCTCATCACAAGCCGACATCAAGTGATTTTAAATAAAAACCCAAAAGGAAATTTAAAATATTTTGAATTTGGAGCCAAGAGGGAGTCATTCGCCACCCATGGTGAATGGGTCCCACCTAGGACCTGAAAATGGGTGTTGGGAATTATCTTGCATTTAATGTTATTTGTCGGGTTTACATTCAAAAATGCACTTAATTAAAACTTATAGGGGCATAAAGGGGTCAAATAAAGCATAAGAAAGGTGTAAATAGTGAGGTTAAGCCTGGAGAAGCATGAAATCTTGTTACAAGACTTTACAACACTTCAAAATAGGACTTGATTAGTGATGAAAAGGTGATTTTTAGGAGAATTTCAATTAATAGAGTCTAGAAGAGTGTAGAAATTTTTTACAACACTTCACAACACCTTCACAACATGTCATTATTTGAATTTTAGAACCTAAATGTGCATGTTCAAGCCATATTATGACATGAAATTAGAGAAAAATAGACCAAACATCATGAAACAAGACCTAAAAGGCCATGAAAATGACTAGGGGTCATTTTTCTATGGCACACATTCTATTAAAGTATATATTCAACTATTCCAAAAACTTTTTCAACAATATTGTGTTTTATTTCATTGATTGGTTTTAAATTTTGCACCTATGCTCCATTTCTCTTTTTGTTTTGCCTATATACTCTATGTTTGACTGCCACATTAAATTCCCCCAATTTATTCAATGCTTTGCATCCTCTTTAGCTTTACAGATTAAAAATTATAATTTTGTTCCTATTTACTATTTGTTGTACCATCAACAATATAGTTTTTATTAAATTCAATATGCAAATGTACACCCAGATATATTAATTTGCTAACTTCTCATTTCAACATTTTGTTGTGTAATACTTTTTGTATATGGCATTTAGAAGAATAAACTCTTTTGTATATTCCACATATCCATGTTTTTCCAATTGTTTTTAAATTACATGATGTCAATTCTTTATCAACATACCTACAATTCTCTTTCAACTAATTTTAACATGCAGTACTTTAAACATATAGTTGTAGCTATTACAAATTGATACATATACAGATACAAACAACTTTAGGTGTCAAAGATGCATAGAGATTGCAACCAACAATAAGTAGAGCCCAAAAAAGTTCTATTAGTCAATAACATGTTTTGAAAATTCTAGAATATTAAACTATATATGCATGTACTCTAGAAACATTCTCAAAAAAAATGTGTTCTATTTCATTGATAAGTTTAAAATTCTACAACCATGTCGTGTTTTCTATTTTCTCTACCTATATACCCTAAGTTTTGACATTTATCCTTCATCCTTTTCTTCCACAGTTTCTTATGTCTTCTTGTTAGCTTTTCTATTAGCTTTATTTAATTCAAATAGTTGCAAATGTTGATCTACAAAATTCTCTTTTCATCATTTCGTTGTTTCACTCTTCTTGTATATTCCATTAAGAAATATATAGTCTTGTCTACATTGCTTTTTTTTCTAATATATGATAAAAATATATGCTATTTGTGATGGGTTTCTCGGGCCTATTTACAATGATGGAGTTTGTTGACTGTGTGGTTTGGCGATCACGAAACTGGTTTCCTCATTCATTAGAAACAAAATGGTAGGATTTCACTCCTATGAGGGTTGATACATCCCGACACTATTGTACGATGCCAGTGCAGAAGGGAGTACATGTAATATTCATTGTTCTAATATGAGGATGTCTAATTTTTTGCTTCCATTGTGAAATGATAGACCATGGTGTTGGTTTCATAGAGGGCTACTAAACAAAGTTTCCATCAACCTCCATTAGATACCAGATTGGAGAGCTTCCCAACTGTTCTCCTCCATAGTCTACACCATTTTGGCTTCTATTGTTGTTGTAAGTCATTTTTCAATGCCTTTTTTTCATTCCATATGCATCTAACCAGAGACATATATTTTAATATATTTAAATAATATGTTGCTTTGCAGTAATATTATGTTGGGCTCAATGCAAACATAGATGAACAACGATATATGAAGCCCATGTGTCAAACAATTGTTACCTAAAAGACAACCATAGTTGTAAGAATAAACAAGGTTTGTTTTATAGATTTATATTTTCTTGACTTATACATTTAGTCATTTTCTTTCTCCATGGCTAGATAACCTCCATATATTTGTTGTTATATATATACATTCATGCTTAGATTATTACATGCAATTGACTACAATAAATATAGTCTATTGTATACAATAGATTTGTCCATCATTGTATAGTTTCCTTTTCAGGTAATCAAAAGAATTATCTCGATGCACCGATAAATTATAACCACAACTGCTCTGATGGAAACCTTGGTGGAAATTTCAAACAAATAGTTGGTAGGTAAATGTCAACTATTACATAGATTGCTTGTTTTGTATTAATATGTTTCATGATATTCTCTTTCTCTTGTCTCTTTGAAGTTTCCTATAACAAGGTCTTTATTGTCATAGTTTACTTATATTCTTCATTAAACATAAGATTGACCTATACCTTTTGACTAGTTTCTATTTTTTTTGGATTATGTATGCTCCTTGGCCTCTGGCTATTGTTTTTTGTTATCTTTGTTCATCCTTAATGCTATATGCATTTTGTATAGCAGAAGCTTTGTATAACAAGTCTTGATATCTATGGTTTACAACTTCTTTTCTCCATATGTTAAAATTCCATTTAAAATTTGTTTTAGATGATCTTCCATTTGAGAGATTCTAAAATAGTTGTTACAAAAACACTTGAGAATCACGGGTAATTGACATATGGTCAAAAAATCCACATCAAATACAAGTTTAAGAGAGGTAGAAAAAAAAAATAGGCCAAAAAAATTAAAAAAAGGCGAATGGTTCCTATTGATATCCCATTTACATGTGATTCTAAAGTGTTACTCTAATGCACCTTACAACTGTTACATAGACTACTTGTCTTGTACCAATATTTTTTATGATACTCTTTTTTCCTCTTCTATTTCAAGCTCCTTATAACAAACTATTAATTGTCATGGTTATTTTGTTTGGATGGAAAATGTTATATGTGTTTTATCAATATGATCCATGATATTTATTTCCCCTCATCTTTTTGAAGTTCCCCATGAAAAATTGTTCTTCATGGTACTCTTTTTTCCATATCGCCATAACAAACTGTTCATTCTTGTTGTTTGCCACTTCTATGTTGCATATTTTAAAATTTTATTTAATGTGGCTTTTCTCTAGTATATTTAGCACTAGAGAAGAGTCATTTTAATACCTATTATATAAGTGGAAAGACACTTAATAATCATACAAAAAGAACAAATGGTCAAAAACCCACATTAAATAGACCTTAAAACCATGGAGAATAGAATAGGTGACCTACAATAATGAACAGTTTGTTATGGACAAGTGGATATTGATACAGCAAAAGCAATCTATGTGACAGTGGGCTTCTCAATTCAAAATTCAAGCTACATTATTTGGCACTAAATATTATAGACAAAATAGAGGAATTGTAAAAGAACTATTACAAAAACACTTAAGAATCATAGGTAAATGGCACATGATTGAAAACCCACATTAAACATATTAATACAACATAAGCAATCTATGTAAGATTTAAGTTGTCAATGAAAATTTGAGCTATATTCTTTAGCAGTCAACTCACATTAAATAAAAGTGGTAAAGCCAATGGGCTCCAATACCCTGTGCAAAAAGGGTATAATGCCACATAATTAATTAAAAATTCAAGGTACATTACTTGAAATTAAATATTATATGTGAATAGCAAAATTCTAAAAGATCTATTAGAATAACACTTAATAGCCACTAAACTATTTTTATCTCCAAAATGTTTATGCTTTCATACTAACCCCCTACATATATATATATATATATATATATATATATATATATATATATATATATATATATATATATATATATATATATATATATATATATTTATATATGCAATTACTCCTATGTTAATCTGCAATTGTTGCTATGTTAATGGGTATAATGCCAAAGATGCACAGAGATAACTACAAACAATAAATGAAGGGAAAAAAAATTACTAACCCTTACCATATTTTTTGACGAAAGAAAGAAGATTTAATTGTAATTTCTCCATCCATACAAAGGCATAATCTCTATGAAGTCTCCAAAATGGGTATAACGTCAAAGATACAAACATATAACAAGGAATAATAAGCAAAGAGCGAACGAAATGAACAATAAATTAGTCACGCTTACAACTCTTATACAATTTCTCTATTTGTCTTCAATATTTATTACCAAAGAATGTAGCCCGAATCTTGTATCAATATGTTTCATGATATTCTTTTTTTCTTATCTGTTTGAACTAGAGAGCCATCCACAAAGCTTCATTCCGCACACTATAAAGATTTTATAATGACTCAAAAGGTGCATAGAGATGCACAGAGATAACTAAAACAATAAACCAAGGGCAAAAAAATTACAACAATCTCTCTTTTTAACTACAATTTCTCCATCCAAACAGATTGATAATCTCTTTAAAGTCTACAAAATGGGTGTAATGCCAAAGATAGAAACATATAACAAGAAGAAATGAACAATAAATTAATCATCTATGCAAAATACCTTTGTAAAATGACTTTATTTGCATTACATGGCTAAGATGTATATGCAAAAATATGTTTGTGAAACATGGACACATAAAACAACCAATAGCCAAAAAGGAAACAAATGTAGCCATGTACGAAATGAGAACTAGGCCAAAGGTAATGGTTTTTTACTATAGTCTTCTCTGGAACCAATACCATAATGGCTCTTTGAACAATGCAACTTAATCAATATATTTTCTTGCACATTTCGAAGCACATTTTTGTTAAAACCCTCTAATGAGAATTCACCAAAAAGAACATACTTTCCCACACTACAGCATCAAACATTGCATTTACTTCCTGATGCAGGAGCATCCAGTGGTGTAAGGGCAATCTTGCATCACCCAAAAATCATTAAATTTCAAGTTTCTCAAATTTTATATGTTTTTACATTTTTGGATACCCTTTTTATCATAAGGAAATTCCCAATTTACAGTTTTTATTTTCTATTCCTGGGTTGAAAGATTTTACAGTTTTAGTTTCTCAGATTTGCACCTAAAAATCTTCTAGGTTAGATTTTAGGCACTTAGAGTTCCCGGATCAGCCCTGAAAATTTCTAAAATTGGTGTAGAAAATTTTGAGCACGTTGTTGACTTTGAGACCTTTCGAACGGTTCAAACAGTTCATGAATCGGAGTCCCGGATCAAAAGTTATGGCCCCAGGAAGTTGGTGCACTTTCTAGAAGATACAATTGCAAATGTTCTTTTGAAATTTGAACTTCAAGTTGTAATTTTTCGGTGCCAAACCACCTAAACTCAAATTTGAATGTTTTTTTGGCTCCAAACTAAAGAGGAGCTCTATTTATGGGTGGGTTTTCTAATTTTGGGGCAACTTTTTGGGGACAAGCTCGTATATTGCAAAAGGGTTATTCTGTAGCTTTCTGTAACTTGCATGTGCTGTAGAACTTGGGGATTTGAGATCCTCTACATGTAAGAAGCTCCATATTCTAAATAATAAAATTATTCTCTTGTTTGTAGGTTATTTTCTAAGTCTTGGGTTGCACCCTCATCAAGTGGTATCAGAGCGGGTTTTCTTGAGCGTGTGGACAGATCGTCGATCATGAGGCAGTTCGCACCAGGACCGTGGTTGTGGGTCGAGGTCAAGAAAGATGCCTCCAAGAGTGATTTCTAGTAGGCATGGTGGTGCTAAAGGTGGATGAGGTGGCAGAAATGCTAGTGGAAGAGATGCACTGGAAGCCCTCCAAAGATAGATTGATGTGTTACAAGAGCAATTGAGAAAAGGGTTAAACCTAAGGGAGGAAAGTGAGGATGAAGGAGAGGAAGAAGGTTCAAATGCAGAAGAGGAAGAAGAAGCAATTGATCAAGACCAAATGTGGCTAATAAGGGCCACTTCAAAGATTGGGAAAAGACCCAGAGCAGAAGTCCCTAATTATTCCAGAAGTCTGAACCCAGAAGAGTTGATCGACTGGATCAACGAGCTAGAAGAATATTTTGAGTATGAGGAAATAGAGGACCCAGATCGGGTTAAGTTTGCGAAAATGAAGTTGAAGGGCCATGCCAATATTTGGTGGAAAGAGGTCCAGTTGGAAAGAAATTGAAGAGGAAAAGGAAATATCACCAGATGGGATTGCATGGTAGAGAAATTGAAGAAGCAGTTCATACCAGTGCACTACGAGTTAGCTCTGTTGAATAAATTGCAAGGGTTAAAGCAAGGAAGCAGATCTGTGAAAGAATATACTGAAGATTTTTACAAGATAATCATCAGAACGAGCCACACAAAGGCCAATAAGGAGAAGGTAGTTTGATATCTTAATGGGTTATGACCGAGCATTCAGGAGGAGTTAAGCCTAGTCAGAATGACCACCATTGAGGATGTGTATTAGTTTGCTCTGAAGGTGGAAGAGAAGCTAAACAAAAGATTTGATGGCAAGAAAAAAGGATGAGGAGGTCAAAGTGGAAGGGTAAGTGGAAGATCTTTAGGAAGCCCAAATGATGATGAAAAGAAAAGTGAAGATGTGGGTACCAGCCGAAGCCAAAAGAATGGCAACTTCTACCGCCCTTGTGATCAAAACAGTGGTGATCAAAGAGGTAGAGGACAAGAGAAATATGGATAAGGGTCTAGAAGAGGTGGTTTCAAAGGAAGGTGCTTCCAGTGTGGTGAAGAAGGGCATCAAGCCTATGAATGTCCACAACACCAAGGAAGGGCAGACAAGAGGCCAGAAAGTCATGGAAGAGTTGTGCATGTAGATGAGGAGGCCCAATCTGAACATTCAGATGATGCTAAAAGGGGAGAAGCCCTAGTGATTAGGAGAGCCCTAGTGATTGAGGAAAAGGAACTAGAACAAAGGAAGAATTTGTTTCACACAAGGTGCAAGTGTGAAGGAAAATGTTGTGATGTCATTATTGACAGTGGGAGCACCGATAATTTGGTGTCAGAAGAGATGGTCACAAAGTTGAAGCTGAAGAAAGAAAGCCACCCGCATCCGTATCGGATTGCCTGGTTGTAGAAAGACCACAAATTTTTGATCAATGAGCAGTGCCTACTAAAGTTCAAGATCAGGAGCTACTATGATGAGGTACTCTATGATATCATCCCCATGGATGGATGCCACATGTTGTTGGGGAGGTCGTGGCAGTTCGATAGACGAGCTATACATGATGGTCATGCAAACACTTATTCCTTGAAAATGGATGGGGTTCATCATAATTTGAAACCCCTGAAGGAGACCGAAGAAAAGGTATGCAGTAGTGCTAGAATTTGTTATGTAGATGGAAGAAAATTTTTAGAAGGTATGAAGCATGAGCGTGTGTGTTATGCATTGATTCCTAGAGTGAGTAAGGTGGATAGTGAGAAGGTTCCAAAAGAAGTTTTTGGGATGTTGGATGAGTTTCGGGATATTGTTTCGATAATGTAGGGGGTTTACCACCAATAAGGAAGATCATTAGATTGACTTGATTCCTAGAGCTAGTTTTCCAAATAAGGTGGCTCATAGAATGACTACGGAAGAAAATGAGGAGTTGAACAAACAAGTTCAAGAGTTGTTGAGAAAGCAGTTTGATAGGAGTCCATGTGCATACCTGCAGTACTAGCACCAAAGAAGGATGGGGAGTGGAGGATGTATAGATTCTGAGCCATAAACAAGATAATCAATCAAGATTTGCCAAGGATGGATGACTGATGGACTATTTGAGTGGAGCTCAGTACTTCACAAAGATTGATCTGAAGAGTGGATATCACCAGATCCAAATTCGAGAGGGAGATGAATGGAAGACTGCCTTCAAGACCAAAGAGGGCTGTACAGTGGTTAGTCATGCCTTTTGGGCTAACCAATGCACGAGCACATTCATGCGGCTCATGAGCGAGGTACTAAAAGAATTTTGGGAAGTTTTTTTATTGTGTATTTAGATGATATTTTGATTTTTAGTTAGACATTGGATGAGCATCTGATGCATATTGGAGAGCCTTTGAGAAGTTAAGAGAAGAGAAACTGTTGATTAATCTAAAGAAGTGCAGTTTTGTGAAGAGGGAGTTAGTGTATTTGGGGTTTGTTGTCTCAGCAGAAGGTCTCAAGATGGACCCAGAGAAGGTGAAGGCTATTCTGGAATGGCCTACCCCAAGAACTGCTACCGAGGTGAGATCTTTCCATGGTTTGGCTAGTTTTTATAGAAAGTTCATTAGAAACTTCAGTAGTATTTGTGGACCCCTGACTGAAACAATGAGAGGGATAGAAAAGAATTCAAGTGGAGCATTGGAGCAGCAAAAATTTTGAACTATTGAAGCAAAGGTGATAGAGCAACCTATTCTAGCCCTCCCAAATTTCAACAAGGTGTTTGAGGAGGATTGTGATGCCAGTGGTTGTGCCATTGGGGCAGTGTTGAGCCAAGAAGGTAAGCCCATTTCCTATTTCAATGAAAAGTTAAATGATGCCAAGAGAAAGTATTATGTATATGATTAGGAATTTTATGCAATAGTTCAAGCATTAAAGAAATGGAGACATTATTTGTTGCCGAAGGAATTTTTTCTATATACTGATCATCAGGCCTTGCAGTACCTAAATAGTCAGGGAAAATTAAATCAGAGGCATATGAAATGGGTAGAGAGAGTTCACTGGGAAGTCAAATAGGGTTGCAGATGCCTTAAGTAGGAAGCATACATTGATGAAAAAGATGCAGATTGAGGTGGTTGGGTTCAATGAACTTAAGACACTGTATGCAGAAGATCCTGATTTTGTAGAGGCTTGGAAAGCTTGCAAGGAACCTATTACAGTGGATAGGACAAGGTGGTTGGATTTCATAATCTAGAATGGCATGTTATTTAAGGGAAGTCAATTGTGTATCTTGAGGAGTTCCATGAGAGAGAACCTGATAAAGGAGAAGCATAGTGGAGGAATGGCAGGACATTTTGGTCAGGATAAGACCATTGCCATTATCAGTGAGCATTATTATTGGCCTCAGTTGTCACAGGATGTGAAGAAGTTTGTACAAAGTTGCAGGATATGTCAAATTCCTAAAAGAGTGAGCCAGAATATAGGCTTATATCAGCCCTTACCTGTACCAGAGAGGCCATGGGAGGATATAATTATGGACTTTGTTCTTGGTTTGTCAAGGATGCAACGAGGAAATGATTCAGTCTTTGTGGTGGTTGATAGGTTTTTGAAGATGGCACATTTCATTCCATGTGAGAAGACCCATGATGCAGTCCACATTGCTGACTTGTTCTTCAAAGAGGTGGTGAGGCTACATGGTCTACCAAAGAGTATTGTTTCAAATCGTGACACCAAATTTATGGGGTACTTTTGGAGGACCTTGTGGAAGAAGCTAAAGATAGATTTGAAGTTCAATTCTGCACACCATCCACAAACAGATGGGCAGAAAAAGGTTGTTAATAGGAGTCTGGGTAACCTAATGAGATGTTTGGTAGGAGATAAACCTAAGGGATGGGACTTGATCTTACCCCAGGCAGAATTTTCTTATAACAATTCTTTCAACAGAAGCACTGGTAGATCACCATTCTAGATTGTGTATGGAGGTAGCCCCAGAACAGCTCTAGAATTGAGAAGGATGGACCAAGAGAAGAAAATAAGTGTTGAAGCTGAAGATTTTGCAGAACACATCAAGGATATACATGAGAAGGTAAAAGAACATATTAACAAGATGAATATGCAGTATAAGGCTAAGGAAGATCAGAAGAGGAGGTATAAGGAGTTTCAAATTGGTGATGAAGTGATGGTCCACTTGACGAAAGAAAGGTTTCCAGTGGGAACATATAACAAATTGAAGATGAAGAAGTTCGGTCCCTGTAAAATTTTGAAGCGGCATGATTCAGGGAATGCATATGAGGTAGAGTTTCCGGATGGATTCAACATTTCCCCTGTGTTCAACATTTCAAATTTTACAGAGTATCATGAAGGTGGTGCAGAGGAAGTACCAACAATGGAACAGTGTGGGATTCTAGCACCTACTTCAGAAAAGGAGGAGATTAAAGAAATCTTGGATAGTCGTGTGGGAAGGAGTACCAGGAATAGGCAGTATGAAGAATATTTGGTGAAATGGAAAGGAAGGCCTATTGAAGATTCATCCTAGTTGCCTAAGGCAGAGGTTGACTGTTTGGTTTTTCCTCCACCATCTGAGATGTGACAGGGTCACTTCTCAAATTACCTTGGGTGTCTGATGCAGGAGCATCCAGTGGTGTAAGGGCAATCTTGCATCACCCAAAAATAGTTAACTTTCAAGTTTCTTAGTTTTTAGATGTTTTTAGATTTTTGGAACCCTTTTCGTCATAAGGAAATTCCCAATTTACAGTTTTTATTTTCTATTCCTGGGTTGAAAGATATTACAGTTTTAGTTCCCCAGATTTGCACCTAAAAATCTTCCAGGTTAGATTTGAGGCACTTAGAGTTCCTGGATTGGCCCCAAAACTTGCCGAAATTGGCGTAGCAAATTTTGAGTGTGTTGTTGACTTCAAGACCTTTCCAACGGTTCAAACGGTTCGTGAATCAGAGTCCCAAATCAAAAGTTATGGCCCTAGGAAGTTGGCGCACTTTCTAGAAGATACAATTGCAAATGTTCTTTTGAAATTTGAACTTCAAGTTGTAATTTTTCGGTGCCAAACTGCCTAAACTCAAATTTGAATGTTGTTTTGGCTCCAAACTAAAGAGGAGCTCTATTTATGGGCAGGTTTTCTAATTTTTTGGGCAACTTTTTGAGGACAAGCTCGCATATTGCGAAAGAGTTATTCTATAGCTTTCTGTAACTTGCATGTGTTGTAGAACTTGGGGATTTGAGATCCTCTACATGTAAGAAGCTCCATATTCTAAATAATAAAATTATTCTCTTGTTTGTGGGTTATTTTCTAATTCTCGAGTTTCACCCTCATCACTTCCTCCTATGTGCATCGTACAACAATGCCAGGATGCATTAACCCTCACGTGAGCAATTGCTTGCCATTTTGTTATATTTACTGCCAAATAATATGTATATGTATGTATATCTATATATATGTATATGTATATGTGTATATATGTATATGTATGTATATGTGTATATATGTGTATATATGTATATGTATATGTATATGTATATGTATATGTATATGTATTTATATGTATATGTAATAATATATGTATATGTAAGAATATATGTATATGTATGTATATGTATATAGATGTGTATATATGTATATGTATATGTGTATGTATGTATATGTATATGTATATGTCTAACCTCTTTTATTGTAGATCTATATGATTTCCTTTATAATGTTGCACAAATACAATATGCATCCAAAAAAAATAGTGTATTCTAAATTGTCTATTTCAAATTTTTTAATGCTCCAACAACTCAATCTAATGTGTTTTGCACTTGTTAAACACTATCAACAATACGTGTAAGTACAAAACATTTTCATTATCAATAAATAGATTCATTGAATGAATTGTAAATATTATTGATTATTTCCAGTTTCAGCTTGTTTATATTGATTTTACCCATATACTTACTAAATATTTATGGTTCCTTCCTGATCTTGCTTGCTTGTCCACTAACATACCCCTCTTTTCTATTTCTAGGTACTAGGATAAAGCATGCAAAAGCATCCCAAAATCATGATGCTTTTTTTTTTCAAAGTTACCACAACAAACAAAAAACGCTACAATATGATAGATAATATATAAAAACACTAGTTTTTGCTCAACTTTAATATTGCGTGATGTATAATGGAACTCCACAAAATTTCCCATGGATGTTTCATAGTTTTCTTACTTGGGGGTTTGGCTAGAGTCCCCGAGGCACCATGATTCCAATACGGTAGGGTAGGTAATGAGCATGGGTTTTTTGTTTTGGCTTTTAATGCCATATATTTCTTCTTACATAAATACATTTGTACACAAATTCTTACATACACTTAGCTTCGAAAAACATAGTTTATAACATGTTTCTTATGTCATAGCAAGTGGTAGGGAAGCACTTGATACTTTCATCATGTCACCTCAAAGAAAGGAATATATTTTATTCATTTATTCTAACAATGCAAAAAAATGTGTATTGCATCATCACACTCTTCTTTTCATGAGGTTTGTTTATTTATTGCTAATAAAAGATGGTATCACTAAGTCTTCAATTGCACTATGAAGTAATTCATTAAAAATTGATATTTTTATTCCCAATTTCCTTGTAATTTAGTACTTTTGAATTCTTTATACTTGTCTCCATTTTATTTTACTACTACTAACTGAAAAAACACATGCATACTAAAACTTTAATTTGCAAAATTATGGACTAAATCGTAATTATAAAAAGTATTCAATATTAAACATCTTTCTTTCTTCAAAAATGTGTGATACCCAAAGTTATCAACTAACTTTGTTAAACAATACTTTTTAAAGCAATATTAGTAATTAAAGGCATGGGTAATAACTCTTTAAAAAATCTTCCTTGTATTTGTATGCATATGTATCTTAACATAATCAAATAATAATGAATTAATTGATTGAATAACCTAGACAAAATGCTAAAATATACATGTGCATCTAGGGCTAATAAATATAAAACTAAAATAGAGATAAAATAATGGCATACCTTAAATTTTGGTGCAAAATTATTGTTGTTAGAAAAAATAATTATTTAAAAATTTTAATTTAATTTGTATTTCCCAGTTATCATTTTAAAGAATAAATTTGTAAAAAATTGTATTTGTTGAGAATTAATTTACTATATTCTAACATTATCAAATAAAATCAAATTTTAATAACTATTATAACTAAAATTATTAAGTATTACATGTAACTAATTAGATTCATTCAACATGGCCTATGACTTTATTTTACATTTTCATTATTCAATTTTCAACTAGTAATTTTCTATGTGGAGATGCATAGATCAATTTCTCATTTTTGTGGAAAAGGTTTGTATTCTCACACCCATAGCCAATGAGATATGAACTAACTTCACGTTACTTCCTATTGACTAATTAACATGCTTTCCGTTTCTCAACTCAAACAAACAATTGTAAATATTATTAATTTTTTATATTTCACATTCTATTCCACAAAAAGTTTCCTACTTCATACGCACTGAATAGCCATTTGTGGTGGCATGTTTGTGCATGGACTCCTAGTTAAATATTTTAATTGATATTCTCCCTTTATGCACTCTTAGAATTCTTTATACCCACACAACTATATGAAATTAAAATTAAATCTTAACCTCTAAAATAATTGTAAATTTCAAAAATAAAAATAATAAATAATAAAATATCAAATATAAAATAATTAAAATTGTAAAAATAAATCTAAATTAATGTTAAACATGTTTTCATAAATAAAAATAAAAAAAGAATGCCATAACAACAAGAAAACAGTCTCTATGGAAGCCAACGGTCGATTCTTGAAGGATGCAGAGGCTAGGTTTTCAGTTGTGTTGAACTGTGAAGGGGATAAGTGTTTGGAATCGATGGTAGGTTCTCAGCTCAGTGAAGTCTACAACAGAGAAAACCCCAGATGGGGGTGTCAAACAGAGATTGACATGCAAAATGATTAGAGAGTAGAGGATGTGTGTAAAATGGGCTCAAACAGTGACGGCTTGGATGCAAATGGGGTCATTTCTTCAACGTTTTGCAATCAGAAGAAAGCGGCTCAAAAATTAGAAGGATTTGGCTTTCCACTTGGGTGTAAACAGTCTAAACCAGCTTCATCCCTGGTCCCTTCTTTTGAAAAGGGAAGCCAATTACAAAAGCAACAAGAAGAGGCCATGCCAAGTGATGTCGGAGTTCTCAAGGGTGGTAAAAAGTAGGGAAGGGATAAAAGAAAGTTAGAGCACTTTAGAGCAAAGGAAAAATCAAGAAGAAGACCTATAGGGGGAAATAGGTGGGTCCTTGCTACCCGTTTTGTCTCTGACTCAATCACTTTGGAAATAAATGAAGAGCTAGAGAAAGAGGTGGTCTTGAATGAAAAAAAAATCTCTGGTCTAGGACTAATTGGGAGGTTTAGGGGTTTTTGGCCAAGCCTCCTGGATCTTCACAAATGGATCTCAGACTACTAGAAGCCACTATTGGATGGGTATGTGCAAATTTATCCAATGGCCAGAGGCTTTTTTCTTTTTTTTTGAAAAAGAAAAGGACAGAAATAAGATCCCATGTGAATATCACTAGGATTGGGATGAAAAACATGCACTGATGTTAAAGCCATGGCATCCGGCTTTCAACCCAGCTACATAAGTTTTTGATAGGATTCAACAATGGATGAGACTTCCTAACCTCCCCCTACAGTTTTGGTTTGAAGCATGCTTGGAGGAAATTTGGAACTCTCTAGGAAACTTCGTAATGGTGGACGAGGGGTCTTCAAACCTCTTGCACTCAACCTATGCCCGAATCTTGGTAGAAATGAATATGTCCAAGGTTCCTCCAAAGGAGATTTTCCTAAAGTCTTCAAAGGGTTATTGGGTCTAGCAAATGGACTATGAAGGTGTGCCCTTCAAGTGTAAAATCTACCACCAAATAGGGCACTTGGTAGTAGAGTGTACTAAACACAGGCCCAACAAATCTTCTCCTTAGTGGAAACATGCATCCGCCCACCATTATACTATGGAGAACCAGATGGTACATCAAGAAAGTTCTTAGCTAAGAGGCTCTAAGGGGAAGATTTGGGCTTCAGAGGAGCCAATACAGGAAGTGGAGCCACTTAGCTGCTTTTGTAGGAAGCAAGAAGTGAGGAGCCGCTTGAATTCAAATGGTCCCAACACAGGAAGGGTTTTTGGATGAATGTAAGGATTTAACATCAAAAACTAGGGCGACAACACCAGAATGTTGGGAAAAGAAAAGTGAGGTGAGGCTTCAATCAAGATATGCAGGAAAACAAAAGGCAGAGGAGTAGCAATAGCATGACAGTATTGATAGGGGAGCTTGGAGGAGTCCCTAGGTCCCATCTGTGGACTGGCAGAAAGAAGCTGCAAGGGTCGAGGACGGGTGGCAAATGGTCATGGGGAAGAAAGCAAAGAAGGAGAAGAAGAAAATTTTCAACATGGTCCTACGATGCCAGACTAAAGAAAATCTAAAGAAAGCTTCAAAAGTTTGATTTGCTCAAAGATTTTTAAATCGTTGTTTTTGAAGTGTTGTAATTGGTTGGTATCAAGCCTTTCAACTTCGATGTGAAGTTTAATGTTGGGCTTGAGAGTAGTTCTTTGGTTTTGTTTAGGATTTGGTGGGATCTTGAAATGCTTGTATTTGGAGTTGCTTTGGTCTTTTGTTGTGTATTCTTTTTTTTTCATTCTTCAATAAAATAAACCTTATTACCGACCAAAAAAAAAAATTAATAATAATAATGGAACTCCTTTCTACTTGAACCCAATTAATATAGTGAAATGTAACAACATTTTGTTTGCATATTATATGTTCAATATTTAATAGTTGAAACTTGTTATTTTAGAGCCCATCAATTTAGATAAAAAAATAATTTAAAAGTTTATGCAAAGAACAATTAAGATGTTAAGTTTCTAAATATATAAATTTTAAATTATATTTTTCAGTGATTTAATTATCTTTCTATTAAATTTGTTATAAAACATATGTCTTAAATTAAAAACATGTAATAAAAAAAAAAATTAAAAGAAATTACAGTTATATAAAAAATAAAGACAAACATTAATTCTATATTATAGATTATTTTTAAGAATATCAAGACATTAAGATTGTAAGAAAAATTAAATAATTTAAATTTATATTAATATGTTTTAATAATAGTAACGGTTATTTATTCTGAAAGTCTCTAAAAAAAATATAAATTTGTGACCGTTGATCTTGTTTTCCCTATCGCTTCACTAAAATATCTAAAATTATCCCAATTTTCTAAATAAAGAATCCTGTACATGCCTGTAAGTAGGTTAAGTACTTAATTCTATTTTTAGATGTTAAACATTATTTTAAGAACGATCTCTGGAGTAAGAGAATTTGGGTGCAATTATATATGTAAGAGAATCCCAATTTTCTAAATAAAGAATCCTGTACATGCCTGTAAGTAGGTTAACTACTTAATTCTATTTTTAGATGTTAAACATTATTTTAAGAACGGTCTTGGAGTGAGAGAATTTGGGTGCAATTATATATGTAAGAGAATTTGAGAAAATCTTGTATTGAAGACTTTCTCTGGAGTTTGTTGGAATGCAGGATTATATGTGACTTATCTCAACAGAAGAAACACACGCTCAATTTAATTTCTCAAGTAAGTTATGCAAATTTTGTTTTGTTCAATTAGATGAAAGATAGAGAACATAATATTTCTACAGTCCATGATGGACAATGCTGCTGCCTGTAGTTGTATAGTGATTTTCAGCTTCTGATTTGATAAAGATTTACTGTTTTTATAGTTTATATGAAAGATTTGGTATATAAATTGCTTTAAAAGTAATATCTATATATATATATATACACAAATGGCTGGCTAAGCAACCCAATTCAATTAAATAGTTTTCCTAGCTGTTAAAGATAGTGAGTTTGATTAGAGTTTTGTTTGTGGTGTAAACAGAGTGGGTCGCTGCACTGTGAGGAAAAAAGTATGGATATTAGGGCTTGTACAGAGCAAATAGGGCAATTGGGTCCTGCTGGTTTCCTTAGATCTGTCAAAAACCTTCCATGCCCATTTGCAGAGCTTGATGTAGATGTGCAGAAAATAATTTCAAACATATGTCGGTATTATAAGCCACCTTGTCCAACAGCAGAAGCTAGTGATGATGATCATGTTATTGTTTTCTGCCACATTAACAATAGGCGTAGAAGCAAAACTCTCCAACCTACGTATTACTGCCATACCTGTGGGAACTACTTCACTTTTATGGGGTATACCAGGTGGGGAACAAAATCAGATTCCAATGAGAGAAGGAAGGAGACACCTCCTCCTCCAGAAGGGGAAAAAGATCACATTGAAAATAATCCCTTGTTTACGGACGCTGAACAAAGCTATTCAGGACAAATTAAACCGGATGATCTTTCTATTAGCCATTGTCTTGATCATTTGGATATCCCAAAAGATGACAGATACTTCTTTCTTTGAAGAAATGCTAAATGGATTAATGGACTAAGGCTGAAAAGAATCACTTACCAAATAAATGAAAATTTCTGTTGCAGGTTGCAAGTATTTAGAATTCTTCCTATTTTGAAGGAAAAAAATCTTTATGTCGAATTTATATTCTCAATTGCTGAACACAATTACTCTTAAGGAGGAGGCTGAAATAGCTTTTATTTTAAATATTCTTTAAACAAATATGTTCAATTGCTGAACAATTGCTGAACATAATTAGGCTAAGGAGGAGGCTGAAATTAGTTTTATTTTAAATATTCTTTGAACAATTATGCTTTTTCTGGTCAGATTGGGTCTGTTTTGGTTTATCTTATGACCCGCTTGTCTAGTTAAAAAACAAATATGCTTTTCTTTATATCATCACAATAATTGTTTCTTCCTCATAAATGATAATCCTGCAAAATTATTTTTAAGTGCTAAATTGCATTGTGTTATTAAAGTGAGTATTCTATACTATTACGAGCATTCCATGTATATGGATGGAACAAACTTTACTGAATTTCTTAAAAATGTACTTGGTACCCATTTTTTGCTACAGTTCAATTGGTGGAACTGATTAAATATTGTTATATTTAAAAGTGAAAATACAGTTATTTCTGTATATGCTTAAGTGTTGTTTGCACCTTATTTGTTAAGTATCAAGTGACAATTATGCAAGTGTTTTGAAGAAACCAAATTTTAGAAGTATTACTCATGTTTTTCGCAAAATCAAATGATCAAATGGAGTACAGAACTGAATATACAAATGATAAAGCATTAAAGAATGCTTTCATTTTTTTCATGAGATGATTCACATTACACGTTTTCATTTGATTGCGAGAATACAAATGATAGTACATTTTTTGCATTTTGATGCATTTCTTTACAGAAGAATGGAAATGAAAGAAGAAATTTAAAAATCCACACAAGCCGTGGATGTAACTATCACAATGCATCATGAGAGGCACGCTAGACTATTGAAGATGAAGGAAAAGAAATCACATAAGCATGAACATAATCATCATTGCCTGTGCTTTTGGCTGATGTAGAAGTTGTGCACCATCCTTCGTCCTCGAGCTCTGATCGACCTATAAGAGAAGAGAGGGGTTGTTAGAGCTCTGACTATGAACTTTCCTATATGAACAACCAACAATAATGTAAAATGCTGCCAACAATACATTGAAATAGTTGCAAAAACGGGAGATGGATAGAATCAAAGGAGGAAACATCATAATAATATATTATTTTTTGCTAACATTGTTTGTTTCCTTATGCAGGTATAGGAAAAATCATGAAGCTAATCATGTTATGGAGACACTAAGCATGTGGGGTAAAAAGGGCTCCCACAAGGGTAGAGCTCGACATGTTGTCCCTCAATATAAAATGAGGGTTGAACAGAAAGGTATAATCATCATGCTCAATGGAATAGATAAATTTCAATTATCAAAGTAATCAAGCCCATTTTACGCTCATAGCAATCAAATCTGATAATAGTGAAGTGAAAGATATGAGTAGAATGAAATCAATTCAGAAATAAGATCAACAAGTATTTTGTGTTTTTTTTAAAGTGAATAGGCGTACATAATTGCCTTGCCTAAAATCATCAGTTTCAACTGAAACAATGGATAAGCTTCAAAATATCATAAGCAAGTGCTCTTATTTCAAAACATCCTCATTATTACTGCCCAAAAGGAACAAAAAGATTGAAACATATTTCTACTTTAATAGAGAATGAATCCACAAGTGGCTATGAAGTAATTACTGAAGGATACACCCACTTTTACAATTTTCTAAATGGACTAATCTTTTTTTCCCAAGGAGAGTATAGAAAATTCATAAAATGTAGGAATTTTAATGGTAGAAACAATAGTATTCAGTCAATTTTTTAACCCTATGAACAACAAATATTTTCATAAAATACAACCAAGGTTTGGTCCAAATCACAAATACTCACATGGGCCATATGAGTTTTATTACAAAGATTTGAAAAACAATCATTTATCCCATTTCAATATCAAATACATAATGTCATGAAAGCATTTTAAATCAAAATGCAGTCTTCTTCCAGAACACCATTTACCCATGCAAGGGTTTTGAAAGGAATTTCAAAGTAAAATGAGTATCATGGTGGGTCGAGCTCCTGTGGAATAAGAATAATTTTTTCAAGCTTTTGAAATACCCACATGAGTGTTTGCTCTAGAGATACAAAAATATAGGTAATTTGATCATGGGTTGAGCCTAGAAAGGTTTTAGAGTACCCAGTTTGTGCATGAATGGCTATGGCCTGGAGAGAGCTTTTGGCTCTTAAAATGGTCACCATTTCACAGAAGGGGATATGCCCATTTTATTTTCATCAAATCTGAAGATGCTTGAAGTAAAACAACAATACAAAGAATGGCACTCAAAAACTTAAGGTTTCCATAAAAAATCTGAACAGAGAAGTATCGCGGCCTAGGAGGCCCATTTATCTTCAAAAAAACCAAAATATAGCTAGATTTTTGTGACTAAAAAATGGAGGTTGTTGTTAGGATATCAAATGCAAAGCAACAAAGTCTAGATTTTAAGTTTTTCTATGTGAAATTTCAATAGAAAACCTACAGTAGCCACGGCCTGAGAGACAAATTTACACATTTTTGTTCTTGAAACTAAGCTCTAGATGAGCTATTTAAGAGTGAAATGCACAGTGAAAGAGAGTCATTATGAGAGAAACCCACAGTCAAGCTTTGAAAGATCTAGAAGAAGTTTCCCAAGTCGAGCTCACATATGGTGGCCAAATGGAGACATCAACAAACAAGCACAGAGTAAAGAATGCATCAGATATAGCAATCATGGTCATGGCCTTAAGACCAAATCTTGTTCAAAATGAAGAAAAATGGTTCACAAAAGCCCACAAGAAGATTAGAATCAACTTATCACCTGTAGATTCAACAAGACCAGCAAGCGAAGAGCTCGAATCTTGATCATAAACATTGAAAACCAAGCTTTCATGGGAGTGGCATCTCCTCCCAAGCAGAGCTTTTCCAAAGTTGCAAGCGAGAAATGAAATATGATTTTATAGGGTTTGGTTTAAGTTTTGTCTATCGTCATGCCCTAATTCAAAAATGGGATTTTCTTTTCATTAATACCTTAAGTTTATCCTTTGATGTCTTAATTTCCCTAGGTCAAGCATTATGGGGGTCTTCACATTATTTTTATCTAAGTCCTTAGGCACATTTGGTCAAATATTTCATGAGTCTAGACTTAGGTAATGTGTGCTTTATTTTCCAGAATATTAAATGCCTTAGGGTATTTGTTTTATATTCATGCCTTAGAGAATAGAGGGATAAGTATATGCCTTAGGCATCTTTATTTGTTTAATTGATTTTATAGAAATCAATCATCCTTATATTTTATTGATTTTCAAGAAATCAATTTAAATAGTCATGCCTTTATTATTTGGTTTGATTGATTTTTTAGAAAATCAATTGTGGATTGGGAAATTGTTTTCAAAAGAATATATGGATAAGAGATAGTCTTATATTTTATTTCATTTTATTAGGAAAAATCAAGCATTGTAATTGAAGAAATAAGTTTGTGATTTTTTGCAAAAGATTTCAAACTCTTTATTTGCAAAAAATTAAGTCAAAATTAGAGAATATTAAATCTGCAAGCTATGTAAAGCAAGAATAAAACAAGTTGTTTTATCTCTTTGCTATTTTTAGCAGAGTTGTGAGAGATTTTTTTCCCTTGGTTAGATTTGAGATTCTTGCTGGAGAGATAAGGTATATTTTTGCTTGAAAAGTAGATCTGGCCTATTTTGAGAGGCTTTTTAGTATGCATTTGCAAAAGTGTGTTTTTTCTACTTTTGTGCAGACTTTTCAGGCATATTTTGATACCTTTCCTTTAGGTTTCTTCTTGAGCTCAAATTAGGGTTTTGGAGATATATCTTTTGATAAACATAGTGTTTTTCTAGTTCATATAGTAGTTTCTTGCTCCTACACATTTGGAGCTTGTTAACTTCTTTGTTCTAATATTTGAGAGTTTCACTCCATTCAATAAAATAGAAAAGTTTCCCTTCTCAGTTCTTGTTTATGATTTGCAATAGTAATTTGATGAGTCTTGTGATTCAAATCTGTTGAATCCTTTTCTTGTCTTACTATTGTTAAGTGATTTTTAGGAGTTGCATGCTAATTCAGGTTGTGTCTTGTGTTTAATTTTAAACCTTTGCACAAATCACTTTTGGATTTCTTTTGTTGTGAGATTGTGAAAATAAAATTTTAAAGAGGTGGTGAGAGTGAGTTATTATTAGAATCTTCTTGAAGTTGGTCAATAATTTTAGGTGATATAATTTCAATTCTAGATTTTAAATCCAGTTTATCCTTCTATCCTTTTTCCTAGAAAATCACTTAGAATAGGATCCATCATTCTGAGAACTAGCTCATTATGGAGATTCGTTTTCACAATGAGTTACCCACAACTTGAGAACGTTTCCATGTGTCAATAGATTGCTGAACTTTCAGTTTTAGTAGGGTGAAAATCTTATTAATAACAGTTTTTAGCATGCCCTGTGGGACTCTAAAAATCAATTTCAGAGAATTTTTCAATATTTTTAATTTGTTTTTTGGTGTATGCAGTGATTTTATTCAACCTTTAGGAGGTTTTAACATATACCTAGCAACTTCATTCTCGGTTTTTGCATGCAGATCAAATGTTGGTTTGTTTTTAAAATCTAACTTTTATTGTTTTCCAACTTATGAATGAATAAATATTTCAATATTTCATGTCCATGCATCCCATCATCCACCATATCATGAGAGCCCTACATGTCCATCTCCATATCATCCATACCAGTATAATCATTTTTTTGGTTTCAATATGATGAGGGAGATAGAAAATCAAAAGTAATACGATGCACACCAGAGGGAGGTAGCAACAAAAACAAAGCTTTTGCTTGCTCAGTTTCGAAGGAATGAATCCCAAATAGCTTCTACCATTTTTGAACATCCTATTCAAGAAGAGGTTCTTAAGTTTAAATTTCCAAGTTTTATGAAGAATGAACCTCCTAACCCTCCTACGATCAAAATTCATGGCTTTAGAGATTCTTTACCGTTGTAAGAACCTAGGTTGGAACATTCTAAACTTGTTATGCTTCAAAACCAGCCAATTGTCTAGTCTTTTCCTCTTCAAGAAATTGGTTTTGCAAGCAAACAGACTCCCCAGAAAGTCAAAATCCCAAGTTTCAAATTTTTTTTATTTTTCAGAGGAGCCTAAGAGCATTCGAGACCAATCCATTAGAAAGGAGCCTCTTTTCCTCCAAGAGACTCCAAATATTCCCCAAGTTTCCCAACCAAATAAATCTGATTGTCCTTCCACTATTTTCCTTTATGAGGATACAAATATTGTCTTGGAAAGTGACTCATCATTCGCCATGGGAGAAGCTAGAAGAGAAAATATTTTGCATATAGCTATGGAGGAATACTGGTTAGAGCAGCAGAGGATCGAGCAAGAAGGGACTTCTCATGGTGAATCCTTCCATTTTTTCACTAATGAGCTGCCTTTTTTGTGGAAGATGATGAAATTTTTTCAGAAGAACAATTGTTGTAGCATACAAAGAAGGAGGTCACTGCTGGTTGCACCTTTTCTCAGTTGAATCTGAGAATGTTGCATGTGTGGGGAAGGTCGCTTCATTGGAGCACCAAAATATAGATGACTATTTCAAGGTATCCAGTTGGTACAACGAAGAAGAAGATACAGAACATCAGGAGCAATTGTTGCAAGAGATAAGGGAGGATGTGTTTGAGAAACCACAAATTCTAGATCAAGAAATGGCCAACAGTTTTCAAGTTCTGCCTGATCTATTCAATGAATTACCATTTTTATGGATAGCAAGGAAAGCACATCTTAGGTTGCATCCATACCAGCTCCAAAACAACAAGAAGTTCAAAACTCTAATGTTTTGATACCTCAGAGGAGTTGTAGCAAGGGAGAAAATAGTCTTCATCCACAAGAGACTAAAAGTGAGAAGGAAGACAATATGTTTTGGGATGACCTTGAGGCTTTCATTTCAAACTTAGACACCAAACACTCATCTTTCAAAGGAGAAGGTATGGAGCAACAACGTGAGTAGACAACAAGGGGTGTCCAAACTCGAGGTGGGGATAGCATACCTATTGAATTTCAAAACCCCAATAAGCATGATACAATAGTTCAAATAGAACAAGATCAAGTTGAGAAAAATCCTGACACTATTGTCCAAGGTAAGGGTCTTTATATCTTTCCAATTTTTCAAGAAATTAGTTAGGACGACACCTCAAAGCCTATTATAAATATAGAAGATAGTGATGGGTCTAATGAGGATTTGTATGCTAATATAATTGATGAGTTTTGTGTAAGGTTGGGTGATATGTTTTCAAATGATCCTCATCAAAAAGATGAGATTGAAGTAGTAGGTAACCTGCAAAGAACCAATGGTACAAGTTCAAGCTTCATCCTTTCGATAGGTTGCCCCATCAAAGATCTAGCCAAGGATGTTGGAAAGATCCATGGAATTTCTAGCACACCTAAGAATGAGATTGCAGTCGAAGAGCAACAAATCCCACATATTCATTCTAGGAAACTATAGGTATGATTGATCAAATTCACATGATCTATTCCTTTGATTATAATTTACAAGTTGCAGTACGACAATGTGTGGGGAGCATCTTCATTGTTCATCTCTTAGTGCAAATTTGTGAGCATGCAAAGAATCCTTGGTTGATTATGAGAGGCAGTAATTTTTCAAAACCCGTAAATGGTTTTTTTTGAGTACCTTTTCCACTGGTTAGTGTAGTATAAGTAGAGTAGTTTTTGCAAATAAGTGCTTCACGCACATTTTCATTTCAGTTTGTTTTGCTCTCCCTAAGCATTGTTGTCCATGTTAGTTGGCCATCAGGGCCTGGTAGTTTTCTTTTTACATTGTTTAGTTTTGTTTTGTTGTTGTTTGGAGTGTTGTTCAAAGTTCTGAGTTTCATGAAGGGGCTGTTTTGACTTTGTGCCCAATCAAGTGTTAAAAGGCATCTAATCTAATCCTTAGCTAACAAGCATTTAGCAGAAATTTCCAAAATGTTACCAATTTTTTGCTACAGCTCAATTGGTGGAGCTGATTAAATATTGTTATATTTAAAAGTGAAAATACAATTATTTATGGATATTCTTAAGTGTTGTTTGCACCTTATTTTTTAAGTATCAAGTGACAGTTATGCAAGTGTTTTGAAGAAACTGAATTTCAAAAGTATTACTCATGTTTTTCTAAAAATCAAATGGAGTACATAACTGAATATTCAAATGATAAAGCATTGCAGAATTCTTTCATTTATTTCATGAGATGATTCACATTACATGTTTTCATTTGATTGCAAGAATACAAATGATAGTACAGTTTTTGCATTTTGATACATTTCTTTACAGAAGAATGGTAATGAAAGAAGAAATTGAAAGACCCACACAAGTCGTGGATGTAACTATCGCAATGCATCATGAGAGGCATGCTACACTATTGAATATGCAGGAAAAGAAATCACATAAGAATGAACATAATCATCATTGCTTGTGATTTTGGCCGATGTAGAAGTGGTGCACCATCCTTCATCCTCAAGCTTCGATCGACTTGTAAGAGAAGAGAGGGGTTGTTAGAGCTCTTACTATGAAATTTCCTATATGAACAACCAACAATAATGTAAAATGCTGCCAACGATACATTGAAATAGTTGCAAAAATGAGAGATGGATAGAATCAAAGGAGGAAACATCATAATAATATATTGTTTTTTGCTAACATTGTTTGTTTCCTTATGTAGGTATAGGAAAAATCATGAAGCTAATCATGTTATGGAGACATGAAGCATGTGGGGTAAAAAGGGCTCCCACAAGGGTAGAGCTCGGCATGTTGTCCCTCAACATAAAATGAGGGTTGAAAAGAAAGGTATAATCATCATGCTCAATGGAATAGATACATTTCAACTATCAAAGTAATCAATCCCATTTTTCGCTCATAGAAATCAAATTTGATAATAGTGAAGTGAAAAATATGAGTAGAATGAAATCAATTCAAAAAAAAGATCAACAAGTATTTTGTGATTTTTTTAAAGTGAATAGGCATACATAATTGCCTGTCCTAAAATCATCAGTTTCAGCTGAAACAATGAATAAGCTTCAGAATATCATAAGCAAGTGCTCTTATTTTAGAACATCCTCATTATTACAACCCAAAAGGAGCATAAAGATTGAAACAAATTTCTACTTTAACAGAGAATGAATCCACAAGTGGCTATGAATTAATTATTCAAGGATTCGCCTCTTTTTACAATTTTCTGAATGGACTAATCTTGTTCTCCCAAGGAGAGTATAGAAAATTCATGAAATGCAGGAATTTTAATGGTAGAAACAATAGTATTTAGTCAATTTTTTAACCATGTGAACAAAAAATATTTTCATAAAATAAAACTAGGGTTTGGGCCAAATCACAAATACTCATAGGGGCCATATGAATTTTATTACAAAGATTTCAAAAACAATCATTTTTCCCCTTTCAATATCAAATTCAGAATGCCATGAAAGCATTTTAAATCAAAATGCAGTCTTCTTCCAGAACACCATTTACCCATGCAAGGGTTTTGATAGGAATTTCAAAGTAAAATGAGTATCATGGTGGGTCGAGCTCTAGTGGAATAAGAATAATTTCTTCAACATTTCAAAATACCCACATGATGGTTTGTTCCAAAGATACAAAAATACAGGTAATGTGATCATGGGTTGAGCCAAAAAAGGTTTTAGAGTACCCAATTTGTGCATGAATGGTCACGGCCTGGTGAGAACTTTTGGCTCTGAAAATGGTCACCATTTCACAGAAGGGGATATGCCCATTTTGTTTTCACCAAATCTGAAGATGCTTGAAGTAAAACAACAATACAAAGCATGGCACCCAGAAACTTAAGGTTTCCATACAAAATCTGAACAGAGAAGTATCGTAGCCTAGGAGGCACACTTATCTTCAAAAAAATAAAAATACAGCTAGAGTTTTATGACTCAAAAATGGAGGTTGTTGTTAGGATATCAAATGAAAAGCAACAAAGTCTAGATTTTAAGTGTTTCTATATGAAATTTCAATAAAAAACCTACAGTAGCCACAGCCTAAGAGACAGATTTACAATTTTTTTTCTTGAAACTAAGCTCTAGTTGAGCTATTTAAGAGTGAAATGCACAATGAAAGAGAGTCATTGTGAAAGAAACCCACGGTCAAGCTCTGAAAGATCTAGAAGAAGTTTCCCAAGTCGAGCTCACATATGGTGGCCAAATGGATACATTAATAAACAAGCACAAAGTAAAGAATGCATCAGAAATAGCAATCATGGTCATGGACTTAAGGTGAAATCTTGTTCAAAATGAAGCAAAGGGGTTCACAAAAGACCACAAGAGGCTTAGAATCAAATTCTCACCAATAGATTCGACAAGAGAAGCATGTGAACAGATCGAATCTAGATCATAAAGGTTGAAAACCAAGCTTTCATGGTGGTGACATCTCCTCCCAGACAGAGCTTTTCCAAAGTTCCAAGTGAGAAATGAAATGTGATTTTAAAGTTTGGTTTAAGTTTTTTCTTTCCTCGTGCCCTAATTTGAAAATGGACTTTTCTTTTCATTAATACCTTAAGTTTATCCTTTGATGTCTTATATGCCCTAGGTCGAGCATTATGATGGTCTTCGCATTATTTCTATCTAAGTCCTTAGGCATGTTTGGTCAAATATTTCATGAGTCTAGGCTTAGGTAAGGTGTGTTTTATTTTCCAAAATATTAAATACCTTGGGGTATTTGATTTATATTCATGCCTTGGAGAATAGACTTGGATAAGTATATTCCTTAGGCATCTTTATTTGTTTAATTGATTTTGAAGAAATAAATTTAAATAGTCAGGCCTTTATTATTTGTTTTGATTGATTTTTTAGAAAATCAATTGTGGATTGGGAAATTGTTTTCAAAAGAAGATATGGATAAGAGAGTCTTATATTTTATTTTATTTTTTAGGAAAAATCAATCATTGTAATTGGAGAAATAACTTTGTGATTTTTTCCAAAAGATTTCAAAATATTTAGTTGCAAAAAATTAAGTCAAAATGAGAGAATATTAAATCTGCAAGCTATGTAAAGAAAGAATAAAACAAGTTGTTTTATCTCTTTGCTATTTTTAGCAGAGTTGTGAGATATTTTTTTTCTTGGTCGGATTTTGCTACGCCCTTAATATTATTGTACATCGGGTTATGAATAGTCAGCTTGTGGCTATCTTAACTCTCTATTAAGTCATATTATCATTATTATATTGTTATTTAGTTGTTTAGGTCGGCCTCAGTCTTATATAGGTGTGTCTAAGTCGGCCTAGGTGATATCCTTGGCATAAATAGGTATATATAGGATGTTGTGAGTCTTATTTCATCATCAAGTTGTGAAGTGTGTTCTCATTAGAGATATTTGGAGGATTTCCCCCTCGAAGTGGCTTGTTATTCTCAGTTATTATCAAGTATTTGCAGCATATTTCATATCATATTCTTCTATTGTGCAAGTTATTTCATAACAAGTGGTATCAGAGCATGATCTTGGCACCATAGAGGCAAGGTTTTTCTCAATTTTGGAGGTGATTTTGGGAAGAGCATATCTTTCAGATTTTGGTGAATTTTTTTCTGATTTTTAAAGGGTTTTTGAAGAACATATTGAAGAAGCTACAGTTCATATTTTAGAAGAATTGGATAGAATTAAGTGAATTATTGTAGAATTAGGGTTTCTACACTATTTTTTTAGAATCTACATATCTCACACATATTGTTGAATTGGAGTCTAATTTTATTGAGTTTTTGAAGAAATACTAAAGGAGATTACAATAAAAATTTGAGAGAATTTAAGTTTCATTTGTGTGATTTATTTCAATATTAGTGGTTTCCATCATGATAGGGCCTGCAACAAGGGGTAAAAAGAATGTTGTCACTCTGGGGAAGATTCCTGATAAGGAGGGTGAAACAATCAAGGATATTACTCATAATGAAGAAATCAATAAGGTCAAGGAAGAAATTTCCTCAATTAAGATGGATATGTGTGACCTAAGAGGAGATATGTCGGACATGCGAAACATGTTAAGCACCTACATAGCTGAATCAAGAAAGGAGTCCTCAAGCGGCCAAGGTGAAAATTCTAGGTCAGCTACTACTAACACAAGCTTTAGTACTCCTATGGGATCTAGGAATTTATTTCCAAAGGTGGATATGCGCAAGTTCGATGGTAAGGATCCTCTAACATGGATAAACCAAATGGAGAATTTTTTTGAAGTACACCAAATCCCAAATGGACAAAAGGTCACGATGGCTTCCTTATATTTAGAACCAGATCAATTCATTTGGTATCGTTGGCTTTGCACTCATCGAGGTAAAAACGGGCTCACCATCTCATGGTCAATTTTTATAGAGGAACTCCAAGCACAATATAGCAATAGCGTCACAACAACTTCTTCAGCCAGCTAGCTAAACTTCAACAAATAGGATCAGTTAAGGATTATATTCAACAATTCCAAAATCTACCTTAAGGGTGGATTCAATTCTGAAGGAAAACTTGAATGACTTATTCTTGGGTGGTCTCAAGGATCACATTCAACATGAGGTATGCATGTTTAGCCCTAGTTCCATAAATGAGTCTTTTATCTTAGCACGCAGGGTAGAGAATATTTGATTCCTAAGAAGCAAGGGGCTAATGTGACAAGAGAGAAAGGATATTCAACACAACCTACTAAGTTGAATCCACAACAAATTGAGGAGAAAAGAGCAAAAGGCTTGTGTTTCAATTGTGATAGAAAATACAGTTGAGGACATAAATGTAGTGAAAAGAAATTGTTTTATATTGAAGGTCCCAATGAGGAAGAAGAGGAGGAACCCATACTAGAAGATGAAAGGGAGTCAAATGAGGAATCACATGATTCTCAACCAATCCTTTATTGTCATCCACTCTTAGGTTTCAGTGCTTCACAAACTCTCAAGGTGGTGGGGTTCCTAAATAAGCAAAAGGTAACAATGTTGATCGACTCAGGTAGTACTCATAATTTCATCAACAAAAAGTTAGCTAATCATCTAAATTGTTTCATATATCCAACTCCAGAGTTTCAAGTTTTCATTGTAGATGGTGGTACATTTAGTTGTTCAGGGAAGTGTCATAGCATTAAATTATCCATGGGAGATTATCAACTTGATACCCCAATGTATGCGATATCCATGGGTGCAACAGATATTGTTTTGGGAGTACAATGGCTTACTATATTAGGAACAATTGAGATGAACTTCCAAGAACTATTCATGAGATTTCAATCAGAAGGAAGGCTAGTAGAGCTAAGGGGGTTGAAGGAAAAATCTCCACAAATGGTAAGCTCTCATCAAATGCAAAAGTTGCTTAAGAAAGGAGTGGATGGATTTGTGGCCCAACTATGTTCATTAGAAGTCTCTCAATCTATTACTCCTACTCATCCATATTTGCAACCTATAATTGATCGTCACTCAGTTGTTCTTGCAGATATGCCTAAAGGACTTCCTCCTAAGAGGGATCATGTGTAATGCCTCTCCGTTTTGGTCATTCTTGAAATCTAGGAAGTTGGTTGTTTGGTGGCCATGTCATTTTCGCTTGTTACTTGTGGTTGGTGATTTGCTTGGTCATGAGGATTTTGGGATTGCATAATTTAATTTGATTGTATGTTAGACAATATCACTAATATTATGACTAGATGTAATTTATCAAATTAATCTAATCTTTAAGGTCACTTGATTTGGTTTGGGATCAAATAAAGAGCTAGATTTAATAATAAATGTTAATTGTATTATCATTGAAAATTTCTTATTTTAAGATGAAAGAAATATAATTGTAAGTAAATGAATTTAATAAAAATAATTATTTTCTAATGAGTAAATTTAATTAAGAAATTTAAAATTAAGAATTAACGTAGTTAAAAATTTGAACTCAAGTTGGAATAAGGATTAAAGCAAGGAAAATAATCGTTTATTGCTAAATAAATAATAATAAAGCATCATTTTGGGAAGAGTAAAAGGAAAGAGAAGCTGGAAAAATATGGTATATGCTTTATCTTCCTTTGTCTCATCACCTTCCAGGTAGAGTTTTCAATCATTGAATCTCATAAATTAGGAGGGACAAGACAACTCAAGGGGGAGGAGGGGAATGTTAAAAGATGTGTGCTACAGGGAACATACGATGGACTACACAAACCTTTGATACAGGAGGATGTTTTGAATGCACTTTATCAGATAAGTACACCCATCACCTGTTTATATTTTCTTTGTGTTGCTAGTATTTGTGTAAGTAAATGTGGTTAAATAATTATACACGGATTTAGGATTAGGAAAATGCATATTTTGGCCCAAAAGGGAATGTTGAATTCTTCAAATTGAGTGAATGATGCATCTTTACTGCTTCTAATCTCAAACGTTAGAGTTTTACTTGTTCTTCGTTCGACACCTTGTAAGGCGTATATTCAATATGAAATCCTTGACAATGCCTATCAGCAAAAGGAACACTTGGATCTCACAATAATGTTCATCTTTCTCCATTAATCTACATTCAAAGATTAAATAGATTCCCATGCATAACAGATTATTCAACAAACAGGTTATGTACAGTCGAATTTTATGGCCATGTGTTAGTTAAGGTAGGAGGAATTTGGCTAGATAACATAGAAATTCATAGCCTCTTTATATTGTAACTAATAGACATTCTTTGAGAAATTGTTACATGCATTATTCTGGCATAAACTGCAATCATTATAATTCGTGGCTTCATCTCTCATCAATTAGATGCATCGCCTGGTATACATACTTCCTTATTTTGTTGCATGCTATTTCTTAATTCTCAATTCTAGGCGTAGGCAGGGAGACGCTAACCAGGATTATGGTATTCAGAAGAGATTGGCTTCAGGAAACATATGGGATAAAAAATACTCAAACCACAGATTAGATACCTTCATATATCAGATAGCAACAGAATGAATATAAACTTCAAACTGATATTCCATTAGCAACCTATCTCAGTAGAAACACTCGAGCATAGAAGATAGAGGAGGTAAAAATAGTCTCCCAATTTCGTGGGCAATCTACCACATCTGTTGTACTTGAAAATAGAATGTTGTAGAGTTTTAAATAATCTCTCTGTGTTTTTTGTGTCAACCAGTCTCATCCGCGCACCAAGACATAATAGGAAGTTTAAAGGTTTAAATAACCTTCTTGATTCTCCTGTCAATCTATCGCAGTTGTAACACTTGAAATAAGGATAATAATGCAAGTAGATGGTGATATTTCCAAATTCCAATATTCACTCTCTAATATAATTGGCAACCTGCGAAGAGAGGGACTTGCATTTTGCTATGAGTGCCTAACCACAAGTCTTCATCCTCGCAGCGGTGGGAAAAAGAGGAGAAAGGTGAGGTGCTAATACACGACTTATGAGTAAGAGAATTAATGTACAACTTTTTCTTTTTTGAATTTGACGCAATTGCATCTACAGTAGCTGTAAAAGTTTCTTCAACCATTAATTACGGCATGCGTTTGATTGTTCTATCTGAAAGGGCTTAGTGATAATTTTAAAATGGTATTCATAACATTAGAAAACTTTCAATAGTCATAACAATATAAAACAGAAAACATGGAAAGTTAAAATAAACTCAAATGGTGGATAAAGAATAAAGTAGAAGCCTCTCACGAGAGAGAAGATCACATTACTTTAAAATAAGAATATATATTAAAAGATAAAAGATTCCTCAAGGTTTTAAAGAACAATTTTGGTATGATATAATAAATTGATTTATGTTTTCCATGTAGCTAGTTTGAGTTAATTTTAATTCTTTTAAATTATATAAACATATTTATATGAGAATAAAGTGAATAAAATAGTTTCTTTTTAAGTATATCAAAATAAGGGGAAATAAATAAATAAAAATAATAATAATAGCATCAATAACTATTTGTATAAATCAATGTTAGTATCATTGTGGTTAGATTTAATCATGAATGTCTAAATTTAATTCTTGTAGATCAATGTTAAAATTAATAATAATACTGACATATTGTTTTTTTTTAATCTTGTATGAATATTAATGTAATACCTCTAGGAAACATTAATAATAGATAAGTAGGAGGTATTTTTGTTACATATAGCAATATCTAAACATTAATAATAATCAAACAAGATTGCATAATAATGTATTCCACATCTATAATAGCATCAATGCCAATAAAGATGTGTAACGAATAAATCCTAATGTTACTAATAACACAACGGTGAGGTGTAGATAAGTGTTGTGAATGTTGGACAAGTGCTCTTAAAATTAGATTTAATTACAAGTGTTTTTAAAATTTAGATTAATTATTGATATAGTAAATAATGTATTTTTAAAATAGGTTACTTGATTTATTGATTTAAGGTGAATAGTACGTGAATTGGTTTTAAGATGGTGAAGGATTTTTTGTTAAAAAGAAAGATAGAATGTTTTAATAGAGAATTGTAAATAGAAGATATGTGTCAAGATAAGCAACTTTTGACTTAAAATTTTAAGGTTCCTATATTTAAGTGGTTCGACTTGTTTTCATGTTGGGATATTCGAGTGTCTTCAATTGTTAAATTTATTCGTATCAATTCATGAGTTGTGAAGGTTTTCCATAGCTATGGTGTATTTGGTCATTGTTCATTTAAGGGCAATTTGGAGTATCCTATTTGTGGTGCCCTCTTTGGAATTGCTTGGCTTTGGAAGTGATTTCATTCCATTGGGTTCGTGTCCTTTTTATGAGTGATTTGACATAACCTTTCATTGTAACTTTTCTTGAGTGTGCATGAGTTGGGAATCCTCTTTAATTTAAATTGTGTTGCTATTCGTTCAACCCTGCGTGATGAATTCTTAGTTTGTTTAGAGTTGTGGGGGTATTATTAATTGATTTTGTGGTAGAATTTATTGGATACTTATGTGATGCTTGGAGGTGATACGTTTATGCTCCTTTATTGAATGCAGTCTCCTCCCATTTATTATTTTGGTGAAAAATTAAATTATATTGTTGTCATGTCTGTTGATGTTTTCATGGGTCAATTGTTTACCAATTGTATGGGTATCTTGTGAGGAAGAAATTGAGGTCTCCCTTGGATGCCCAGTTGTATGTTCTTTTTACCTTTGTTGTTTCTGGTTGGTACCGTGTTGATGTGAATGCTTTTGGAGACTAAGTTTGATTCAAGGAGTACTTTGTCATTTAATTTGTGTTGCAATGTAATTGGGAACTCGTGTTTTGTTTATGAGTTGTGGATAGTTGATCTTCTTGAATTTTTTTATTTATTTTGTATCAAAGTTGATTATGTAGTCTGGATGGAGTTGTTGATCTTATTTTGATGTATTCCCTCATTATATTTGAATTGAAAATAGTTCTTGTGGCCTTCCAATTGTTGTTGTTAGTTCTTTGATGGGGAAACCCTAGTGTAAACTTTTTGAGATACTTCCAGAGGCTTGAGATGATTTTCAGTTAATGTTCCTCCTTTTTATGTGCCCTTGAAGTGGCAAGTGTATTGGTATCAGGATTTTGAAAGGGTTGTACGGGAATTGTTAAGACTCTGATTTTGTACTTGTTGGCGAGATGGGTAATACCTCGCATGCTTTTATGTTGTGATTCTTTGTTCAAATTATGATGGTGCAACCCTTGGTTTTTATGTTGTTGGGTCTCTAGGGAGAGTGGCTCCTCGTGGGGGCCAGTGCCCCATTTAAGGGGAAGGGCTCAGGATAACCCACGAGTGAGTTAGAAAACAAGTGAAAACCTAATAATTAACTTAGGAGGGTTGGGTAGTAATATCATTATAAGATTTAAAAATGGATGCCTCGTCTTCATTAGTGCTTCCGCAAACTAATGGAAGGCTGAGAAGGCCGTGGTTGGCAAGGTCGTGACCTTGTCTTCATGAGAGGTTTTACGGCTCTGCGTGAGTCACCCTATGGGTCGGCGCCTCCAGTTGGGAGGAAGAGCACAGGATAGCCCATGTAGGACTATGCGATGACACTCTCCCCTAGTTGGCCGTGTGTTTTACTTTATTGTGTTCCTCTAGAAGTAGGTTGTGGGAGTTGGTTTAGATTGTTGATATATGGATTTATATTGATTTTTGATTATTTCCGTAATATGTCTTTGGTGTACTTTGTGGTCTTGTATAATCTCATTGATATTTGACTTATGACCTTGTACTCTTATGGTACTGTGTTATGATGTTATTGTATTGTTTAATTGTAATTTGGTATTGTATTATGTTTATTAATTCTTTTGGTTACTTGTTTACGGGTTATTGCTTTGAATTATGTGATGAGATTTATGATTTTAAGATATTTTAATGACTCTTGGATGTTGTTGATTATGTCATTGTAATCCTTGAGTTTTATGATACTTTTGTGTGATGTTGAGTCTTGTGGTTCCCTGTTTGAATGTTCTTGGTTGAGGTCTCTTTCTTGTTAGCTCCTAGCATGGTTGGTGGGTCTTCGGACTCACGTGGACAGGTGGAACGTGCTAAGCACCCCATTGGGTCCCCAGTCAAGGATCGAGAGGTGTGGATTGGTGTTGTTGCAGTGACTCCAGAGTTGTATCTGTCTTGGAGCCAGTTATGATTCTATGTATTCTTCTGTTCAATTGTATCATGTTATCTTGTTGTATGGGTTCTATTCATGATTGGAAAAACTTTTGTATCATTGTACATCTTGAACATTGTATTGTAATGTATCATTAAACCTTATGTGGCTATTGGCAGTTGTTATTCAATGTGTTAAGTTAATCTTGCATATGTTGTATTTATGTACACAGATGGTTTCTTATCAATGAATTTTCATGTATGTGTTACATTTGTTACTGTTTACTTTGTTATGGATTATATTTTGGCTTTTATTCTTTATTTTCATTGTGTGGATCTAAGTCGTGTAATGACTCCTCGTGTACTCCAAGGGATGTATGTGTTAATGAATCTACTTAAATAAAATTCATGTTATGACTTAATGTGTATTTTATGTTAACTTTAAAAAAAAAAAATTGTGCAGTAATTATTGTTTTATTATCCTTTGGGGTTCGCACGATGGAGCGTTACATCATGATCATGCCATCCAGTTAGTCCCAGGGATCCAACCACTGAACATCAGGCCTTACAAGTATCCACACATCCAAAAGAGTGAGATAGAAAAAAATTGTTGAAGAGATGCTAGAGGCAGGAATCATCAGGCATAGCCAAAGTGCTTACTCCTCGCCAGTGGTGATGGTACGTAAGAAGGATGATACTTTGCGCATGTATCCAGATTATAGAGTGCTCAACATGTACACCATTAAAGATAAGTTTCCAATTCCAGTCATTGATGATTTGCTAGATGAATTAAATGGAGCTATGTTTTTTACCAAGTTAGATCTTAGATCTGGTTATCACGAAATTCGGATTAAGGAGGAAGATATTTGTAAGACAGCATTTCGAACTCATGATGGTCATTATGAATTTTTGGTGATGCCATTTGGTCTTACCAATGCACCATCTACATTCCAAAGTTTGATGAATTCCATTTTTAAGATGTTCTTGAGAAAGTTTGTGTTAGTATTCTTTGATGATATATTGATTTACAGCAAGACTTGGGAAGAACATTTGCAACATGTGGACCAAGCATTAAAAATACTTGAAGATCATAAAATCTATGCTAAGCCATCCAAGTGTGCTTTTGGTCTTACAGAGGTGGAGTATTTGGGACACATAGTTTCACATGAAGGAGTAAAGGTGGACTCTAACAAAATTAAGGCTATCATGGAATGGCCTATTCCAAAAACCATTAAGAAACTGAGAGGATTCTTGGGATTGACAGGGTACTATAGAAGATTTGTGAAGAATTATGGTAGTATAGCAGCACCTCTCACCACTCTATTGAAGAAGGATTCTTTTCATTGGAACGAGTCTGCCAATACAGCATTTAAGAGATTGAAGGAGGCTATGTGTACAACTCTAGTACTTGCCACTCCTAACTTCACCAAGGAATTCATTCTGGAATGTGATGCTTCTGGAAATGGGATAGGAGTAGTGCTCATGCAAGAAGGTCGACCAATTGCTTTTGAGAGTCTTTAATTAAAAGGTAAGAATCTACTAAAACCTATTTATGAGAAGGAAATGCTAGCAATACTCCATGCAGTGAAACAATGGTGGCCTTATCTATTGGGTAGACATTTCAAGGTTAAGAAAGATCATGATAGCCTAAAATATTTTTTGGAACAATGACTATCTTCTGAAGAGCAACAAAAATGGGTCACTAAGATGTTAGGATATGACTTTGAGATCGTATATAAGAAAGGGAAAGAAAATATTGTCGCAAATGCACTGTCAAGGAAGGATGAGAAAGATGAAGCCTTATTGTGTTCCCTTTCAATATTACAAGCAAATTGGGTGGAGGAAGCCAAAGCAGAGTGGCAAAACGATTTTGCAACAAGTAATCTCATCGAGCAATTAAAAAGTGATCCTAGTAGTTCAGATAAGTTTTGTTGGAAGGGAGATACTCTTTGTTATAAAGAGCATTTGTATCTCTGCAAGAATTCCAACCTTAAAATCAAGATTCTCACAGAGTTGCATGAGTCTCCAGTAGGTGGTCATTCAGGATTTTTGAAGACATATCATTGAGTCATGCAAAATTTCTTTTGGGAAGGGCTAAAGGGTGATGTTCAAAAATTTGTGGTTGAATGTTTGGTGTGTCAAAGGCATAAAGGGGAGACAATTAAGACACTAGGTCTCTTGCAACCCTTATCTATTCCTAGCCAGCATTGGGAAGAGATATCCATGGACTTCATCACAGGGCTTCCCAAATCTAAAGGTCATAATGTCATCATGGTGGTAGTTGATCGGCTCACTAAATATGCACATTGCATTGCATTAGCACATCCTTTTACAACAAGTGCAGAGGCTAAAGCTTTTGTGGAGAATATCCAAAAGCTACATGGTACACCTAAAGTTATTATTAGTGATCGTGATCCTATCTTCACTAGTCACTTTTGGAAATATTTATTCTCATGTTTGGGTACTCAATTGGCTCTTAGCTCTTCATACCACCCTCAATTAGATGGGAAAACAGAGGTTGTTAATAATTGTTTGGAAGGATATCTACGTTGTTTCACTTCAGAGAAATAGTCCCAGTGGGTAGATTGGCTACCACTTGCGGAATGGTGGTATAACACTTCTTTTTATAGCTCATCAAAAATGTCTCCATTTTTGGCACTTTATGGATATCATCCTCCTTCCATCACATCATCAATTAAGGTGTCCCCAAGAGTTTAGGTAGTAGAAGACCACTTGCTTCATCAACAAAAAGTACTTTCAGGACTCAAGGAGAATTTAGCCATGGCACAAAATCAAATGAAACAACAGGTAGACCAACATCGTAGTGAAAGAAGTTTTGAAGTTGGGGATTGGGTCTTCTTGTGATTGCAGCCCTATAAGCAAATCTCACTGAAGCAGCAAAGAAAGAATAATAAGTTGTCTCCAAAGTATTATGGTCCATACCAAATCATGTAGAAGATTGGTAGTGTTGCCTACAAGCTTGAGTTGCCACCAACAACAAAGATACATCCAGTTTTTCATGTTTCCTATTTGAAGAAGGTAATTGGGCATAATATTCCCACTCAAACAAAACTTCTCGAGTTGGATGAAGAAGGGAGAATCATTTTGGAACCAGAGTGCATTCGTCAAACATGCACAAAGAAGCTGAGGAATAGAACTATCACAGATTATCTCATCAAATGGAAGAATTTACTAGTTGAAGATGCCACATGGGAAGACGAGGAGTTCATTCAAAAGTTTCCAAACTTGATTAGCATTGAGGACAATGCTTCTTTGAAGAAGGGGGGCATGCTATGCCCTTAATATTATTATACATCGGGTTATGAATAGTCAACTTGTGGCTATCTTAACTCTCTATTAAGTCATATTATCATTAGTATATTATTTTTAGTTGTTTAGGTCGGCCTCAGTCTTATATAGGTGTGTCTAAGTCGGCCTAGGTGATATCCTTGGCATAAATAGGTATATATAGGAGGTTGTGAGTCTTATTTCATCATCAAGTTGTGAAGGGTGTTCTCATTAGAGATATTTGGAGGATTGCCTCCTCGAAGTGGCTTGTTATTCTCAGTTATTATCAAGTATTTGCAGCATATTTCATATCATATTCTTCTATTGTGCAAGTTATTTCATAACAGATTTGAGATTCCTACTACAGAGATAAGGTTTTTTTTGGCTTTAAAAGCATATTTGGCCTATTTTGAGAGGCTTTTCAATATGTATTTGCAAAAGTGTGTTTTTTCCACTTTTGTGTAGAATTTTGTGGTAGTTTTTGATACCTTTCCTTGAGCTTTCTTCTTTAGCTTGGATTAGGGATTTGGAGATATATCTTGTGAAAAACTTAGTGGTTTTCTACTTCAAATGGTAGTTTCTTACTCTTACAAATTTGGAGCTTGTAAACATATTTGTAATCAGATTTTGAGAGTTTCACTCCTTCATTCAATAAAACAGCAGAGTTTCCTTTCTCAATTCTTGTTTATGATTTGCAATAGTAATTTGATGTGTCTTGTTATTCAAATCTGTTGAATCATTTTCTTGTCTTACTGTTGTTAAGTGATTTGCAAGAGGTGCATGCTAATTCAGGTTGTGTCTTGTGTTTAATTTTAAACCCTTGCACAAATCACTTTTGGATTACTTGTGTTGTGATATTGTGAGAATCAAATTTTAAAGAGGTGGTGAGAGTGTTATTATCAGAATCTTCTTGAAGTTGGTCAGTAATTTTAGGTGATAAAATTTTAGTTTTAGATTTTAAATCTAGTTTATCCTTCTATCCTTTTTCCCAGAAAATTACTTAGAATAGGATCCATCATTCGGAGAACCAGCTCACTCTGGAGATTAGTTTTCACAATGAGTTACCCACAACTCGAGAACTTTTCCATGTGTCAATAGATTGATGAATTTTTAGTTTCAGCAAGGTGCAAATCTTATTGATAACAATTTTTGGCATGCCCGATGGGACTCTAAAAATCAATTTCAGAGAAATTTTCAATATTTTTAAGTTCTTGTTTGGTGTATGTAGTGATTTTATTCAGCCTCTAGGAGGTTTTTACATATACCTGGCAACTCTGTTCTCTGTTTTTGCATGCAAATCAAATGTTGGTTTGTTTTTAAAACCTAAATTTTGTTGTTTTCCATCTTATGAATGAATAAATATGTCAATATTTCATGGCCATGCATCCTGTCATCCACCATATCATGAGACCCCTGCGTGTCCATCTCAATATCAGCTATACTAATATAATCATTCTATTGGTTTCAATCTTACGGCTTCTCAAAATCAGCATGCCCATTATAATTACCACTCACCACCCCTACACATTTTTCATCTCAGCCCTCATATGTTCAAAATCAATCCCAAGAGATTCAAGGCTTGAGCTTCAGAGATATAAGGCTGCACCATGAAGAGAAAATGAGGGAGATAGAAAATTGAAAGTAGTACGATGCACACCAGAGGAAGGCAGTTGCACTATAAACAAAGATTTTTCTTGCTTAGTTTCAAAGGCATGAATTCCAAACAGCTCCTGCCATTTCACAACATCCTATTTAAGAAGAGGTTCTTGAGTTTAAATGTCCAAGTTTTATGAAGAATGAACCTCCTAACCCTCCTAAAATAAAAATCCATGGCTTTAGAGATTCTTTACCTTTGCGAAAACTTAGCTTGGAAAATTCTAAACTTGTTATGCTTCAAAACCAGCCAATTCTATAGCCTTTTCCTCTTCAAGAAATTCATTTTGAATACAAGCAGAATCCCTAGAAAGTCAAAATCCCAAGTTTCAAAATTTCTAGTTTTTCTTAGGAGCCTAAGAGCATTCGAGACTAGTCCATTATAAAGGAGCCTCTTTTCCTCTAGGAGACTCCAGATATTCCCTAAGTTTCCCAACCAGGTAAATCTTATTTTCCTTTATGAGGATAGGCGTATTGTCTTGGAAAGTGACTCATCGTTTGCCATGGGAGAAGCTAGAAGAGCAAATCTTTTGCATATAGCTATGGAGGAATATCGGTTAGAGAAGTAGAGGATCGAGCAAGAAGGGACTTCTCATGGTGAATCCTTCCATGTTTTCACTAATGAGATGCCTTGTTTTGTGGAAGATGATGAATTTTTTTCAAAAGAACAATTGTTGCAGCATACAAAGTAGGTCACTGTTGATTGCACCTTTCTCTCAGGTAAATTTGAGAATGTTGCATGTGTGGGGAAGGTCGGTTCATTGGAGTAGCAAAATATAGATGACTATTTCAAGGTATCCAATTGGTACACCGAAGAAGAAGACACAAAACATCAAGAGCAATTGTTGCAAGAGATAGGGGAGGCTATGTTTGAGGAACCACAAATTCTAGATCAAGAAATGGCCAACAATTCTCAAGTTCTGCCTGATCTGTTCAATGAATTACCATTTTTTGTGGATAACGAGGAAAGCACATCTCAGGTTGCATCGATAACAGCTCCAAAATAGGAAGAATAAGTTCAAAACTCTGATGTTTTGATACCTCAAAGGAGCTGTAGCAAGGTAGCAAATAGTCTTCATTCACAAGAGACTAAAAGTGAGAGGGAAGACAACATGTTTTGGGATGACCTTGAGGCTTTCATTTCAAACTTAGATGCTAAACACTCATCTTTCGAAGGAGAAGGTGTGGAGCAGTAGCTTGAGGAGACAACAAGGGGTTTCCAAACTTGAGGTGGGGATAACATGGCTATCTTATGTCAAAACCCCAATAAGCATGGTACAATAGTTCAAATAGAACAAGATCAAGTTGAGAAAAATCCTAACACTGTTGTCCAAGGTAAGGGTCTTTATATCTTTCCAAGTTTTCAACAAAGTAGTCAAGAGGACACCTCAAAGCCTATTATGAATACAAAAGATAATGATGGGTCTAATGAGGATTTGTATGCTAATATAATTGATGAGTTTTGCACAAGGTTAACTGATATTTTTTCAAATGATCCTCATCAGAAAGATGAGATTGAAGTAGTAGGTAACCTACAAATAACCAATGGTACAAATTCAGGCTTCATCCTTTCGAGAGGCTGCCCTATCAAAGATCTAGCCAAGGATGTTGGCAAGATCCAAGGAATTTCTAGCACACCTAAGACTGAGATTGTAGTCGAAGAGCAACAAATCCCACTTATTCATTCTGGGAACTAGAGGTATGCTTGATCGGATTCACATGATCTATTCCTTTGATTATAATTTACAAGTTGCAATACAAGAATGTGTGGGGAGTATCTTCATTATTCATCCCTTAGTGCAAACTTGTGAGCATGCAAAGTATCCTCGGTTGATTAGGAGAGGCAGTCATTTTTCAAAACCTGTAAATGGTTTTGTTTGAGTACCTTTTCCACTGGTTAGTGTAGTATAAGTAGAGTAGTTGTTGCAAATAAATGCTTCACGCACATTTTCATTTCAATTTGTTTTTCTCTCCCTAAGCACTGTTGCGCATGTTAGTTGGCCATCAGGGCCTATTAAATAGTTCGGCCTTTATTATTTGTTTTGAGTGATTTTTTAGAAAATCAATTATGGATTGGGAAAGTGTTTTCAAAAGAAGATATGGATAAGAGATAGTCTTATATTTTATTTTATTTTTTTAGGAAAAATCAAGCATTGTAATTGGAGAAATAAGTTTGTGATTTTTTGCAAAAGATTTCAAAATCTTTAGTTGCAAAAAATTAATTCAAACTGAGAGAATATTAAATCTACACGCTATGTAAAGCAAGAATAAAACAAGTTGTTTTATCTCTTTGCTATTTTTAGCAGATTTGTGAGAGATTTTTTCCCTTGGTCAGATTTGAGATTCCTACTAGAGAGATAAGGTGTTTTTTTGGCTTTAAAAGCATATTTGGCCTATTTTGAGAGGCTTTTCAATATGTATTTGCAAAAGTGTGTTTTTTCCACTTTTGTGTAGAATTTTGAGGTAGTTTTTGATACCTTTCCTTGAGCTTTCTTCTTTAGCTTGGATTAGGGATTTGGAGATATATCTTGTGAAAAACTTAGTGGTTTTCTAGTTCAGATGGTAGTTTCTTGCTCTTACACATTTGGAGCTTGTAAACTTATTTGTACTCAGATTTTGAGAGTTTCACTCCTTCATTCAATAAAACAGCAAAGTTTCCTTCCTCGGTTCTTGTTTATGATTTGTAATAGTAATTTGATGTGTCTTGTGATTCAAATATGTTGAATCATTTTCTTGTCTTACTATTGTTAAGTGATTTGTAGGAGTTGCATGTTAATTCAGGTTGTGTCTTGCATTTAATTTTAAACCTTTGCACAAATCACTTTTGGATTACTTGTGTTGTGAGATTGTGAGAATCAAATTTTAAAGAGGTGGTGAGAGTGAGTTATTATCAGAATCTTCTTGAAGTTGGTCAATAATTTTAGGTGATAGAATTTCAATTTTAGATTTTAAATTCAATTTATCCTTCTATCCTTTTTCCCAGAAAATGACAGAATAGGATCCATAATTCAAAGAACTAGCTCACTCTAGAGATTCATTTTCACAATGACTTACCCACAACTTGAAAATGTTTCCATGTGTCAATAAATTGTTGAACTTTCAATTTCAGCAGGGTGCAAATCTTATTCATAACCATACTTTATCAGCTAGCACTGCACTTCCAGTGAATTGTGTGCAAATTTCTCAAGATCATATTTAGACTCTTTTGAGTGTAGTACACAATAATCTTGAAACAAATACAGTCGAGGATGACACATCTATGAGGAGCCATGAAATTTTTGCTTGAATGGTCAAGTCTTTTATGCGTATCTTCTTTGTTGGAAGTATAATCCCAACTACTCCTACATGTCCTATCATGTCTATCTCAACCTCATATCAGCATTAAATCTACATTAAAGACAAATTAGAAATGAAAGATTTGAAAAGATTTTGTATTAATTTGTTTGCAGCTTTGACACGTTTTCTGGGTGGTACATGTAATATATTATTTTGTGTTTAGTCCTCTCCTCTGTATATGCTAAACTCTACCTATATATTGGTTGATGTCTTGGGATTCAATTGGATTCTCAATAATGAAAAGGAATATTTGATTGAGCTTTCAAAAGAAGAATATGTTTTCATTCATATGCCCCTCAACTACATTTGATTAGTGAGATTTCTATAAGTAGAAAGGAACAAGTTAGAGTAAAGTGGTGCAGAGATCTTTGAACTTATTCTAGTAAATAAATATGGCCATGAGAGGTATTACAAAGGTGGTGTAGGAGTATAAGGAGGAGAATGATCTCGTGCATGACATAAGGAGGATTTTGCATGGGGAACGGTGGAAAAACGGTTATATAGATGACAATGAAGTCTATGAGGTGACGTTCTATAGACAATTTGTTGATTGGAAGGGGCAAGTGCAAGTAATATCCAACCATATGCTTCTTGTAGACCTTAGGTCGAGAGAAAACATGCCCAGTTTAGTATCAATTTAATTTTTGAAGTAAGTTATGCAAAAAAAAATTTGTTTAATTATATGAAAGGACATAATATTTCTACAGTTCATGATGGAAAGTGTTGTTGCACGTAGTTGTATAGTGATTTTCAGCTTCTTATTTTATTTTGTGTTCAGTAATTGTCTAATGATTTTGTAAAAGGACAATTCTATATGAAATTATGAATATTTTCAAATAGGTAAGGGAGAGGAGCCAATTGACCTATCATATTGGGTATAGTTTTGGATAGCCTAGGGCATAGTTTTGGACAGCCTGGAGCCCACTTTTGGGTTATAAAAGTGCCAATAAATTTACACTTAATATCTAACTACAAATTGTCAGTATTGGCATGGTGTGTTGGTTTAAAGGTGGTATTGTTGTTCTTGCCACCAAGGTTCAAACCCCATTGGGGTGGTATTGTTGAATGGTTGTATTCTGGTTCATAGCTCTAGTCAAAAGTGTTTACCCCTTGAATAAAAAAAATATATCCAACTACAAATCACTTTAACTCAAAAAATACACAAATTGACCAATCATGTAATGCCACATCAGCATACCAATATTACATGACATAGTGACCCACTATCAGTCCATGACTTTTTTTGTCTCTTTTTTTGTGGTTTTTGAAAAATGATCCAAAAAATGTGATGAATGTGCCCAATTTTTATCAGGAAAAAATGGGTGAGTGCCAACTAGTCTATGTAGGGATGTGTGAAAAAAAGACTAATCAACTTCAATGTCACTGATATGGACCCCTCACTCAAACTTACCCTACCCACCACTGGTCCCTTTCCCTTAATGAGGTTCCTATACCATCTAATTTTGGCAGACTTGTAACCCATGTGGATATGGTTGAATTATATTCATTTTTATTTTCCAATGATACATCTTCTATTGTAGCATGTCTCTGAAAGGATTCTAAAGGTGTAGAATTCTTGAAAAAGGTACTTGGCATTAGTGATCAAAGGGCCTAGACTACTTGGAAAATTTTATAAAAAATTATTTGATGAATCATTGATTGTTCCTCAGTAATTTGAAATGGAGGTTCTATTTTGTAAGAAAAAAATATTATATATTTATTATTTTTATATCTAAAGCATAGTTATAGGTGATATGATAAAAGATAATGTAATCACTAGTTTTTTTTACTACTCACTAGCATGTGTATGGGAACAATGCAACTCTATAGTTTAAAAGTAGATGTAGTTGTATGGGAAATTCTAGCTTGTTGATACTAGATAACTATGTAATTAGATATTTTATGATCAATAGAAGGGGAGTAACCTCTAAGGTTGCATTTTATTGAGAAAAAAAATTTAAAAAATGTAGTTGGCGATCTAGTTTAGGAATATATTCAGTAATTTATAGATAACATGTTAATAGAGTAATTTTATTCCTCTTGGGAAGTGGTCATTGTAAGATTTTTTAAGGTTCATTCCCAAAATATGGTCAATAAGAAAGAAGGTTTCATATCTACAAAAAGACATTGAATATCACAATTAGAAAAATGATTTGAGAGACATAAGAGGACAAGGAGAATAAGTGGAAGTTAGAGAAAGATTTTGTAAGATGGATAAAATCATAGCAAGTCTCTCTCAATAAATAGAGACCATAAAAGGCATGATGGAGATACTCATAGAGATATTAGATATTGATGAGCCTGATTCCAAAAAGGGGTAGTTTTTAAAGGGTGATAAGAGTATTCTAAATAAACCTCTATTCAAGGAAAATGATAATATTGAAATTTTCCCATTCAAAGGTAGTTTTGGCGTGGAGAATCTTGACCATTTGTTCATCTGATTGGAGGTATACTTCAACATGAATTGTCTTACCTTGGAACAAAATATTTCCTTTGTCAAGATAAGAATGTAAAATCATGCTTTAGTTTTACTTAAGAGACTCTTTTATTTAGCAACATTAAAGAAACAAAATCTCATAAGATCTTGGGATTAATTTAATAAGCTAATTAAGAAAAAAAAACATCTTATTTATCATAAAGAGTAGAAATATATTGAATGGAAATTCTTAAAGTAAAAAGATGGTCAAAATATATAAAAGATTATATTGGTACATTTTCTAAAAAATCCATTTAAATGGAAAATGATCTAGAAGATGCAAAAATTATAATGAAATACATGAAACATATTCATAGCCATCAAATATATTTTGATTTCCAAATCAATGTACATGGACGAAGCAAGTGCTCATGTTCACTATCTTCAAGTAGAAAAAAATCCATCCTTTCTTGAGGGTAAGGGAGCTAAAGACAATAATAATAAGGAAAATTCAACTAATACTAGAATAAATCCACTTTTCATTAAGTGAATTATGCTCAAGATGGTCTTTAAACATCCTCTTATTAGTGTAATTTTCATCCAAATAAGAACCCTCACAACTAAGGTAATAAGGGTAAAAATAAATCTAATGAATCTCTTGATATAGATAAAGACAAAAAAAGCTAAGATAATTGATTACACTTCTAAAGTGGATTCTAGAAGCTTTATTTCATTACTTGAGAGGAAAAGAATGATTTCTCAACATCAAGGCCAATGTAAATGGTGCTAAGTTCAATGCAATTTTTTTATTCATGTTCTCAAACTAGCCTAATTAATTGAAATTTAGTGGATAAATCGAACTTAAAATTGTTTAACATTTTGAGCCTTAGAGATTGGATTGGGTTAAAATAGGCACTAATATAGTATTTAACAAGTAATTCAAATTAAAAAACTATTCCATTCTATTTTTTTAGAATTTGCACAATCTAAGTAGCCAAGACCACTAAAAACCCAAAAAAACCTCCCACACCATAGTAGAAAAAATTTAATAGTAGATTATATAATGAATACAAGATACAAGAGAAGTACAATGGCCTCTACATAATGTTCAACAAGAACCTTTCTTATATAGTCAAGGTGAAATATATGAAAACATAGGACTATGAAAAGTATCACAATCATATAATATGAGACACATGAATTAAATATATCCTAAATGTTCCCTTAGTAAACTCAACTAAATGTGAACTTGACCTAAATGGGAACTAATTAATTAGTATACCCTATTCACACTAGTACCCACCCTTTAGTGAGACTTAGGGAGGACAAAAAATGAAAGAATTCATAATATAGGTTTTGTGACAAGGTCTAATGAGGTACTCATATAAAATATATATCTCACAAATGGATTAATGAAAAACTTGTACAAAAAATTCCTTCAAAAGAGATAAAACATACAAGGAAACATGTCCAAGTGATTGAAGGACTCAACATTACCCATAGAGGACTACATACATCACAAATAAACAAATCATATCCCAATGATAAATTCTTTAAGATAAATTTTTAAGATAATACAAACCTAGTAAACAACATTTTTCCCCTTGCAAAGTAACAAATCAAATCATATCTATAGAAGAAACCCTCACTAGAAGAAGAGATATGAGGGAATGAGTATCATGATGTGTGCCTTTGACAACTACTCGAGTGTCCACACATTAAAATTAAAGGATGTCACAATACAATGAGGTGAAACCAATCCAAAAACCTATGAAGATACATGAATAACAATCTATAAAGACAACTTGATGATGTGATAACAAGTGTGCTATAACTATCATATAAGAGGAAATAGATATCCTCAAGTGTGTCTATCAAATATGCAATATGTGACTCACAATACCTATCAAAAATTCATCCCACAAATTTGAATATGAAATACTAAAAACATCTTATTGAACTAAAGTAATAGAAGTCATAACAACAGTTAACATTGAAGAAGAGGACGGATAAGATGGAAACATACAAAATTCTCAATAACTAGAGTAGATAAAAGAACACCATGGTTAAATCAATCAAACTTCTTATGAATATGATTCCCACTAGATGAATGAGTGTGAGTAATAGTCAAAGGAACTACAATATCATAAAGGAAAAATGTGAAAATGTGTATAATCAAGATGCATGGTCAACCATCCCAAAAATAATAATCTTTCTAGATTCTCCAAGTATATAATAATTATAAATTAGATGTGGAATCAATAGTATTTCCTACTCCACTATGTACAATCTAATTGATGGAAAGGAGATTGATTGAAAAGGATGGAATACAAAACATACAATTGAAAGTTCCTTCTCCCATGCCAATAGATCCTTTCTCAAAAATTCACCCATATTTATTATTCATATTGTAAATTCTAAGTTGTACCCCTAAGAAAGTGATATTTAAGCTCTCTCACTAGTTGACAAGCATGGAAATACTCTAGAGCTTGTGGGTTGCCCATAGGTTGTAGTGATTATCTAGAGAGGATTGGTTCCCTTGGTTCTTCACCTAACTTAACCTATACTATTGTTGTTATGCTGAGATAAAGGGTAGGAAATGACTTGAAATGAAACCTAAGCTCTAATATGGTGATGCATCAAAAAAATTGAGACCTATACTATTTTTTGGACTCACAAATTCTTCAATATCTTAGCTATTTTTTACACAACTAATATGTTTTAGATACTAATGCATTTGTGTTTTGCATGAAAGTTTGATTTTTTATAATTTTGAGAGGGAAAGAGTAGTTTTCTCACTACACAATTTTTTATATCAAAATATAATTTCAACTTGCATAAATATGTATACTTTTTGTTTAAAGGTGTTGAAATGAGACAAAAATTTAAGGACTCACAAGAAGGACCACAATACTTTAAACAATCAACATGTTACATAAAGTGAAACAACCATAAAGAAGGTAAAATAATTAAAATTTATTAATATAAGGTGCCTTTACAATATTATATGCTTAAAGTGGTTAATTTTCTCTTCAAAAATGAAAGATTACATGTTTTTTAGTCTTGAAAGTTGTTTTTTTAACTTACAAAATATTGTTTCTTGTTGAGAAGAACTCCTAGAAGTTACAACGCACAACAAAATTTGTAAGAATTGACTCTAAATTATCACTAGGAGCCTTATTAGCTATCCAAAAGCTTCCTAAAATCAATAATATTTTAATGAAGTCCAAAGAAATGACATGTGTTGCATTGATTTTCTAGGTAAAACCTTGCTTTGAACACCTAGTTGACCTATCTCCATCCTTTTGTCCTTGAAATTTTTCCATGATGATGGTTTTTGAAGTCTTCTTGATTGCCTTAATTTTATTTAGTTGAAGGTACTCCTAAATGCTTGGAAAATTAAATGACCTGATCAAACTACCTTCTATATATCTCAAGTACTTCTATATTCTCTCAAACTGCCTTCCAAGTCACCCAAATTTCCCCTAGATTCTTGCAGTTGTTCATAACTCCTCCAATTACTATAATTTTTGTAAAACTTGTTTATAAGACATGTGAGAGAGTTTGAAATGGTCAAAATTATTGAAACGTGCACAAGACAATTGAGAGGGGGTGAATCATTTGTAACCTAAAACTTCAAATCCTTTATTAATATTCATATCCACATTCATTCATTGAACGCTTAAGTTTGTTATGATGAATTAGCCTGAAACGTAAATAACTGAAACTAAAACAACTTAACAACATACACAACAGAACACCACATTTACATGGAAAACCCAAGAAGGGAAAATCCGTGGTGAGGATTAGCTCACAATATAAGTAATATCAACACCAAATACATTAGGGCTCACTATCAAAGGGTTCACTACCCAAAGAAGAAAGGCTCATTGCCAGATTAGAAAGAAGAAAGAAGAAAGAATTTTACAATGAGAAAAGTATCTCATAGCAACAATATAATCCACCACAATGCCTCAACATCATTCGGAACTCTCAAAAAATATCAAGACATCTTCTGCTCATTGCATCCAATAATCTTGCATTATAGTTTGCACTTCATTTTGCATCTCTACACTTTAATATTATGAATTTTGAATCATAAAACTTATCACAACACCACGTGCCATCTCACACTATATCAACTTTCATTTATACCATCCACGACTTGAAAAACATCAAGTCGACCACACACACTCCATGCTTACAAATTCAAAAATGGGTCACCACTAGACATTCATGTAGTGCATAGTAATAAAAGCAAAAAATAATACAATGTAGCTCAAAACCAAATTAACTCTCACACACCACACTACACCTTCATCAATACTTAAACACCTTCACATGTAGTGTAAATATTGAGGTCGGTCATTACATGTGTAAACACCATTAAGCAATTAAGTACACACTTCTCTTTTTATCAAGATGACATGCGGACCACATAGCTTTCTTCTAGATAGTCTAGATCAATCCATGAATCTCCTAAGACCCAATAAATTATTCACACCAACTCGCACCAATAAAACGTATTCATCTTGAACACCCAGTTTACCTTCCATGCACACTAACATATGAAACTCAGTTTGTACTGCACCAAATCATGAACACTCCTGAATTATGAAAGATATAAACAATATGAATAACTTCCCAAATCTATAAGACCAAACATCAACTTGCAAGGAAATGTGGAATAAATATATTTCTCCTAGAAACCACTACAATCAACACTCAAACTCAGTTTACACATTGGTGAACATATCTCTCTCTTCACATTGATCTAGAATCCCAAATTTTGGATATAGAATCTTTGAAGACCTCTAATCAACATATATGAATCACACAGTCATATATTCAACCTAGAAGAAATGAAAAGAAAAACTAGAACACAATGTTGTCACCCAGAATACCACTACAACACACTTTTTTCTCTTTTTATTGAATTTTCTCAAAATCACTTAGAAATCAAGCACTAGAGGAACATCCTCATCATCTTTAGCACTTCCACAACCATATACAGAAAATTATCAAAGCAACAATAGAGGTTAACACCAGTAGCTTTACCATTGGAAACATAATGCAACTAATCAAAGCATCAACTACACTCACAACTATCTCACTCAACTATAGACATCAATGACAACATAGGCTTGTTGACATCAATGACAATACCAACTACTCATAATTGCAACAAGCTCCCCTTTTTGTCAATATATGGAAACACGTGATGTGAAAAATCATCAAAGACACAATAGCTTTGTACCATACCAATTTCCTTTTCTTTTTTCTTCTCCTAAATAACTTACCTTTATGCATTATTTTCTCCTTTGAAATCACTTCTCATGACTCTCTCTTTCTCCCTTATTTCTCGTGTTTTTGTCTCCCCTTGTGTCCGTACTTTTTCACATGATTCTCTCTCCCCCTTTAACATCAATGGAAAAGGACAATGTTTGTACTATTTTATTCTTTTCCTTTGTCATCAAACAACCTGCTTACAACTTCTCTAGAACACCTTTCCTTTACTACTATGAATACTCTCCATTAGGAGCACACACCAACCTATACCACTTATGACTACAACAATTAGTAATGTCACTACCTACTCCCCCTGAGAGGTAGCAACCAAAATTAGTCTAGAACAAAGAATGAATCTTGAGATCTAGTGAACTGATGCATCTCCTTATGCATCTAGTTCAAGGAAGGAGGACCAATGACCCCCAACTTCTCCCGAAAATACTCAAAAGAATCCTTCGGAAGAACCTTAGTGAATATATCAACAATTTGATCCTTTGTAGGAACATATTCAAGCTTCACTTCATTCTCCATAACCTTCTCTCTTAGAAAGTGATATTTGATTGAAATATGTTTTTTCCTTGAATGCATCACTAGATTATTTGAAATGTTTATTGCAATTGTATTGTCACAAAATATAGAAATAGGCTCATCATATACTACTCAAATATTCTTCAATGTTTGCCTCATCCATAACACTTGTGTGCAACAAGATGTTGTTGCAATGTACTCAGCCTCTATAGTAGATAAAGAAATTGAATCTTTTTTTTTACTTAGCCATGATAGTAATCTACATCAAAGAAAGAATGATATAGTACTTGTACTTTGTTTTTCATCCACACAACCAACCCAATCTACATTTGTGTAAGCACTCAAAGTGAAATTAGCATCCTTTGGATACCATGAGCCATGATTTGGAGTGCCCTTCAAGTATCTAAAAATCCTCTTCACTGCTACAACATGTGACTCTTTAGGATCTTCTTGAAATCTAGCCAAGAGAAAAATTGCATGCATGATATCTAGTCTAGTAGCAATTAGATATAGCAGTCCATCAATCATTGATTTGTACTTGCTTTGATCAGCCTTAAGGGATTCATCATTCTTTCTTAGCTTGTAACTAGTAACCATAGGAGTACATGCCAGTTTAAAGTATTCCATTCCAAACTTCTTCAACATCTCTTTGACATACTTGGATTTTTAAATGAATATACCTTTGTTTGTTTGTTTGATTTGTAGCCCAAGGAAGAAATTCATCTCCCCAAACATAGATATCTCAAATTCTTTATGCATCTCTTCTACAAACTTCTTGCACATAGCTTCATTTCCTCCAAAAATTATGTCATTAACATACACAATTACAATCAAGATTTGATCTTTTTCCACCTTAAATTAAATATTACTATCAGTGGTGCCTTTATTGAATCCTTGTATCAAATATTTATCCAACTTTTCATACCAAGCTTTAGGAGCTTGCTTCAATCCATGCAATACCTTCTTCAATCTGAAAACCATATGAGGTTTATCTAATAACTAAAATCCTACTGATTGTTCCATGTAGGCTTCTTCTTCCAACTCTCCATTCAAGAAAGTGGGCCTTCACATCCATCTGATAAACTTTGAAATTCTTATGTGTTACAAAAGCTAATAACATTCTGATATCTTCCATTCTTGCCACCGAAGCAAATGTCTCCTCAAAATATATTCCATGTATCTTAGCACTTGAATCATCTCCAAATCTAACAATTCCTCCATCATACTTTTCAAGTTTAACAAAATTAATCTTGTCTTCAATTATATGATTAGAGAAGACAATATCAATGATCTAATAGTTCTTATCATGTCTAGCATGAAAATCAGATACCAAAGTACCTTCAGACTTATCCTTTCTCTCTAAAGGTCATTCCTTCACACATCTTTTAGAGCTAGCATAAACATATTAATCTTTTAAATCCATGAACAATCATTCATCATCATCATCTCCATAATCAAATTCATCATCAAAAATACTTGCATCTTCTCTAACATAATAGCTTTTCTTAATCATTTTACCTTTGTTCTCCTTTTTTTTGTCATTCACAACTCTATTTGGACATCTTGAAGCATAGTAACCTATATTTCTATAAATGAAACATTTGAAAGGTAATTTACCTTTGTACTTCCCATTACCTCTTCTCATCCTTCTCACAAAGTTAGCCTCCACATCATCAATATCTTCCTAATCTAGTTCTTGACTCTTCTCTATTTTTGTAGCCTTAAAAGCAATTTCAATTTTTTCACCATTACTTGGACCAAATTCTCTCATTTCAAATGCAGTTAAAGATCCATACAATTGATCTCTAGAATAATGATCTAGATTTGCAAATTCCCCAATAGTAGAAACTTTGTGAATGTAAGCTTTAGGTAGGGTTCTAAGAATTTTCTTTACCACTTTTCATTCCTTGACTAAATACCTCCAAGACCTCTGATGTAGCTAACAACTTCATCTACCCTCTACATGTAGCTTGTAATGTTTTCATTTTTAAAAAAATTCAAGTTCTCAAATGTGGTCTTTAAGCTCTACATCTTAGCTCGTTTAACCATCTCATCTCCTTCATAAATACTTTCCAACTTATCCAAAATTACTTTACCAGTTTTTAGATTCATAACTTTCACCAATTCAAAATTTGTAAGACTACTTAAGAGAGGATGCCTTGATTTACTATTGGTTTCATAGGCTTTGGTTTAGTTTCAGTGCTTGGACAATTTTCAGGCATAGTGTATCCTTTCTTAACTAATTTCCAAATATCATATACTAGATATTCCATATAGCCTTCCATCCTTGTCTTCCAGAATGCGTAGTTGTTCATTCAAACATAGGGATCTCCTTCTTGTGTTCCATTTTGGATCTACCTTAAGTAGTTAAGCTTTCTTCAAGGAACCTTTCTCTAATACCAATTATTGAAATGCACAAGACAACTAAGAGGGAGGGTGAATTAGTTGTAACCTAAAACTTCAAATCCCTTATTAACATTGAGCACATTCATTCATCGAACCCTTAAGTCTATTATGATGAATGAGCATAAAAAGAAAATAACATAAACTGAAAAAACTTAACACCATACACAAGAGAACACTAGATTTACATGGAAAACCCAAGAAGGGAAAAACAATAGTGATAATTAGCTCACAATATAAGTAATATCAACATTAAATACATTAGGGCTCACTATCGGATCAAAAATAAGAAAGAAGAAAGAATGTTACAATGAGAAAATTATCTCATAGAAAAAAGAGAATCCGCCACAACACCTCAACATCATCCACAACTCTCAAAAAAAAATTAAGAAACCTTCTACTCACTGCATCCAATAATATTGCATTATAGCTCACACTAAATTTAACATTTCTATACTCTACTATTGTGAATTTCACATCACAAAAGTTATCACAACACCACATACCATCTTGCATTTATACTATCTAAGACTTGAAAAACATCTTCAAGTCATCAACATATGCATCATACTTACAAATTCAAAAGTAGGTCACCACTAAACATTCCTATGGTGGATAGGAATGCAATTGAACTAGAATACAACATAGCTCAAACTCAAATTCTCACACACCACACTACACCTTCATCAATGCTTAAATACCTTTGCATGTAGTGTAAACATCAAGGTTAGTCCTTACCCATGTAAACACCATTAATGAATTAATTACACACTTCTCACTTTATCAAGATGACATGCAGACCACATAACAAACTTCTAGATGATTTGGATCAATCCGCGAACCACCTAAGATCCACAAATTCTTCACACCATAAAACAATTTCATCCTAAACATCTAGTTTACCTTCCATGCACACTAACATTTGAAACTAGCTCTGTACTACACCAAAGCATGAACACTCTTGAATTATGAAAGATATAAACAATATGAAAAACTTCCCAGATCTACAAGACCAAAAATCAACTTGCAGAGAAATGCAGAGCAAATTCATTTCTCCTAGACACCACTACAAACTCAATTCACACACTGGTGAACAAATCTCTCTCTACACATCAATCTAGAAGCCCAAATTCTAAAACTATATGGCACTTGTCTTTATGAATTAACTTGAACATCATCTCATGATTTCCCTCTATCATGTTGTTCACTTTGTCTATTCTCCTATGGTCTAACATTCACCTTCATATCTTCATGGGGTCTTTATTACCTTCCACGAGCCTACAAACTTACTTTATGTGTTCCAGTTCTTACTCAAATCTCCAAGAGACCTCTATCATGTATATTTCAAGATTTCTCTCATCTTCACTATCACCTACCATGAAATTTTGTGATGCATTATTTTTATTGTCATAGTAGATGCAAATATTATTCACATTGTCATGGCACTAGTATGATTTCAATAATATTGAAGACCTCCACCACAAATGTTTGGTGGAATGAAAATATTGTCACCTCATCATGCCATGAGACTGTTATTTTGTATACTTTTTTGAAAACCTACAAATATGTGGAATCTATTATCCTTTTTTTAGCTTGAGTAGTTTGATCAGGAAAAATAGATTTTAAGATTATTAAGCACAATAAACAAACCTAAAATTCCTAATCTAATAATGGAGAACAAGAGAACTTGTACGTAAATATAAAATACAATAAACGACATTACCATAACCTTTAAACCTCCATTATCCTTCTCCATTCTGCTCTAAATAATTAATGCCCTCAGAATTATCAATGTGCACTTAATAAGCCTATGACTAAGACAAAGCAACATATCAAATTTTATTCTCAACAGGATAGCAACATATATATATTCTAGATGTGAAAATGATAAATAACAATGCTATTTATAGAGACTTGAATACAAAATGGATGATCGGGATTAAATGATTTTTATTTCAATCAATGGATGAAATTAGGAGAGATGAGATAAGATAGAAATGATACTAATAAAAGAATGAGGAAATTGACTATTTTTACAAAAATCACTTTAGTTTAAGAGGGAAATTGCATTTTTTAATTTTTATTTTTATTCCAAGAGTTATCCCCGCAACCTAGCCTAGCGGTTCCCACCAGTCCTTTCCTTGGGCTTATTTCTGCTGCCAAGTTGGGGAGCCAATGGGGCAGGCTGGGGCGAGACTAGTCTCCCTTGGATCCATACAATCGCCCACAAACCACATGGATCGGATAAGTGTCATGACTCCTCTCCTCCAATGACACATTTTGCTAAACTTTAATATTAAAGGAAAATGCATGAACTTTTTTTATTCATGAAAGGTATTATCTCCACATTTCCTAAAAGTCTGCCAGTTGGATCTAGCCATTTATTATTGACAGGAAATAAATCTAATTAAGATCTTGAATGGAAATCAAATTTATTCACCAACAAATGGATTTAATGCACAGACATGAAAATTGATTTGTCTGTCAGTGTAGACCAACCGACAAAGTTGCACCTACAGCCGCCCATCTCTGACTTCAGTCACCTCGCATATTATTCACATGGAACTCTATTTCATCTACCCTCAATAAATAGCAGAGCTAATTTGAGAACTAGAGTGGAAGAGAATTTAATATGTTTCTATCTATAAATTAAACGTATGGGCCTGCATTTGGCAAGAGACTTGAATTCTAGGTTATGCTTTTTAGATTGTGCATTTGTGCCCTGCCTTTGAAATAGATCAATGAGCAGGCATTCAGCATTTGAAGGTTTCATTTTGTGTTGTTGATATATTTTTCGTGGATTAAATCATGGGATTTGTTTGGTAGAGCTCCAGAAGAGTCTGTGTTGCAGATTTGTGTGGAAGGCCATCGTGGTGACTCGGGTACTCACTTTGCCATCAAACATCTTATAGTTACTCCAAGAATTAGTGCAGCAGGTAGATTCGCACCCTCCTCTGAATGATCATGCTTATATCTAGTTTTGGTGGCTGTTATTCATTTTATTACATTAAGCATTCCATGAAAATAAAACTAGATTGTGAATTCATACTGTTTCCAGATGTGTAGTTTCATATTTAGTAATAAATCTATGTGCAAATTGGGAAAACTGCAACATTTTAAAGGATAGAACCATAGTAGTTGATATTTGTGTTTTTAAATCTAAATATGTAAGTTCTAGGCCAATCCATAAGTGGAAACCAGTAGCTTCCCATTAATCAGTATCTCAACTGAGTTCTTCATAAGCATAAACCAACATATCAAATTATGGGTACAAGTCATACGTCTGAGAAAATAAATACCTTGCATAATTTATTGAGGGAAGTATTCAGTTCTAAGTTTCTTTTTTTATCTCCTTGAGTATTATTTTCACCTAAATTTCAATTTTAAGAGTAGAGGTAGGCGCAGGTTACACCTCTTCCCTCTGCTCTTTTGTTTTCACCGTGAGCCATCAAGTAATAATAGGCAGAATGAAATTGTTCTGAGAATTGGAGTACCGCAGTAAAAGGTTATTTGATGCAGCTAACTAATATATGTTAATGATTTATAACATTTGGGACTTATAGATATATATATTATTTTGGGAAGATTTAATTGATTGATTTTAAATACAATAAGATATTGTGATTTCTATTCTGGCATTCAATATCTGTCACCAAATTAGTATTTTAATAAATAAATAAATAAATAAAAATCATTCTAATACAAACACATGCAACCATTACTTTTGTTTTCGGTGAACAGTAAATAGATTTTTATCCCTTTACTCCTTATACCTCTCCTTATTACTAGGCATGTTGTTGTGGCTGTCTTGGTTCATACGTATATCCTTGTATAAAAATTTCTTACGTTACGGAATGGACATCCCATTTAGAGTGGTGAGTAATGAAACTTCAAGTTAAAATCATCTTCCCCGCGACTTCCTAAATTTAAGGCTAATAAAATGCACATTCTTCTTTAAATCCTAAAATACTTGAGGTAAAGTAATATCTCATGAATCTTTCCTTAAAAATAGAAAGAAAGAAGAGTGTGTGTTCTTTTTAATAAAGAAAAGAAGGTAGTTAATGTTTTAACTTTTTAAGATAAACTTTTCAAATTAATACTCTCTTAAATGTGAAAATTTATAAGTTTAAAATGTATTTTTATGTGAAGATAGTTAGGTAAGAAGGTTAGTTAATATTTTAACTTTTTTAGATGAATTGTTCTTCAAATACTCCTTTTAAGTAAATATTTATAAGTTTAAATATTTATGTGAAGATATTTTTCTTTATTTATAATATTTAGAAAAATATAATTTATATTTAGTGTAGTTGGGCTTGAAAATATCCAATATAATCAATCCATAGATATCATCCAATACCATGAAATAATATTGATAAAATTCTTTTGACTTCAGTTAATCAAACTCTAGAACTTATAAAATAAAATAAAATAAATTAATCAATTAATATTGCTCCTTGGCCAACTATATCAAAGCATTCAAAATCTTTTTTTTATTCCTAGTAAATCTTCTACTAACACATGTTTGGTCTAGGCTCTTCAATTGCAAATATAGAAAATGTGAAGTCTCTTTTTACCTAGAAGTAATCTTCTATAAGAGATAGACAAGGTAGGAACTTCGAATAGCCCTAGTTAAGTGTTGGATAAATATTTTATTTCATAGTCATTGTAATTTTAACTTCCTAATGCTACATGAACTATCTAGACAATATAGATATAATTTTGAAAGGGTAGGATAATAAGCCTCACAACAATGCCGAAAATATTTAACCCTAGGGATTCTTGCATAAATTTGGCAAGGGAGGTACAAACAATATGTGTTATGAAATTCCCCAAAATAATGCATGCATTTAAGTACGCCACTTACTTACATTGCACGAGATTTATTTTATGAGTGGATATGGGTTGGTTACTGAATGAATGGTTAAATAATTCTTTTTATCTATGGAACTTATTATAAATTCTTGACCAATGCTTGTTGAGTTATTTAATCATCATGGGTTATTATTATTTTTCCTAATGAATGTTGTAAAAGTTACCATGCCTTATGAGCTTTCCTTTCCTTATTAAGATTTAAGTATGTTAGAT
>VDFB02179234.1:26461646-26580650 GCA_007258455.2 Sequoia sempervirens | reverse complement strand
TATACCTAATAAATGGAGATCTTGATGGTATTTTTGTCCTTTCATCAACCCATTTATCTTTTGTTTGAGTAGCAGCAATATGGTGACCAATATCAACCTTCACTCTTGGTGTTTTCTTGGCTATAAACTTGTTTCCATCTGCACTAGCAAACACTATCTCATGTTTAGATTCTTCTACATAGCTTTATCCAACCTCATATCCTACTCCTGTAGGATCCTTAGAATGCTTTTGTCTGCCAATCATCTCATTCAAAAGATTAGTACTATGATCAAATTTCTAATTTTTACCTAATTGAACTTTGACACATTGAAGCTCCTTCTTTAATGCGACTACTTCTCCTTCAAGTTTTAGACATTCAATCTTTTTAACCTCCAAATCAGACCTTACAACATTCACTATCTTCTTACATTCTTCAATTTCACTTTTTTGACTTATAATCATATCATCTTTAAGAGTTAGTTCTTTTAACAGAGAATCATTATCTGAACATTTCTTCAATGAAGCAATCTCATTTTCTAGTTTATTGCACAATTCATCCTTGTCTTTTAACTTGACTTCCAATCCTTCTTCAGTCCTTTTTCTATCAACCATTTGGGTTTTTAGAAATTCAAAAATCTTTTTATCATCATTATGATTTTGTATTACAACTTTATTAACATTAACACTTTCTTGTAAGCGTACCTTGAGATCTTGATTTTCCTTTCTAAGCCTCTTAAGTTGATCGAAGGAAGCACGTAGTTCTTCCTCCAAATCAACCTCAAACTCATCACCTTCCTATTCCTTTTCACTTACTAAGTGAATTTCTTCTTCTCCAACTATAAAATCACATTTAGTATTAATTGGTAGGGATATTGCTTGAGACAAAACTTCACTAGACTTGACACTAGTGTTTTTCTTCTGACTTCTATTTCATTTGCACTTACTCATATTACTCCTCTTATCAAGAACTTGGTTGAACTTAATTTGGTTAGGCTTATGCAAGGGTCTATCTCTTTACACCAACATCAATCAAAATCAAATATGTTTTCATAAAACACATAGACTGTACCATCAGACAAAAATATTATCTTGAACTTGTGACATATTTGACAAAATTCAAGACCAAAATCAATCCTAGGTTGATTAGACCCATATGAGGACCCTATGCTCTAATACCAATTGTTGGAAAACTAAAATCACTGAGATGGGAGGTGAATCAGTGATTTATAAAAGTCAAACTTTTTCAAAACAAGAATTTATGTTTCCTTTTAAACCAAGAGAACAAATGATAGATATGTGAAGTCAACTTGACTTTTAAATCAAAACACCAAATGATAGTTCAAAGAAAAAAATTGACTTATGCATGAACAATATTATATTTTCATGTTCACCATGAATTAAACATGCAACATTAATCAAAGGATGAACTCAACATTTTCACATGTATCAGAGTTCACATTAATAATAGAACCTTTTATGCATGAAATGTGCATTGACAAATATGAAAGATTGATATGAAATATGAAATAACAATAACCAATATGAAAGACTGATAATTATGCATTTGACAACATATTAAAATTGGACTAATAAGAAAAAGATCACACACATAAAATCACCACATAACACAAAATTTTGTCTTGAGTGGAAAACCCTCTAGGGGAACAAAAACCACTCAAAAAATATTTCTTTATTTAGATAGAGCACCAACTCTATAGAATATAGGAGCACCAGCCCCTCACTAATTTAGAGCACCAACTCCATTATAATGCAACACAATTATAGTATTATATCAGAACCCTAGAAGTGCAGATTTTGCAACTCTAGAATTTTAATAGAAGACTATGTATATAGATATTTCAATAAGAACACTAAAGAATAATGTTGTATATGATTGAAAACATCTTATTTTATACAAATATATGAGATTCAAAAGGATTTTCAATCGAAAACAATTTCTTGTCACTGTAAGAATAAAGCCTAATGTCTCACAACATTTCTCTTCACCATCCCACTGAAAAATACCAAAAATCCTTCTCAAATAGAAGAAAGATAATCTATGTATATATTTTTGTAACTGTAAAGGAAACTCAAGTTAGGGTTTCAAGGAAAAAACCCTAACATAATCTCTTTTATATAGACCTTTCAAAAAAATAAACATTTATGTTACATCATCGTAATCTCTTTTTGTTTTTAAAACAAAACATTTAACAAAATGAACAAACTATTTTAGTTATAGCCCAAGCACTAAATCATTTGGTTCAAACCAATTTTTGAAAAGCAACAGATTTATTACCTAGTTAAGGTGTAAAGAAATCAAACAGATACCAAAGAGATTCATTGAAGACAACCATAACTACCAAGTTGAAGAAACATTGAAACTTTATTATTCACTATCGAGCTTGCATTAGATCACAGTCAACCATGTTGTAGATCTGACTATCCTCAATGTATTGGCTAAGGGAAGACACCAAAACCTACAAACTATCATGCTATCCATGGCGGCTAGGGTTCCAAACCCTTCAACAATAATATTTTGCTAAAAATTCTTTCTTTCAAGTCTATCGAGGACTTTATCAACCACAATGATGATTTGAAGTCTAAAATAAACAAAACATAATAATTCTTTTAGAATCCGATGTCCAAGAAGAATGGAATTAAATCATTGCCACATGTGCATTATCAATGATGGTTTTCAATTCCAAGTCACCACTTACAAATAGCAATAGACAACTTAAACAACAATACCTGATTCCTCATAATGCCCAAAATATCATTACCTTGTAAAAATTATTCCAAATCAAAGACTTTAAAATGCCAACATAGATAATGATTGAACCAAAAAATGATGACTACCAAATATCTTGTCACTACCATGTGACATTCAAAAATTTCCTTTGTAATAAACCAAGATTCATAGAATGTCGATGAACTTGAAATTTTAAAATAATGTGAGCCAATAACTATAATGTCCAATACCTTTTTCAAGGTAACTTCTAGCAATGCAATATATAACCAATGAACCATACCAAGGACCAATGGCAAAGCCACAAGAGTCAACCAACTTCTCATAAAAATTGTCAAGACAATATGTCATGCTAATGGAAATAGCAATGCCACAACTTATGCATTATAAACCATATGGTAAACGAAGGATCTCGTTACCATATAAGATACCAATAGCAAACACTCTTTTTTTTAACCAATTTGAATGCTTCAGACAATAGTACTACCTTGTAAACATCGTGTGCCACCAAGATCATGTGAACCAACTAAAAACATCATGTATTCAATACCAAATATCAATCCCTGTTATCATTCCTAATCACCTTAAATAATCAATCTAAAACACTGTAACTTGTAATCAATCTGACAACAATCTGAAAAACAATCACCAAGACAAAATTTCACCAACTGCATATCATAACACCAACTAATGCAACTACAATTGGCCAATCTAAGAATGCAAAGAATAGAACTAGTGATGTTATGAACCCCATAAAATAGTTTTGGCATCAAGAAAAACTAACATATAAACAATTGAAAGCCAACAAACTCCCCCATAAAACAATTTTGGCATCAAGGACAAACTAACATATAAACAACTGAAAGCCAACAAACTCCCCCTTTATCCTTGATGGAAAAAAGCATATCATCTCTCCCCCTTTTTTCCTCAATGACAAAGACTGAAAGAAGAGAATGTGAGATTCCATGAAGATAAACAACTGAGAAGCCAACCAATTATCTAATACAATAACTAGCTACAAGTAGAACAACAAATAAAACATAAGAGAGTTGTGTATAAAAATATTGTACACCTATGCTCCCCCTTTGCTTGGAAATTTATTATCAACTTCACTAAATCCATCTCATGATCAACTACAATTAAAGACTGTCAGCAAGAGTACATGGTAGCAACAAGTTCCACAATCAACACTGATGCATTAATAACCAACCAAACAATCATTGATCCATTGGCATGATATCAACATAAACCACTATCACATGTACTACTCCTATTGAGAACAAGATAGCACTAACAACATTGACTGAGAAAAACTATAAATTATCCTTGTTGTAAAACTACTATCAAACCTACATTTTCTCCTTCTTCATTAGTGAATGTTAGTAGAGAATGATATCATTGTCATTGTATGATTGCAACAATATCATGTACCACTTTTCAAGAAAACACTATATATTTCAAGCAATGGTATTCCAAAAAAGTTACAAAACATTTTCATGGCACCATGGACAATACTATCACCAATAGCTTATTAAGATTTTGATTTACTATCCAAGATAACTACTTCTTCATTCTTACAAACTCATACTAATACCTCTTATTATTTATGTGCATTTGAATGTATAAAGAGATTTACTAATGTTTTTACTTGCCTCTAAAGATTTCACTACCCCTTATATTGACATCACAACAAAAAGCATTTCTTCTCACTGTCACTTTGATTTAGAATTCAAAACAATGAAATTATATGATTTTAATTCGTTGATCATCAAATAGATCACTCCACACTATCTAATAATTTGTGAATAAGCACTATTCATAAAAACATGTTGTCAAACATACACTTAGCAAGAATATACTATCTTTTCCAGCATGGTTAGCACATGAAAATTTATCAAAAATTAACATTCTTAACACCAAACAAACCATAGCAATACAAGAAATCACTGCCTATGTTATTGAGCTTACTTCATCTACAAATCATTGTCACAATCATTGCACTTTCACAAATCCACCATCACAGCGAGCTAAGTAAACAAGAGGTACTTGTCATCATTGAAACACTGCATACTATTCCACAAATCCTAACCACTTTTCCTATGAACATCAATGACAATATAATCAAATTTGAATTGTCCTAGATTGCAAATATTCAACATGTTGTTGGAGTACCTTGCATAAGAAAATGCAGATGACCTCCATTTCATGATATCATTAATTGTTCACAATGCAACATTGACTATCATATAACAGCAGATCCATTTCTCTCCAAATGGTGAATTAATATATAGGAGAGCAAATAAAGAATCAAAGGCTCAAATTGATTTGATCAATCAATGGTCAATATTGAATCAAAGATCATATGGATCAATGAAAGCATCAAGGGATGAGAATGATTCAAACAAACACACTTTATAACAACTTTGAAAGTTTGTTACAAAGTTTTTTTGAAAAGAATATTCCACTTTTAGAGCCAAATATGATAATATTCCTTTGGAATATTCCCTATGCAAGTGATGGGTGAGGAAAATTAGCAATTAGTAATTAAAACTAAGTTTTACTTGTGTAAGATGAGGAATAATAGGATATTCATTAAATAATTTATTTATTTAATGAAAAGGGGTTCAAAATGATAATTAATTAGATAATTAAGATTATTTTATTAAATGAGAGGACTTAGGGGGTTTAAATTAAATAATTTGATTGATTCAAATAAATAGGAGGAGAGGTGAGGGTAAAAGGTGGTGAATTAACCTAATTAAATCAATTAGATTAATAGATGAAAATGATGCATTAATTAAATAACTATGATTATTTGATTAAACAAGCGAAAAGACAGTGAACTTCAAGACGATACAATGTTAGTGATTAGATTCAAGTGTGTAATGCCATTTAGGACATTTTTAAGTGTCTACATTTTACACCTCTTTAAAGTGAGGTACCTATTATATCGGTTCAAAGACTAATGCTTTTCAAATTAAGACTACTACTCAAATCAAAAATTTAAAAGTTCTTGATTTTTTGGATGCCCTACTATTGCCTCAGTGGAAGGAAATAAGTTGGTACCCTACCCCCTTGAGAGATTGGATAAAAATTTTGAATTTTGGGTTGATCTCTCGACAAAGATGCAACATTGATGCAAGTGGAAAAAACATGCTCAAGGACATGAAAACAAGCTCAAAAACATAAAAATGCTTAGCAAAGGTTTCATCGCTCAGGAATTTGTGAAACAGGAAAAAAAACCCTAACTTCCCTCTCAAATTAGGGTAAAAATACCTAATTTTATGCATAAATATATGTTAAAGGGTCACTTTCAATTCATTTATGCATTCACATTTTGAGATTTCCTATGATTTTTGCTCTAACCTTCTGATGAAATGGCTCCCCGCATGCTTCCACAATACATCAATTACTGATTTCAAGAGTACAAGCGGCCTCCAGGCAAAGGACCACTGGTACATAAATCAAATATTTTCCTATACTTCTCTTTTTTGTGTATTTATTAGGCATCAAAACTAGGTTAGTTTAAGTGTCACTATATTGTGATGCTTTTAAGATTTTTGATGATGCAATTATCAATTTTGGCAATGCCATTGTAAATAGAAATGCTTCTTGGGATTTAGAATTAGGGTTTTAAATTTATTATAGCAAGGAAATTGCATTTAGAAATTCTAGCTAGGATTTGGTTTGGGCGATGTTGGTATTTTTGGCAATGCCATTGTATAGGGCGATGCTTCCTCATATTTTAACAGGTGTGACATGATTTGGAAAAAGAATTATAGCAACACTAATGAAAATAGCAATGCAATTCTCAATTGTGGGTGCAAAAGCTTCAAACTTTATCAATTTTAGCCAAATTAAGACATTTTTTGTGTTGTGGATACAGGAGACTTTCTAGACACTTATGTCACGTAAGCACCGATTCGGGTTTCTCAAGGATTTAGAGGATTTGGACAAGATTCGACAAGAGTACCTTGGGGATATTGAGCTCTAGTTCATTGCATATATGCTCATGGTGAGGATAACTTTAGTGATGATGATAGCCTTGTGCAAGCAATGGCACAGTGAGACATCATCATTCTACCTCCCCACCGATTAGGCGACAATTATTTTGAAGATGTGTGGAGGATACTATGGCTTCTGATCCACAATGACCAAGTGATTTATGATACTGACATTGGATACGATGCATTCCATGTGAGGTTTTGTGGCAGGAGGATGTCATACTTGTGAGCTCATAAATTGATTTAGAGATGTCCTAAGGATGCTAGCCTATATTCAATATTCAAACTAATAGTCAGTGCATTGATTTCAAGGATTGTTTCCCCAGACTAGGAGGGCAAAGGATTTAGTCTTAGTTGGGGACTCGCCTAGCACAGGATGATCTATAGGAGGACATTATACACATGGGGCCTAGTCATGCTAGCCTCACTTTATCATGATATGCACTAGTTTATTTACTGTCAGGGGAGAAGCCTTGGAACAATTATTACACTTTTACACATCTAGGTATGGGAGCATATTGTCATGCTCAGACCAATGGTGCATATGGAAGATGTGGATACAAATGAGCCAATCATGTATCGATATAAGGGACATATTACACTACAACATATAGGCCCATTGGGGATGCCCTATTGGCATTGAGTGATTGATGATATGACCATGTTCTGATGGTCGTCATGGTTACAGATGCCTACCTAGTATGATGATCACCAACATTTTTTCTTTACAAGATAGACCGCATACATACAAGGTCACGAGCACATGATGATATAGTGATACTTGCTACATCGTGTGTCTAGATAGTTTGGGGAGGTGCAAGATGCACCAATAGATGATTATACTGCTATATTTGTGAGGATTGCTAGGGTGGCTACATGGGGCCCTTAGATACAGCCTCATGAGGGTGTAAAGGTGTTTCGGCAACTAGTGGTCAGGCCTTGGGTGTATGATCAGGTTCAGGAAGATGCTAAGACGTAGTCGATCTCTGATGCATGGTTCATGCCTCCCCTATGTTTGACAGATCCATTATGGGTACCCCCATGAGGGAGACCCATAGGTTGAGGGGCAAGTAGAGGACAAGGTCAACAGGATCTAAATATATGTTAAAAAATCACTTTCAATTCATTTGTGCATTCACACTTTGATATTTCCTTCAAATTTTTTACTAACCTTCTGACAAAATGGCTTGCCACATGCTTCCACGACATATCAATTACTGAGTTCAAGAGTACCAGTGGCCTCCAAGTGCAATACCATCAGTACATAAATCAAAACTTTTCCTGTACTTCACTTTCTATGTATTTATTAGGCATCAAAGTTAGGTTAGTTTAGGTGTTGCTATATTGTGATGCTTTTAAGATTTTTGGTGACACAATTGTCAATTTTGGTGAAGCCATTGTAAATGAAAACACTTCTTGGGATTTAGAATTAGGGTTTCAAAATTATTATAGCAACATGATTGCATTTAGAAATGCTAGCTAGGATTTGGTTTGGGCGACATTGGTATTGTTGGCGATGCCATTGTTAGGGTGATGCTTCCTTGTATTTTAACAGGGGTGATGTGATTTGCAAAAATAATTATAGCAAAGCTATTGAAAACAGCGATGCAATTGTCAATTGCAGGTGCAAAAGCTCCAAACTTTATCGATTTTAGCCAAATTTAGACGTTGTTCAAGTGTTGTGGATGTAGGAGATTCTCTAGACACTTATGTCATGTGAGCACTGATTTGGGTTTTCAAGGAGCTAGAGGATTTGGATGAGATTCGACAAGAGTACCTTGGAGAGATTAAGCTTTTTTTCATTGCATATATGCTCATGGTGAGGACACATTTAGTGATGATAAAAACCTTGTGCGAGTAGTGGCATAGTGATACATCATCATTCCACCTCCCCACCAATGAGGCAATAGTTACTTTGAAGATGTGTGAAGGATATTGCAACTTCTGATCCATAGTGACTGAGTGATTTATGATACTGACGATGGATATGATGCATCTCATGAAGTTTTTTGGCCGGACGATGTCGTACTTGCAAGCTCACAAATTTATTTAGAGATGTACTAAGGATGCTAGCCTATATTCAAACTGATAGTCGGTTCACTGATTTCAAAGATTGTTGCCTCAAGCCAGTGGGGCAAAGGATTTAGTCCTAGTTGGGGATTCGCCTAGCACAGGATGATCTATAGGAAGACATTGTATGTGTGGGGCCCAGTCATGTTGGCCTCACTTTATCATGATATGCACCAATTTGTTTACTGCCATGGGAGAGGCCTTGGAGTAGGTGTTATGCTTTTACACATCTAGGCATGGGAGCATATCGTCATGCTCAAACCAGTGGTGCATATGATAGACATGGATCTAGATGAGCCAGTCATATATCTATATAAGGGCCATAATACACTACAACACATAGGCCCATTGGGGATGCACTATTGGTGCCAAGTGATCGACGAAATGACCATGTTTTGATGGAAACTGTGGTTATAAATGTATGCCTAGTATGATGATCACCAACAGCTTTTCTTTACTAGACAGACTTGATACATACAAGGTCATGAGCACATAATGATAGAGTGATACTTTCTAGATCACGTAGTTAGACAGTTCGGGGAGGTGCAGGATGCACCAACATATGATTATACTTCTATATTTGAGAGTATTTATAGGGAGGCTACATGGGACCCACATATATAGCCTCATGAGGGTGTAAGGGGATTCCAGTAGTTGGTGGATAAGCCTTGGGTGTATGATCAAGGTCAAGCAGATGTTAGGACGTCATCAACCTATGATGCATGGTTTGTGCCTCCCCTATGTTTGGAAGATCTGGAAAGGGTACCCCCACGAGGGAGACCTAGAGGTCATAGGGCAAGTAGAGGAAAGGGTCAATAGCCAAATTAGGGTCAGCAGGATCAACCTATTGGATAGAGGCGGGACCAGGGATGCTAAGATCATGTAGTGGTATAGGTCCCACAATAGCCATAGCAACAACCACCACTAGGTCCAGACCCTTGGGATGCCCAAATTCAAACCCTCATGGTTGATAGTTATACACATTGACTCTGATATGTATCATGAAATTCATTTTTGAGATGTATATATATGAGATGGATTGATTTCATTTATGACGTGATGCATTTATGATATGTGATGTGATGTTGTATTTATTTTATGTGTTACATGATTATGTATGGATGCAATGGATGCAAATATTTATGGATGCATTAATTTATTTATGCCATGTGATATGAGATGATCTATGATGCAATGCTTATGTGATATGCGATATATGATATGGATGCAATGTTTAATGGATGTTTCCTTCTCTTTTTTAGTATATTTCTATGACATGCTATGAGATGGATATACTTTGTTTTTTTATGTTAAAACCATATGATGTGATTATTTATGATATGTAGATGATATGATATGCTTATGCAAGATCTGTGTATGCTAATGTTTTGTGGATGCAAAATGGATGCATTTATGATTTTGGTTGACTCTCATGATACCATGTTAGCGTGAAAAGAAGATAGAAGAATAAGATGAATGGATTGACCATTGATTTTGAGATTGATTCTGAATTCCAACAAGTCCATGATTCATCGAGACTTTATTAAATTATGGTGATGAGATTAATTATTGTCTCATATTTGGGATTAGGACACTTCATCATTCCTTATTTTTGATATATAACACATAGACACGATGCATCATGGTTTTGATAACCAAGATGAATTTGTATCTAGTGCTATGGACTTTAGATCTCCAAACAGATAGGATAGTCCTTGTTCAAATCATGACATATGGAAAGCTTGTTGGAATGTAGTTTAAATAGAAGCTTCGAATATGGGTATGTGCAAGATCATGATGGGCCAAAAAGTGGCAATTTGATGGGTATGTGGCTGACAACTTGTTTTTTTACCCAAAATTGATGAAATGAAAAGGGTTTTTAAAGGAGATTCTTATCTTTCCACCAATATAAATTATTCTTTACTTTGAATTTAATAAGTAATTATTATTCATTTTCTATTCAAATTACAACTAAAGTCCTCATTGATAGACTGATTGAAAAACATCTATAGCTTTCAAACAATATCACATTTTTTGAATCCAAAACATGTGTCACATTCTATGTTTCACATACTATAGGATTAAAAAAAGAAAAATTTAATTTCATGAAGTTTTGACCAAGTTAAGGTGGTTAGACATATGGGTTTTTTATATTTTTTAAAAGGTGTAATAAAAAATTTATAATTAATTATTTACTTGGAAAAAAATTACAAAAAAAATATGCATCACATTGGGACATGAGTCCTCTACTTATATCTAAAATCTTATAAAAAAATATTATCATTTTATTGTGGTTAGGGTGGTCAGACAAACACCTACTTCTTATTTTTTCCCTGAAATTTAAATACTACTGCATTGAAATTTCAAATTTTCACCAAATAGATTTTTTTTTTTAAACAAACCTAGTAGTTTAGAAACTACATTCAATTTGCTACAGATTCTATTCTTACATATTTTTTAAATAATATAGATAAATTATTCAAAATTTTATGTCAAGTTGCCTAACTCTGATTTTTCTGATTTTTTTGCCACTTAAGGGCCTACTTTTTCCATGATGATCCTACAGATACCCATACATCATACCAAAGTATACGCAATAGTCAACAATCTACTCTAAACAACCTTCCTACACACAACTAAGTACACGCCAAGATTATTTTACAAAAAACACCCCACAAGCATAGCAAACAAAAGATAATGATTGATGCCCCATTCCTTTCTTTCTAAATCATTGAAACATCATTAAGAGATTCTTGGAATGGTTCAACAACATAAATCATAAGACAAGATCAAAATGAACAAATAGTTAATGTTATCTATATCTCTTGCCAAAATTTGTGTTTTGAGGATAAAGATCCAAAGTGATTGCCAATGATAATGCCCATTGTAGGAAGGATGTATCCTAGGATGTGTTAAATCAAATGTTCTAACTAAGACTAGGTGTTTGATAGATTGTTGAGACAAATGTTACAAACTCATTTACATTTGATCTAGACTTTAGATTTTGACATTTAGATTCTCATTTTATGACTTGCGACACTTGTTTTCCACTTGTTTTACCAAAGTTTGAAGATGATGATCAATTTATTATGGATGAAGGCTTGTTGCAGGCAAAAGAAAAATGGGATGGATAGTTTTGGAATTTTGTAATGTTTTGAGGTTGTTTTTGATCTTTTGGAGAGTTTATGTGAATTTTTTGGTTTTAACTATTTGAGGTTGTTTAGGGTTTTCCAATTTTTTCCAATGTTTTGGGTTTTTGTTAGAACATAATGTTGTTGTAGTTCATACTCTTATAACTTTTATATATTGTTCTAATATAAGGTCATCAAACCTTATATATTATATGCTTATTAAGCATATCCCATTTGAAATAATTATAATCTAATAATTAGATTATTGATTATTTATGAATGGGGGTTGTTGAATAGGTGTGACTAATACCCTTTCAAGTATTATGTCACCCTTCCTCCTATATTTAAGGAGGTTCTCTCTTATTTCAGAGGTATGGAATTTGGAGATTGATAGTGAATTCTTTCAATATGTGTTATTGTAATTAATATTTAATTACACTTGCATAAGTTTACTTGGGATTTATTTAATTCCTAAATTATAGGTTTTATCCTTATCTTATCGAGCTATCTTGTTGCTCAAGATAACATTAGGTTTAGGCATCTTTGCTTTTATAGCAAATCATCTCTTGTAATTATTGGTCTTTTTCGAATATATCAAATTGCATGTGTTTATGCAAAGCTTCTGCTTTTTTCATTTTCCTCTTCTGTGAAAGGTCTATTCAGGTTTGCAATCAGATCTTGGTTTTCTAACATGGTATCAGAACCTCAATTTGTAGCCCCTTCTCAGCTTTTTTGGAGGATTTCATTGCAGAGCTCGTTCGGAGTCCCTCGAGGGTTTCAATCCTTGAGCATCATTATGCAGTGTCTTGGATCAGATCGAGGTTATCTGTTGGATTTAGAGCGCTAGAAAAAGTTAGAAATGGCTTTCATTTTATTGATTTTCATCACCGTTTGCCAGATCTGCGAGGGTTGTAAGATCAGTGATTTTTCTGATAGATCTAGGGGTTGCCAGATTTTCAAAGCATATTGGGCCCAAACGGACCTCATAGTTGGATTCACAACACCCAAAAACCCCTATTTCCAAATAATATTCGTTCAATTTGGACATAGTCATCCAGAGAGGCAAAAAAAATTTGCCCAAGGGTCGTACGGTCCCCAGGCACGACTCCCGAAACATAGATTTCGAGAAAAATTTAAAAAATCATTAAAAAAATCCAAAATTTCTTTAAAAATTTGTGCCGCCAGTTATAAAAAGGTCCGCCACCGAGCGGCCACTAGGCAGCCACCGATGCACCACCGCCACCGGTGGCTCCTTCATAAAGCTCTGTCGGTGGGTTGTGCTAGCCCCTGAGGGCTTAACTCCTCAGTACTGATCATATTGGGGTCCAGACCCCCGAGTTCAGCCCTCTGCCTATTTTTTGGCCCTAGCCCTAGTCATGTGGGTGACCAGGGGCAACACCACAGCCCCCTGGCCGCCAGCCCCCTACTCCGCCCAAGTGACCAGGGCCGAATATGTTTAGCCCCTAAGGGCTTATTGGAGACCTTATTGGGCAGTTTTGAGCAGTTTTACGGAAACACGCATAACTTTCACATATGGCGTTGTTTCTTTACAAACGAGATATCGCCAGAAAGACATTTTTGAGCTCTATGCAATGGTGCTAGTGATATTTTCTGGTTTTTCTTTTTTGATGGTTTTTTCTACCTCAGAAGTCAGATGTTTCCTTTTTCACTCTAGGACACATATCTTTTGACTCGCTTATCCATTTTTCATGATTTTCATGGCGTTGGAAAGCTGGTTTCCGCCTCTATACAGATCTGAGGTCATTTCTAGAAAATGTGTAACTTATTTTAGGCATGCATTCATTTTTGTTTCGTGCTTTAGGTTTACATTTTCACTTATGTTTCTATAATTTTGCATTATCTCTTTATGCAATTATTGTGTATTGTAATAATGAACTGATATAAAGTTCCATTAAAGGGGGCTCTTGCATCCATCTTTCATTTTGGTGACAACTCGCATGAGTTTTTTTTATTTCCTGTTGTCTCCTTCTAGCTTCTTTCTTGCTTAGCTGGACACATTGTTGGTTTGCTTCAGTTCACACTTCACACTGGGATTTTATAGTTCTTGTTCCACATTGGTTCAAATATTTCTCATTTGAAGGCCATGGTTTTATTGTTAATGTTCTAGAATCTTGATGGTACTCATCCTATGGGCAGTTTTAGTTTCAGTTTGGCATTGGCTTCGTGAGACACAACTTCCAGATTTGTCATCATTATGGGTCCTTTCATCCTTTCATCTATTGTTGCTTATAGATTCCATAGTTGATCCAGTATGCGATTTTCCAGTGTTCCTTGGCATCGGGTCTGCTATTACATTTGTGATTCGAATTGGTATTTTGCAAACACAACTATCTTTCCTTGCTTGCCAGATTTGGGGTTCCAGTGTTGCTTCATCAGAGTTATTCTAGTGTTTCTTTGCAGAAGTTCATCTCACTAAGGGGGGTTTCTCTCTCTTTGCATTTGTACATGAGTACTTGATTAGGCCTTGTTGTTGGGACTCATATTTGCATAATAATTAGCTTCTCCCTAAGTTGCACTTATGGGGGGGGTGTTAGTGTAATTAATATTTAATTACGCTTGCATAAGTTTACTTAGGATTTATTTAATTCCTAAATTATAGGTTTTATCCTTATCTTATCGAGCTATCTTGTTGCTCAAGATAAGATTAGGTTTAGGAATCTTTTCTTTTATAGCAAATTATCTCTTGTAATTATTGGTCTTTTCCGAATATATCAAATTGCATGTTTTTATGCAAAGCTTTTGCTTTTTCGTTTTCCTCTTCTGTGGAAGGTCTATTCAGGTTTGCAATCAGATCTTGGTTTTCTAACAATATGCACATGAGGTATTATTGGCCATGTGGAAGTATGGAGAAGTGTTCCTCGGGTCCAGTCTATGTTATAATAGACCATTACATTGCAATTTTTTTAATAAAATGATGTTTTATGGGGTTTTTGAATCCAAAACTTGGGTTTTCTCCATGTATATCTTGTGTAATGTGTAAACTCTATGTTTGTATTATTATCATTTTATTTATCTTATATCTTGTTTATAATGATTAGTATCCTAAGATCCTAATTTATAACATGGTATCAAAGAAGGTTAGGCTATACTAATCATTTTTATAGGTTATACTAGAAGATATTTAGAGCTTGATGGTAAGCCTCTTTATGTTCAATTAACACATGTGCAAGGTCATTTTTTGTAATATGTCTAGTGTGTCTTCTCAATTATTTTAAAATCAATTCATCAAAGCTAAGTTAGGAAATTCTAATCATTTTTTATAAGTGACATCTAAGACAAAATTTTCATTCTAATCACTTTTCGTAACATATTCGTATAGCATAGAATTGTGATTACTATCTATTTTATATATTTATATATATATATATATATATATATATATATATATATATATACTAGTTATCATAATCAATTCAAAATTGTTTCATTATCCTTACAATTACAATATTCTTACAATCACATACAATTCTCATTAAAAAAAATTATATATAACCATCCTTCCTCTCGCTAGAAGGATAATTATCAAAGATAATTTAACAAAATTCTTGATAAACTAATTTATAGAAGAGATTAAAAGATCATGATTATATAATCTTACAATTATTAGAAATAATTCATGATTATTGATATGATTAAAATATTATAATCTGATATTATAATTCATACGTTAACAACATAAAAAACAAATGGATTATAACATTCTTCTAATGTTACATTTCCCTCTGTCTAAACTCTACAATAATGCATGCTACACTCTGCTTACTTAGAATAGAATACGACTAAGAGAGCTAATTGACTAGAGCCCTCTATGCAACTCATAATTCTCCATCAGATTTAAGCTATTATAGGAGACCTGCTGACAAAAGATACAGAGTTAATCTAAACAAAAAATATCAGTAAAAATGACAAATGAAAAGAGTTAATCTAGACAGTGAAGCAAATGGAAAATTGTGCCGCTAGCAGCAACTACGGACATATGTCCGTAAATTTATTGTCAGTAATTCACAAATTCATCGCTAGCAATTCATCACAGTTAATTTCATGACGGTGAATTGCTAACGGTGAATTTTCCTTCGATACATTGCTGGTGATGAATTTTCTTAAAACCGCAAACAATCTAAATTTTTATCATATACCACACACATCTTGATTATTCTGTACTCCCCACTTTTGTCTCATTGATATTCTTGTCTGGATTAATATACAATCTATTCGTTGCTTGGATTTGATGGAGGTTTATCCGTTGCTTGGATTTGATGGAGGTTTAAGTGAAGATAAGGCATTAATATAGAGGAGGTATCACTTGTTCCGCACTTAAGAGTGAAAATCAAGGCCAATCTTCTTATCCATAGTTTGAAAGAGCAAAATAAAATCAATCAGACTTGGATCAATCACATCGGACACAACCGGTTTCTGATGTTCATCAACCAACATGGAAGAAGAGTGATAGACTTCAATTACGTATTTTTTGAAAGGAATGCCACAGACAGGCTTAGACTTATATAGTCGTCTGTAAGGAATGCCACAGACAGGCTTAGACTTATATAGTCGTCTGTACAACTACGCATCTTTATTGCTAGACATTATGCAATAGTCATTCTTCTACCATTGATTGACGGTGGTGAAATCCAAAACTCAAATCTAGATATTTTGTAGCGACAAAGAAGCCACTTCAATAATAAATAATAGAAGGGAGTACATTGTTTATGGCATGTGTATAAATAGTGCTGACAATTTTTAATAACTTACAGTAGGAAAGAATAATAAAAGCTTAACTATGTTGAATTCTTTTAGTCGGCACGGGTAGCAGAGTTGGCTTGGGTCATGGGTTTGCTCCCCGTTGGTTTCAGGTTTGACTCCGCTAGAGTTTACCGGGTTGCGACTGACTTTCCGGCTGTTGGGTCCCCTCGCAGGGGACTAGTCTTTCCCCCGCTCACCCCCAATACCCAAAATACAGGCTGTTGGGCGGGGCCACGAAGATACCCCTATCATTAACCAAAAAAAAAAACTATGTTGAATTCTTTTGAGATACATTCTAAAACATGAAAATTTAAAATATGAACAATGAACCTCATTTAAACTAAAATTATTTAGAAATATTGTACCCAAAGTCAAATAATTGTCTAATTTCCTATACACCTAAACTCATTGTTGTATTGGACCTTGTTTTGTTCTTAAGCATCATCTTCTCCACTTAAGTAGGAAATCCATTATTAAAATCTCATTACCACAACTTTTAAAAATATATATAAATAAATTTAGTCAAAGAACAAGAAATGTGAGATTCCTACTCATTTTCTTACATATTTGATGTGCTCTCAAACAAAATCATCAAACTTAAGCACTCTAAATAATATACTTGAGATGAAAGGAATACTTGTTTATCCAAATTTTATGCAGTTTTCAATGAGTAGATAAAACAAAAGATGGGATTTTTGGTATAAAATAATCATAAAGTGATTTGTATGGAGGGATTTCTCAAATATCTTATTATCTTCCATGGTATGTTACAATTTTGAATCCCTATGTGTCATGTCAAACATATTGTAGTTGCACAAACATTCATTTGAATCATTTTCTATTAAAATAATTCACTTCAAGTTGCTTGCATTGTTCCCCTAAGATGTTGCATGACTTCTCTCTATTGAAATTGATAAGGGTAGTGCTGATTTATGTAGTAAAATATTAACATATTTTAGCCTCTTGTGGCATAATGTTGCTAGAGCTAGTGGGATTGATCGATTTGATAAGAGATGAGTCACCTCTAGAATGACATCATTAGTTGATCATCCCACATAATTGAGCATCAGGATTATGTGTTGAATCACTTATTCATTTATGGGTCATGTCACAAGATCTAAATCTAACCATTACTTAATATAAGGTTGTCGAATATTTGACAATAATTTAGATCTCAAATCAAAATTATGTATTAATTCAACCACCATGGATATGAGGAGGCTATTATCTCTATCAACTAATTATCATTCTTGTTTTATTAATATGGTCACATTCATTTCCTTTCACTAAAACACAAGGATGTCAAGGTGAATCAAAATGTAAAGAAAAAAGTTTCAAAACTCTTACACATCCATAGAAAAAGTGGAATTTCTTAAACTTTCAAAGCATTTTTTTCTACTATATCTTTTTGAGTGTTACTTTAGCTAACTTTTTTATGATGTTCAATTATCCTCTAAATTTATAAGGTTTAAAGAACCTACTTATAATTGGTGGCTATCACCCTAATACACTGTCCAGGGAGCAAACCTAGAAAGGATAGCTCACCTATTGCCTAATTTTTTTGGGAAACTATTTTTTTCTTGAAATAAAAATGACACATTATTCATACTTATGTAACTCATGAAAATATCTTATGATCCCCTTGCTAATAATCATTAGACTATTTTCTAGATTTATGCTCATTTGTAATCGACAATTGCATATTAAACAATATTTTTTCTAAATCAAGAATCAAATTTATTTGATTATTGTGTTACTGTCTATGTTGGTGATTCCATTTATAGAAAAACTATCATACATTATGTATTCAAAATAAATGGTGCAAGTGCTCTTACATGGATGGTATAAAATGTTTTTAGAAAGCTATCTTCTATGGTTTCTTAATCAGAATCCAAAATAAAAAAGTAGCTCCTGAAAAATTAGTTTACCTTTGAAGATTTATAAAAGAGCTTCAAATGGATACTTATAAAAGTATCACTTTACTATATGATAACTGAAGTTATTTTACTCTTACCAAAGAATCTAATTTCCAAAGAGAGAGAAGATTGAAAATCATGGGAATCTCACTCAAGCAAAAATATTCCTTTTTAAAAAAAATCTCTCCACTTACATTCAAGTGCAAATATTTCATCATAAAAGTTCTCTCTGGTGTTATTCAAGTGAAAGTATTCCATCATTAAAGTTCTCTCTTGTTAAATTCACTTGTGAAAGTATGACATCATTAAATTTCTCTCCAGTTTTATTCAAGAGAAAGCATTCCATCATAAAAGTTCTATTCAAGAAAAAATATTTTATTATGAAAAATTCTTTTCAATTATATTCAAGCAAATGAAGGCTATGAGCAAGAAGAAAATAATGAAATATTAGCCATCACTTATAAAAACCATTATGCAGTGATTGGCCTTAGGTGATTCCATTGAGGGGGAGTATGCATAAAACCACCTCATGGATAAATCCTAGATGTAAGACCTAGTAGGCATAATATGAGACCTATAGGCATTATATGCTCTAAATTCAAATAAAATGCTTGGCCTCAAGTGATGCCATAAAGGGGGAGTGTGCATGTTAATTCCATGACCTAATGGCTAAATCCTAGATGTATAAGTCATATGGGCATATATTAAATTTCTTCTCTCTGTAAATCTTCCACTTATAAAAGCATTGTATTTAGTCCTATGGGCACATTGTATTAAGTCCTACAGGCACTATGTAATGAACCTGAGGTGAGGCTGATTTGAGGAGACCTAGGATCTGATAAAAATATTTATAAGAATTTATATATAGCATCATTTTTAAAACTTTGAGACTATAAATTCTAACAAGATAACTTTCATGTAGTCCAGAATACATGACTTTAATTTTGGCATATATTTGTGTCCCTATTTATCTAGAGTAGCCACAATGAGAGGGTCCTCAAAGAGAACAATCTAGACTATGCATTAAGAGTACATAATGAAAGCAACATAGAATATGGAGGAAAATGCAGATGCAAATATTCTTATAAACCAAAATCTCAATTACATTTGGCTGGAAACCTCTGGGTTTACAGATTTGCCTTGTAGGACTAATAAAACATGCAACATTCTAACATGTTCCTATATGTAAGTTGAATATTACAATCGAATCAATATTATTCTTCTTGATTGAATTCTACTTGATTTCCTAATATCCTAATGATATATCACAAGCTTAATATCATATCCACAATTCTAGAAACATCTGTGTCGGCCAAAAGATCATTACATTCTCCAATGAAGGAAAATATAATGTGCACATGAATAGGTCACCCTCAAATTTGAATTACTCTTCAATAGCTGCATAAGATGAAGTGTGGATCTATAATGAAGGACAGGGACACTCCATGGAACAATAAAAATCACACCGTTAAGATCTGCAAGTCACAGGGATGATCCGCAACAATCAAACTAGTCAAAAAGGCTTGAAATTATTTCAGTGTCAGTTCAAGAAACTACCATGAAATTCCAAAAGTGATAACTTTCTAGAAAAGATCCAATCACGCTCAAATCTTGGAACAAGGAAAATGAACATGTCGACAATGTACACAAAGATCCGCAGGGTCTGGTGAGCAAAGATGATGAATCCACCAACATGAACTGACCAAGAATAGAACAAGAACAAAAACTAAAATAAAATAGTTTTGGTTGATGCAAGATTGCCAAGAACCAAGGATGCTCCTACAGTAGACATCTAGGGTTATTGAAAAGTGAGTACCTCACTTTCCTAGGACCAAAGGAAAACCAAGATGGCCTACCTTAGCCTGAGAAATCCAAGAAGAATCCTCAACAGGTCTACCTTTCCACTTCACAAGATATTATTTCTATTGTCTTCCACGAGTCTTCCTTCCATCTTTGACCTCCAAAATCTCTTCAATATCATCTGACTGTTATTTAGGAAACTGATTCTCCAATTTTATTTCACTACCTTCACTGAATTTTGTTTCATTATACTGATGTAAATATGCAATGTTGAATATAGGTGATATATCCATACCTTTTGGTAACTCCACTTCATATGCATTCCATGAATCAAATTTCTTTAAGATCTTACAAGGTCCAAACTTCCTCATCTTTAGATTGTTCTATGTACCAACTAGAAATCTCTCCTTCGTCAAATATACCATCACTTCATCTCCAACTTTAAATTCCTTATCTCCTATTTTCATCTACTTTCTCCTTATACTTTTGGTTCATGTCTTCCAATTGTTGTTTCACTTCAGTTTGCAACTTCTTCATGTGTTCTACAAATCCTTCTACTTCTACACTCCTCTTATCTTCCATACTGATGTCTCTTAACTCTGATATACCTCTAGGATGAACTCTAGTAACAGTCTCAAAAGGTGTCTTCCCTATACTTCTATTCACTGAATTATTGTAAGAAAACTCTAATTGTGCAAGGACTAAATCCCAACTTCCATACTTTTCTCCAACCAAGCATCTTAACAAATTTCCTAAAATCCTATTCACTACCTCTATCTTTCCATCTATCTATGGGTGAAAAGTAGAACTGAAATTTAAATCTGTCTTCAACTTCTTCTAAAGTTTCCTCCAAAAGTAACCAACAAACTTCACATCTCTGTCTGAAACAATACTTCTAGGTAATCCATGCAATCTAACCACTTCTTTGAAAAAAAAATCTGCTACATATACTACATATGTTGTCTGTTTACAAGGTATGAAATGTGTCATCTTAGAAAATCTATCTACCACCACAAATACAGAATCATTACCTCTTTGTGTCTTCGGAAAACCAAGTATGAAATCCATACTGATATCTTCCCAAGGTCTCTCTAGAACTGTCAAAGGCTTATACAATCCAACATTCTACCTACTCCCTTTTGCAACTTGAAAAACTCTACAACTCTACACAAATCTCCTAACATCCTTCTTAATTTGTGGCCAAAAGTAATTCTCACTCACCAATGGTACTACATTATCAACTCCAAAGTGTCCTGACATTCCTCCACTATGCTTCTCCTTCACCAATTTATCCCCCATTGAACTTCGGGGTATACACAACTGATTACCTCTAAAAAACATATCCTCATGAACTAAATAAGCCTACCACTGCCTCCTATCCTCCAAAATAGGTTCTTTACAAGCTCTCCAAGGTTTTGAAAAATATGTGTCTTCTTCATACAAGTTCTTCAACTCATCAAAGCCTAATACCTCCACTCTCATCTATGTCAGTAAATTCCTTCTCCTACTCAAAGCATCAGCAACTCTATTTGACTTTCCACTCCTATGCTTCAAAACAAAAGTATAACTATGCAAGAATTCTACCCATCTCATGTGTCTTTGATTCAACTTACCCTGACTATTCAAATATTCCAATGCCTGATGATCCGTATAGAACACAAACTCCTTAGAAAACAAGTAATGTCTCCACTTCTTCAAGGCTTGAACTATAGCATAAAATTCCTAATCATACACTGAATATCTTCTCCTAGCATCATTCAATTTCTCACTGAAATAAGCTACAAGTCTTCCTTCTTCACTCAATACTGCTCCAATTGTATTTCCACTTGCATCACAGTCTACTTGAAATACCTTATTGAAATCTGGTAAAGCCAACAGAGGCTACACAGTCACCTTCTTCTTCAACAACTCAAAACTTTGATCTACTCCAAATGTCCATCTAAAATCCTTCCTATCTCCTCTCATTGTTTTTGTCATAGGACTACAAATAGAACTAAAATTCCTAATGAAATTTCTATAGAAATTGGCCAATCCATGAAATGATCTCACCTCTCTAATGCTATCTAGTGTAGGCCACTCAACAATTTCTCTTACCTTCTCAAGATCCATCTTCAATCCATCCATAAATATCAAAAATCCTAGATATACCAACTCTTCCTTCATGAGACTACAATTCTTAATGTTTATCAACAACTCCTCTTCTCTCAACCTCTACAAAACTTGTCTTATAATTATATGCAAAAAAATTCCTTCTTTACTCTTACTGAAAATCAAGATGTCATCCAAATACAAAATCAAAAACTTACCCAATAATTTCTTCAATACCTCATTCATCAACCTCATGAAAGTACTCGATGCATTTTTCAATCCAAAAGGCATCACCAACCACTCATATAATCCTTCATTTGTCTTGAATGTTGTTTTCCACTCATCTCCTTCTCTGATTCTGATCTGATGATATCCACTCTTCAAATCTATCTTTGTAAATTACTTAGCTCCACTAAAACAATCCATAATGTCATCCATCTAGGGCAAAGGAAATCTATACTTCACCATGATCTTTTTATGGCTCTCGAATCTGTACACATTCTCCATTCTCCATCCTTCTTAGGTGCTAGCACAGTAGGTACTACACATGGACTTAAGCTTTCTATGATCAAACCCTTCATTAGGAATTCTTGCACTTGTCTATTCAACTCCTCATTTTCTGTCAATGTCATCCGATGTGCTACTTTATTTGGAAAACTAGCTCCAGGAATTAGATCCATACAGTGACTGATACTCCTTACAAGTGGCAATCCATTAGGTACATTATCTAAAATGATCTCCTCATATTCTGTAAATATCTCCTTTATCTCTTTTGGGTGTTCTTCTACATGCTTCAATTCTTCATCCTTCTTAGGCACCAAGGAATAACACATATTATCATTTCTCAATCCATCAAGGAATCTCCTTCCATCAACTAGACAAACCCTAGCATTTGTACAAACTTCAACTGTAGGAATGTCTTCCAATGGCAACAAAATTTGCTTCATCCCACTAGCAAAAATGGTGTATATATTCTTCTTTCCATCATGAATATCCTATCTATCATACTGCCAAGGCCTTCCCAACAAAACATGTCATATATCCATAGGTATGATATCACACAAAATTTCATCATGATAGTTTCCTATCTTCAATTTCACCAAACATTGTTCACTTACCAATATCTTATGCTCATCTTGAATCTAAGCAATTTGATAGGGATTTAAGTGTTTCAATCTTTCCAACTTCAGTTTAGTCACCATCTCTTCAAAAATTAGGTTCTCAGAACTTCCACTATCAACAATCACTTTGCAACATTTACCATTCACCTTGCATCTTGTCTGAAACAATTTTTTCTCTGCAATGGTTCTTTCTCCAACTCACTTTGACACAATACCCTTCTATTCACCAACACTTCTCCATCTTTCAATTTATTAGATGATCCAGTATGTTCTTCCTCATCAAAGGTTTTCCTTCTATTTTTTTTTGTCTTTATGATTGCCTCTCCCTTATTGCATTCAAATGCTCTATGTCCTTCTCCACCACATTTATAACAAGTTCCCTTGAATATTTTTTTCTCCTGTCCTCTATCATCTCTTCTATAATCTTCATTTTAGTAAACATAATAACCTCCTCTTCTATAAGAGTTTCCATCACCTCTTTGGTATGAATTGTCATTCTTACTAACCTCCTTATCCTTATTCAAATCTAGAAAAGATCCTCTTCCTCCTCTAGTAAAAGTTCTTCCTCTTTGTCTCTACTCATGTCTTTTATTCAACTTCTCTTCTGCTTTTAGGGCACACTAATATGCCTCTTCCATACTATGCAACTTGATCAAAGTGATTTCATCCTATATAGATGACCTCAAACCATTCACATATCTGGCTACTTGCTCAATCTCATCCTCTGAATTTCTAGATATGATATTCAACTTATGGAATTCCTCAATATACTCTGTCACACTAGATTCTTTTTGCTTCATATTTTGCAATTTCTTGAACAAACTAATTTGATAATCTACAAGAATAAACTTTGACTTCAACTTATTCACCATCTGATCCCATGACTTTATCTTTTCTTTTCCTCTTCTTTTCCTATCTATCTACAAATGTTCCCACCAAAGGGATGCATGTCCTTTCAACTTTGTACAAGAAAACTTCACCTTCTTATCTTCAAAGGTACCTTCAAATTCAAAATAATTTTCCATCTCTATAATCCAATCTAACAATACATCTGAACCAACTTACCATTATAATCTAGTGGATTGAACTGTGGTCTTGTATTCACTTGAGTTAGGGCTCTTATGAACCTCTCTTCTCCCTTATCAAGGCCAAGTTGTTCATCTCTTCCTCTTTCTTCCTCTGCTTCTACTTCTTCATCACTCACATCAATTAGTTGACCTCTTCTCTAGGTCATTTCAACTGCATCTAATCTAGTAGCAATTCCTCTCAACATTTCCATCATAGCTAGCTTTGAATTTCCACACTCCATTTCTACCATTTCTCCTTCCTGCCATCGTTACACAAGTCCTCTGTAGCTGTAGGTCAGATCCTCAATCCGCCACCCCACAACAAATCTTCAACAATACTTCGCAAACTCTGACGATCTCACAAGGAACGAATCTTGCTCTAATACCAATCTAGCGCAACCATGGTGGGAGGGTCCTCAAAGAGAACAATGTAGATCGTGCAACAAGAGTACAGAATGAAAGAAACATAGAATATGGAGGAAAATGTAGATGAAATTATTCTTATTAATAAAAATATTGGTTACATTTGGCTGGCAACATCTGGGTTTACAAATTCGGCTTACAGGCCTAATAAAACATACAACATTCTAACATGCTCCTATAAGTGAGTTGAATATTACAATCGAATCAATATTATTCTTCTTGATTGAATTCTACTTGATTTCCTATTATCCTAATGATCTATCTCAAGCTTTATATCATATCTACAATTCTGGAAACATCTGCGTTAGCCAAAAGATCATTACATTCTCCAATGAAAGAAAATATAATGTATGCATGAATAGGTCGGCCTCAAATTTGAATTACTAGATTCAATAGGTGCATAAGCTGAAGTGTGGACCTATAATGAAGGTCAGGGACACTCCATGAAACAACAAAAATAACACTGTTAAGATGCACAAGTCATGGGGATGATCCGCAATGATCAAATTGGCCAAAAAGGTTTGAAATTATTCTAGTGCTGATTAAAGAAACTACCATGTAATTCTAGAAGCGATAACATGCTGGAAAAATATCCAATCACGTTCAAATCTTGGAAAAAGGAAAATGAAAATTTCGACAACATATACAATGATCCATAGGGTCTGGTGAGAAAAGATGACGAATCCACCAACATGAATTGAGCAAGAATAGAACAAGAACAAAAATTGAAAGAAAATATTTTTGGTTGATGCAAGATTGCCAAGAACCAAGGATGCTCCTGCATCATTATCACTATCAAAGAAGACCTACATTACTGGGGTACTTCATTTTGTCTTTTATGAAAATTGACATGTGATATCCCTTATTAACATTAAGGGGGAGTGTTAGAACATAATGTTATTACCGGTCATACTCTTATAACATTTGTATATTGTTCTAATATAAGGTTATAAAATCTTATATAAATTATATGCTTATTAAGCATATCCCATTTGAAATAATCATAGTCTAATAGTTATATTATTGATTATTTATGAATGGGGGTTGTTGAATAGGTGTGGCTAATACCTTTTCAAGTATTATGTCACCCTTCCTCCTATATTTATGGAGGTTCTCTCTCATTTAAGAGGTATGGAATTTGGAGATTGATAGTGAATTTTATCAATATGCACATTAGGTATTATTGGCCATGTCAAAGTATGGAGAAGTTTTCACTAGGTTTGGTCTATTTTATAATAGACCATTACATTGTAAGTGTTTTAATAAAATGATTCTTTATGGGGTTTTTTATTCGAAAGGGTTTTCCCCATGTATATCTTGTGTAATGTGTAAAATCTATGTTTGTATTATTATCATTTTATTTATTTTGTATCTTGTTTATAATGATTAGTATCCTAATATCCTAATTTTTAATAGTTTTCAGTTTTCAAATGTTTTGGTGTTTTTCTAATTTTTCAAATGTTTTTGGGGTTTTCTAAGTTTTAACCAAGAACCTAACGTAAAAGACTATCCTAAGGGCCTCAGGGGCTTATCAAAGATCAACCTTTCCTATGTTATAAATGCAAATACCATGCAATTCAATTGAATTTGACCAGTTTATTAATGAGATACGAACACTTGATGGATTGTCAGTTTATTATGATATACTCCTAAAGGACTAGCCTAGGGTGTTTCAGGGGTGCATTAATGATGGCCTTGCCTACCTTATACATATAGAGGCCATAGTTCTACTGACTCTGACCAATTTATTGATGAGATATGGACACTTGATGGATTGTCAGTTTATTATGACAGACTCCTAAAGGACTAACCTAGGGTGTCTCGGGGGTGCATCAATGATGGCCTTTCCTATGTTCAAGCTCAAAGACTCGTAGTTTGACAAGGTAATTTTTTTATTTTGATTTTCTAAATTTTGACCTGTTTAGAGATTTTGATGTGTTTTGGATGTTTTGGAATTTTGACTTTACATTTTTTCAAATGTTTTTGGATTTTAGTTGTACAATATTTTGATGTTTTTGGATTTTGATGAGTTTTTATGAATTTTTTTTGGGATTTTTGATGAAATTTTGAATAACCTTAAGATGTGCAAGAACCCAATCTGATGCATAATGAATTTCCCCTAGCATGATTCAATAGACTACCTCAAGATAAGAAAGACAAACTGACCTTAGGAATGTGCCAAGCAGTACTAAAGGGGAATACAATACTTCACAATGACATGGGCGTGGATGGGTGATGGAATAAATAAGATGAGTGATGTGATGGATAGAATGTGATGCAAAGCATGATATGCTAAAGAGCCAAAGATAGATGGAGGTCTTATTTATGCAAGGTTCTTGTTTTCCAGGTTTTCACCAATATACTTGTCCAAAGCACCACCAAAGTGGTTTTCACTAGAGGATGATTTTTTTCTTTATTATTTTCAATCTTTTTTCTTATTTTTTTGGATTTTTGTTATTTATTTATTTATTTTGTATTTTCAAGGATTTACACCCTTCATTCTTAGGCATAAATTTTTTTGAGATGCAGACTATTGATTGGTTCCTACAAGGGTTCTGCTTCAGGTGTTGACAATTGATAAGCTCCTGATCCATAGCTCATTGTGACAATGAATGGGCCCAACCAATTAGGCTCAAAATTTCCTTTATTATATCCCAATCTAGAACATTCTTCTAATTCTACTTGAGGACAAGATCCCCTACCTGGAAAGAGTAACTCTTGATCTTCTTGTTGTAGATTCGTTTCAATTGATTTGATATACTTGTAAATGATTTAAGGCATCAAGACAATGCTCATCTAGGAATTACAACTCATTCAGTCGAGATACCCTATATTATTCATCAATGATCATTTTTGTAGTGACACTTGTAGTGAGGGAAGATCAGCTTTAATAGGTAAGATGGCTTCTTATCTATATACCAAGGAGAAAGGGGTTGCACCTATAGGCCTGCGGATACTGGTTCGATAGGCCCTTAGGGTGGTGTTTAACAATAGATTCCAATCACGGCCAACTTCATTGACCATTTTCTTTAGGATTTTTAGAATGGTCTTGTTTTTAGCATCAACTTGATCATTTCCCTAAGGGTAATAGGGGGTAGAGAACTGATGTTGGATGTTAAATCATTGGCATAGCTCTCTTACATCCTAATTCTTGAAGGGTGTCCCATTATCTAAGATAAGGGCTTGAAAAACACTATAGCAAAAAATAAGGTAACTCAAGATAAACCTAGACATTTGCTTCCCCATTAAATAATTCATAGGAATGGCTTCCACCCACTTGCTAAAGTATTCACTCATCACGATGATGAATTTGTGGCCATTAGATGAGGTGGGAGTATTTTTCCCTATGAGTATAAGCCCACACTACAAGAAAGGCCAAGGTGTGACCATTGGTTGTAACTCTTGAGCTAGGGCATGGATAAGGTTTCCATGTTGTTGACATTGGATACACTTTTGTACATACTGTGACCCTCTTTCCATCGTTGGCTAGTAATACCCTGTCCTCAATAGTTTCTTAGGGGTGATCCCACAAAGCTGGTTTATAATTTCTGGGAGATTTTGATTTTTGCTGAAATCACATATTTTTAGAAAATATAATGATTTAAGCCTTAAAAAGTTTCATTTAAAGCATTCTAATTGAAGAGGGTTTAATCAAACTACCTTAGATCAAACCCCCTTAGATAGAACCTCACTAGTTTTAAACCATACCTATAATGGAGTCTCCTTTACACTTATCAAAATATTGATAAAAAACCACTTTTGATTTACCTTTTGGGGGATCAAATGAATTCATTTAAAAATTATTTTTTTGTATGTATGTAGTCCTTATTATAAGCTTCCCAAAAATTATAATTTAAAATAAATTTAATTTTAATATTATATTTATTTTTTATTTCTTGTGAATGTAGATTTTTCACCGAAAATCAAGCTCTTTATTCTATACATGTGGAAAAATAGAAGATTATCAAAAAATATTGAAAAATATGAGTGCACTAGATATTGAAGTCCTTGATCCAACAAAAAAAAATGAATTTCAATACATTGTTGTGTTATACAATCTGCCTATATGTGAATTGTAATTGGTTTGACTTTGAAACTTGACTAAGGAAAAAATATTCAATAAAACACTATGAAACCAATTGGAAACACTAGATATCATAGTTGAAAATATAAATTCAAAAAAAATAGAATTTTATCCTTCATGGAAAAAAAATTATGTGTTATACGATGAGCGTCACTCCTTAAAAATGGTGTTTACTGAAAAAAACTAGTTTTTGAAGGAGATGGAAAAAGAAGTGCAATCTGATTCCAAAAATTTTGAGAAAAATATATTTAGAATCTACAGAAAAAATTTCACAAAACACTAGTTTGCATCATCTTCAAATTCCTCATGGTTTAGTCTGTTAGAGTAAAGGTTTTAACTTAATTATATTAATTAAGTTACCTTTATTCCTCTCTTAAGATTTCACTTTAGTTGCATATTGTGACATTTAATAATTATATTAATTATTAAATGTCTACCTTTTAGGGTTTCTTTAAGGTTGCACAATCTCCTTTTATAAGGATTGATCATTGTATTTTATACAACACTCTGATTAATACATTTTCAGCTTTCAGAGCACCCTTGCCTTTTGTCTGGAATGTCTTCTTTATGTGATAGGTTATTTGCATGCAGGTGATCTTTGTGGTCTGTGAGATTGGCTTTCACAACTTAAACATGGTATCAGAGCTTCAGATCTACGGTTGCCTGTTCTTTTTTTGAAGATATCAACTTACAGAGTTTTCTTCTGTGCAAGGATTTCATTCCAATTTTTTTTGCCAGATTAGAGGGGTTTTCCATCAGTTTTTGAGAAATTTTTACCTTGATCTCTCAAATAGTGTATGCTAGTGCAAAACGGACCATATGGGTGCACTCAGAAGGCCCAAAAACCCCTATTTTCATATAAAATATGATAGGGTTTGTTGAAAATTTATTTTTTAGTGTTTTTGAGGAATCTCAAAAAAATGACAAAAAAATCCATATGATTGTACGAATGCATCGATTTTCGTTCTATTTTTTGGTACCTGCATCAATTTTGGCTGCCTTGATTTTTGTGCCATTTTTCATTGATTTATGTTCCCTTTTTTATCTTGTTTCCTCAATTTTCGTGCATGAAGGTACAACTGAATATTTTTTGTTTAAAAGCCTAAATGAGCATATTTAGTAAAATGGTCATATCTTGAGCATATGGTGTCAGTTTTTTGAAAACGAGATATCATCAGAAAGCTTGTTCTAGTGCCGATCTGATGGTATAGGTTTGGTTTCTAGATTTGTCTATTTTTATTTTTTTTAAATAGTCAAATTTATATCATAGTTTTTGCACTCTAGGGGGCATAATTTTTGCATTTGAGATTTGTTTTTCACAAAAAAATAGGCATCAGAAAGCTGGTTTAGTGCTCTAAACAATTATCAGAATTATTTTCATAGATTTTTCCCCAAGTATATTTTATTCAGCATTTTGTGTTTTCATAGTTTGCTTGATTACTTGGAAGTTTTGGCACTTGGGAACCTCCTGTTTGTATCACTAGGCTCTATTTCATTTGATCTACATGTTGTAAGGTTAGTTTTCTTAGATGTTTTAATTTGAAGAGTTATCATGGTTTTTCTACTCACCCTTCAATCATAATTCTGGAACAGGTTAATTATGAATCATGGGAAAAGGGCATACTTACACATTGTAGGTGGCTTAATATTTTGCCTTATTTGTATGATCTCATACCTGAACCAACCACTTCAGAGGGAAAACTAGCTTGGGATATCATTAGAGATTACATAGTAGGACTTATATTGTCTAGTGTTGATGATGAAACTGTGTGGGCTATATCTGATCCGGTGGACATTTTTTTAAGTGAAAATTGAAGTGTCTCATTTTTCTCCAAAATTTGCACCAACAGAAAGAGCTCGGCGTCCTGATTCCAATGCAACTCGAACGGAGTGAAAAGGAGTCTGTTTGCACGAGTTATAGCCAGTCAAACCTTTGGTCAAACTGGAATCAGAGGGCATCCAGGAAGCAAAAGAAATGATCATCTCAGAAGTCAATGGAACTAGTGTCAAGTCGAAGGGCTCGTCGAGATGATTTTGACGGCGTTTGTTTTGTCGAAATCCGACATTGGAGGCTCAACTTATCATCAGTCAAAATTTGCAGTTGACTTGTTGAGGCGGACCGTATGGATGCTGACGTCAGTAGTCAGTCCGTACTGTACGGAATACAAGTGGACCAATCAGATCATGACATGTGTCCTTTCGTACACAATCAGCTTTCAGTCAGCACAGTCAGCTTCCGACTTGGCGGCTAGGTAATCATCCGGTCTTTGGCCACGTCATCAGGCTCGTCGGCATTCACAGGCGAATCAGGTTGCGCCACGTGGCACCTCCTCGGCATGCCACGTGGCATTCGGTTCATTGACTGAGTGGTTTTTGAAATTTGTAAGTTTGTTACAAAAGGTATGGTGGTTGGGGGATTCGAACCCCCTACCATTCACTCTCCGCAACGACCGCCTACCAACTCCCCTACAGACGCGCTCTAATTTAATATAGAGACAGCTTTGTTTTGTTATAGATTTGTTGAAATTTGGCTATAAAAAGCCAGCGGCCGGGGTTGAACCCCCGACCACCGGCCCAATAAAATCTGTTTTTTCACCGATACACCCCGCATACAGTTTGAAATATATGTGGCGCGGATTTGTATTATTGTGAGCCTTAAAAAGGCTATTTCCCAAAGTTTTAAATTAGATAAAAAAAAAATCTCCCAAAACAATAAAAGGCTGTAATGAAATATGTGACGGGGCGTAATAACCATTTAATGGTTATTATAGGAGATTTATTTTTGATAAGGGGGATTTTTAAAGATTATTATGTTATTAGGGGAGGATTTTTAAATATTTTTACTAAGTAAAAATATTTTGGAGAGATAAGGAATATCTTGTGAATCAATTGGTTAGTAACCAATTTGAGCAAATTTTATGTATAAAAGGAGGGTGTAAGGTGAGAGTTGGTATTCAAGTTTTTTTCAGGTGACGAAGTCTTGAAGCTGTGGAGTTAATCGAAAGAGAGGTCTTGTGGAGATTCTTTGAGTCATTCTTGCACGTCAGAGCGCTGTTATGCTGCCGAAGTGCTTGGAGAATGATTGTGGTGCTTTGTAATTGATTTTTGGAGTTAATCGGATCGGTCTCTCTATTGGAGTGGACCCAGAGATGTAGTCACTTTCGTGACGAACTCCGTTAACAACTGTTTGCACTTCTCTTCTTCTCTCTCTTTCTGTCTCTCATTTCCTTCCTTTCTGTTATAATCACCTTGTTATTACTTTCATTTTGTTATTTCCTTAAGTTAATTTCATTTTAATTAACTTGAAATAATCATTGTAAAAGCATTGTAAAATTTTAAGCATTTAAACTGCAATCTAGTCTAGATCCTACACAGATCAAGTTGGTATCAGAGCATAGTTGACTATTATTGCAGTAGTTTTTCTTTTTGAATGCTAACGAGATCCAGGATTCAGAAGGGTGAAGGCAAGCTCGAAGACTTTAATCCTGAGATCGGGAAGCGAAGATCATTTCCAAAAATGTCAGTTTCTGGAATGGAGGTTCCTGAAGAAATCAATGAGCAGGAGTTTCAAAGAGCATTCCTCGAGATGAAACCAAAGGTGGACATTCTTTTTCAGGAGAGACAAGAACGGAAGGAACGTGAAGAAGGTTCGTCGAAGCAAGAAGATAGCAAAGACAAGAAAGAGGAACAACATGGAGATGGTGGCAAGAAACCAGATCATCCCTTTTCTTCTCTTCCTCCTTCTTCTCCTTCTCCTTCTTCTCCATCTTCTCCTCATTCGATTTCTTCTAATCCTTTCAAGAGTGGGAATAAGCCTAAAATAAAACTGGATGTAAAATTTGATTTACCTAAATATTGTGGTGAACTTAATGCTGAAAAATTGGATGATTGGATTCAACAAATAGAGGTATATTGTAGAGTCCAGAACCTATTAGATGATGTTGATAGGATCCAATTAGCTACTCTTCGTTTAGGAGGTACAACCTTAACCTGGTGGGAGAGTAAGTCTAAGGCAGAAGTTTCACAACATGGTAGAGTCGGTTTAACTTGGGCAGAATTTATTAATGCACTTAAGAAGCAGTTTTATCCCTTAGGACATATGCAGCAGTTAATGATGGACTGGCAAATGTTTAGGCAAGGGAAAGGTCAAACTGTCCAAGAGTACACCCATGAATTCAGGAAAAGGGCTATTGCTTTGAATGTTCCTTTGTACACCCAAGACACGTTGTTGAAGTACATAGGAGGTCTACATTCCTATCTTAGGCATTCCATTTTGGTTTTGAACCCTTGTAACTTGGATGAAGTGTCTGTTCAAGCTACACACTTAGAGTCAAGGGGTAAAGGATCTTTCATTGACAAGTTTGATAATGATGTAAAGAAATCTTCTAAGAATGCAAAGATAGGGAAAGGAAAGAAGGCAGCTACGGTTAAGAAGGATGAGAAACTTTCTTGCACTCATTGTGACAAGGAAGGTCATGATGAAGATCACTGCTGGAAGTTACATCCCGAACTGAGGCCTAAGTGGGCTCAAAGACGTAATCAGAAACAGAAGGGTAAGGACAAATCCATAAATGTTGTTATGGATCTTGGTTCAGATTCAGATGATGAGACTAAGATAACAGCTATGGGGTTAAAAGGTAAAGCTTCTATTTTTGGTGTTACTGTTGCTAGTTGTGCTTCTACTTCTACAGTTAATGATTTCTCTGAAGATGTGAAAAGGAATGAGCTTTTTCATTTAAGGGTTGGTGCTAAGAACAGTAAAATTGATGCACTCATAGATAGTGGATCTCAGGTTAATTTAATTTCTGAAAGTGTTGTAAGAAACTTGGGATTAAAAACTACACAACATAAGAAACCTTATCCACTAGGCTGGATTTGTGAAAATGATAACCTGCAAGTAACAAAACAATGCACCTTAAGGTTCACAATTACTAGTAAATTTGTGGATGAAGTACAGTTTGATGCGGTTCCACTGGATATCTATGGGATAGTGCTTGGAAGCCCTTATCTTTATGACAGAAAAGCAATCTTCTACAGGCAACAAAATCATTATCACTTGTTTAAAGATGGCATTCAGTATATTGTACATTCTCACAAGATTAAGACTGATTGTTCTTTTGCAAACACAGGGCAGTTAAAGAGGGTAATTAATGCAAGTAAAGAGTTAACTCTTATGTCTGTCAGTATAGGTGGTTCTACACTTGAACTTGGAGTAGCTAACCAGGGTCAGATGTTGCAGGATGCACCCGCAGTACAGCATGAGAAAATGATGCTTGAAAGCATTGATGGATCCTTGGATAAAAATGTTCCTGTTGTAAAGGATCGAATTGTTGTTGACTTATTCTCCTTCATTTCTGCATTGGTTTTCAGCTTGATGCTAGTCAATTTTTGTTGGTTAGCAGCTATGGCAATTGATGTAGATGTTTATGGAAGTGATAAAGTTATGTTTATGTTCAACAATATTGTTGCAATCTTCATTGTGCTTGTGAGTCAGGTATTCAGATGTACAGAGGATACAGGACAAGTGGGGAGGCCAAGTCCTCACTTATTGTCAGAGTAAATGCCACTTTTAGAGGTCCAAAAGGTCTTCAGTGGGGAGGCCTGATCCGGTGGACATTTTTTTAAGTGAAAATTGAAGTGTCTCATTTTTCTCCAAAATCTACACCAACAGAAAGAGCTCGGCGTCCTGATTCCAACGCAACTCAAACGGAGTGAAAAGGAGTCCGTTTGCACGAGTTATAGCCAGTCAAACCTTTGGTCAAACCGAAATCAGAGGGCATCCAGGAAGCGAAAAAAATGATCATCTCAGAAGTCAATGGAACCAGTGTCACGTTGAAGGGCTCATCGAGATGATTCTGACGGTGTTTGTTTCATTGAAATCCGACATCAGAGGCTCAACTTATTAGCGGTCAAAATTTGTAGTTGACTTGTTGAGGCGGACCGTACGGATGCTGACATCAGCAGTCAGTCCGTACTGTACGGAATACAAGTGGACCAATCGGATCGTGACACGTGTCCTTTCGTACACAGTTAGCTTTCAGTCAACACAGTCAGCGTCCGACTTGGCGGCTAGGTCATCATCCGGTCTTTGGCCACGTCATCAGGCTCGTCGGCATTCACAGGCGAATCAGGTTGCGCCACATGGCACCTCCTCGGCATGCCACGTGGCGTCTGGTTCATTGAATGAGTGGTTTTTGAAATTTGTAAGTTTGTTACAAAAGGTATGGTGGTTGGGGGATTCGAACCCCCTACCATTCACTCTCTGCAACGACCGCCTACCAACTCCCCAACATACGCGCTCTAATTTAATATAGAGACAGCTTTGTTTTGTTATAGATTTGTTGAAATTTGGCTATAAAAAGCCAGCGGCCGGGGTTGAACCCCCGACCGCTGGCCCAATAAAATTTGTTGCCACCGATACACCCCACATACAGTTTGAAATATATGTGGCACGGATTTGTATTATTGTGAGCCTTAAAAAGGCTATTTCCCAAAGTTTTAAATTAGATAAAAAAAAAATCTCCCAAAACAATAAAAGGCCGTAATGAAATATGTGACGGGGCGTAATAACCATTTAATGGTTATTATAGGAGATTTATTTTTGATAAGGGGGATTTTTAAAGATTATTATGTTATTAGGGGAGGATTTTTAAATATTTTTACTAAGTAAAAATATTTTGGAGAGATAAGGAATATCTTGTGAATCAATTGGTTAGTAACCAATTTGAGCAAATTTTATGTATAAAAGGAGGGTGTAAGGTGAGAGTTGGTATTCAAGTTTTTTTTAGATGACGAAGTCTTGAAGCTGTGGAGTTAATCGAAAGAGAGGTCTTGTGGAGATTCTTTGAGTCATTCTCGCACGTCAGAGCGCTGTTATGCTGCCGAAGTGCTTGGAGAATGATTGTGGTGCTTTGTCATTGATTTTTGGAGTTAATCAGATCGGTCTCTCTATTGGAGTGGACCCGGAGACGTAGTCACTTTCGTGACGAACTCCATTAACAACTGTTTGCACTTCTCTTCTTCTCTCTCTTTCTGTCTCTCATTTCCTTCCTTTCTGTTATAATCACCTTGTTATTACTTTCATTTTGTTATTTCCTTAAGTTAATTTCATTTTAATTAACTTGAAATAATCATTTTAAAAGCATTGTAAAAGTTTAAGCATTTAAACTGCAATCTAGTCTAGATCCTACACAGATCAATATCGAGCATTGATTGTCTCCACCCACTTTGGACACATCTTTGGGAGATCTATGGAGACCCCAATCTCTCTCCATTCCCAAAGGATCCTGCTTCAAATTGTCTCTTACCCATTGCTTGGAGAGATAATACACCCTTTGATCATGATACTTTAAAGGAGCTTGAGTATTTAAACACCCTTACATATTCTAATGGATCAGAGGCTTGTCTCACAGTTCCTACTCTTCAGACTGAGACTTCATCAACATCTCATGTTGTTCTTGATTCAGTGCAGCAGGGCATCATTCACCTTCCAGAAATAGCTACTTTGGACTATTATCTTGCATACATATCTTTCTTGTTTGTTGAGTCCTATATTGCAGATTTGGAGGATTATTTTGAGGACATTCATCTCCTCTACCTTGACAGTCAGGTTATCACTGTACGCCCACCATTATCCGTGCATTCAGAGGTTGCATTTCAGGAGTCTTCACATTAGTTTGGATTTGGCATCATTTGTTTTAGTTTAGACAGAGAGATTCTTTAGCATCCTATCATGACACACATCTTTAGAAAAATTTTCATCACTCTTCATATGGTTTCTTCGACATCATCCTTTGGATCTGTTTCTTCCCAAGGGGAGGAATATTATTTTTTGCTTTAGGATCTCCTTTTGGATTCTACATCAGGCATCTATCATTGTGACAGGAGTTTCTTCATTGTGGGAGGGCCTTCTTGTCTCTTTATATCTCTCCTATGGAGACCATTGTATATGTACTTGTGTGATAGAAGCAGTTCTTGGGGGGTCATGTTGAGTCCTCCTTCTATCTCTCTTCTTCTTTCACTCTTGTTTTTCATCTCTTTTTGGAGTAGAGTTTTTTCCATGAGGTTTTCTCTATTTCTCCACTTTACAGAGATTTGGTTGTATCCGGGTACATAACATGGCCTAGTTGTCGGTACCCTTGTTTTCTTTCATGCATTGTAGTTACCTTTTCTTTCTTGCACATGTTTGTAGTTGCACTCTTGCTCATCTTAAGGGGGGTGTTAGAGTAAAGGTTTTAACTTAATTATATTAATTAAGTTACCTTTATTCCTCTCTTAAGATTTCACTTTAGTTGCATATTGTGACATTTAATAATTATATTAATTATTAAATGTCTACCTTTTAGGGTTTCTTTAGGGTTGCACAATCTCCTTTTATAAGAATTGATCATTGTATTTTATACAACACTCTGATTAATAAATTTTCAGCTTTTAGAGAACCCTTGCCTTTTGTCTGGAATGTCTTCTTTCTATGACAGGTTATTTGCATGCAGTTGATCTTTGGGGTCTATGAGGTTGGCTTTCACAACTTCAACATAGTCACTATAGGTGCCCGTAAGTGAAGATTTAGTTACAAAAAATTAGTTCAGTGTCCAGTTTGACCAAAAATTCTAAACTAGTATTGTGAGATCACCCTTAGATAAGGTTATTCCACTAGAATGGGAACCGCAAATTCCTTTGTGTACTTATGTTAAGGCACTCAAGTCTTCCTCTTGGTTGATACATTGTATTAATGTTCCCTTGATGCTTCTACGGTATAAGGTATCACCTAAGATAATGAATCAAGATGTATTTTTAATGGTCTTCTTAAGGTTGGAGGTGATATTAAATGGGAGGGTACCTCTACTAAGATAGGTGAATATATCATGATACCATGGGGAATGAAGACCAATGATTACACACACAAATTCAGATTTAGGAATTTTGAAAGCCAGTACGAGAAGTTATTCTACCAAGAATTCACATTGAAGGACATTGTGGGGCATGTCTAACAAAGACACAATTATTGCCATAGAATTTGCTACATGATTGTTCACATGAGGTATATGTTCAAAGGTTATATCAATGAAAATTCCTTAATACTTTCTACCATCTTCTTATTAGGATTCAGTTTATCATCCTTGGTTTGGTCATCATCATTGACTTAGTTAACAATCAATTGTGAGTCTCCATAGAATTTTAACTTTTGTATCTATCATTGGACTGCTATTCTTAAACCTGTTATTAGAGCTTCATACTCTGCAATATTATTAGTACATAGAAAGGATAGTTGATATGACTTTGGAATAAAAACACCTTGAGGGGCGATAAAGAGAATTCTCGTCCCTAGTCCATTTTGGGTATATGATCCATCGAAGTATATTTTCCATTGATCTATTGCATTAAGAAGAAACAATGATTCATCATGAAACTCAGATATCAAAACATTCTCCACATAGATGGGTGCTTCTACTAATTGATCCATAATTACTTGTCCTTTGATAGCCTTGTGCTCAACATACTCTATGTAAAACTCTGTCAAAGTCATTACCCATTTGGCCATTCTCCCAGTGAGAGTTGCTTTAGATAATATATATTTTAATGGGTAGATCTTATCAATAAGCTTGATTTGGTATGAAATCATGTAATATCTAATTCTTTATGAAGAAAATACCACTACTAGACATGCCTTCTCAATGGATGAGATTCATTTCATATCCTACCAAGGTCCTGTTGATGTAAACGATAGCTCTTTCCTTTCGCGTTTCATCGTGTTGGGCTAGAAGAGCACCTAGTGCTACTAATGTCATTGAGACATAGGATCAATGGATTTTTTGGTATCAGTGACGTGAGAGCTGGAGGTGATAATAGGTAGTCCTTGATCTACTAAAATGCTTTATCACATTTCTCATCCCACTTATATGTTATACAGGTTTATGGAGAAGATCCAAGAAAGGATGAATCGTGTTTGACAATTGCACTATGAATCTTCTAATGGATTGTAACCTTCCTTCTAGCACTCTCATCTATTTCAATGTTTGTGGTGGCTCCATGTGTTGGGATATGGTGTAACACCGTTGCATAAAATGATTTATTATAATGTTGTAATTAAATAATTATTTAGTTATGATACATCTTGGTGGTGTTGTTAATCACACTAGGTAATTATTTGGGGACCCACTTAAGTTGTATTGTAACATTGTATTATTATTATTATTTAATGTGTGGGAGACGTCATAATAATTTAATATTGGAGAAATATTAAATAATGTGATGTCTTAGCACCCAATATTAAATAAGGGGTTAGTTGTTTTGTATTCACATGGTTTTGTGGTACATGGTTTAACCTAAACCACTAGTTGTATTTTGTGTGATCTTGTGTCTATAAAAGAAAACGCATGTGTAGTGGTTTAGGTTGGCTGATTGGTTTGGCTATCATTATTGAGTCTTCTTGAGAGTGCATTTGTGAAGCATGACATGGGATGTGTGGATTCATGCTTGGACACATGGGAATGCATTGGAGGACTTGATGCTTTAGAAGTGTTCATTGTAACTGTTGTATTTGCTTCATGGCTAATTAATATGATGGAGTATGGATCCTTTTGGAGGCTAGGTTTTTCCCTCTTGAGGGTTTTCCCAAGGTATATATGGTGTCATATTTGATGGGTATGTTGTCTATTATCTTCCATGTGGATTTTAATTACTTATTTACATTGATATCTCTTTTGGGTTATGTGGAAATTTTCATTAGATGGCTACAAGTTTCCTTACTAGTGGTATAAGAGCTTTCATGGTTGAATATTTTTTGTTGACCCTAGATTGAGAAAATATTGCTTGAAGTTTGAATCTATGCAATGCATGAGAGAATGAAGGACATGACAAGATATGATGGTTTTGCAAGTTCTTTATTATAGATCTAAGGGTTTTGAGTTTGCTATTATGATGGGTTGTTTTTAGATTTGGGGTGTGGAAAAATTAGGGCATAATAGGATTTATTGGTTGTGCATTCAAATTGGGGTTTTGTGGGAGAAATTTCACAAATGACCTCCTGGGAAAAAATGGACCTCATGGTTGGATTTAGGTTGACTAAGAGACAAATTTTGATATATAATTTTCTCTATTTTGGTTACTGGAAAAAAATGCAATTTTTTTTGTAAAATCCCCTTTTGTTGGTTTGTATGATGTCAATTTTGTACTTAAAAAATTCAAAAATCACGTCCCTACAAAATAAAAATGTTGAAATTTAAAAATTGAACAAAATTTAAATCAAATATAATTGGCATTGTAAAAGTTATTTGAAAAACTTTAAAAAAACACAAATTAAAAATTATTGGGGAGGAGCGGACCCCCCGCCCTGTCGACCATAATGCATTGACGTAGGGACTAACAGACTCGTACTGTTAACTAGCGGCTAAGTCATTGGTGGTTCCCTATCTGGTGGGCACTGTCGGGCCCTGCCAGGTATTAAATACCACTAAAGTGTTTTGAAAAACAAAGCCTTTTTTAAAAAATACATTTTTTTTTAAATATTAAACTTTCACTGCTTATAATATATAATCTTCCGACCCTTTTATATGGAGCCCAAAAATTTGAATATGGAAATTAAATCAAATTTATATGTAAATTTAGGTCTGGAGGAAAAAATGGGCGGCATCATCGAGTGGCTCTACCACCACCAGTGAGCCACCGTACCACCACCAATTGCTTAAAAAAATTTGCCTCATACTCTAACTGGGAAAAAAAAAATTGAGGGGCATAACTTTCACCCAGGTGCTCCATTTTTTGACTTCTTGGACTGGTTGGAAGGTGACTCAAAGCTCTACATTGTGGTGCCAGAGTTTTTTCCAAATTTTGTAGTTTTAATATTGTTTTTCTTGGTGGAATTCAAGTGTTCTATTTGAGCTTCGAGAGGTGATATGTCGGTTTTTGGACTTTGAATAGTTGATGGAAAGCTTGTTCAAAGTACTAAATGGTGGATCAGGTTTGGAGTTGTTTTGACATGATTTATTTCCTAATATTCTATCCTGAACTATTTATGGGTTTCTTTGAATATGGTGATACTATGAGCTTATGGATTTTCAGATCTATAGGATTTGATGTTGGATTCATTGTATGCTCAGTTGTACATCTCATATTATTCTCTTTTTGACATGGTTATCAGTTTGGTTGGAATTGTATGCTTCATTGTTGTATCTACAATTTGTGTAGCATTGTAGGCGGTCTATACTTACTTATTGCACCTATGATTTGGACATGGGTTATCTATGCCCATAGATATTTCAGTGTTGATACATTTTTAGTTGTGGTGGCTTGGTTTAGTCACTTATTTTGTTGGTTTTTTTGTCAAATTGAAGAGGTGAGATGTTATTACTAGGTACAAGACCATGATATGAGATGTATGTAGTTGACCATGATATGCAGATATGTGGGACATGATTGGGTTGAGTTGTTGGTACATTTGGTGGTGATCATGGTGTCATGGATGTTTATTGTGTTTTATGGCATGTCATGATTGTTTATGCAAGTGAATTGTTGGTGGTGTTGGATTGGATCCTGATTCAAGTTGTGGCAATGAATCTTCTTGGTATGAGGATCATGGTTTACTTTTCTTTCTTATTGAGGAGATCATGTTGCATTTGAGTTTTTTTATTGTATGAGGGAACTCTTTGGTTGATCTTCATTAGGAGATTGTTATCATGATGTCATGATAGATTGTTACATTCATTGGTTATACACTTTCAGTGTGAGCTTTTGACAGTGATGGTTTGGTAGTGATGGATATGTTTATGATGGTTTGTTTGGCAGTTGTAGGTATCTTCTTGAATTGGAGATCTTCATTTCACTTGTATGTCACTGATATTATAGTTGAGTGTGTATAGACCTAGATGATCTTCAAGGAGAGAATAGTTTTCATGATGCCATGTGTAGCTCATATCACGGTTCAGTCAGAGTTGTTGGAAGTGACGTGGATGCATCATTGGTATGGTATCTTCATGTGATTTGGATATGTTTTCTTGGTTTAGAGTGGTTGTTATTATGTCATGGTTTACTCTTGATGCATGCTTAGAGTTGTGGCATGGTACATGTTCTCTTGATACCAAGATGTGTGTATTTTTTGGTGCATGTGATCTCCTAGGAGGAGATGGTTAGATCATGGATGTCATGTTTGTGTTCCTAATTCATGATTGGAGCTTTGACATTGATCATAGTAGTTCTCTTTGTAGTGGGTACATTGATCATTTTCTTGATTTCTTCATGATGGTGCTATGTTGCATATGGATTTTGGCATGGATTGATTGGTTACAAGTACTCATGGATACTTGGAGACTTAGGTTATGGTTGGAGTTATCTTATGATTTGAGACATTTTCTTGAGATGGTTACTCTTTAGAGGTTTCAGTAGGAAGACCGAGAGCTTTCACCTGGATATGGACATGTGAGTTCATTATAGACTGATAGAGGATATTTTTCTTGGAGTGAGTCATGATGACTTGGAGGAGCATTCTCATTCTCCACTCTTGGTCTACTCAGAAGCTTGGTATTTGAGAGGTATTTACCCATTATATCTTTTATATGTGTTATTTTTGTTCTTTGATTTCTCATGGGATTGCATTGATTCATGGTGTTTGATAATGGATACTCATTTGAGGATAGTTTAGCATGAATTTATATGCTTTATCTTTTATAGATATGGATCTTTAGCTATGGATAGTTAGTTCTCGAGGATAAATTTTTAGAGCTCATGTTATGGCATGATTATCTCCGTGTGCATTTGAGTTTATGATATCATTTATTGATGAGGATTGTGAGGAGATGGTTTATGGGCTGATTTCTAGTTATGGGGATGGATACTTTGAGTTTGATCTTCTTTATTAGAGAGGCTTACATCCATGTTGGCATTGTTATATTGATTCATATGTTGCACTTGATTTATAAGATTTGGTGTTATGGATGTTGTTGAGGCTTTTCATTTAGGGTTGTTTAGGAGATCATACTTGACACAGCAATACACTTTTGAAGTGTTGGTAGAAAATTATGGTTTACAGGTTTCTCTCTTCATGGTTTCTTCTTGGATGTTCATGCTTTTGGGAGAATGGTGGCAACATGTTGTGAGATTTCATGTAGCTCTTAAGTTGTATGTGTGGACCATTGATATTATTATTGGTACTTCATGCTTTCATTTACTTATCACACCTTGATGTATAGCGTTGATTGGAAGACTTGATATGCTTTGGCATTACCTATGCAGTGGGAGTTCTCAGATGTGTATGTACTTCATTGATAGGTTTTATACAAGGAGCTTGTAATTGCAGTTTATAGGTTGCATATGTTCTTGGCATATGTTGTGAGATTTCATGTAGCTCTTAAGTTGTATGTGTGGATCATTGATATTATTATTGGTACTTCATGCTTTCATTTACTTATCACACCTTGATGTATAGTGTTGATTGGCAGACTTGTTATGCTTTGGCATTACCTATGTAGTGGGAGTTCTCAGATGTGTATGTACTTCATTGATAGGTTTTATACAGGGAGCTTGTAATTGCAGTTTATAGGTCGCATATGTTCTTGGCAATTTACTAATGTATTGATACCTTTGAGGAATGGATAGTTGGATGTATTAGCATGTGTTGTGGATGTTATTTTTTATTGTGTGGATTTTTGAGTTGAAAACAGCTTGCTTGGAACCTTTTTTATCACTTGGATTTGATGCTTGTGCTCATGGATTGGTGCATCTTTACCTTGGTGTGTTCATTTTCTTCCATAGGTGTCACGTTGGAGGATGAGAGGACTTCTTGCTTGAGTTGGTGGTCACTTTGTTCTTATTGTAGGTATCTTGATGGAGTACAAGAGCATGTTATAGATTCATGTGGTTTCATGTATGGATATGATGATGTATTTCATGTATTGATCCCTTATGCAATGTATACAACAAGTGGGAGAATGTTAGGATATGGTTTTGTACACTGTTGCATAAAATGATTTATTATAATGTTGTAATTAAATAATTATTTTGTTGTGATACATCTTGGTGGTGTTGTGGTGCAAGAGCGCCTTAGGTTTAGTAGGTTAAGTGAAAGTTGTAATTTTAGTTTTATTATGTTGGTTTTATGTAATAAGGTCATCTAAGACCATTTTGGGTATCTTAGAGTCCATATTAGGTCATTAGGAGTGTTGGTGGGTCAAGTTGCTTAAAGTTGTCAATATGGAAAATGTTGCAATATATGGAATATGAAAAGACACAAGTGTACATGAAGGAATTAGAATGGTTGTAGTTTGAAAATCAATTGTAAATGGTGGGTAAATGTTTAAATATCCTTGGGGAGGTTGAAACCAAGGTTGGTTGTTACATTTTTGAAGTGAAATCAAGAAAGGACATCCTTGTTTCTATATTTCTAAATGTTAAATTGTTGTTTCAGAGCTTGGTACGAACTTGTACAATCGGTTCATGATCTAAAACCATTGAGTCAATGGAGCATTGAGTCTACTTTTTGTTGCACTTTTTCCCATTGAATTTATTAAGATTTGAGTGTTTTAGAGCCAATTTACCCCAGATTGGTTGAAAACCCTAGGTTTAGTGCCTTGAAGGAAGAAAAATGAATATCTCACCATTTCACCAATGAAACCTCATGAATCTTGTTGGAATTGTTGTAAATAGGTTGTTTTTTTTATTTCTATATAGTTGCAGGTGCAAAGGAGGTGTGCAACATGTGCTAAGTTGTTGCCCTAGTCTAATTTCCTCATGTATTAGGCATTGAAGTTTCATAAGACTTAGGGTTTGAAAAAAAGCTCTTGGGAAGTTATTTCTAGTGATTGGGATGGATGTTACAGACCCCATAAGACATTCTTGAGGAATTGGTGTGAAGATTTGAGGCCTAGAGATTGAAAACCTCATTGCTACCTAGTTGTTCAAGCCTAATTATGTTTAGTGCAAAACGAGAAAGTCAAAATAGACCCTTGTAATACAAAACAACCCCATCCAATTTTTGGATATGTTGTTAAAGGAAAAAAAGGGTATTAAAAAATGCTCTTACAATTTGGATATGAGGTCTACACAGGTAGTTATGAAAGAAAAACCAGGTAGGGAGGGTTATTAGAGATTGAGGCCTAGAGGCCAAAACCCACCATTTAATGCTTGAGACCTTGAAAGTTTTCTTCATTGGAGTTGGTGCAAGATTCTCTATCCCTACTCTGCATCAAATTGGTATCAAAGCATAGGTATGATCTAAAGAAGAAAAAATTGAGTTGAAAGGAGAATAAAATGCCTCCAAAAGGGAATGTCATTGCTAGAGAATTGAGTGAGTTGAAGGAAAAACATGCTAAAGAGATGAGAGAGATGAGAGAATTGAAGGAGAGTTATGGTCATAGGATACTTGCGTGACCAAGAAGAATAAGGGGAAGAGTAAAGTTCCCAATGGTTCGAGGAAAAGTTGGATCTTGATGACTGGACAATGGAAAAACTCTTGAAGGAAGTCAAGGGAGATGATCATAATATCAAGATGGATTTACCTATGTATCGAGGAAAGATTGATAGTGAAGATCTCCTAGATTGGATAGGAGAATTGGATAACTATTTTGATTATGAAGATGTGCCAAAGGATCAAAGGGTGAAGTTGGCTAAGAAAAAATTGAAGGGACATGCTTTTCTTTGGTGGGATTATGTACAAAGTGAAAGGAGAAATAAGGGAAAGTCTAAAATTGCCTCTTGGGATAGGATGGTTGTTAAACTCAAAGGTAAGTTCCTACCTACTGATTGGACTATTCAATTATTTAAGAGGCTTCAAAATCTCAAGAAAAAGGAGATGGATGTGCAAACATATACATAAGAATTCTATAAATTGATCATAAGGGTAGGTAATATAAAATATGATGAAGAAACAATAGCAAGATATATGAATGGGTTGAGATACAACCTCCAAGATGAATTAAGCCTCACCACTCCAAGAACGATGGAAGAATGCTACCAATTGGCCATCAAGGCTAAAGAAAAATTGAAAAGAAGGCAAGAGAAGGAAAGAAAGGGTACAGGAAGAAGTTTCAGAGGAAGAGACACATTTAGTGATAGAGGTCAATCTAGAAAACCTCAAGGAGAAGCAAGCAGCAGTCAAGAACAAGTTGCAGATTCAAGAGGTGGCTTTAGAGGAGGTAGATTAGATTCAAGGTGCAGATTTGGAAGCCAAAGAGGAGGTTCAAGTGAATTGACAAGCAAATTTTATAAATTCAATAAGTTGTAGGTCACCAAGCATGGAAATTCACTTAAAATCATACCACTACTTCATTTGGAGGAGAAAGAAGAACTCAACTTGTACAAGGAGATGATTGTGAAAGTGTGCATTCTTCATCACAATAGGCTAATCCATAAGTTGGTGAGTCTCTCATGGTGAGGAGAACTATGATCAAAGGGCCAAAGGAGAAGGAGCCACCACAAAGGAAGTCTCTCATCATAGCAACTTGTAAGTGCCAAGGTAAAGTTTGCAAATTTGTCATTGATTCAGGAAGTATAGATAACTTGGTCTTTGTTGAGATGGTTGAAAAGCTTGAGTTGGAAAGAATCTCTCATACCACTCCATATATAGTTTCATGTCTTAATAAAGAGCAACAAATAGTGGTAAATGAAAAAAATGGGTGGATTTCCATATAGGAGGTTACAAAGATAAGGTTTTATGTGATATAATACCCATGGATATGTGCCATTTGCTTCAAAGGAGACCTTGGCAGTATGATACGAAAGAAAAACATGATGGGAGAAAGAACATATATACCATAGTGAAGGACGGAGTTTCATATACCCTTACACCATTGCAAGATTACAACCAAGATTCACAATTAGGATCTAGTGTTATGTTGATAAAGGAGGAGTATGTACAAGCCATGTAAAATAGAGATAAGGGCTTTGCTATTATAAATATACCTATGACTGTTATGAGAAAAAATAGGATTGATCAAATTCCATTAGAGATTCAAGACTTGTTACAAGGGAATGTTAATTTTATGATAGATAACACTCCAAGGTTTCTAAGATGGGAAGGAAAAACCTTCAATGTGTATGTAGACATTCAAGATTGGAAGATGAGATGTGAGGATGCATCCCACTATATTTTTGCATTGCTTAGGCAATTTGGGGAGGGTAACCCCATACAAGATGTAGTTGACAGGTTTGGCTACAAACAAAAGGATCCATTTTTCTATTTTACAAAATGAAATAAACACAGCAAAGGAAAGGTATATTGATTGTGCAAACTTGAAGGAGAAAGCAGCACGGGATATGGTAGGTTTGGGTGAAAATAGTTGTAGTGTTGATTTTCAATCCATACTTTCTTTGCAAGTATTTCACAAGGGAGTATTGAAAGTTAGATATGATTTGTTTCTTGTAGTAGAGGGTAGTGAAACTAATTTTCTTGTTGAGATTGCAAACTCAATGTTTGAGAAACCTAAAATTAAATTGAAACAAGCCATGGAGGGAGAGCTAGGTGCTATTGAAATGCATGCAATCTATCATGAAGAAAGGAAGCAATTGTAGGTTGGAGATGAAAAATGCAAGAAAGGGGCAGATGTTACTATGTTGAGAAGGTCACCAAAATAGTGTGAGAAGTAGGGTAATCAAGGTTATTATCTAATTTTTTCCAAGTTCTCAGTAGTTGTTTATTTTTCCAAGTTCACCTACCTATGCCACATGTTCAAGAAACCCAAAGTGAAGATGAAGACACTATGGAACTATTTCAAAGAATTTCATATACAAGGGTCTATGCAGATCACACAAGGTATTTTAGACTTGATTCTCAAGTTGCTACCTTGTATTCAAGTGGAGCTTGAATCTTTTATTTGCCTCAGAGTATGGTATAGGAGCATCTTAGGTTCAATAGGTTAAGTGAAAGTTGTAATTTTGGTTTTCTTATGTTGGTTTTATGTAATAAGGTGATCTAAAACCATGTTGGGTGTGTTAGAGTCCATATTAGATTGCTAGGAGTGTTGGTGGGTCAAGTTGCTTAAAGTTGTCAATTTTGCAAAATGTTGTCAATATGGAAAATGTTGCAATACATGGAATATGAAAAGACACAAGTGTAAATGAAGGAATTAGAATGGTTGTAGTTTGATAATAAGTTGCAGATGGTTGGTACATGTTTAAATATCCTTGGGGAGGTCAAAACCAAGGTTGGTTGTTACATTTTTGAAGTGAAATCAATTAAAGACATCCTTATTTGTACATTTTTTAACGTTAAATTATTATTTCAAAGCTTGGTATGGCCTTGTATAGTCATTTCATGATCTAAAAACAATTGGATTTGATGGATCATATATTCTACTTTCTGTTTCACTTTGTTGCATTGAATTTCATTAATATTTGAGTGTTTTATAGCCAATTTACCCCAGACTAGTCGAAAACCCTAGGTTTAGTGCCATGAAGGAAGAAAAATTAATATCTCACCATTCGACTAATGAAACCTCATGAAACTTGATGGAATGGATGTAAATATGTTTTTTTTGGTTTCTATACAGTTGCAGGTGCAGAGGAGGTGTGCAGCATGTGCTAATTTGTTACCCTAGCCTAATTTCCTTATGTATTAGGAATTGAAGTTGCATAGGACTTAGGGTTTGGAAAAAATATCTTGGGAAGTTATTTCTAGTGATTGGGATGGATGTTGTAGACCCCATAAGACATTTCTAAGGAATTGGTGTGAAGAATTGAGGTCTGGAGATTGAAAACCTCATTGCTACCTAGTTGTTCAAGCCTAATTAGGCCTAGTGCAAAACGAGATAGTCAAAAATAGACCCTTGTGTTACAAAACAACCCCATCCAATTTTTTCATATTTTATTAAAGGAAAAAAGAGGTATTTAAAAAAAAATTTATAGTTTATATATGAGGTCTGCACATATAGTTATGAAATAAAAACTAGTTAGGAAGGGTTATTAGGAGATTAAGGCGTCAAGACCAAAAACCCACCATTTAATGCTTGAGACCTTGAAATTCTTCTTCATTGGAGTTGGTGCAAGATTCTTTATCCCTACTTTGCATCATGTTGTTAATCACACCAGGTAATTATTTGGGGACCCACTTATTTTTTATTGTAACATTGTATTATTATTATTTAATGTGTGGGAGACATGTGATAATGTTTTAATATTGGGGAAATAGTAAATAATGTGATGTCTTAGTACCCAATATTAAATAAGTGGTTAGTGTTTTTTTATTCACATAGTTTTGTGGTACATGGTTTAACCTAAACCACTAGTTGTATTTTGTGTGAGCTTGTGTCGATCAAAGAAAACACATGTGTAGTGGTTTAGGTTATCATTAATGAGTCTTATTGACAGTGCATTTGTGAAACATGGCATGGGATGTATGGATTCATGCTTGAACACATGGGAATGCATTGGAGGACTTGATGCCTCATAAGTTTTCATTGTAAATCTTATATTTGTTGCATGGTTGATTAATATGATGGAGTATGGATGCTTTTAGAGGCAAGTTTTTTCCCTCTTGAGGGTTTTCCCAGGGTATATCTTGTGTCATATTTGATGGGTATGTTTTCTATTCTCTTGTATATGGATTCTAATTACCTATTTTCATTGATATCTCTTTTGGGTTATGTGGAAATTGTCATTAGATGGTTGCAATTTTCTGTACACCATGTCTACGATTGCTTTCACCTTTGATGGATCTATCTCTATCCCTCTTTGTGACACTATGTATCCAAGAAGCTTTCCTGATGTAACCCCAAAGACACACTTTGTTGGAGTTAGTCTTACCTTATACTCTTTGATCATGTCAAATATTGGACCCAATACCTCTATGTGCTCCTTTCTTATTTTTGATTTGGCCAAAATATCATCCACATAATCTTCAACTGTTTTATGGATCATATCATGAAATTTTATGGTCATCACCCTTTCATAGGTTGCTCCACCATTTTTTAGCCCAAATGGTATCATGTTCCAACAATATGTTCTGCATGGACAAGTGAATGTAGTTTTATGTTGGTCCTCCTTAGTGATCATGATTTTGTTATAGCCTAAAAATCTATCCATGAGCAATAAAATTTCATGTCCTACTATTAAATCAACAATGATGTCAATGTTGGGAAGAGGGAAATCATCTTTCGGACATGCTTTGTTCAAGTCCTAAAATCTATGCATATTTTTATGCCCCCAGTGGGTTTAGAGACTAGTACCAGTTTGGAAACCCACTCAAGATAGTCAATTGGTTAGATAAATCTGACATCAAGGAGTTTTTGTACCTCTAGTTTAACCAATAATGTAATTTGAGTGTGCATTTTTCTTAATTTTTATTTCATTGGTTTGGCTTTAGGATAGACTACTGAGTGATGTACAACCACTTCAGGATCAAGCCTCAGCATATTTGTGGATGACCATGCAAATTTTTCCCTTCTTTCTTTTAGGAATGTTGCTAAGGCTTTTTTTCTTCATCTAGCAATCACTCAACATAAAAGGTTCTCTTAGGTGCCTCTTTTGTTCCTGCATTCACTAGAGTAGCCTTCCCCACTAGTACTGCTGATTTTTTTGGATGCATTGCACTAAGGAGGATATTTAATCCCTCATCCTTGGGTGCCTCAAAGAGGTTTCCACCTTTGGACACGTCCTTTCTTTTTACTATTTTGTGATCTAAAAGTGCCATAGTGTGGTTTTCACTTAAATATTTGCATGTTATTCTCATGTCATCAATTTTGAGACAGAGGGATTCAATTGTATACCCATAGTATGCCTATGTGTCTAGCTCTATATCAAATCCTACTTTGTGATCCCCACATGGTAAGTTGTCATGGAGTCTCATGAATTGTGCGATTGATTTATCATTTTTGAATATATCTATAATTGGTGGTCCTCGTTGGTCCTAGTCGATGAGTTGGGAGTATACTAGGCTTAATTTAGTGGTTTGGTTGTTTTGGGTGAAAGAGGATATCATAAAGAGAGAGTTATCCTCAAATAATTCAGCAATGTCAAGGGGGAATTCATCTAGGGTAGTATTAGATGATGTTGGTAACCAAGAGGAAGCCTTGGCTCATTTATTAGAAGTGTGCTTTCCAATAAGGGTAACCTTGCTAGTAGCACATCCTAAGCCAAGATTCTTTGGATGTCTCTCAGGAACAATTGGTTCTAGAAAATCATTATCATTTTCTCCCATCTTTTCATTCTTGTTTTACACCCATCCCATCATTAGTTGTAAACCTTTATTATCATCCTCCATGGGAAGAATGGGCATGGGTAGGTTGTCCTAATAGAGAAATTTAGATACATCTTCCTCATTGACATCTTCTTTGAACAAGTCCCTCAACTTGGTGAAAGTGGTAGATGCAAGCTTTAATGTTTCAGTCACTTTGTTGATAGGTGTGTATTTTCCATGATATTTTGGGGAAAGAGGTGACTAACCCAACACAAAATTTTCCTTTATATTATAATCTCCACAACCATTTTCCTTGAAAACTTCCTTTATATCGGATAATGGGTGTTTTGGATTATGAGGTAGATGCAAGGGAAGATGGGTCAACAAATAAGGAGGAGGATGTAGGCCCTTCATCATTCTTAGGTATTTAGGGGATCTTGTAGAACTTAGCCTCAAGGTTCTTGCAATAGTAGAAAGGCTTGGGATCTCCATGGACAGTAACTTATTTATCCTGAAAAGGAAACTTGACACATTGATGATAGGTGGAAGCTACATCTTGCATGGCATGAATCCATGGTCGACCAAGTAGGATGTTGTAAGTGAAGTCAAGATTTAGCACTTGGCATGTGGTCTCAGCAATGATAGGTCCCACCTAGATAGGTATCTTGATGATGCCTTGTGACACGCATTCTTGATTGTCATATGCCCTTATTGTTGTACTCCTTGTTTTTCAATAGCATCTAATAGGTCCAGATAATAGCTTATTTTTTATTGTTTTTATGCATATCCTAAGACAATTTTAGATACACTTTCCAGACAATGTTCCTACATTATACTACAATGTAATTATGATAGTTATCCTTTTGTACATGTTTTTTAGGGTTAACTTGTTTGCAACTAAAGAGGAACCATGGCACAACAATTGCAGAATGAACCTATAGTAGAAGGAATGACTAGACACTGAAATAGGGGAGCTCCAGGTTAAGTTGAATGTGATGGTTTTTGATTAAAGAAACTTTATGAAGGTTGAACATGGTGTTATTATAACCAGTTAATAAATGTTAAAGAAGAGGTCTCCTTTACTCATAGGATTTTGATAAGTGGTTGTATGTTTACATGTAATTCTGTTTTGAAATTTTTTTAGCCCTATTAGGATTCCTTTTCCTTTTCAGTTATAGGTTGAATAAATCAATCTTAACTCTACACTCTAAATATCTGGGAGTGGAGTTAATGATTTTGGTTAAGTGGTTGTTTAGAATAAAGATTCCCTCAAGCTTGTATATAGTTGTTGGTTGAATTCATAGGATAGAGAGTTGGTTTTTTAGTTTTATGTTATCAACTTTACTTTCAATTTCAAGATGTGAAATATTTAGAATGATTGAATACAATATGTGAAAGATCTTGTGTAATCTTCATGAATATAAAATGAATGGATTTAATCTTATGGAATGCATAGAATCTATTAGCTAGATTTTGGTTTAGTTAAAGAGAGAATAGTTACTTGAGCAAGCCACTCAAGGTATTTTTCTTCACTTCATTTTCTAGTTATTTATTTATGTTTAATAGTTGTTATTAGTTTATCACTACTTCATGAATCATATGAAAGTTAATTAGAATTTCATATCTTACTTATTCTTAATGAATGCTTTTGGATATGCATGCAATGGTTAACCAGAAGTACTCTAGAGGTTAATTTACTTGATTCATTAGTTTTTAGCATTTTTGAATTATTACATCATCATTTCATTAGTAACAATTTAGTCACAACCTAAGTTGTAGGTACTGTTATGCCTTGCATAACCACCCCATTTTATTCTGGAATAAAATGGGTCCCCCCTTTTTCTTTTCCCTTTGGCTTTTGGTTTTCTACCTTAGGCGTTTTCCTTTTGTTCTATTGGATGTAGAACCGGGACCAATACCAAGCTTGGAATTCATTCAAAAAAAATTGGTTTTGTGCCATCCCCGATTCCGGTTTCGACAATTCCTCTTTTATAGTGTCTTTTGTTCTGTTGGAGCCGGGTCCAGATCCAAATCAGAACATTGAAATCTTCAAGGTTCTCGATCTGTGTTCCATCCCAGCCCTGACTCCACCTTTCCTTTTATGTCTTTTGTGTTCGATCTTCTTCCTTTGGTTTTGTGTCATATTCCTTAGGTATTTTCTTTTCGGCCTTGGGATTTTTTTTCTTTTGCGGACCCAAAACTGGAACTAGAACTAAACCCTGAAACTTTCAAAAGTTTCAGATTCAGGTTCCATTCTGATCCCAACTCCACGTGTCTTGTTCTTTTGCTTCTTTTTCTTTTGTTTCGTCATGGGGTTTTCCCTCCCCTTCATCCTTCTCTTCCTTGTCCTTTTTTTTGTCTTTTTTGGGTGTCCTTAGAGGTAGGTTCGGCATGGAATCTGAACTTGAAACTTGAAAAATTTTCTGGTTTGGGTTTGGTTTCGTTCTCGGTTCCGCCATGTTCAATTGTTTTGTCTCGGTTCTGATTGTTTGGTCGCGGGGTTTTTTTCTTCCTTTACCCTTTTCTTTTTCGTTCTTCATTGTCTCTTTCTATGTTGTCAGAGGTGAGGTCGAGATGGAATCTGAAACTGAAACTTTGAAGAAGTTTCAATCTCTGATTTAGTTCTTCCCCCACCTCCAATTTGTTTCGCTTGGGATCAATTTTTGCTCTGATCCTACCTACATTTGTTTCCATCTATGTCCCTCCCATTTGGTTTCTTTCGCGGAAGTGGAGCCAAGATGGAGTCTGAACTGGGAAATGATGGTCATTCCCATGGCTTGTTCCCATTTCGATTCTGGTCCCAGTTCTTATTTAATTTTGGCCCCGCCCCCACCATTTTTTAAGGAGGGGTGTCATTTCTGGGTCGTATTTTGTCCTGATCTGGGTTCCCGGTTTGGTCTTGGTTCCACCCCTGCTAGTTTTGAAGGTAGGTGTTGTTTCTAGTTCTGTCTTGGTCCCACTTCTGCCTCTACCGGAGTTGTGTTTCTTTTTGTTTAGATTGAAGGCATGATAAATAATGATATATTTTATTTTCTTTTGAGAATTAATGGAGGCATTTTTTTTGCAAGATCAAATTATTTATCTAAAGATGTCTCTCAAGAAAGTCTCACCAAAGGATGTAAGCTCAGCGTAATGTCTGGTTGAAGGAATAGAGTCTTGTCAACCTGATAGGGTCTTGCCGACATATTTTGTGCCCTCTGTGTAGCATGTTGAGTGTGATGTAATGTCTCACCAAACAAGCAAAGTCTACCCCAAATGAAATGAGCTCTCAGCGAAAGGATATGACTTCAATGTAGTGTCTCGGCGAAGGAAGTTAGTCTCGACCGATAGGAGATGGTATCGGCATAAGGTCTAGAGCGAGAAGAAGGCTGAAGGAACGAGGGCGAAACTGTGAGTCATAGTGATAGCCGGTGTCTACTGATAGGGGTAGCTCAGCATTAATGGTGATATTTTAGGGCATTCAAAGCAGCTCCACTGGAGTTCGAAGATGGACATGGAGGCGTAGGAGTTAATGTTATAGCTGCAAAAGATCTGAGATCATCCCTAGGATAATCTTTCACCAACATGGACAACAAGAATTTGCATTTAATGCAGAACCAAATTTATTCAAAAGATTTGGACACCGACCCTTTTGCAACCGATAGATATTTTGTAAACCCTAAAAAAAATAGGGGCTGACATTCTTTTTGGGAGGTGGTGTATATATGGCATATCTTGTTTCTTTGTAAAGGAGAGTTTTTTTTGAGTTGGAAGGAATAGGGAGTTAGAGGAGATAATAGAGTAGATAGGTCTAGAGATAGATTTTCAAGAGTACGAATTTTCTAAAAGATAGAGGGGACGAAAACTACATCCTATTTCTTTGTAAAGGGAGCTTCTTTTGTCTTCTTAGTTAGGAGTGAGATTTAGCCGAGGCAAAAATGTATACCTCAAGTTCTCTTATTATAGATGGAAACAATCTGAGGACATAGGTTTTCTATACACTAGTGATTGTGCCAGATTTGTAAATGTTGCTTATCTATTTCACTGATAGTAGGAGCAACCATATTTGAATCTACTTCATGTTGTGTTCTAGAATGGTATTTATCTTGAGTTAATCATTTGATTTTGAAAGCTTTCAAGGAATGAAATCTTATTCTATTTTGCTTAAATGGTAATTTATAATCAGTTGTTGAAATTAGCTCTGTGAATGAATGCAACTATGTGTTAATCACAAGTTAATTTTGTTCTTCAGTTTTAGTTAGTAATTCCTTGAGAGGTAATAAGTCTGGCTAAGTTAGATGCATTATCATTCTTTTCAGTACCAAAACCTTGATCTATCTTTTTATGTTTCTTTAAAAACCCCAGTTGAAGTAGGTTTAAATTCATGCTTGATCTTAGAACAATCCACAAGCCCAACACTAGCAGGCCCCTTGAACATTATAGTTCACATCAACCATTGAGAAACATCAACAGAGTTGAGAACCAACTACAAAGACCTTGGGAGCTAAGATATCCATATGTTGTCTTTCTCTTTCAGGAGAAACAAAGTAGCAATATTCTATTTAATTGTTGTTGTGCCATTTCCACCGTCAACAGAAACTGGCACTAGAAGGAGAGCCTAGAAGGGAAAACTAGATAAAACTAGGTTTTCCTTCCCATAAAGTCCCCACAGATTTCTTCGATCAGTTGAAAATCCATCAGCTTTCATAGAACTCAAGACCCCAACAAGACACAAGATTCATAAGATTGGCTCAACTATCATACCACCCTTATCAGCTCCGCTCACTCCACCAGGCTTTTCACCAATACCCCAGTGGATACCCATCAGTCCACCACCGAATCCATCTCAACTATCATTACAGCTGGTTCAACCCATACAACAACTTGCTCAACCACCACCGCTGCCACCAATGGAATTTTTTCATAATAATCCCTCTCCATTAGGGACTATTCCTAGAGGTTTTCATGATATGCCTAAGAACCCTGAGAAATTCTTCCCCAAGTACATTCATGGCGAATCAAGGAGTGCTGAAGAGCACATACAAGCTTTTAAGGATGCTTGTACCAGAGCTCAGATAGCTCACCATGATGTAGTTTGTAGGTTGTTCCCTTAATCCTTAGGGGATATGGTGTACAACTAGTATCTTAATCTTCCGCAAGGTTCCATTCTGACCTGGACTCACTTGGAGAACACTTTCATCAATCAGTTCAGGGTTTATGTGGATCCAGCTCTTTTATACCACTAGTTTTCTACCATCAAGAAAGAGCCATGTGAATCCTTTTCCTTGTTCAATACCAGGTTCCAACGAATGTACAGGAGATTGCAAGACCCTTATCTAGTTATTGGGAATAGTTTCATTCAAGCTTACTTTAGAGTTATAGACCCCTTGCTTGGCTTGTTCCTACAAAGGACTTATCAACCAGCTGATATTGATTCTCTATCCAAATTCTATCATCTAGCTATCAAGCTACAATGACAAATTAGTTCTCAACAAGGAAGTTTGGGGAGCGGTTTCCTTCAATAGGGTATCAGATGCATAGCCCAACCCCTCTATTCAATACTATCCCAAGAATGTAGCCTTCCCATTATGGACCTATATCTGAATTGCAAACCCAACCTTTTGCTCCATTCTTCACTAATGGAGCTCCTAACTTCTTCCAACAACCACAGGCTCCTCAAAGTTCTAATGGTCATCATAACCAAATTGGAACACCAAATCATGGTGGTCAACCACCTGTTGCTAAGAGTGTGGAAAGTGAAAACATAGTTTAGCTTACAAATGAGGTAGAGACCTTGAAGAAAACATTGTTCCAAGTCACAAATGACATCGCTCAGCTTCAATTGAACCCCTCCCAAAACCAAGGTAACTACCTTAATTAAAGCAGCAATAATCAAGGTAACTATCAGAATCATAACAATTACAACCAAAGGGGTTATCAAGGCCAAAAAATCCTCTAACCAAGGGTATCTAAATCAAAATAGAGGATATAACCAAATTCCAAATAACAATAGACAATGGAATACAGGGCCCAATAATGGTGGAGTTTCGCACAACTATCAAGCTAATGAGAGATAACATACTGCAAATGTGGCTTACCTCAACTTTATGACTAATTGGTGCATGTTGCATGATACTGTAACCCATTCTCAGGTGAACTACCCTGAAATGGAGAATTTTTTCAAGATGGCACAGGAAGATGCCCAAACATTCCAAGGGAATCCTCACAAAGAAGGCAGCTCAGTAGATACAGTAATGACTTATGACCTCTTTGAGGAGGAAACTTCATTCCCAAGGCAAGAGGAGAATGAACCAAAGGAAGATTCATATGATGCCCAAGCCTTTTAGATGAAAGGAGGACACTTCCTAAGAAATTAGAATAAGGGTCCATTCACCTCATCAGCACCACCTAATCATATGGTGCCTCCAAATCAAAGTGCTAATAATAACCCTCCTCCACCAAAAGGCTTGCCTGACTTCCATAACAAGGGTAATTCCTCTGGTGTTTTCAAAGGTAGTGCAAGTTGTAATACAAAATTTGATATTGTTTTTGAGATGCAGAAATAGAAAACTTCTTTGTCATATTTTGACATCCTAAAGTGGTGCCCTACCCAACAGGAGATAGTGTTGAAAGCTTTGGAGCAAGCTGACAAATCAAAAGGAAAGAACAAGGTGGCACCTACTGTAGAAATAAACACAACCTTATACAGAAGCAAATTAGGTACTCCACCATTTCATTTAAGTTTAAGAATTTTTGGGAAGAACCTACATAATTGTCTGTTAGATTCAAGGGCTTCTGGCAATGCTACGCCATTTTCTATATGCAATAAATTGGGATTAAACTCCATTCAAAAAAACAAGAAGGTCATCCAACTTGATAAAACAGAGGTTAAAGTGGTGGGGAAATTAAGAAACATACATGTGCAAGTAGGATCTAACCCTAGGATCCTAACCAACATAGATATTCAAGTAGCAGACATTCCCAAGACCTATGGTATGTTGTTGAGCAAAGATTTGATGAAAGGTATAGGGGGATACATCTCACTTGAATTTTCACATATGTGGCTACCATGGAGGGGAATTCCCACGTAGATTAGGATTGAAAGTGAACCCCACCTCAAGCATATCATCACTAATTATGATTGCCCCAATGAGGTAGCCTATTTCAAAACTGGGATAGGGGTTTATAAAAGAGAGGAAATTTTAACCTTTTCTGTTCTTGATCCTAAAGAACTACTAATACAAAAGTTCCCTGATTCTGTGATTAATGAAAACCAACAATCATTGATCAACAAGCTACAAAAGGATCAGCTGGTCTTAGGGGAAGATACCAATCTATAGAATCTTTTACTCCCTAATTGGTGTAGGGTACAATACCAAAATCATTCTGAATTGACTTTCCAACCCTGCATTGACATTTAAATACATGTTTCCCAAGTTGAGGATGCTAGGTCAAGTCACCCCAAGACTGTTGCAGATCACTTCTTGTTTGAAGCCAAGGAAGCAATAATGTTAACCAAGGATAGGATACCTTCAAAGCAAGTTCCTTCTCAAATTGAACCTACCCTAGACACATTTTAGAATTAGCATATTAATGAGGAGCAACCCCAAGGTTTTTTTGACACACCTGCACTTACAAGTATACCAAAACCAGAAGAATTAATCAAAGATGCAAGTGAATTTTAGAAGGATAACCTTGGGTCACATAATACATCTATGCAGAGATTGGGAATTACTCCTAAGGAACCTATTGAATATCGTTCCCTATATCTGATCCAAAAGATAAAGTAACCCTACCCCTGGCTCATTCTATCAAAGTACCCACAATGACCCCAAAAGGATCAACCCCAGCTCATGATCAGCTATGGACCCTCACATTTGATGGATCCAAATCTAAGACAAGCTGTGTTGTGGGGATTGAACTAACCAACTCGAAAGGGAAAACCTTCTTTGCTTCTTATAGGTTGTAGTTCAGATGCACTAATAATGTAGCAGAATATGAAGCTCTAACTTGAGGGCTGATATTCGCACATAAGAAGAAAGTCACAGCCTTGATGGTCAAAGGAGATTCAAAAATAGTTATCAGGCAAGTGTGTAGCCAATACACATGCCACAATAAAAGTTTGGTAGCATATAGAAATAGGGTATGGAACTTGATTGAGGACTTTCATGCCTTTGGGATTAGTTTAATCCCTAGAGAAAAGAATCAGATAGTCGATTCATTAGTTGTTGCTACAAGTACCCTAGAACCTATGCAAGGCTCCAAGCTTAAGAAATTCTATGTGGAATTGATTTCCACCCCTAGAGTTCCTAACAATGTCAGGAACTTTCAAGTTTTTGATGATGATCGAAATATTCTTGCTTTTCTAGCAAGCTCAGATGTTTTTGAGGGATAGATCATTGATGAGTCCAATAGGGATCAAGGAGATTGGAACCCCAAAGATTGTGATACAAAAAGGGTCCTCAATTTAAAAAGAAATAGCATTCCCAAGGGAATGGTGGCCTTGGAAAGAATTTTTGATTAAGACCCAAGGGCTTGAGAGAAGATATCAACTGAAGATAAAGGAGGTGAATATGAAATTGTTAACCTAGTTGATTCTCACCCTAAAAGGAATGTCTACATAGGGAAATCCTACCTTGAAGCAATCAGAAAAGACATACTGAGGGCACTAAAAAGGGATATTGCTGCAATAGCCTAGGGGTACGAAGACCTAAAGACATTTGATGCTTCTATAATGACTCATACTATTCCTTTGAATTCTGAAGTTAAGCCATTTCGATAGAAACGGTGCCCTGTCAATGCCTTGATTGAACCATTGATCTTCAAAGAAGTTCAAAAAATTCTTTTTGCAAGGATAATCTTCCATGTATGCCATTCAACATGGGTGGCTAACTTAGTTCCAGTCCGTAAGAAAAATGGAGAGATCAAGCTATGTGTGGACTTCATAAACCTGAATAGAGCTTCAAAAAAAGATAAATACCCACTTCCTTCTCTGGATGAAGTCTTGTAGACTGTCAATGGATCTCAGATGATATCATTCTTGGATGGTTACTCTAGATACAACCAGGTAATGGTTAACTATGAAGATAGGATGAAGACAACCTTCACTACAAAGTGGGGAACATATTCTTACATAAGGATGCCATTTGGTCTAATAAATGTTGGAACAACCTTTTAGCATGCCATGGGCATAGCATTCAAGGACTTAAACGATAAATGCATTATTTTGTACATGGACGACTTGATAGTATTCTCCAAAGATAGACTGAACCATGCTACAGACTTAGCCAAATTTCTTCAAAGATGTATCAAGTATGGAGTCTCCTTGAATCCCAAAAAGTGTGTGTTCAAGTTTTCTGAAGGGAAACTTTTGGGACACAATCTCTAAGAGAGAAATATCGATCGATCTAGACCGAGTTGAGTCCATTCTAAAGATAGCCATGCCATGAAGTAAGAAAGAGATGAGATCCTTTTTTGGAAAGATCAACATTGTGAGAAATTTTATCACAGGCTTTGCAAAAATTGTAAAACCATTGAATGAATTAATGAAGAAAGATTCCAAAATAGAGTGGGGTGATGAGGCAAAGGTTGCATTTTCTCAAGTCAAGTGATCTATCTCAGAAGCTCCAGTCCTCACTAGCCCTAACTACTCAAGACCATTCTATAATTATTATTTTGCCTTTGAACATTCTTATGCAATTGTCCTAACTCAACAAAGAGAAGAGGGAGAAGAGAGGCCAATCACTTTCATGAGCTCCCCATTTAAGAATGTTGAGATTAAATACCCACCTCTTGAGAAACAAGATTTTGCGTTGGTTTGAGCTATCAAAAAGTTCAGGCACTACATTCTCTGAAGCCAAATCATTGTTGTAGTTCCTAACACTGCTATGAAGTCTCTACTTATGTAGAGCAAGTTGGGAGAAATAAGAGGGAAATGGATGGCCATCTTGCAAGAGTTCAATCTAGAGATACACCCTATGAAAATTTTTAGGGGCACAGGCTTGTCTAAATCCATGGCGAATGTTGGTGAGAACATTATTTTCCAGCAATACACTACTCGGTCATTTTCCAATGACTCTTGGTATGCTGATATCATCAGTTTCATCCTCAACAATCAATGTCTAGAGGGAATGAACACCACTCAAAGGAGAGCACTGAGAATGAAGAGCTCTCACTATATGCTCAAAGGAGAATTACTATACAGGAAGAATTTCAAGGGAGTGTACCTACGATGCCTTGATCAGCAAGAGGCTAAACATGTGATCACTGAATTTCATGGGAAACATAGCACAGGTCATGGTTCTGTAGACTCATTGGCACACCAAATCCTCAGATCTAGTTATTATTGTTTGTATGTGTTCAAATATTCCCATCAGCATACAAGAACATGTCACATATGTCAAATCTTTGCATCAAAAGAATGCCATTCAGCCATTCCCTTGTAGCCTTTCTATGAGGTAAGGCCATTTGCCCAATGGGCATTGGACTTTATTGGGGTAATTAACCCAAATTCTTCTGTAGGACACAAGTTTATTTTGACTACTACTAATTACTGCACAAGATGGACAGAGGCTATACCTTGCAAGAACAATACAATGGAGGTAGTAATCAAGTTCCTCACTGAATGCATCACCACTAGGTTTGGAGTACCCTTCACATTGGTATGTGACAATGGCTCTTCCTTTTTTTTTTTGAGTTCATTTCATTGGCATATGATCACAAAATTGTCTTGAAGTACTCTTCAAACTATTACCCACAAGGAAATGGAGTTATAGAATCAACCAATAAGAATCTCTTAGGGGTAATTAAAAAATTGTTAGAAAAAAACCCTAGGGACTAGCATACCTAGCTGAGATTTGCATTATGGGAAAATAGGACTAGGATTAAGGTTGCTTTAAAGACTTCACCATCTAAACTAGTGTATGGTCAAGAGCCTGTGTTTCCTATTCATTTACAAATAACTATCCTTGAGTTCATGCAGAAATTCTACTCTAGTGATGATAGGATAGAAGTAAGATTAGTTTCCTTCTTAAAATTAGAAGAGCAGAGGGATGCCACTTTGCAACAATTCTTTAGACATCAGGCTATTGTCAAACATTGGTTTGAAAAAAGAGCTAAAATCAAGGCTTTCAAGATATCACATGTGTTGTTATGGGATAAAGCTAGTGAAAAGAAGGGCAGCCACCAGAAGTTTGATAAGGTTTGGTTAGGTCCCTATCAGATTGTTGAGATTCTAGGAGAAAACGCTTTCAAAATGAGTAGTTTAACTAGAGAACCTGTTCCCTTCCCTATCAATGGGAAATTTCTTAAGCATTATTTTGAGTCGTAAAGCATGTTGATTCTATGTTCTATATGTAATTATTTTTCTATTCTTTATGTAAATAATTTGTTTTTTATGTTTATAAATAATTTGCTTTTTTGTTGTAAATAGTTTTGTTTCTTTGTCTTTTATTTTTGTCCTTTCATTTCCTTTGTTCATTGTGTCGGTCTTGTTTTGGTTCTTTGGGGTTTATCTATTCTTTCCATCTTTAAATAGTGGGTTGTTATCTAAAGTATGCTCTGGTTATTAGGACGGAAGTGGTTTAGATACTTTCAGGCTTGCTAATTAGGTGATTTTTTCCTAAATTTTTGTTTTATGCCCATTGTCAACAAGAGTTGTGGAAAGTCTTCAAAGCAAGGTACAAAGTAAATAATCTTCATCAACTCCCTCTGAATCTATCACAAATCATCAGGATCATTTCCTCTTGTAATGGTATATTCATCCTAGAATGATAGTGTTGTAATATTTGAGTGAAAAATCCAATCTCCCAAGTGTTGTTATGAGTTCCATGGTAGTTTTCAACCTAGAAAAGATGTTAAACATCTGACATATTGAAAAAAAAACTAAATGAAATATCTGAAACTCTATAAAAAAAGAGAGAACTATTTGAAGAGAAAAGAGGACTCAATATGAATGGGTGATTCCAGTATCTCTACCAGATCTATAGACGCCTGGTTGGAAGTAGAGCAATGCTATGAGAAAACTAGAGGTATCTCCATCAGGGCTATGGATTCCTGACTGGCAACGGAGCAATGCCCAGGATCTCATTGCACGATAGCTAAGGGGAATCAACTCATGTAGCTCAAATCTTGCACATTGTTGTTTGAAAGATGAAGAAAACTTTATAAAAGAGTGATGCACAATCAAGCACACACATGCATTTAGGGGTAGCCATTGTTGATTTACATATGATATTTTAGCTCAACCTTGGTTGTTAATACTAACCCAACTCGAGTTGCAATGTTCATAAACCAGGAATTCTGGGTAGTTGAATCCTTCAGTTTCTTGAAAATGGTTAAACCATTTTTCTAGCCGAGTCGCCAATTTTTATGCCTTGCATAACCACCTCATTTTATTCTAGAATAAAATGGGTCCCCCCTTTTTCTTTTCCTTTTGGCCTTTGGTTTTCTACCTTAGGAATTTCTCTTTTGTTGTGTCAGATGCGGAACCGAGACTAATACCGAGCTTGGAATTCATCCAAAATTTTTTGGTTTTCTACCATCCCCAGTTCCAATTCCAACAATTCCTCTTTTATAGTGTCTTTTGTTATGTCGAAGCCAGGTTCAGATCTGAATCAGAACATTGAACTCTTCAAGGTTCCTGATATGTGTTCCATCCCGGCCCCGACTCCACCTTTCCCTTTATGTCTTTTGTGGTCGGTCTTCTTCCTTTAATTTTGTGTCATGTGCCTTAGGTATTTTCTTTTCAGCCTTGGGCATTCTTTTCTTTTGTGGAACTAGAACTAAACCCTGAAACTTTCAAAAGTTTTAGGTTCGGGTTCCGTTCCGATCCCGACTCCACATGTCTTGTTCTTTTGCTTCTTTTTCTTTTGTTTCGTCATGGGGTTTTCCCTCCCCTTCCTCCTTCTCTTCCTTGTCCTTTTTTTTGTCTTTTTTGGGTGTCATCGAAGGTGGTTTTGGAATGGAATTTGAACCTGAAAATTAAAAAAAATTATGGTTCTGGAACCGATTCCACCATTTTCATTTGTTTTGCCCCAGTTTCGATTGTTTGGTTGCGGGGTGTTTTTCTTCCTTTCCCCTTTTCTTTTTTGTTCTTCATCATCTCTTTCTATGTTGTTGGAGGCCGGATCGGGATGGAATCCGAAACTGAAACTTTGAAGAAGTTTCAATCTCGGATTTAGTTCTACCCCCACCCCCATTTTGTTTTGCCCGAGATCAATTTTTGCTCCGATCCAGCCTGCATTTTTTTCCATCTTTGTCCCTTGCGTTTGGTTTTTTTGCGAATGCAAAGTTGAGATGGAGTCTGAACTAGGAAATGATGGTTATTCTCATGGCTTGTTCCCATTCTGACTCCGGTCTGGTTTCTGATTTCTTTTTGGCCCCACCCCTTCTAGTTTTGAAGGAGGGGTGTCATTTCTGGGTCATATTTTGTTCCGATCCTAGTTCCCAGTTCGGTCTTGGTTCCGCCCCCGCTAGTTTTGAAGGTAGGTGTTGTTTCCAATTCTTTCTTGGTCCTACTTCTGCCTCTACTAGAGTTGTGTTTCTTTTTGTTAAGAATGAAGGCATGATAAATAATGATATATTTTCTTTTCTTTTGAGAACTAATGGAGGCATTTGTTTTGTAGGATCAAATTATTTATCTAAAGATGTCTCTCGAGGAATTCTTGCCGAAGGATGTAAGTTCAGCATGATGTCTAGCCGAAGGAATAAATTCTTGACAACCTGATAGGGTCTCGTCGACATATTTTGTGCCCTTGGTGTAGCATGTTGAGTGTGATGTAACATCTTGCAGACCAAGCAAAGTCTCCCCAAAATGAAATGAGCTCTCGGCGAAAGGACGTGACTTTGGTGTAGTGTCTCAGCGATGGAAGTTAGTCTCACCAACAAGAGAGGGTATCAGCATAAGGTATAGAGTGAGAAGAAGGTCGAAGGAAGGAGGGAAAATTTTTGAGTCATATTGACAGTTGGTGTCTACTGACAGGGGTAGCTCGGCATTAATGGTGATATTTTAGGGCATTCAAAGTGGCTCTGCTGGAGTTCAAAATTGGACATAGAGGCATATGAGTTAATGCTATAGCTACAAAAGATTTGAAATCATCCCTAGGATAATCTTTCACTGACATGGACAGCAGGAATTTGCATTTAATGCAGAACCGACTTTATTCAAAAGATCTGGATGTCGACCCTCTTGCAACCGATGGATATTTTGTAAACCCTAAAAAAATAGGGGCCAACATTGTTTCTTTGTAAAGGAGAGTTTTTTTTAAGTTGGAAGGAATAGGGAGTTAGAGGAGATAATAAAGTAGACAAGTCTAGAAATAGATTTTCAAGAGTATAAATTTTCTTAAAGATAGAGGGGACAAAAACTGCATCTTATTTCTTTGTAAAGGGAGCTTCTTTTTTCTTCTTATTTAGGAGTGAGATTTAGCTGAGGCAGTAATGTATACCTCAAGTTTTCTTAGTGTAGATGGAAACAATATAAGGACATAGGTTTTTCTGTACACTGGTGATTGTGCCAAATTTGTAAATGTTGCTTATCTGTTTCACCGACAGTAGGAGCAACCAGATTTCAATCTACTTCATATTGTGTTCTTGAATGGTATTTATCTTGAGTTAATCATTTGATTTTGAAAGCTTTCAAGGAATGAAATCTTATTTTTTGTTTTGCTTAAATGGTAATTTATAATTAGTTGTTGAAATCAACACTGTGAATGAATGCAACTCTATGTTAATCACAAGTTAATTTTTTTCTTTAGTTTTAGTTAGCAATTCCTTGAGAGGTAACAAGTCTGGTTAGATGAATTATCATTCTTTTTAGTACCAAAACCTTGATCTATCTTTTTATGTTTATTTTAAAAAACCCAGTTAAAGTAGGTTTAAATTCATGCTTGATCTTAGAACAATCCACAAGCCTAACACTAGTAGGCCCCTTGAACATTATAGTTCACATCAACCATTGAGCAACATCAGCACAGTTGAGAACCAACTACAAAGACCTTGGGGGCTAAGATATCCATGTGTTGTCTTTCTCTTTCAGGAGAAATAGAGTATCAATATTCTGTTTAACTGTTGCTATGTCGTTTCCACCGTCAACAGGTAACCATATCCACTAGTTTTGGTTGTGTTTTTACTGTTTTACAATTATGTAAATTTTCCAGCAATTAGAATAACCTGAGTAAGGTAACTTAAGTATTTTTGATTCTTTGAAGGCATATATAATGTTGCACCATCATAAGATTACAAGCCTTGGGTTGATAATTCATTGTAGTCTTGAGCAAGGTGGAGTGCATTGTTGAGTCCTTTAATCCTCTGAACTAAGTAGATTCTAACAAGTTTACAATACATTAGCTTAAACTATACAATTTTGGCATCATTTTCGAGGATGGTGCTATCTTCATAGACTTGTTTCCATAACTTTCATGGTCAAATTTTATTTCTAACGTTAGGACTATTAGATATAATATTTTTCCAACACCAAAGATACACTAACATTATGTAGAACGGTTGTGTTAAAAAGCCATATTACATGTATGTGGACGTAAAAAGGTCCCTTGGGTAGATTCCTTCCCTCTACATGCCAAGCAGCTATATCAGAAATTGGTGAATCCAATGCCCAAAGTGAAGGTAATACTAAAGAATAAATTTCCTTATCACAAACATCTAGCATAGATACAAAAGGAACACACCACATTATGGGGGATGCAGTGGATGATGATGTTGAACACCCAACATTACATTTTCCTATCACTAACCAACAAAGAGCTACACAACTGATCAATATCCCTCATTCAACCTTACTAGTCTTCTATGGGTTAATGACTAAGGACCTAGATACATTTCTCTTTGATTTTGATGTCCTATGCTGGAGTAAAGCAAGCTAGAATGCTCAACCTTTCTAGTTTTATCTGATGTAAAGTGAGCTAGAATGTTGGAGTAAGGACACAAGCATCTATCTAGTTTAATTTGATGTAAAGCAAGATAGAATGCTCAACCTATGAACTGTATATCGTTAACTTATTATCAATACAAAAAAATAATAATAATTAATTTTTTTACTAAATAGAAATTAATTTATTTATAATATATTTTTTTTATTTTTTTTATTAGATTAAGACTGGAAGGGACAGTTCTTGTTACAAGGGATTCATAGAGGCAGAATACTAGAGACTTATAGAAAATGAGTCAGCAGCTTAAAACATAGAGTGGAGGCAACCACCCCCTACAACAACCCTATATTTTTTAGCACTGAACATAAAATAGACCAAAGGGAGATATAATCCCTTTCCACAAAAGTACCCACCTTGCCACCAGATCTAAGCTCCACCTCCAAAGGAGTACACTCCACCTCGATATGAGTTGCAAAGGGGAAAGACAGCAAGAGGAAGGAGAACCACCCATCACACCCAAGGGCAACAACCCTCATGAACCAACTCCATTAGCCTAGCACAAGAGTGAATAAAACCCCTCTGACTAGTCTCCACCTTAAAAGAAGAAAGCCCCACCTCAAAAGGGGAAGCTAAAGAGATCCCAAGTGACACAATGAGGCCCACTAAAACAACTAAGGCACAATCACTAGACTGAGAGAAAACACTTGGACCAATTGCTAGAGAGAGACACATTGAAACGAGCTTGAACTCAATCACCAAAAAAAAAATCCACTTCCAACAAAAACTCAGATGTATCTCTATGACACACATTAAGAAGCAAAGGAAAATCAAGGAGTTGGAGTAGAAGACACCCAATTCCAAAAAAAATAAGCAACACCCAATAGCTGCCATAAAACCAAAAGTCACGAACAAGAGGTAGAGAAATAGCAATACTAGACCCAAACAAGGGAGAAACATGACAGATACATCCAACACAAAGTGATGAAATAGGCTCAAGAGAGAGCCACAAAGTCTAGAAGTAGAAGGGGAGACCATTGCAGATGGACCCACAACCTCCAAACCATCAAAAAACACATCAATGAAAAAAGTCCTCACCATGAAAAGTAGAAATATTTCCTCAATATACCAGAAAGGAATTAAGGAGAAGCACTAATAAAGCAAGACCAAGAAAGGGTCAAACTTTCCACCAATGAGGGAAGAGGAGGCAGAGCATGACAACCCCAGCCAAAGTGAAGACAAAGGGACAAAAGACATCCCCCACTGCAACACATTTCAAATGCACAAAAACCCTAGACCAAACCAAGGGAACTAGGCACAGGAAAGTGTCACACCACCCAGTTGAAACAGATAAAGCCTTTAATCAAGACAAATACCAACCAAGATCCAAAAGAATCCATCATCTTCTTCTGAATCATCATCACCATCTCTTGCATCTTCAAGAATTTTATTTTCTTTATTTAATTTTTCATATTTAGTTGTTTGTACCTATCCATTTGAAGAGGTCTTCTCCCAAGAGTGTTTACTGCTCCAAAATTGTGATTACCACCATGGTTTTGAGGGGGATTTTTTGCACATGTGGTTGTTACAGTGTGGTGATATTTTGACCTCTCACATATGGTGGAACACTATTTTGCATTTGACGACCAATCTAATTATGTCCTTGGGTGTTTTCTACATAATTTACAACTCCTATATTTTTTCCCACATACTATCCAGTTGATACATACTTCTTATGCCAGTATTTTGTTCTAGTTGTTGACTCTACGAAGGGTTAATTTGAGGACTTATTGAAATATGAAATTTCATAGGTATGAAAGCCATACCAGGAGTACTTTATGAATTGGAGGGACTTGTACCTAAAGATGGGGTGCCTCCCACACATGAAATACTAGTCACATTATGTGTCATAGTACTTGGTTGAGAATTACTCTACATACTCACATGGGAAGTACTCAAAGGAAGACTTATTTGATCATTGGGTCTAGCTTGATTTTGAGGTTTGGGTGTGCTAGAAATGTTTTGTATAGCTCTCATATTGTCAATTGTTTTCTTCAATTCATCTCTTTTACTTATTGCTTCTATAATTATTTTTTGCAACAAACTACTTATTTCTAGTTACATATAATTCATTTCCTTATTCAATTGTTCTTCAGTCAAGGGTGTATTATTAGGAATAGGGGATTGTGTAGTAGTTGGAGGGGCTTCAGTGGATATTAGAGGTGGTAATCCACTTGTGGAAAAGGGATTAACAATATTTTCAAATGAAAAAGTATAGGGATTTGAAATTACAGTACTACCATGGAGTTGTATCACAAAATATCTAAGAGTGGGATTTTGGTCTAAAAGCTCCTATGTAGGGTCAACCATACTTCAAGTAGGCACTACATCTTTCATAGGTCTAACTTTTCTTTATTGGCCTACCCCACCTAATAATGGTGTATCCTTGGCATCTTCATCATTAAAGAGATTGTATCTATCTTGAGATTTATTAGAACTAGATCCTAACTATGCAAGATATAACTAGTAATTTTTCAAAAGTAGGGTCAAAATTACTTGCATCCTGGTATCTTACTTCTTTATTCCTCAAATATTTGTTTCTCCAAGTTTATTTATTTTAAGGAACCTCCTTTCAAGCCTCCTTATGGGGTTAGCATTGTAAATAGATATTTTGTTGTGCATGATGGTAGTTTTGATATTCTTTTTTCTTTCCACTAGTCCTTTAACTCTATTAGAGTGTAGAGTCACCACCCAACTTAATGGGAATAATGAGAATTTTATCCTACCTCAATATCCCCTTGGTAGGAACTCAAAACTTGAAAACTCTTCAAAGGACTTTTGCTAACAAATGGCACTGAAAAACTCGCGAATCTCTTCACTAGGACATAGACAATTGGGCAAGAAATTCCTTCTATCCCTAGTAGAATCGCCAATCTGTTGGTTTTTCTAACTTATTTTCTAGGTTTCCCTAAAATTTAGCTAATTTTATCCTTAAAAATCCTAGGTCAGTGACCAATGAATAAGAGACGGATTTTTAATTTCTCCTCTACACTTTAGGCTCTACGAAACTAAGGTGGTTCCCCTATAACATATTGTATAATAATGACAACTTGCAATGATGCCTTTGCTAACAAAATATTCACACTAATCTATAAGAGGTGTTTTTTATGGGCTAAATCATCATGTAAATCCTCTATATGACTTATAAAGACTTGTAGAGTTGGTTTTCAACATAACACAAATGTAAAATATAGAAAATTAAAGATTGTTTAGATTTTATATTTGATTATCTCATATCTAAACTTTAGGTTCTAGATTGACTAGTGTCTCATCCACAAAATGTCTAACAATGAAGTAAACGCCTACAACAAACCAACCCTTGGATTTTGATAACCTTACTACATTACAGCAAGAAACAAACAAATAAATTATTTTTTCAAACTACTTAAAGATCTAAATTGCAACAACACAACACCAAATAAATGAACTAAAATAAAAGTTACTCCATTCCCTGAATAGAAGAAAAGGATCCCTACATCCATAATGCAAAATATGAAATGTGAACCAGAAGATAATCCTTGATTATATTAAAAATTAGTGTGTATAAGAGTGGAGAGAATGAAAAATTGATATCAATACATTTTTGTACAAGACAATGATTATTTAGGTCATCTATTGTTAATAAAGAGAACAATTAAAACATTTTCTCTTTGCTTTAGATGAATTACCTTTCCAACCTAAAACCTATACAAATATTTACAAACTCTGAGAAGCAAAATACTTTGAATGAGGCCCAAAATAACAAGAATAGGGCCTCATTTAATTACTAATCATAAGAGACAAAAATCTAGGTGGTGGTAATATTTACAAAGGAAAAAAATCAGTTCAAAAAGCTAACAGCCACTCCAAAAGTAGTTTGAGATCTTTTGCAACATTAAAGTTAGTGTGTGGCAAGATATCTTCCCAAAATTCCTCCTTTCAATAGATAGGACACCTCTAACATTCCTTATTTATCAAACCCATGCAACAATTATATATGGTTGTTAGGACCAATTCAAATTTAACTCAAGTTGCATCATCCTCCTCTTCCATGTGCTCACTTGCTCTACTGAGGTGTCAATCCTTACTAGAAAAAATTTGTTCATCCTCTCCAAATGTGCCTTGTATTCATTTTCAATCAAAACCTACACTATATCTAGGAAACCTATCAAGTTGTACTCCAATTTGGTCAGACTAGCATTTAGTATTTCAACATCAACTTCACCCTCCTTATTTATTCCACCATACATGGGGGTGAGAAGATTAAAAAACTTTAATTTCCACATGACACATGCCATAATCTCCCCATCACCAATCAAAATTGGAGGCATATAGAACTCCTCAAAACCATCAAAAGTATTGAGCTCCCCCCTCAATAGATCCCTATACATATTGTGATGAATAATTAAGTTATCCAAACAATCAAACTCACCCAAAATGTTAGAAACCAAAGTGCCATCAAAATCAAAATTGCTAATTAACAATCTCAGCATCTCAATTCCCTAGGACCATTTGATTTACATGCACTGCAACCTCATCCATGTTTTTTTGTGAGTAGAGAATGCATTCTTCAACTTTGAATAGATGTCCCATACCTTTTCAACATGGGAGAGGATCTTGGACAACCTCGATATCCCAAAAAAAAATCCACCAAATCAAATATTTTCTTTGTGGATGTTTCTTTTGTTGCCTTGGCCTCAATGGTGCTTGTCTCAACTTCTCCCTCAATCTTTTGTTCTCTATCTCTAGTTTATTATTTTCATGTGAGGCTTGAGCCTCATTTATTTTTTGTGGAGGGGGTAATAACCCCTGAACTATGTTGAGCATTTTCTCAAGAATTAGGCTTAAGTAATTTTCCCTATCTAGATTAGGTTATAACTTCTTAACAGTTGCCTCTATCAAAAGATTTACATTAACTATAAAGGAAGCTACCTTTGTAGAACTTGTCTCTCCAACCCTTCTAATGAAAATGTGTCCAATGAGATCATTAGGGTTGCTAATCACTTGTGGCTTGTTGGTCTCAGGGAAAATTGACCAAATAGCCAAGATCCCATGTCTAGAGTGGAATCCATACCCAAAATATAGGTCTTCAACTTGTTCCTCTGATCTTAAGATTGGATTCTCACTCTAATGCCTCCTTATTGCATCAAATGCAATGGCTGAGGAAATATCTCAACCTAGAAGAAACAAACATCCTACCTTCTTTACCAATTCCCTCCCTCCCCTTCTCTAGGGTCATGCACTCCATCTCTTCCTTTACCTTTTTTCCAAAATTATTCAATGGTTTCCTTTTTCTCCTACTCAGAGAAGCTGCTTGTAGTAAGAGTTAATCTTAACTCTTCTCCCTCCTTCTTAAGGACCCAGTTCTTGAACTCTCAAGTGTTGATGAAATCCTCATCCTTCAAAAAATCTTCACTAGCCTTAGCCTGGATGTCATCAAAAACTTTCCCACCAAATTCAAATTTGATGACTAATCTATCATGTATAGGCCTCTTAATTAGAATCCTAAGATGAGGAAGTATTTTTTGAATCACAAGAGCATCCTCATCCATCTCCTTAAGACCAATTGGATAACCAACTAGAGATCCAATAATTGGGTCAATTGCTTGCAATGGGGTTGTTGGTTGTGGGCTTGGTGGTACTTCTACTTTAGATGAAGAGGAAGCACCTTAATTGATTGTGGGAACATGTGGGACATTAGGAAAAAAATAGTTTTTATTTTCAAGCATAGTGACCATCCTAACTATGGGGTCCTTTATCTATAGAAATGATCTCGTGAAGGATGTGTCAACCTTCATCCTCTTATTTTTTGCAATTTATATTCTAACCCATAACTCCCTCATTTTTTAAGCTTAGCTCTCTAAAGAGTAATTCTTGATTAGATCCTCAGTGTTTTCAGGTTGATGAAGATAGGCTAAAAACTTATATATTCCTCTCTCCCTATTGACGAAGCCTTCAAGATCAAAACACCTGACCTTTTAAACCTTCATCTTGTAGGGGAGAAAATTTTCTTAGACCAACTCCATGGCCTCCCTATTTAAAACCATAAAATCTAAGAATGCCACAGAACTAGGGAGAATGACATGCTTCTTATTGTTTCTAAAATGAGTCTTTTGTAACTCATTCAATTTCCACATGATCTCTAAAAAAGAAAGTTTGTTAGGGACATCCTTGGGAGGAACATGAGGTTCCACTAGGGTCTCATAGATCCTTATCACTGTGGCATATACATTAAAAAACCAATCACCCTAGTTGTGATTAATCATTTTCTCTAAAGTGAGATCATGGAGCCTCAAAAACCTTCTTACTTCATCAGATAATCTCCAATCTGTGGGAAGGCCTCTTCACAAAAACTCTTCAAAGGTAGAATAATTAGACTACATACAATCCTTATCCCATAACTATGTCCACTCCTATACTAGAAACATCAAATTATTCTCTCCCACATCCCTAATATGCAGCTATGGTGGCATGCCTGTACTCTAGCATACCAAACAGATCCCTCTTAATTTCATAAAGTGAATTTTGCAATTGATTAGCTACATACCCTAAAAAAGTCATAGGGCCTATTCACATCTTTACTTTGAATATCAACTTCTAAAAAAATCAAGTTGAAAGTGATCCAAATCCTGTTATCCATCCCTAGGACTTGTAGCTATGAGAAGTAGGTCTACTTAAAGTAGGGTTCAAAAATTACATAATCAAAGGGATCCAAATCACCCCTTCCAAATCTCTATAGTTCCCTCCTTAGTGCTCTTGGCCTATAGCATGGCAACCACCTAACTTTTTATTTGTCCCTATTCCTTTCATATTCTCATCTTAATGCACCCAAATTAATTGGCAGATGTGCATTAGGGTCTAGCTAGAAAAATCTACATGCTAGGTCTCTATCCAATGGAAATAGGCTCTAACCATCAGTGATAAACAAGGACCTTGTATCAAGGTTATAGGCCATATCCAACTACATTATCAATTCCACATTAATAAAGACATTGGACACCACTAACTTGCCGAATCCCAAGTTCCATATATTACAAATTGTCTTGTCTATATGGGCATTTCTATAAGCATGCTTGAACAATGCACACCCTTCTTCTATAATGATAGGGTCTTTGCGACCACCGTTATAGTCTATGAGTTTATCTATGATGCCACTACAATATAGACCAACATTTTGCCTCTTTGTTGATCCTGGGAGTAGTACAATTATCTCCTCATCTAGAGTTCTTCTCTTTCTTGATTAATTTTTGGCCATTATGCGAGGTTATAGAGGCTAGGGATTACATAACATTTTTTAGGGTTTTAATAAATTATTTCCAAACAAGGGGTCTGAGAAAAATTTGGTAGCATATATCCCCTACATCTCACTATTCTTCACCTTTGCATTGACAATGACCCCCTTTACACTTTGAAATTTTCTTAAATTTCACAGTTGAGGTTAAAATTATTTACATGTTCGAAACACATTTGAAAACACTAATTCTAGACCACAAAACCCTTTTTCAAACTATAAACTACAACACTTCACTCGATCACCTTAGAATTTTTGATTGAAATGAATTTGAATGGGAAATTTATCTTGGCCACCATGAATTCAGCAAATAACGATCCCATCCATCATTACTTCCTTCGCATGCTTGAACATGTGACTAGTGGTAGACATTGGCCAAGTTTGAATGTGGATTGTCGATCTCCAAATCAATAGCCATAGTATAAGTTTGAATTCACATGGGCAAAGTGGCAACATCCTTTTGTTGTTATATGGATAGGTGTCACTATTGCATGAACTTGCAAAGGGATAATATGACAAAAATATGTCCTCAACAATAGAATAATTCATCGTGAAGCATCACAATGCTGACACTTGTCATCATTTCACAACTTCACAAGAATAGAAATTTGGTCTCACAATGGGACCATGAAGGATTATGCCTTTGTGACAGAATTTAGCACATGTTAGAACACGTGTCCATGTTTCAGCATTTCACAAGAGAAAAGTTTCAAAATGTTGGAGCCGTGCAAAGACAAGAGCCTCTATGAAATGCACATGCTCAAATAAATAACTTAAAATGAATAGAGAATAGGGGGACCAATTTTAGATGAGACAAAAAGGCTTGGTTGCATAAAATTAAAACATTTGATAAGTGACATTAGCCTTTAGAAATATTTGGATGCATGTCATCATTTCGGGTATCATGCGGCTGGAAAATGACAAAACCAAGCTCACTGCAAACCATAGAGACAAAGTTGTTGGTGTAATTAAATGTCTTGTACCTTGCCCTAGTTCATAATTACACCTTAGTTAACTTTACTTAGGGACCACATAGGAGGTTGTTGGAGAATTTCCACTTTTGGTGGACTTGACATGTCATCACCTCATCTCTTCCACCTTTTGTGGACACATCATGTGATTATCTCTCCATCTTTGGTGGAGTGATAAGTTTTCCTAGTTGTCTCATATCATAAGATTCTGACACTTGTCATAATCTTATGCCCTTCTATGTTCTCACCTTGGCTATTTATCCAAGGGGTCTCTCTCATTGTAAACAAGAATCATATCATATTAATGACATTGAATACAGTTTATTCTTGTCATATCATTTCTCTCTTTCTTGTGCTTTCCATTTGGTCCATAGATCTTGGGTGGCAGCCATAGCCAATTCTAACATGGTATCAGAGCGTGCTTGGAGCCATTGGAGAGTCTTATTCTGAAGAGAGATTCCAGATCTGAGGAGGTTCCATTCATGGATCTTTGTTGCAGGTTCATATCCAAGATTGCTGGTGCAAATCTGAGCTCACCATTATGTCCGGAAGGTTCGAGAAAGTCAATTTTTCCTTTTGTTTCGTCCAAATCAGAGATACGAGGCCAAATCTATGAGGGTTTGAAGCTGAAGTGTGGTTGCCAGATCCAAAAGGTAGCTGCAATTTTGGAGCATTTTGGGTCAAATCCGACCCTACCATCACGGCTAGAAGGGCCAAAAACCCTAAGATCGACTATCAAATCGTCCGATTCAGAGCAGTTGTCCGGTGGAGCAAAAAAAATTTGCCCGGAGAGCTGTATGGCCCCCCAAGTCGTCATTATTGCGACGGTACGATTTTTTCAAAAATAAGAAATAAAAAAATTTCATTGAAATTTTTTGAAATTGTTTTTGAAAAATCATTGTAAAATAATTTTATTAGAAAATTTGTATTAGAAAATAAATTAAAAAAAAAACAAATTTGTACAATCTACAGAACTGTCGGTATGTGGATGTACCTTCTGTCTAGTACCCACAGGTACCAGTTGGCCGACAGAGGCCACGTGGCCTTCGGCCGTGGCCCCCACCGCCCTCACATCCATCCGGCTAGAGTTTTCACAACTTCGGCGGCGATCAATACAAATTCCAGCAAAAGCGACTGGGGGTTTCCAAATTCTTTAGCAGTTTTTTAAATTTATGACGCTTGAGCAAAGAAAAACAGACGAGCATCCCCTCTCCGATGGTAGGAATCCAATTCGTGGAATATTCTGGGAACAAAATATTCCAGTAGTTTTCCCAAAGATTCAGTCAAGCATATTCCGATTGGTGAAGAATATTTTGGGGATTGCGACTCAGCGGTGACGGGCGGGAAACCGTCAAATTTAACCTAGTGAAGTGCTTACATCAGCACACATCAGCATGACGTCAGCGTGCTTTTGAAAATTTCCTACCCCTCACGGATTGCATTTTCAATTTTGAGTCAAACTTTGAAGCTTCATATCTTGCTCATTTTGACTCCTTTTTTCGAGCAATTTTTCTGATTTGGGCTAGAATTTCGTGCTCTATGCACTAGTGCAATCATTTTTTGGTTTTGGTTCCTAGTTTTTCCAGAATTTTTAGATTCTCACAGGTATTGTTGCTTCGTCCTCATTTTGAGAACTTCGGGAGCTCATAACTTGCTCCTACGGTAACATTTTTGGGTGAAATTTTTTTTGAAAGTGCATTATTTTTCATGTACTTCTCAGTGGTATGATCAGATTGATCTTATTCTAGACCAAAAAATTTATTTGATATTGTGGCCTATTTTGGCATTTGTAAGCACTAAGATCAAGTCTAGCTTGCTTTTTTTAGCATCTAGCAACTGTAAATGCACTAAATATAAAGTGCCAAATCAGATATTGCTTGGGGGATTTCTTGATTGAGTGATTTGGGAAGATCTCTTGGTGCATTGTCTTTGATCTGTTTGCTTTGCTCTTTCATTCTCATGGATCATTCTAAGGTTCCTTTGCTCACATCATATAATTATTCAACATGGCATCAAAATGCATGGAATATACTAATGACAGAAGGTCACTCTTTATATGTTGAAAATAAGGTACCTGAACCTACAGATGATGAGAAAAAGTTAAAATGGATGATCAAACATGCCAAAGCTCTTGGGTGTCTTTTTAGATTAGTTTCTCAAGATTTGTTGTTTCAGATTGAATCATGTAAAAATTCTCATGAAGCTTGGGAAAAATTGAAAACATTATATGGTACAAAAGATGAAGTAAGAGGCTATCAAATTGATAATGATTTGATGAATCTTGATCCTAAGAACTTTTACAACATCCAAGACTACATCACTAAGGTCAATGATCTAAAAGAGCAATGTAAAGCATGTGGAATTGATAAGAAGGACATCCAGTTGGTGTACAATACAATGAACAAACTTGGTCCTGATTATGCTTCTTTTGTTTCTAGCTTTCATACTCATAGATTGACTATGGGGTCTGCATAAACTACACCTTCATTTGCATCATTTTCTGAGATGTTGATGCATGAGCAACAAAAGCTTATCTCAATGGGTCTCATCAAGAGTTCTAAATCAAAGGCATTGTTGGTTAGTCAAGTGAAAGAATCAGAATCAGATAAGAAACAGAAGAAAGCAAAGAATAATCAACATTCAAATCAAGTAAATCCACATTCAGATCAATCAAAGAAAAAATCTTCTTCAAAAGGAGAATCATCTAAGAAGGAGAGACCTTTTTGTGCATATTGCAAGAAGGATGGACATGAAGAACATTATTGTTATAAGAAGGATATTGATGAATTGAAGAATCTTCTCAAAAAGAATCACATTGATTTTCCTTCTAGAATGTCTGAATCTTCTTCTCCTTCTACTTCAAAATAGTCTAAAAAGGATAAAGGTCAAACATCAGGATATAAAGGACAAGCTCTTTGTGCTCATTCAAGTCCAGGATCAGGGAGATGGCTTCTAGATTCAGGAGCATCACATCATATGGCATCTTCGCAGACTATCTTCTGTTCATTTCAGCCTTGTTCTATATCTCCTATCTTGATGGGAAACAACACATACATGAGTGTAATAGGGAAGGGATCTATTAGCATTGGGGAGAACACTTTTCAGGATGTCTTGTGTGTTCCTCATTTGACGAACAATCTGCTTTCCATTTATCAGATTACACATGGTGGAGATGGGATAACTGTGGAGTTCACTCCTGATTCTGTTATCATTCATGACTTGGAGACTAGAGATGCCATTTCTACTGGGGTGGTTGATCATTCATCTCGGTTGTATTCCTTTGCATAGTTTACTTCTGATGATGACAATTTTCATTCGACTGTTGATCACAACCATGATTCTAAGGAGACATTTGGCTTCTTGAACTTGGGCATACTCACATCAGATCCATTACTTGAGCCATGCACTTCATCTCCTCCACCTACTGTTGCAGTTGATGATACTTGTGTTGCTACAGTTTTGGCTCCTAGTGATTTAGTGCAGCAGGATCCTGATTGTCTTCCAGATATGGCTACTTTGGATGATTTCCTAACAGGTATTTCAGACTTGTTCATGAAGTCTCATCTTTTTGATTTGGAGGACACCATTGATTGCATTCATCTTCTCTTTGATGAAGATGCACCTTCTTCAGTTGTTGTGAGGGAACACTTTGACCCTCTTGTTCATTCTCTACATGATCATTCTTCATAGATTGGCATGAGTGTGGATACTTTTGGACAGCATTTGGAGGAGGCTTCTTTGTCTTCAAAGGGGATATCTTTGTCTTTGGATAGTGCTCTACATTCTTCTCTACTAGATGTTGGATTTTCCTCTTCAGCAGTGTGGCCTAGAATGCCTGTTTGGAGTGTGTCAGCTTTCTGCATCGACATGGAGACACTTGAGCATTCTTCAGAGACAACACTATCATCATCCATCATCTATCTTCATGACTTCCTGCATACATCCTTGGTTTTGTTTCTTCCTAAGGGGAGGAACGTTGTTCGGCGAGATTGGATCATCTTCAGCATTCAATGTCGAGCTTCTACCATTCTTGCAGGAGACTCAACATTGAGGGGGGGCTACCTTGCTTCTCTTCTACTTCTCTCTTATGGGGGGGTCTTTTTCCTCACATGGGGTTTTTACCTTCTCATTCTTCATTGAGAGTATTGTATTTCAGTTTTTGTATTTCATCTCTCTTTTGAGGGGGAGTTTTGTCCCATGAGGTTTTCTCCCTTTCCTCGGTTGTGAGAGATTGCATTGATTGCATTGTTTGTACATGGGTACCTAACATGGCCTAGTAGCCGAGACCCATCTTTGCATCTTTATGTCATTTGCATAATAATTCGCTACTCCCTAAGTTGCACTTAAGGGGGGATGTTGGTGTAATTAAATGTCTTGTACCTTGTCCTAGGTCATAATTACACCTTAGTTAAGTTTACTTAGGGTCCACATAGGAGGTTGTTGGAGAATTTCCACTTTTGGTTGACTTGACATGTCATCACCTCATCTCTTCCACCTTTTGTGGACACATCATATGATTATCTCTCCATCTTTGGTGGAGTGATAAGTTTTCCTAGTTGTCTCATGTCATAAGATTCTGACACTTGTCATAATCTTATGCCCTTCTATGTTCTCACCTTGGCTATTTACGTCATTGTAAACAAGAATCATATCATATTAATGACATTGAATACAATTTATTCTTGTCATATCATTTCTCTCTTTCTTGTGCTTTCCATTTGGTCCTTAGATCTTGGGTGGCAGCCATAGCCAATTCTAACAAAAGTGATATCATGACACGTGTCTAGGATGCTTGAGATTCAACATAATACTTTAAGGAAAATGAATTAAGCTTAATAAAGCTTCAAGAGGTCACTTCCTGGAAAAAAGGGGACACGAGAACACAATACATCAATACCCTTAAATCATAACTTAACGACTAGTCAAAAAGTGAATGACACCAACAATGAGACATAAGAAGGCTAGGGTTTTTTGAGATTATAAGGTTTTAGAAATCCCTAGGTTGCAGACCTAACAACCCTAATTTAACTAGTTGAAGATCATCAAAAATTTCCCACCCACTAGACAATATGAAACTATGAAAATTTTTCAAGCTCCACCACATTCCTATAAGTTACCGCATCTACCTTTTCATATACATATATCTATTATAAACAAAGTTTCCAATAAATCATTTCTTCCTATATATGCCCAAAGGTATTCAAAAGAGTGATGATATAGAAGAAAAATCCTATCAATATATCTCATGGTACATGGAGTCAAAGGGGTATGATAAAGTAGCTCGTGATATGAGAGATTCAAGTAACATCAATAGAAATGGTATGGAATGGTCTCATGTCTATCTTCTTTTTTTTGTATCTACTTGCATGAAGATCTATATACAACATGTGGGCTATTCTGGCTATCTAGCACCATTATTTCTTTTATACCAAAATTATGGTCAAACAATAGATAGGAAAAGAAGGAATGGAAAGAAGAAGATAACTAAATTTTTGTATCTATAACCTTTTGATCTTTCCAACCTCTATAATCTTAAAACGTATTTATAGGGCTAACAAAAAAATATTCCTAAATTTTGTGTTTGACACACTATAAATGATTGAAGATAATATAAACAACCTATAATAAATAATCAACTTGAAAAAATTATCTAAAATAACACTAATATAAATAATCACATTTAAGTAAATCTGTTTTAAATTAAATATTATAATATATTTAATTAACTCTAAAAAACATACTATAATTTAACATATTTGACCTCTATATCTTTATTTTAATATTTCTTTCATTTTTCATTTTTTTTAATTAAATATTTTAATTGATATTCTTCCTTTATGCACTCTTAGCATTATCTATACCCACACAACTATATGAAATTAAAATTAAATCTTAACTTCTAAAATAATTGTAAATCTCAAAAAACAAAAATAATAAATAATAAATATCAGATATAAAATAATTAAAATATTAAAAATAAATTTAAATTAATGTTAAAAAAATTATAAATAAAAATTAAAAATTAATGAAACTCCTTTCTACTTGAACCCAACTAATAAAGTGAAATTTACCAACATTTTTTTTGCATATTATATGTTCAATATTTAATAGTTGAAATTTGTTATTTTAGAGTCTACCAATTTAGATAAAAAATAATTTAAAAGTTTATGTAGAGAACAATTAAGATGTTAAGTTTCTAAATATATAAATTTTAAATTATATTTTTTGATAATTTAATTATCTTTCTATTAAATTTGTTATTAGCCGATAGGCTGTTTGTGTCAAATTTCCACCAAGATTCTCGTCAGTCCAGTTGTGAATAGAATTTCTAGACGTTGGAAATTAATAATCGTCGATAGTTGGTAGCAAGTTTCCTGAGGTTGTTTATGATGACATGGAGTTTGCTAATTACGTGGGTTGGCAGTGGTAGAGTTGGTTGCCTTAATACATGGAAGTAGAATGGTAAGTGTTTGTTCATGTGAGGGTTAATGCATCCTAGCGTTGTTGTACAATGGTGCGGGAGGAATTAAATGCAATATTAAATGTTACAGTGTGGGAAAGTATACTCTAAAATATGTAAGAAAATATATTAAGTTGCATTGTCAAAAGAGCCATTGTGGTGTTGGTTTGATAGCAAACTATTGTAAAAGTTGTCGCATTTAGCTCTGTTTTATAGTAGATTGGAAGGTTTTAAAACTCTTGTGCTTTGGAATCTATAAGTCATTTTACATGGGTATTTTGCATAAATGATTAATTTATTGTTCATGTCTTTCACTCTTTGCTTATTGTTCCTTGTTATATGTTTGTGTCTTTTGTGTTATACCCATTTTGGAGACTTCGAAGAGATTATGGCTCTATATGGATGGAGAAATTGTAGTTAAATCTTCTTTCTTTCATCAAAAAAATGGTTAGGGTTAGTGATTTTTTCACCCTTCATTTATTGTTTATATTTATCTTTGTGCTTCTTTGGTGTTATACCCATTAACATAGGAGCAATTGCATATTAACATAGGAGTAATTGCATATATATATATTCAAAGGGTTAGTATGAGACCATAAAGATATTCAAGATAAAATTATTTTAGTGGTTGTTAAGTGTTATTCTAATAGCTCTTTTACAATTTCTCTATTTTTCCATAATATTTAATGTCAAGTAATGTAGATCAAATTTTTCATTAAGACTGTGGTGTTATACCCATTTTGCACAAATTATTGCTACCCATTGGCTTTACGAGTTCTATTTTAATGTGGGTTTACTGCCAAAGAGCGTAGCTCAAATTTTGAATTGACAAGCCCACTCTTACATAGACTGTTTGTCTTGTATCAATATGTTTAATGTGGATTTTTGATCATCTGTCATTTACCTATGATTCTTAAGTGTTTTTCTAATAGTTATTTTACAATTTCTCTATTTTTTCTATAATATTTAGTGTCAAATAATGTAGGTTGAATTTTGAATTAACAAGCCAATTGTTACATAGATTGCTTGTGTTGTATCAATATGTTTTATGATATTCTTTTTTCTAGTTCCGCAAAGCAAATTGTTTCTTATCGTTGTTTCCCTCTTCTATTCTCCATATTTTAAAGTGTATCTAATGGGGGTTTTCAATCATCTGTCATTTTCTTATGATTCTTAAGTGTTTTTTATGAGGAAAAGTAGGTTTTGATGGGACCCAAAACCCATTACAAACCAATTTTGAAGGGACTAGAAACCCTATCTAAGAAAAACATGTTGTACCAAAGATAATCCAAATACCATCAGCAGCCCATTAGCATCAGCACTATGAATAAGACTAGAATGAACCAACTGCACAAAGGTTTATCAAAGACCTTGAACCCACAAATTAGCTAAAACTGGGACCTTAAACCCTTAACCAGGTTTTTCATGGACCTTGACCCCATAACAAGTTTTAAAGGGACCATGAACCCTTTATAATCAGGTTTTGGCAAGGGAACCAAACCCAAAAGAGAGCCATCATCAATTTTTGACTGGGACCTCAAACCCAAAATAACAAAAATCTGAAAATTAGCAACCATCTTGCAACTTCATCCAAACTGAGCAACCATCCCACACTCCACCTCAATAGGACAGGACCCTCCTCTATAGGAGAGGAAGATGCATGAGCTTGAACAACCAGAGTAGCTCAATTTTTCCATTGGACCTATAGCAAACAACTCCACCTAAAAGGAACTAGCTCTACCTCAACAAGAGAAATCTTCACCTCTAGAGAAGAATCCAGCCAAAAGAAAACCCTCTAGAAGGACAAGCATATGCAATAACCTTAGGCTTTAGAAGAGAAGGAGACAAGAAGCCAAGCTGAAAGGACAAGAAATCCTTCAACAAAGAGGGCACACACTGCATAACCTTTAGAAAAACCTCCAAAGGCAACAAGCCACACTAAAAAAAAAAACTTCCCCACATAACTCATCATCATCAAACTCTAGAAGGGGAACCTATAAAAAAAACTTAAATAAAGCATCCTCTGAGACAAGAGGAGTAGTAGAGGAAACCCCACCAAAGGCCATAACATTCCCAAAAAAAAATGAAACCAGAAGGTTGCACCAGGTCAAAGGGAAGCAGCACAAGTCCACCAAGGCAAGAGGACACCAAGCAAAGAAAAATTAGGGAGGCAGCCAAACAAGAAAGCACACCTTCAGCCTCGACATGTTGGTCCGAGCCCAAAATAAGCCACAACCCTGAATATCCTATAGGGGACCACTGCCACACTAGAAAATCCCACAACTAGACTAGAAATCACTCAAACAAAACACCTCCCAAAATAAAGAAAGGAAGAAAGAGCAGGAATAGAGGAGATTGTTGCCCATCAAAGAAAACCCACCAATCCAAGTGCTAGAAAAGAACAACCAGCAACACAAGATAAGCCATGAACCCTCTAGTTCAGATGCCCTCCATGGCTACAATAGCAAAAATAACCACAACCAAGACCAAAAAATAGGGGCCAGCACAAAACACAAGTACAGACCCACCCAGAGACAAAGCCAGGCCATCCACAGCAAAAACAACTCTTTGCTCCAAAACCCTGATGGATAGGACTAACAAACCATCATTTTCTTTAGAAACTGCTTCACCTTTGTTAGCAAAATTCCAAAAACCACTGCCACACCAAGACCTGTGTCACCTCTCCAAACACTTAGAGAAAGAAAGGAAACCAAAAGATCCCAAGAAGAGAGTCTTAGAAACAATAGTGTAACCTCTGGAGGAAGCATCCATGCCCAAAGCAAAGAGGATGGGAGGCAGCATAGCCTCCCTACCTCCCCCAAAACCACTAACGCCATTAAGCCCATAGAACTAGGCAGCAAAGGCATCCATCCCAAGCCACACTACCTCTAGGGGACCCACAACCACAAAAATAGGAACCATGGCTTAGGAAAAAGCCAAGACTCCCAATGCAGGCTCCGGAGACCCACCATCTAGGTTATCAACAATACCTCTTGCTTCAACTATAGATTCAAAGCTTTCACCACACCCGCTACTTCATTTCCTACTCACACAACCCGCATAGCTCCACACAGAACCCAAATCTTCTAGTGAGACTAATGCTTCATCACCATCTTCATCTGAATCAACCTCACCCTTAGTTGTGGTCTCACCTATGTTCAAACACAAGTTCTTGCCTCTCCCTCCACTCGACGCCCTCACCATTGAACAAAAGAATTTTGATTCTTAAGTGTTTTCCTAATAGCTCTTTTACAATTTCCCTATTTGTCTATAATATTTAGTACCAAATAATGTAGATCAAATCTTCAATTGACAAGCCAGCTGTTACATAGATTGCTTGTGTTGTATCGATATGTTTTATGATATTCTTTTTTCTAGATCTGCAAAGCAAACTGTTTATTATCATAGTTTCCCTCTTCTATTCTCCATATTTTAAAGTTGTATTTAATGTGGGTTTCTGATCATCTATCATTTTCCTTTGATTCTTAAGTGTTTTCCTAATAGCTCTTTTACAATTTCCCTATTTGTTTATAATATTTAGTACCAAACAATGTAGCTATAATCTTCAATTGACAAGCCAACTGTTACAAAGATTGCTTGTTTTAATATGTTTCAAACTACTCATTTTTTGTAGTATCCTGTAACAACTGTTCATTATCATAGTTTTCCTCTTTTATTCTCCATATTTTAAATTTCTTAAGTGTTTTTCTAATAGCTCTTTTACAATTTCTCTATTTTTCTATAATATTTAGTACTAGATAATGTAGCTCAAACCTTGAATTGACAAGCCAACTATTACATAGATTACTTGTCTTGTATCAATATGTTTCATGATATTTTTTTTCCCACTTCCCCATAATAGATTGTCCATTATTGTAGTTCACCCCTTCTTTTCTTCATGTTTTTTAAGTTCTATTTAATGTGGGTTTTCAATCATCTGTCATTTTCCTATGATTATTAAGTGTCTTTCTGATAGCTCTTTTACAATTTCCCTACTTGTCTATAATATTTAATGCCAAATAATGTAGCTTGAATTTTAAATTGACAAGCCAAATGTTACATAGATTGTTTGTCTTGTATCAATATGTTTCATGATATTCTCTTTCTCTCATCTATTTGAAGCTCCCTATAACAAGTTCATTGCCATAGTTTATCTCTTGTATTCTCCATATATTAACCCAAGTAAATGTTTTTGTGCATTTAATTAAGGATTGTGTCCTGATGTATTTTTTTTCTTGGCATGACAATTTAGGAGTTTCTTATTGTCCTTGTGACAAGAATTATTTTTAACTTTCAAAATTCTAAAATTTTATAGATTGGTATAAAATAAAAATATGACATTAACCTGTACCTTTGGACTGCTTTCAAATTTTTTTTGGTTTGTGTATGTTTTTCAGCCTCTAGTTATTGTTCCTTGTTATCTTTTTGCATCTTTGGTGCTATACATATTTTGTACAACTTATTGCTTGGTATGCTTTTGATAAATTTAACTTAAAATCCATTGAAAGGGAATGGTATGGAATGTGAACTATATGTGAAAATTAATGCTATCGAATGTTATTTTCCAACTTTTTTCCCATGTATGTTTTTATACTTTGTCACAGTGCAACATTGAATATTGCATTTACTCCCTCCTATGTCATCATACAACAATGCTAGGATGCATTGACCCTCATGCAGGAAAACACTTACCATTCTGCTTTTGGGTATCGAGGCAACCAACTCCACCATTTCCAACCCACATAATTAGCAAGCTCCACCACTGTCATAAACAGCCTTGAGTAGTTTGTTGCAGGGAGCCTCAAACATATGAGAAAAAAAAGAATATCATGAAACATATTGATACAAGATTTGAGCTACGTTCTTTGGTAGTAAATATTGAAGACAAATAGATAAATTGTATAAGAGGTGTTAGAATAACACTTATTTGCTACTAAATATTATAGACAAAAAGGGAAATTATATTGAATTCCCTGAAACGTAGACAAATACATATATGCATATATGTGTATTGAATTCCCTGTTTCATATTTAAAAATATACATATAGGTAGATATATAACCATATATACAGACCAAGACCACTATGGCTCATTTGACAATGCAATAGCAATTTATATATACACATGTATATCTAAACAGATGTGTATGCTATCTTTATTTGTATTTATGTATACTTTGATTTAAAAAGAGTTAAAAATAGCATATAAAGTATTATTTAGCTTGTGAGAAAATTGTTACAATACAGCCATAGCATTCAATGATAAAGCATTGAGATGTTGTTAATAATAGAGAATTTAATGATGTAGTATGTGTACATGTTCATAACACCACAATGGCTCTTTTGACAATGCAACTTAATCAATATATTTTCTTGTACATTTTGGAGTATACTTTCCCACACTACAACAATTAATATTGCATTTATTTCCTCCCACGCCATCGTACAACAATGTCAGGATGCATTAAACCTCACACGAGCAAAGACTTACCATTCTACTTTTGTGTATCGAGGCAACCAACTCCACCACCACCAACCCACATAATTAGTGAACACCACATCATCATAAACAACCTTGAGAAACTTGCCACCAGCAGTCGACGAGTATTAATTTCTAGCACCAAGAAATTCTATTCATGGTTGGGCTGACAAAGATCCTAGCAAAAATTTGAAACAAATAATTGATAGGTAATTTCCAATTGTTACATTCTACTTTTGTGTTCCAAGGTGACCAAGAGCACCTTATTGCATATATATTTTAATAGGTTGCAATGTTTAAAACATGTTGTTGACTTGCAGAACTTCTACCCTCTACTTATTGTTCCTTCTTTCCACTGTGCACCTTTGACATTATGCCCATTTTTATACAGGTCCTTGCTTGGCATGTCAATGACTACATAGTCAAGAATAAATATAGTATACACATCATTTAGATATAACAGTGTATATATAAATAGATATATACATGTGTACATATGGATATATATATCTGGTTAAATGTGTTTTCTTAAATGTGCAGACAAAGGGGAAATTCAATTCAGCATATATGTACTTAATCATTTTTATTGTTATTGTTGTATATCCTATTGTTTGGACAAGAAAGGATGAAGGGACCAGCTAGAAACATATACAAATATCTGCATATAGGTATATATAGAAATATAGTAAAAACTACATGCATACATATATAAACAACCTCAAAGATAAACAGATACATATAGGGATATATACATTTGCATTTATCATTTTTATTCTTGTTGTATCTCTTGTTTGGAGAGTATTAAAAGTGGAATGGTTGTACCCATTTTCATTTAATCAAATTAGTAAAAAGGTTGGAAGATTATCAATATTTCTAAGTTATCTACCAGTTGCCATTGGATGTTGCAATATATTAATCTTTTATTTTTATTGTGAAATAGAGCTCCCAATTAGTCAACTAAAATTGCAACATTTCCTCCCTATAAAATTTCCCACAACTATGTCTACGAAATCGGGCTTTGTGGATGGGTCTCTAGAGCCCCCCAAGATTTATTTGGTGACATCCCCCATAGGTTCCACTATGGAGTCCGGCTCTGAAAGTGCCAACCGCCAGCCTCCAAATCCTAATTTTGTAAGTTTATGTTTCCTTTTTCTTATACCTATTGCAAATTTGTTATTATTGCTTCCTTCCTCTTTTGTATTCAACCTAAAAAAATTCTTTCAGTTTCATTAATTTTATGATTCTCAAATACAGAAACGCACACCACATACCCCTTCATGTTTATGTTTCTAGTTTGCTTGGCCTTTAGGTGTATAAAAACATGGTTGATCCTGGTAAACATATAGATGTGGAAGTAGATACTTGTTAATCTTTTCCAACACATAAAAACATCTATTTGCAGCCTTTTTTTTCCTTACTCCTTTTATCCATTTGGTGTGATCAATTAAATTTTCCTTGATTGAACTTGTCTTTGTAGGTTGGAAAGAAACAATCAACTTTGACTTCATTTGCAATTCATTCCATCAATGCTGGAGATTTCATTCCCTCCCTTGTCCTTCAACTCTTGTCCTTTAAAAAATTTGGTAGTGATGAAGGATAGATTGAATGATACAAGGTTGTCTTGTCTAATAGACACCACCTGCAAATAGGAACTCTACATTCCAAATGCAATGACTTTTTTTCAAGTCCCTCATATCTTTGGGAGACTGCGTCTGTAGAAATGTCTAGAATTCAAGGTGGGTTGCGTTGTTTCTTTTGTATTTTTTAAAATTCTCTTTCTCCTTCATATGTGCCTAATATAATGTGTCCAATATATTTTTTTCCTTATTTTCAAGGCCTTAATCATATTCAACTTAGTTGTCATTATGCCAGATTGTCAAATCAGGGATCCCCAGGTATCTCTTCAAGCACCAAGAAGAGAAAATGTTGGGACCAGAGTTACCTTCTCCTAAATGGACCCCTAAATTTGGTGTACAGTTGTCCCCTCAACAACAAAATAGTCCTCCAAATTTTTGAAAATTTATCAAAATGTTTGGACAGTCAAAGGGCATGTAACACATATTAGAGATATGTACCATTTCCATAAACAAAGAGGTGAAGGCCAACTTTTTAGTTTTGACATTATAGCTATAGAGGGGATAGAAATTTGTGTTACTTGTTTTGACGATATTGTTGAATTGCATTATGGTAGAGTTGAGATAGGTGCAATTTATTTAATATAAAGAGGTTTGGTGAAGGAAACAAATAAAAAATTCAATAGATTAAATAGTAATCTAGAAATTATCTTGGACCAAAATTCAACACTAAAACGATGTGAAGATGACATCTCTATTCCAAGAAAAAACCTTATCCTTTGTGCCAATTAGTGAGATAACCAATTATATTGATAATAGTTTGGTTGATATTATTTACATTGTATTCCATGTTAGCTACATATCAACTATTCATAGGAAAAATGGATCTAAAACAATCTGGCAAACTATTAAACTATATGATATCTCTGCTTGTTTCATTGATGCTAATTTGTGGGGCCCAAGTTGGCAAGAAAAAGGTGATGTCTTGGAGCAGATGTATATTTTTGGTGATATAGTCATAGTTGCTATGTGGGGTGGCCGTCTAGGCTACTTTAATGGAAAAGTTATAAAGATATCAACAACAACAATCCTCCACATTAACCCTTCTATTCCTGAGGCAAACACTCTCAAATCCACGAGCCCAATCAAACTAGAACATATGGTGTCATCTTTTTCTAGACCTCATAGGCCTCATCCTTCAAATGATAGAGTTACTATTGCATTCATCTTGAACAACTTCTTTGGCTTGCCAGAAATTGTTGAAGCCATTTTTAAAGAAACCATTGAAATTGAAAAAACTAAGTCTTTTTGTTATCCTACTTGCCCCTTGTTGGTTAATGGGAAAGAATGCAAAAGAAAATGTACATGCAGGCCGTGCTGATCTCTAGTTTTGTGATCACTTCCAAATGGAAATTTAGGAATGCAACTATTGCTACCTTCTGCAATTAAAGCTGCAAAACCATTCATCCAACCTTTGGTGTATTGCTTTTGATGAAGTTGTCACTAGTTTATTGCAAATCCCAGCAAAATACCTCTACATGTTAAAGGCCTTGTTTGTAAACCTTACATCTTTATTCCCTTGATTAGAACAGACAATTACAATTCTGAGAAGTGGCTTAAAACAACCATTGTGAAAGCAACAAAACTTGATTTCCAAGTAGAGTGTGAACTCTTGCTTTTAGATATATTGAAGATATCTACCCCTGTTTCAAAAAAAGGCTACACCAGTGAGCCCACTCTTTTACTTCTATTTTCCACTTTTGAACATTTATCTTTGTCTTTCCTTTTTTACACTCATTATGGGATGCTAAGACTTGTGTTTTGCAAATATGAACATACTTTATTCCTATGTTTGCATATATATATCCGCACATTCATTGAGCTCCCATGCTTTTGATCTTAACATGGTGCCCACGTTGTTTTTAGTATGCATTGTCACTATGATTCTTCATTCTTGATATATTTTGGGATTTTTAGTTCTTGCATGCCTATTCTATATTCACTTGTTCCCTTCATAATCATTAAATAGCAATATTATCTCCAACAGGAAGAAAGAAAAAAAAAAAAATAGACCCATACTAGGGATCTAATTGTTGCATACATAAACTAATACATTCACTATTTCATTGTAATTACCAACATAATAGGAAGGATACTATTGAATGGTTTCCTTAAATTATGATCATGTGCCTCAAAGATCTTACCATAGTTTTGTGCACTATTTTGGGTGTTTTCAATGTATTGATTTTTGATAGACACATTGTACTAGCACAGTCCAAACAATTTTTCAACTTTGTTATGAACATGTTGCACATACTACATTATAAAATGCTTTGTTGTTAACATATAAATGTTATACCATTGAATACTATAGTTGAATTCTATTGGGTTTTTTTTTAGTATTTTTGGTTCTGATCAACATAATGCCAAAGATGTGCAAATATGAAAAATAATTGTTTGAAATAGTTCTATGCACTATTTTTTTGTATTTTTCAATGTTTTTAGTTATGATAAACAAATTGTAGCGGAAGAGTATAGACAATTTTACAACTTTTCTATGAACATGTTCCACATACTACAATGTTAAATGCTTTGTTATTAACAACATTTGATTGCAATGTTGTAGAATGTTATTTCTATATCCTATTTATGTTCTTTTTTAGTATGTTTGGATCTGACTAGCACACCGCAAAATATGTGCAAATATAACAAGTCATTACTTGAAATAATTCTATGCACTATTTTGGGTATTTTTCAATGTATTTACCTATGATAAATACATTGTACTGGCTTACAAACAATTTTACAGCTTTCTTATGAATATGTTGACATGGTACGCTATTAAATTATTTCTTATTAACAAGATCTAAATGGAATGTTGTTGAATACTATGGTTGAATTGTACCCATATCTTGGCAACCCAAATAGTAGTTCTAGATGTTATTTCTATTAGTCTTCAATATTTTCTTGTCTCATCAACATAATGCCAAAGATGTACACATATAACAAGTGATCATTGGAAATACCTTTCAATTTTCATTGATACAATAATAGAGAAAAAAAATGTAGGCATATAAACATTGAATATATTTATAGTTTTATACTCACCCTTTGTACATACATATATATGTGATTGCTCCTATATTGTTGTATTTCTTAAGAAAGATATGAGAGTGCAATCATATGTATATGTTCGTGTACCATGAGAATCAAAATGGTGAAATGTATTATCACCCTTTACACATACGTATATATGTAATCAGTCCTCTATATCTATAGTTTTTAAGAAAATAACATATGTGGGGGAAATTATATGTGTATGTGTGTCCAGCATGACATTCAAAATGGTGGAAAGTTTTAAATAAAGACACTCAATTTAATAGCAAAAAAAAGCTTAGGGTATATAGGCATGACAGAAAATGTAAAATTGAAGATAGCTACACAACTTTGGACTAATTAAATGCATTGAATACTATATTCTCGTAATTATTGGATATAGGAAATGTGCAACTGTAATGTTCAAAACATGTTATTGTTCCCATAGGCATCCATACATATAGATTTATATACACATCAATGGACATATATATGTCTACAATTATCCCTGTGTGTGTGTGTAGATATATATGCATACACACACACACATATATATATATATATGTATGTCTTTATGTATATGGGTATGTGCAGGATCATCATGGAAAAAATTGGCCCTTAAGTGGCAAAAAATTCAGAAAAATTAGAGTTAGGCAACTTGACATAAAAACTTGAATAAGATATCTATATTATTTCAAAAATATGTAAGAATAGAATTTGTAGAAGATTGAATGTAGTTTCTAAACTACTAGGTTTGTTTAAAACAAAAAAAATCTATTTGGTGAAAATTTGAAATTTCAATGCAATGGTAGTTAAATTTCAGGGAAAAAATAAGAAGTAGGTGTCTGTCTTGTAATGCCCCGCCGTGCGAACCCCAAAGGACAACAAACACCGTACAATTTTTTTTAAAAAAAGTGAAACATTGCAGAACATTGCATATGATGAATGTGTGCACACATTACACGAAAAGCAATTATGCATTTACTAAATCTTTCACATCCTCTGGGATACACGAAACGGTCATTATGAATCATAAACTTTTATCAAATGGAAGAGACTAAACAACCAAGAACACATAGTGATGACACACTACTATTAATGATCACAAGCATGGAAAATGATACATCATTTCATTACAATTCAAATCACAGTTCCATAATACAACTGCAGAGCATATTTCCAAATTTTGCAATGATTTCATTTTATTTTGTTTTGTTTACTTATAAGACAACAACAACACGATTCACTACATATAGCTATATTTAATGATCACACAAGCTACAAGAAAAGATAGAAGTGATTTACTAACTTTGGCAATAGAGTCTACTTACTGAGGTCAGCTTAACATACCTCTTACATTCTATTTTATCGACATGTCCTTGCTCCCAATGCCTATACCTGCAAGGTCTACATGACTTGGCACACCCATAAGATCAAAGATAGTTAACACAAGATTACTAAGAGAAGCTATATAAATCAATAGTAGTTTTTACGTTATCAGAAATAAACGACAAATCTCAAACAAGACTCAGGAGAACAGTCCTAGGGGCCCGACCTAATGCCTCGGGAGCTCATCACTCGATGGCCTTGCCTACGTATATAATTCGCAGAGGCACCGTAGTTCGACGACTTGAGCTGCTCCAACTCATTGACTGACCAACCAAGGGTTCACTCATAAGACTTTCAAGGAGGAATCTACCCCAACACAAAAGTAACACAATACCACAAATACACACTAACCTCAATCCTCTATGCATAAGCATTATGTGACCCATACAACATTACATACTAGAGGAGTGGGTATGCAACCCTTTCTAGGGTCCATCACCCCAGACAGTTTCTTAGGCGGCTACCACCCACTTAGGTGAAGCCGAAGACTGATGAACAAGGTAAGCATAATCTTGCAAAAATAAAATAAAATAGCCTACTCAAATATTTATTCATACTCGCACAAGGAAGGTCACAAGGCATAACAACATTTCCTTTTAGCTAGATAGTTAACGATAAAAAATATATACTTATATATATTATAGCTATCCACCATGGAAGAAAATAGTGATTTCACATCCTTCTTGGTTAACAAACAAACAGTTAATATAGACACTTACAATAGATATCAAATCCTTATCACTAATCAAATACCACTCAATAAACTAATACTCAAAACTTAAACATTCAATAACATCAATTTATAATATACAAATTGATTATTAATGTATGAAAACATTTCAAGGGTCATTCAAAATGAGAATTCAATAATATAATATCAACATTTGAATTATATGAGAGTACCATTTACAATTATAATCAAGACAGTAATCTACACTTGAACTATGTTATCCTTTACTATTTCTTAGCTCTTATTCACTAACATATCAATCAATCATCTTTAAAACCCATGTACAACTAATAAATTGAACTAACATAATATATGCAATTAATAAAGTTGAATCTTAAAGCTATCTAAAACTATAGTCCATCAGTTATTGTTCCAATATTAATAATTGCAATGAATAAATATGAGTTCGTAGATATTCTAATTGGTATAAGTATATCAAGTAATGGTAATGGATAATAAGCTAGGTTTATCACATCATAACCTAAACGATGAATTTTCTAAACCAACAATAAATGAATATCATACAGGGCTATTATAAAAACCAAGTAACCAATAATATACTGATTTTAATTTAATAAACCATACCTGCTAAGTCCACATAAGGAAGAATCTAAAATGATCTCTATTTTATCAAGATATTTCTTAGTTGAACAATTATAAAATCCACAAGTAAAATCATTTAAGAGTTCTCACTAAAACCAAAAATCCAAGAATTAAATTAATATGATTATTAAAAGATTCCAACCTCCAATATAACCAACTACAATTGCCTCGATATAAACCATATAATAAATTAAGGCTTATTTTCTTTTAAAAATATCTATTCTATCAAAATAACCAATTAAACAATATATATATATATATATATATATATATAATACATATAATTAAACATATATATAAATACTTATTAATTAATACATTAAAATAATTTACTATATTCAAACAATGCTAATAATAAAACTAGTGTATTGCGACTTGTATAACTTTTGTTTTCGGATCTGGGTCTTTCTACAATTTTTACTGAAGGTGCGCCATTAAGTATTTTAACACATATAAAAAATTCAGCCATACCCAGTTCGTAAATTGTGAGTTATGATGAATTTAGTGACCCTATGTCTCTGCTGTTTTCTACAGGAAAATATTTATTATTTTATCATAGGATTTCATTTTTCCTAATTTATCAGAGGATTTCCTTTGTTTTTCAATCCTACAGAGGTCTTCTAAATTATATGTGAGATTTTCTAAATTATCTATTGTTTTCTTTTCGAATTTTCTACCATTTTAAATTCATTTCCTTAGAGAGGATCTAAGATTTTCACAATTCTTCTACAAAGATTTTTTTTAAAATTTCACAACGAATTAACAGACAATATTTCAATATATGTAAACAAATTATCTAATTCTTTTTTTTTATAATTTCACAAAATCAAAATAAATATCTACAATTTTGTACAGACAATCTTTTAACACAATTTAAATAAACATTTAAAATAAAGAACCTGGAGTCCTGCGCTTATTTGAGAATCTGATGATGTTTGCTTGTTCCCGATGGCCTCTACGATGAGTTTCTCCTTCCTGCTTCGAATCTCCTCTTCAGAAAACCGTGCTCAAATCTTGAATTCAAATCCTTAATCCCACGACTCTTTTCAAAGTATTCCCCAAAACAAAAGAATGGAAAAATCCCTTTTGAAAACTTCAGAAGATTAAAAAAAAGGCATCACAATTCTTTTTTTTTCAATTCTTGTCTCCATAAAATCTCTGTGTGTGAAAAGCTCACAAAATTCTTAATTAAATAAAAGATATTCCAATTTATTCAAAAAGCTCACAAAAATCCAGAATAAAAGAATTTAATTCTTTAAAAGCAAGCTTTTCAGTTAGATATCAAATCACATTCGCTCTTTCATCTTTTCATTCTTTTATTTATTTATTTTTCTATTCTTCAATACTTTTTGTTTTTACAACTTTACTTGCAAAACACATTATCTAATTAATTTAAATAATTTATTCTAACAATTATCCTCAACAAAATAATTAATTAAAATAATAAACACTATTTAATATTTTAATTATCATTTAATAAACTCATAACTTTTTTTTTAAAAAAACATAAATAAAACATTTAAAATTTTAAATACAATTTAATCTAACATTTTAATAAACAATATTACCCTTATTTAATTAATTCAATCACAACATATAAAATACCATTAGAAACTCTTGTCCTATCTTCCTCTTCTGATTCCTTAGCCAGACTACCTGCACATCCAGGTGAGAATGGAGGGGTACTACATGTCTAACCACCCTAACCACAATAAAATGATAATATTTTTTATAATATTTTAAATATAAGTAGAGGACTCATGCCCGATGTGATGCATATTTTTTTTGTAATTTTTTTCCAAGTAAATAATTAACTATGAATTTTTATTACAAATTTTTAAAAAATATAAAAACTCATATGTCGACCACCTTAACTTGGTCAAAACTTCATGAAATTCATTTTTCTTTTTTAATCCTATAGTGTGAAAATCATAGAATGTGACACATATTTTGGATTCAAAAAAAGTGATACTATTTGAAAGCTATAGATTCTTTTCAATCAACCTATCAATCAGACTTTTAATCATAATTTGAATAGAAAATGAATAATAATTACTTATTAAATTCAAAGTAAAGCATAATTTATATGATTGGAAAGTTGAGAATATCCTTTAAAACCCTTTTCATTTCATCAATTTTGGGTAAAAAAATAGTCGTCAACCACATACCCATCATATTGCCACTTTTTTGGCCCATCATAATCCTGCACATACCCATATATATATATATGCATATGCATCAATTTCTAGTAGCTGCAACTATATATTTAGAATGTTGCATGTGTTTGGATGTCATATAAACAAACAACAAACCAGTCAAATGTTCAAAAGGAAATTTTGTAGATTATGTGTGTGTGTGTGTGTGTGTGTGTATATACATCAATTTCTAGTAGCTACAACTATATATTTAGAATATTGCAACATGTGTTTAAATGTCATATACACAAACAACAAACTAGTCAAATATTTGAAAGTCAGTTTTGTAGATTAACATTGTTGTGTACATATTTGCATGGTGAATTTAAAACAAATTGTATTGCTAAGAAAAGAAAACCCAACAAACAATAACAAAATCATCTTCCATGTCTAAATTTGAGAAGGATGCAAAGCAAACAGATAACTCCAATGTTTCACCTAATTCGAGCTACATTATTTGGTACTAAATATTATAGACAAATTGGGAAATTGTAAAAGAGCTATTAGAAAAAAACTTAAGAATCACAAGAAAATGACAGATGATTGAAAACCCACATTAAATAGAACTTTAAAATATGGAGAATAGATGAGGTGAACTACGATAATCTGTAAACACATTATTCACAAAGAATGTATATAACATGTTCTATTCACATAAAACGTAAAACTGAACATACCTACACAACCACTACACTAATTTTATTTTTAATACCTTTATGTTTTCATATTAATCCTATGTGTATATATATGTGTGTGTGTGTGTGTGTGTGTGTGTGTGTGTGTGTGTGTGTGTGTGATTCCTCCTATGTTACTAGGAATTTAAAACATATACATATGTAGGGGAAATTGTATGTGTATGTTTATGTAGTATAGCATTCAAAAAAATACACTATTCACAAAAAGCATATAACATGTCCCATCCACACAAAATGAAAATTTGAACATACCTTTATAGCTACTAAACTAATTTTATTTTGAATATCTTTATGATTTCATTCAAACCCTCTACATATATATATATATGCAAATAATCCTATTGAAAAGTATTGATACAAGACAAGTAGTTTATGTAATAGTTGGCTTGTCAATTCAAAATTCAAGCTACATTCTTTGCTACTAAATAGTATAGAAAAATAGAGAAATTATATAAAAGGTATACTTCCTCCTATTTTATTCATTGTCATCATGCAACAACGTAAGCAAGCATTCACCACTCTACTTCCACCTATCGAGGTAACCCATCCCTCCAACACTGTCATCCCACATGGTCAACAAACTCCACATCCATGGACCGTCATGGTGAATAGGCCTAGGAAACTCATCGTCGACCTTACATAAATATTCATTGTCGATAATGAGGAATGCTTTCCACGCCTAGGCTAACGAAAATCCTAATGGGAAACTTTGAATACACAACACAGAGATAATATGATGGGTAAGGAAAACTTGGGGTATATAGGCACAAAAAAAATGCAAAGCACAAAATGGTTGCACAACTTTGGACTGGTTGTGTGCATCTAATATTGAAATAGTGAAATAGTGAAAATGGTTAACAAAGAAATATGTAGAATACTTGTATATATATTTTTATATATTCCAATGTTCAAACCATGTTATTCCTCTTATCATCATCCATAGATATACATTTGTATACACATGGATACACATATATTTTGTTATATATGTTTGTGTAATTACTACTTTAAATATATCTAATATGGTTATAGATGTATATTCATAAATGCTAATATGGTTGATTTTATTTATTTTTAAATAGACCTAGTAGTTTAGAAACTTAATATGGTTGAGCTTGTATATTATTACAAAAATATGTAAGAATAGAATCTGTAGAAAATCGAATGTAGTTTCTAAACTACTAGGTCTATTTAAAAATAAATAAAATCTATTTGGTGAAAATTTGAAATTTCAATGCAGTAGTACTTAAATTTTAAGGAAAAAATAAGAAGTAGGTGTCTGTCTGACCACCCTAACCATAATAAAATTATAATATTTTTTTATAAGATTTTATATATAAGTAGAGGACTCATGTCTAGATGTGATGCATATTTTTTTGTAATTTTTTTCCAAGTAAATAATTAATTATGATTTTTTTTATTAAAACTTTTAAAAAATATAAAAACTCGTATGTCTAACCACCTTAACTTGGTCAAAACTTCATGAAATCTAATTTTTATTTTTTTAATCCTATAGTATGTGAAGCATAGAATGTGACGCATGTTTCGGATTCAAAAAATGTGATATCGTTTGAAATTTATAGATGTTTTTCAATCAGCCCATCGATCAGGACTTTAGTCGTAATTCTAATAGAAAATAAATAATAATTATTTATTAAATTCAAATTAAAGCATAATTTATATTGGTGGAAAGCTGATAATCTCCTCTAAAAACCCTTTTCGTTTCATCAATTTTGGATAAAAATAAAGTCACTAGCCACATACCCTACAAATACCCATAATATTGCCACTTTTTGGCCCCTCATGATCCTGCACATACCCATGTATATTCCTAGGTTGTCCCACTAAATTCAAGTTCAATAGTCCAATCAATTGTTGAATTAAAAAAAGCTAAAAAATAGCAACGAAATCATTTGTACTATACCTAGCATAAAGAGAAACTTTGTGCAAAGCATCGTACAAAATACTTGCAACAAAGGCTAACTACAACAAGCACACCTACAACTCTTCCTGTGATCAATCTTCCCTTGCAACTACCATTGGAAATGGTAAATCTCACTCCTTTTGCCCTAGATTTTCTTGTTTGCCTAGGCTGCCAAAGAGTGCATGGTAGTTTAGATAGAAGCATACCAATAACAACATCAAAAAATATTTTCAATATATAATCTCAAATCAATCCCCCCACTGCACCAATGTACCAACAACACCTCAAAGAAATTTTCAATGATTGCTACCTTTCTTTGGTGAAACGGTTTTGGCAATGCATAGATGCATTGTCAAACCTTGTTGTTTGTTAGATATGCAAAGAAAGCTACATTGGGATGCGCCCTCGTGCATCCAGTTAAACAACCATGTGTGCTAGATGTTATTCTGGAAAAGGATGCCACCATTTAAGCTCTACAAATGGCAGGGACCCAAGCCCACAACCATACTTGCTAAAAAGGCTAACACAAGTTCACGAAAAGATTATTGCTAGGGTGGCTCCAATTTTACAAGTGTCCCACACTAGAGGAGGGCATTTTAAATATATTGGTCACACGATAAGCTTTCCTCAAGATATCTTGAGCATTGCAAAACTTTTTTTGTAACGATTACAAGACCTTGAGGTTGTGATCATATAGCGGACCACCATTGAAGGTGCAAACTATGACTGCTATGTTAATAAAAAGCATGTCATGGATGCATTGAAATATAAAATTCAATATGACAAATACTACAATGATGATGATATTGATGTTGAGGCTCTTAATATGTTACATGATATTGTTATTGATGTCTCCAATTTCTTCCATACAACAGAGAGAGTTTCCAATGAAGAGTTGATGCCATCAACCATCTCAAAAAATGTTGTTGAACATGAAAATTATTCTTCAACCTTTTCATCATTTATACCTTTCTTTCCAAATACTACACAATAGCTCCAAGCCATCAAACAGGTATTACAAATTGAAAAAAAGGAGTAGAATATCTTGTGTTGGCCTAAAATTAGCTCTTCTCCTATTAATCAGTACAACACTAAAGGTTTATTTACAATGGATTTTCCAACATTATTCCCCACTGGAGTTGCACTCCCCCTCCAACCAACGAATATTTGAATTCATTTGCATGAATATGCCCTCCACTTAATGAGATATTTTCACCATAGATTTGGAAAACATGTCAAGTTTAGGTATTTCCTCTACAACTTGATAATGAGGCATCACGGTCAAAAAACCGCTCTTATCTTTATCAAAATAGATTTGGAAGAAAAAATCCTGAAGTCTTTGTTTGCATTGTGTGAATGAATTCAAGCTGCTCCTAATGAATAAATAGCAGAGCAACTGATACATCTTGGTGCATTGTTGCATGGGACTCACTCCTTTTGGAATTGTTGCTAGGCACAACTATTTGTAATGATTGAACAACTTGGGATACCTACCCTTTTTTTCACTCTGATTTGTGTAGACACAAAATGGTCTAATCTACAAAATGTTTTCTCTTTTGTGGCTCGTTTGGAAATGGAGTCTTCAACAAATACCTTGATATATAGTCTTATTCAAAATCCACATATAACATCTTTATATCTGCTTCATACATTCTCAATTTTCTGTGAAGAGGTGACTAAAAGCTTTTGCATGAAAAAGATTATTGGTATAGATATGAATGGTAGCATCGTGGCTCTGCACATGTACATGGTTTTATGGCTTCTAGAAGCCCCAAACATGGACACTCTTGATTGGTCCAATCACCATGATGTTACCATGGCAAGGAACTTTTTTGATAGATATGTTTCATCTTGGAATCCACGTTGCTCTACACAAAGATTGCTCAAAATGTATCATTGTTCTAAAGACAATCTATGCTTACTTTCCACGAGCCAGATTCTTTTGAGTGATCCAATCATAGATTATGAAGAGTTGCTAAATATAGTTCAAAGACACACAAAATACTCTGAATATACTTGTTTAAGGAAAAAAGGAGAGCAATTACAATGTCACTATAAAGAACCTTGGCAACAACAACTTACCTCTACATTGAAATTTGATGTCAAGTCTAACAAATCCTACAAGCCAACAAGAAATAATAATCACCTAAATATGCATAGCCCACCTATGTTTGCAATCTGGCGTGTCAATGTTGACTGTCAGCCAATTGTTTCCAGGAAAATTGTATTAAATTATATCTCCAACTATGCAGCTAAATATGAGAAGAAATCAAAAAATTACCTTGATATGTTGAAAAAACTTACAAATACAAATATAGTTGAGGATAAAGCACTACCTTCATATCAAAAATCCATGATGAACATTCTTGTGGAGTGTGACATCTCTTCACGGGAGACATGCCATATGTTACAAAAATTTCCCTTTCTCAATTCAAGTCGACAATATGTTTGCTTGAAAGTTGGAAAAAATGCATGGTTTCATATAAATAAATATGATGTTGATGAAGGCCTACCAACAAATTATATTTATTTCTATATGCAAAGGCCCAGAGCTGGGTGTTGTATCCCTAATTGACTTAGTCAGCTTATACACACATTTAGACTAGCACAAAAAGGACAAATGGAAATTGAGACACCAGCTTGCAATTTTTCTTGTGTACCCCTTGTTCAAGACTGGCCCCCTTGAAGATATAGAAATATTTGATACATTTTGTTGGACTGAACTTATGTTATACAAACCTTTCTGAAACATACACACAGATATAGGTCTTTCCAAACAAGACATAATACAAACTTGGAAAGTTTTTAAAATAGTTGGTTATCATCCTTGGCATGTTAATAGAATTCTAGCTGCATCCACCATTGAAGAATGACATGGCAGTGATATTGATGATTTGAACCATCAACCTTCTATTGATGAATATGAATGGGAAGTTTTGTCTTGTCTTGGTGCTACTACTAACTTTAGTATAAATCAGCTCCAGTTGTTGGGTAGGCGAGACTTTGATATGAACCATTCATGGAATACAAACCATGTGCCTAAAAAACTTCATAATATTGCTTTACAATTCATTCCATTATCCAAGGCACAACATGAGGAAGCTATGATAGAATCCTTGCCTGTAAATACATCAGCCCATCAGCTTTCACCAAATTAGCAACTAGCTCTTCAAATCATCCAATCCCATCACATGTAGCCTTCCTCGAAAGGCCCTTTCCACATGATCATTCAAGGAACAACTAGCACTGGTAAATCATTTTTGATAAATTATATAAGACAACAAGTAAATGCCTCTACTACTAGATGCAATATCCCACTACTCACATTGGCCCCTATAGGTGTTGCTACCTACAACATATGTGCCTCCACAATCCATATAGCCCTTCGTATTCTCATAAAGGATACTAATCCTTTGCAAGGCCAAACATTGACAATATTCCAAGAACAATTTAAATATATTCAATACATTTTGATAGATGAAATGAGTTTTCTAGGCCCAAAGTTGCTACTCAAAATAGATAATCGATTGCGCCAAGCATTCCCCAATAACCAAATGCAACGATTTGGTGGTGTTTCTATCATCCTTGTTGGTGATCTTGCCTAGTTGTCATTGGTCATGGATACTCCTATTTATGCTTCACACTCATCAGTTGTATCCTTGTGGCATACTTTCATAGTCTCTATAACATTAGACACCATTTTCTACCAACAAGGAGATAGTCCTGCCCAACAAAAGTTTTAGGCAATCCTTCTCTATATAAGAAATGGTGAGGCTCTCCATGATAACTAGGAAGAGCTTATGAAACAAACAAATAAAATTCTCTCACCCATAAAAAAATGATCAAACAATTAAACCTACCCATAGCCATTAGCACTACTCGAGTAGCACAGCAAAAGACATTTGATTATGGAGATGATGACCAGCTTCTCCCAGAACTATTGCTTTGCATTGGTGAATAGGTGATGCTAACAATAAATTTGTGGATTCAAGTTGGGCTAGTCAATGGATACCTTGGTCTTGTTACAACTATTTTGTATAATGCACATTGCAAACCACCAAATTCACCTGACTATGTTGTTATCTACTTCCAAAATTACATTGGCCCACCATAGGACCCACAAAACCCAAGAGACATCCCCATCCTAGCTATAACCCAAGGAATTCGAACACAAATTCCACTCACCATGGCATGGCCAATCACAATACATAAAGCACAAGGCTTAACATTAGACAGAGCAAAAATAAACATAGGAAACAAAGAAAGATAGGGGCTAACTTTTATAGCTATCTCTCATGTTAAATCAATTGAAAGACTCCACATTGATCCAGCGTTCTCATTTGAGAGATACTCCAGACTATGCAACAACAAGTACACTACTCGACATCATGTCCCCTATTCATGTTTTGAATTATGAAAAAGGTTTCGAAAGATTTATTTTCACATTGGCTCCACACCGTATACCATCCTCTTTGAAGGATTTTAAGTTAATTTTACAAAAACATACAAAGTAATAACATGTGCAAAATGGGTATAATGCCAAAGATGCATAGAGATACCAAGGAACAATAAGCAAAGGGTGAAACTTGTATAAGTCAGTGACATGTTTTGATCAATCTGGTCTATTAAAATATATATTCAACTATTCTAGAAACATTTTCAAGAATATTGTGTTTTATTTGACTAATTAGTATAAATTATGCACCTATGCTCTATTTTCCATTTTTTGTGCCTATATACTCTAAGTTTTGTTGCCACATTAAATTGCCCATGTTTATTCAATTCTTTTGATCCTCTTCAACCTTGCACATTAAAGATAATTTTCTTGTTGTTTACTATCTTTTGTACCTTCAACAATACATTTTTTGTTAAATTCACTATGCAAATATGCACCCATAAATATTAATCTTCCCACTTCTCCTTTCAACATTTCGATGTTTCATACTTTTTGTATATGACATTCAGAAAAATACACTCTTTTGTATATTCCAACTATCCATGTTTGTCCAGATTTCTTTAAATTTCATGATGTCAATTCTTTATCAAGATCTACCTATTTTTATAAAATTACCACAATAAAGAATACACTACAATATGAGAGATCATATATGAAAACACTGGATTTTTGCCAACTTTGAGCAAAAAAACCACTACAATATGAAGATCATATATGAAAACACCATATTTTTCCCAACTTTGTTATTGTGTGATATATGATGAAACTCCATGAAATTACTCATGGGAATTTCATACTTTTTTTGCTCGGGGGTTTGGCTAGAGCCCACAATGCTTCATGATGCCAATATGGTAGGGAGGAGAACAAGCATGGGTTTTGTGCTTTTTCCTTTTATGTCAAATATTTCTTGCTAGATAGATATATATGTACACAAATCCTTCCATACACTTGGCTTCCAAAATATACTCTACTCTACCCATTGGATTTCTCCATGTGTGTACAATTATCCTTTCAACTTATTTGATTGATTATTTATATAGTGTTCTTTACCAGGATATCGATTTCCCCTAAAATTATCACAACATTTGCATTATGTTGTTCAAATGTATTTGTATAAAATATACCATTAGTCTTTTCTAGTTTTCTTGCTTGGGGATTCTGCTTAAGCCCATGAGTCTTCATGATTTTCACATAGGGTTCACATTGCATTCAATTTTGTTTCAAGCAATTTTAACATGCAGTATTCTAAACATACAATTGCAGTTGTTACAAATTAATACATATGCACATACAAACAACATTAAGTGTCAAAGATGTATAGAGATACCAACCAGTAGTAAGTAGAGGCTGAAAGTTCTATAAGTCAGTAACATGTTTTGAACATTCTAGTATATTAAACTATATAAACACGTACTCTAGAAACATTTTCAAAAAAATTGTGTTTCATTTGACTAATAAGTTTAGAATTCTGCAACTATGTTCTATTTTCTATTTTTGTGCCTATATATCCTGATTTTTATCATTTTTCCTTCATGCTTTTCTTGCACATATTCTTATGTGTTCTTGCTAGCTTTTCAATTAGTTTTATTTGATTCAAATAGCTAGAAAATGTTGGTCTACATAATTATTTTTTGAGCATTTCATTGTTTCACTCTTCTTGTATATTACATTGCATTTTGGTCTAATATATGATAAGACTCCATGTAATTGGTGACGGGTTGCTTGGGCCTATTCACAACAATGGTGGAGTTGGTTTCCTTGATCAACGGAATTAGAATGGTAAAATTTTGTCATCCACCTCCATTAGATAGAAAATTGGAGGGTTTTACAAGTGTTTTTCTCTGAAATCTACAGTGTTTTTCCTCTTGTTGTTGTAAGTTATTTTGCAATGTATTTTTGTCATTCCATACACATCTAACTAGAGAGATATTTTGATAGATTGAAATAAAATGTTGCTTTGCAGTAATATCATGTTGGGCTCAATGCACGCATAGATGGACAAGGAGATATGAATCCCATTTGTGGGACAATTGGTACCTAAAAGATGACCATAGTTGTAAGCATAAACAAGGTTTATTTTATAAATTTATATTTTACTAAGTTATACATTCAACCCTTGTCTTCTTGCATGTCTAGATAGACTCTAGTACGTAGATCAAAATCAAGTATGTTTATAAAGTTATTTGTATGCATTCTATGCTTTGAAGCAAAACCTGTGATGTTTCTTTGATGTCTTCCTTTTAATGATATCTGGGTATTTCACCCATAGAATTGGTTTGAATTTGAAACAAGATCTCCCATATATTCTTCTTTTCCTATATTTATCAACATTACAAACAAGTTCCATCTTGCCCGATTCTTTATCTGCATTCTCTTTTTTTTCACTTATTGCAGCAAAAAAAAGCACTAGAAAAAGGAAATCATATATGAAAACACAATTTTTTTTGCAACTTTGTCATTGTGTAATATATGATGAAACTCCATGAAATTTCTCATCGACATTTCATATTTTTCTTGCTCAGGACTTTGGAAAGAGCACATGACTTCAAGATAGCAATATGGTAGGGAGGAGAACAAGCATGGGTTTTGTGCATTTATCTTCACCATCATATATTTGTTGCTATATATATATATATATATACATGCATGCAAGAAATTCTTATATGCACTTCACTACAATAAACATAGTCTATTGTACACATTACATTTGTTCATGTTTCTATAGTTATCTTTTCATCTTATGGAAAAAATTATCTATAGGAAGTTCTTTATCAACATACCCATATTTTTAAATTTGTTACACCAAAAAAATACTACAGTATAAGAAATCATATATGAAAACACCCAAATTTCTGCTACTTTGCCATTGTGTGATATATGATATGACTCCATTAAATTTTTGATGGGTCTTCCATACTTTTCTTGCTTGGGGGTTTGGCTAGAGCCCATGAGGCTTCATGATGCCAATATGGCAGGGAGGAGAATAAGCGTGGGTTTTGTGGTTTTTCCTTGCACCATCATATATTGACTGCTACAAATACACAACATACTATATTTTTCCAACTACATTTCTCCATGCTTATACAACTATCTTTTCATCTTTCCAAATCAATTATTTAAACTCAGTTCTTTATGATGATACCTATTTTATTTAGCTTATGAAAATAATTATATGATTTGATCCTAAATGTTTTTATGTAAAGAAAACCTTGTCCATTTTTTAAACTTATACATAGATAGAAAAATTTGAAACATATTTATACAAGATTCGAGTTGCATCCTTCAGTAGTAAATATTGAAGACAAATAGAGAAATTGTATAAGAGGTATTAGAATAACACTTATTTGCTACTAAATATTATAGATAAAAACCACATTAAATAGAACTTTAAAATATGGAGTATAGAAGAGGAAAAAACTATAACGAACGGTTTGTTATGGGGAACTGAAAAATAAAGAATATAATGGAGAATAGTTTGTTATCGGGAACTTCAAACAGATGAGAAAAAAAATATATCATGAAACATATTGATACAAGACATATAACATGTTCCATCCAAACAAAATAACAATGGTAATTAACAGTTTGTTATAAGGAGCTTCAAACAGATGAGGAAAAAAGAATATCATGATACATATTGGTACAAGACAGGTAGTCTATTTAACAGTTGTAAGAAGTATTAGAATAACACTTAATAATCAAACTGTAATATCCCTCATGCTACTAGTTGATTTTTGACATTTACTGTGATTTCTGTTTGGTACATTGTGATTTGTGATCGATCCTATTGGTATCTTGTGTGGTAGCTTAGATCATTACTATATTCTTATGATGCCATGGATATTGCAATGACATTCTATTATGATCATTTGATGGGTTATTTGGAATGCAATAGACTATAGAATAGTAATTTATGATGCGGTGTAAAATTTTATGATGATATGTTTTGGTGGGGGGGACAGGTAGCATCACTCGTTCGTGAGCGCCCTGCTACGCTGTGAATCCTCCTCACAATGCTTTGATTTTATGTATATTGTATATCACTTTGTGGATGCAGGCTTTGCAGGAATAAGACTCGATTCCACCTATTTCGGTAGGTCTGGGCGAGCATTGAACCAACCCAACGGCAGGAAGTTGAATTATTTGAGGTGACATGAAAAGTAACTCCGTACCAAGTTGACAACAGTTTTGTATCTTTATGGTTTGTGCATAGTAGTCTCATTCGTTTGAGAGGTTACGTTGGTCCTTGTATGATTATATGATTTATCTAAAGTAGTGAATGGTTTTATGTGGTAAATTAAATAATTAAGTAATTGGTAAAATTAAAAAAAAAAAACATATAATCATAATTAAATGTGGCAATGAATAAATATTAGAAATAATAGAAATATTGCATTTATTTGGAATCTCTCAATGGTTGTTTTTAAATAAGTAAATATTTAATGAAAGATTGTGGAAATAAGGCATATTTATACATTTGTTTAAATAAAAAGTTTATGTTATGAATTATAAATTATTTAGTTTTTATTAAATGCATTTGTTATTTGGGAAAAACATCAAAATGAAATTAGGGTAAAATATTATTTGATTTTTGAATTATGACCTCTGGTATTCACGGGAAGAGGAATTGAAAGGACTTTTGGGCATGAAATTTATTGTGAGTTTCTCTTGTTTGAGGGAATTTGGTTCGAATGCTGGGAAAATTCTTTTGGCAATCAGTTTCTTGAGTCTTTAGTATTTTCTGTTTTGGAGAAATTGGGAAGAGGAAGGAAGTTTTCTGGATCTGTTGCTGGGAGATTTGCAGCAAAGGAATAGTGCAGCAAGAGGGGGGCAAGGCTTCTACAGTTTGCTGCAAGCGTAGGACGCCAGGTTCTACTCTTGATATCGTTATTCTCTGTTAAATATGAATTGTTTTCTGTGTGTGTGCAATTTATTTTAGGGATGAAAATTATATGACTGTAGAAAGAAAATCTGCTGGGGGTATGGTTAATTCAAAAATGGTTAAATTAGAAAATGTAGAATTGTTATTTATTCAATGAAATTCTTCGGGGTTTCTGAATCAAAAGGGGTTTTTGTGTAATCTGGGAACAAACAATAGTTGCTGTCTCAAATTGTTTCAAAATATATATATATATTAAAATATATGGGTAGGGACAATTTTTATTTCCAGTAAATTTCTGGGTATGATATTCTGGCCTGTGTCTATATTTTATTAAAAACAGTTCTTCTATTTTTTTTTAATTTGGCACAGCCAATATGCAGTAATATATTTTCCCTGTTTTCTTAAAAAATATATATATATATTCTTATCTCTGTGTATATATATATATATATATTCAAAATTATGAAATTGTTGAGGAAAAGAAAATAGAATAAAAAAAATTTAATCCGCCGAAAATTTTAATTAACATTCAAATTTTTGTTTAAATTTTATATGCATTGATGGTGGTTGTGTGTGGGGGTCGGCTTTGGCCGTACCCACCACCACCCCGCCACCGGTCCGTGGGACAGCCTGCGGACTGTCCACGGCAGTCCGTAGGACTGCCGTGAGCAGTCCGTAGACTGCCACGGCCGGCGGCGAATTAATTCGGGCGGTATGCGTTGGGAATAAAATTCCCATATAAATTTTATTGTTAAGTTTTTAATTCTCCGCGAATTTTTATATGGTGATTTCTTTTATTTCGGATGTTTATATTTATAAAGATATATCAAATATATATATATATATATATATATATATTGGTATATATTTATATGTATATATTTATTAGTCAATTTATTATTCTGTGTTTCTGTTTAAAAATAAAAATAAAAAAAAATAAAATGTACATTTATATTAAATTTCGTTTTGATGAATATATTCTGTTATATAAAGCTGATAGATAAACAAAGGAATGGATGCAAATATTATGTTCTGTTTCGTTCTGAATTAAATAATATTTTTCTGTTAATGCAATAGTTATTAGAAGAAAATATATATATACTGGTTAATCTGTTTAATAGACATTTTGTTCTGATTTATATTTTATTTCCTGTAACTCAGTTATTATTTAGAAAATAAATCTGTATAGTTAGATTCTGTTTCTTGTTTTGTTTTAGAAATTATAATAAAGCAAAAATTGTTTCCATGAAAATAGTAGTGAAATAGAAATAAATCTGTTTTATAGGATTCTCAACTTTGAAAGGGAATTGCTGATTTAACAGCATTATTTATTTATTTTGTTTGTAATACGATTGTATTTTAGGAAAGAAAAATGATTTTTGTAATCTGTCTTAGAATTAAATAGGTTATCATTTTTAAGTATTTAATTTCGAAATTTAATCTCGTTGGTTTATTGGGTTTTGGGACTTTGTTATTTCCTTGATGTGGGAACCCTTTTGTTTTTTATGTAACTCTTTAGTCTTCCAGAGGAAGTTGGGTTTGTTGAATTTATATCTTTTTATTTTGAAATTCTGTTGAGTTATATTTTATTAATGGGGTGTACCGAATTATGAGATTTTATTGTGGTACTTTCACTTGCGAGATGATTTGTGCCTCGCGTATTACTTTGTTGTCATACTTTGATGATTATTGTTTGGCATGGTACAACCCCCTTGTTTTGATGGGTCTCTAGGGAGAGTGGCTCCTCGTGGGGGCCGGCGCCCTGTTTAAGGGGAAGAGCTCAGGATAACCCACGAGTGAGTTAGTAAATAAGTGAAAACCTAATAATTAACTTAGGAGGGTTGGGTTGGGTAGTAATATCATTGCAAGATTTTAAAAATGGATGCCTCGTCTTCATTAGTGCTTCTGCAGACTAATGGAAGGCTGAGAAGGCCGTGGTTGGCAAGGTCGTGGCCTCGTCCTCACGAGAGGTCTACGGCTCCGCATGAGTCACCCTATGGACCGGCGCCTCCAGTTGGGAGGAAGAGCATAGGACAGCCATAGATGGGACTGGCGCCTCCAGTTGGGAGGAAGAGCACAGGACACCCATGTAGGACTATGCGATGACACTCTCCCCTAGTTGCCCATGTGTTGTTTTATTGTGTTCCTCTGGAAGTGGGGTATGGGAATTGATTTATATTATTGTTTGAATTGAGTTAAATTGATTTATATTGTTGTTTGAATTTGAATTAAATTGATTTATAAGTATTACTTCTTTATCATGTATTGGATGATCTCATTTATATTATGGTTATCATCTTGCATCCTTAGGACATTGTGATTGGATGTTATTGGTTGCTCTTTGAATTGGTGTATTGTGTGATGGATTTATTTTGGTACTTTTTATTTGGTTGTACCCTTGTATTGTCACTCTTGGTCGGAGTTACTTCTCTGTCACCTCTTAGCACGGGGGTGGTCGGGTGGAACGTGCTCCGCACACCGTTGGGTTCCCCATCAGCGTTCGTGGCTTCAATCTTATCCAGTTGAAGATTTATTACAGTTGATCTCATTGTATCTTTGATAACTTGTATATTGTATTTATCCCACATGTTTGGGATTCTGGATGTAACTCTATGGATGATGTAACATTGAAAGATGATGTAATGTAATTATTTACTTTGTAATTTTAATTGGCTATGAAATGTATTATGGGTTATCTTGGGATAAAATTTATGTATGTACTCATCTTATGATGTCATTATGGTTCCTTTTGATATCTTTTGGAATGAAGTTTAATATTGTCTTTTTGCAACGTAATTCTCGTGGGGGCCCCAAAGGACATAGTTGATTTTGTTGTTATATATGATCATTTAATATTGATGTGATGATTATTTATCTTCCTCTTTAAAAAAAAAATATTGTGCGCTCTTTTGATGTTTGTTCTTTGGGGCTTGCCCGGCGGGCGTTACAACTTGGTATCAGAGCCAAGGTTGCACACGCTGGGGTCTTTGGGTAGTTATGTCCGCTAGGTAACCTTTGCGTGTTAGCTCTTGAGCTCATGTGTACCTTTGTCTTGTTGTGCAGAAGCATGCCTAGAGGCAGAGGCAGAGGTAGAGGTAGAGGCCGAGGAAGAGGCCGAGGTGGTGGCCGTGGGGCCAACCAACCAAATCCTTCACCACCAAGTTCTCACGGTCCTGAGTCTGAGGAGCAACAGAATTCTCAGAACAATCCGTCAGATGGTGGACCGATTCCGGAACAGCCGGGGTTGGATGGGCAGTTGCAGCATCTGCTGGGGGAGCTCCTCGATAGATTGGGTCCTAGACCTAATGGGGATCAGCCGGTTGTGAGGGAAAGAGAAAGGTCTCCAAGGCCCAAGGGAGCTTCAGTTGATCAGGATGCTTTATTAGCTGGACATATGAGGGACTTAATGAGAGCTCATCCACCTACCTTCGATGGCTCTGGAGGAGGTTTGGAAGCCGAGACCTGGTTAATTGATTTGGGCCGATGCTTCGCAATGCACCCCTACGGTAGTAATACCAAGGCTCGATGTGCTGTTATGCATTTGCGGGGTTTCGCGTCCACTTGGTGGCAGCTTGAGGAACAGAAGTTGCATATGGATATCAGTATGGTCACTTGGGAATTTTTCTTGGAAAGGTTCAGGGCTCGCTTCCTCTCAGATCATTGGAGGCAGCGTAGGGCAGATGAATTTCACGATCTTAAGCAAATGGCAATGTCAGTAGAACAGTATGAACGTCGCTTCTATGAGCTAAAGCAGTATGCAGGGATTATCCATGATGAAGGGATGTTGGTTCAGCACTTTGTTCGAGGTTTGAACGCACGCATCAGCGGTGGTGTAAGGGTCTTCGAACCTAAGACCATGGAGGTTGCTGTCGAAAAGGCTCGTTTGGTAGAGGAAAACTTGGCCTTAGCTTTGGGTGGTCATGTAGGAGTACAGATTGGTAGTGTACCCGCTCCTAGAGCTGTTGTGCAAGGGGGTCAGACTCAGTCAGCAGGACCTTCTAAGAGTCGTTTTGGACCCTCGAAAGGGAGTCATCAGCAGCAGCAGTCAAGACAGAAGAACTTTCAATCTCATCAAGGTGGCCAATCTCAGTTTCGCAAGGATCGGAACCAGAATCGTACCAATTCTGGACAGCCTGCACTAAGTTTTCAATCCGCACCTAGTCGTGGGAGTTTCCAGCAATCGAATGCTCCGTCCGGGGGAAGAGGTTTTGGTCGAGGTTCTGGATGTTTCTCGTGTGGGCAGCAAGGGCATATTGCTAGGATGTGTCCTCAAAAGAGTGCTTCAGAGTTTAGTCAGAGACCAGCATTGTCCGAGCCGACAGTAGGTGATGCAGGGAGATCTCACCGAGTCTTCGCAACAGTGGATAATCGGCAGGCGGATCATCAGAGCACCGTCATCGAAACTACAGGTTCAATACATAAGTTTAAAATTTCAGTTCTATTTGATTCTGGTGCATCTGATTCTTTTATCTCTCCTTTAGTTGTTGATCGATGTAAACTGGGGGCAATAAAGCAAAGCGAAAAGTGGCAGGTTGAGTTAGCTTCAGGATCTAAGGTTGTGGTTGAGAAGCTTGTGCAAGGTTGTAGGTTAGAATTGGGGGCCATGTCAACTAAGGTGGATCTCAGAATCCTTCCACTGGGCTCCTATGATGTAGTTTTGGGCATGGATTGGCTAAGCTCGCATCGTGCTTTGATTGATTGCCGCCGTAAAGCAGTGCGGTGTGTGGATGATTTTGGTAAAGAGGTAGACATTGTGGGAGCTCAGAGGCCTGTCTCTCTGAGAATGATCTCAGCAATGCAGTTAAAAAGGTGTTTTCGGCAGGGTTGTCAGCTCTTTGCTATATCGGTTAATGACCTTGAGTCAGAGGATAGTCGGGAGTTGTCCTTGAATGATTACCCTCTCCTTGCAGAATTTTTGGATGTCTTCCCTAGTGAGATACCAGGTATGCCTCCTAAGCGAGAGGTGGATTTCAGGATTGATTTGGTGCCTGGAGCTGAGCCTATTTCTCGGGCTCCTTACAGGATGACCACTCAGGAGCTCCAAGAGCTTCGTCTGCAGTTAGAAGAATTGTTAGCTAAGGGGTTTATCCGCCCTAGTGTCTCTCCGTGGGGAGCACCAGTGATCTTCGTCAAAAAGAAGGATGGGTCTCTCCGCCTTTGTATCGATTACCGGCAATTGAACAAGGTAACAGTAAAGAATCATTATCCCCTTCCCAGGATTGATGATCTCTTTGATCAGATAAAAGGGGCAAAGGTATTTTCCAAGATCGACCTTAAATCGGGATATCATCAGTTGCGGATAGCAGAGGCCGATATTCATAAAACGGCTTTTCGTACACGATATGGTCATTATGAGTTTACAGTGATGCCATTCGGGTTGACAAATGCACCTTCAGTCTTTATGAGTCTAATGAATGGGGTATTCCGAAACTTTCTTGGATAGGTTCGTCCTCGTGTTTCTTGATGATATTTTGATTTATTCTAAGTCTATGGAGGAGCATGAGGTGCACCTAAAGCAGGTTTTGCAGTGCTTAAGGGACAATCAGTTGTATGCCAATTTGGAAAAGTGTGACTTTTATAAGTCTGAGGTTCAGTATTTGGGCCATGTGATTTCTGAAGAGGGAATTTCTGTTGACCCTGCTAAAATCCAGGCTATCATGGATTGGCCCGTGCCCACTAATGTCTCAGAAATCCGCAGTTTCATGGGACTAGCTGGGTATTATCGGCGGTACGTTCAAGGTTTCTCAAGAATTGCGCATCCCATCACTTCTCTTCAGTGGAAGGGAAAGAAATTTCTTTGGTCAGAGCAGTGTCAGTTAGCGTTCCAAACCCTTAAGGAGAAACTGACTAGTGCTCCAATTTTGGCAGTGCCGGATCCTTCAGGCGATTTTGTGGTTTGTACTGATGCTTCATTGGAGGGTCTTGGGGCTGTGTTGATGCAGGAGGGAAGAGTGATTGCCTATGAATCTCGGAAGTTAAAAGATCATGAACTCAATTATCCCACGCATGACCTTGAATTGGCCGCAGTGGTTCATGCTCTTGTGAGATGGAGGCACTTTTTGTTAGGGCATCGGTTTGAGTTGCATACAGACCATCGAAGTTTGTAGTACATCTTCACTCAGCCGAATTTGAATGCAAGGCAGAGGAGGTGGATGGAATTTTTGTGTGAGTACGATTTTGAGGTTAAGTATATTCAGGGTAAGGAAAATGTGGTGGCCGACGCTCTAAGTCGGCGAAGGCATGAGGTTTCTGCAATATCTCTTGAGGTGGATTTGAAGAGTCAGATTCTTGCAGCCCTTCCTTCAGATAGTTGGTTTTTAGAGGTGAAAGTGGAAGTGGAATCAGGTAGAGCTTTGGAGGGGAAATTTGCTGGTTATTCGCTAGATTCGGATGGTGCTTTGCGTTTCTTTGGGCGGTTGTATGTACCTTCTTCAGAGGGTCTTCGTACATTGATTTTGACAGAAGGTCATCGAGCACCTTACGCAGCTCATCCTGGAGTTAAGAAAATGTATGCGGATCTTCGTGCGCTCTATTTTTGGTCAGGAATGAAGCGGGATATCGCCGATTTTGTGGCTCGATGTCTTGAATGTCAGAGAGTGAAGGCTGAACATCATCATCCAGCAGGGTTGCTACAGCCTCACCTCGTTCCGGAATGGAAATGGGATGTTATTTCTATGGATTTCATCGTTGGGTTGCCTATGTCATCTAGACGGCATGATGCTATTATGGTCACAGTGGACAAATTGACTAAGGTAGCTCATTTTTCTCCTGTTCGATCGTCATATACGACATCTTATGTTGCTAAGGTATTCATGAATGATATAGTTAGATTGCATGGGATACCGCGGAGGATCATTTCCGACAGAGATCCGGTATTCACATCTGCATTGTGGACATCCTTGCAGCAGTCTTTGGGAACGAAATTGAACTTCAGTTCTGCTTATCATCCTGAGACTGATGGTCAAACTGAGAGGGTCAACCAGGTGCTTGAGGATATGCTTCGTATGTATGTTATGGATCAACAATCATGTTGGGAGGACTATCTGTATTTGGTTGAGTTTGCATATAACAATGGGTACCATAGCTCTATTGGTATGGCTCCTTTTCAGGCTTTGTATGGTCGTCCTTGTCGTACTCCTCTGAGTTGGGATCGATTGGAGGATAGGGTGCTTCTTGGGCCTGAGATGCTTAGAGATATGGAACAGCAGGTGTCTCGCATTCGGGAGCATCTCGTAGCTGCTCAGGATAGACAGAAAAAGTATGCTGATGCTCATAGAGTTGATCGGCAGTTTGCAGTTGGTGACCGGGTTTTCCTTCGAGTGCGTCCACGGAAGAGCCCAATTCGTTACGGAAAGGGTTCGAAGCTTGCGCCTCGTTTTGTTGGACCCTTTGAGGTGTTGGAGCGAATTGGACCTGTTGCTTACCGTTTAGCTTTGCCACCCAGTTTGTCGCGGATCCACGATGTATTTCATGTTTCCGTTCTTAGACCATATTTTCCTGATGTTACTCATGTTTTGGATTGGAATGCTCTTCAGGTTGAGGACGAGTAGCTGGCACTCGAGCCCGTGGTCGTGCTTCAGCGTCGGCGACTTACCCTCAGAGGCAGAGAGATTGATCAGGTGCGGGTTCAGTGGGACCCGAATGATGAGGCTTCAGCTACTTGGGAGGATGCCTCTCGTATCAGGGATTCTGATCCTTATCTTTTTACAGGCTTCCAGGAGTAAGCCGGATTTTAGGGGGGGAGGATGTAATACCCCTCATGTTACTATTTGATTTTTGACATTCACTGTGATTTCTATTTGGTACATTGTGATTTGTGATCGATACTGTTGGTATTATGTGTGGTAGCTTAGATCATTACTATATTCTTATGATGCCATGGATATTGTGATGACATTCTATTATGATCATTTGATGGGTTATTTGGAATGCAATAGACTATAGAATAGTAATTTATGATGCGGTGTAAAATTTTATGATGATATGTTTTGGTGGGGGGGACAGGTAGCATCACTCGTTCGCGAGCGCCCTACTACGCTGTGAATCCTCCTCACAATGCTTTGATTTTATGTATATTGTATATCACTTTGTGGATGCAGGCTTTGCAGGAATAAGACTCGATTCCACCTATTTCGGTAGGTCTGGGTGAGCATTGAACCAACCCAACGGCAGGAAGTTGAATTATTTGAGGTGACATGAAAAGTAACTCCGTACCAAGTTGACAACAGTTTTGTATCTTTATGGTTTGTTCATAGTAGTCTCATTCGTTTGAGTGGTTACGTTGGTCCTTGTATGATTATATGATTTATCTAAAGTAGTGAATGGTTTTATGTGGTAATTTAAATAATTAAGTAATTGGTAAAATAAAAAAAAACATATAATCATAATTAAATGTGGCAATGAATAAATATTAGAAATAATAGAAATATTGCATTTATTTGGAATCTCTCAATGGTTGTTTTTAAATAAGTAAATATTTAATGAAAGATTGTGGAAATAAGGCATATTTATACATTTGTTTAAATAAAAAGTTTATGTTATGAATTATAAATTATTTAGTTTTTATTAAATGCATTTGTTATTTGGGAAAAACATCAAAATGAAATTAGGGTAAAATATTATTTGATTTTTGAATTATGACCTCTGGTATTCACGGGAAGAGGAATTGAAAGGACTTTTGGGCATGAAATTTATTGTGAGTTTCTCTTGTTTGAGGGAATTTGGTTCGAATGCTGGGAAAATTCTTTTGGCAATCAGTTTCTTGAGTCTTTAGTATTTTCTGTTTTGGAGAAATTGGGAAGAGGAACGAAGTTTTTTGGATCTGTTGCTGGGAGATTTGCAGCAAAGGAATAGTGCAGCAAGAGGGGGGCAAGGCTTCTACAGTTTGCTGCAAGCGTAGGACGCCAGGTTCTACTCTTGATATCGTTATTCTCTGTTAAATATGAATTGTTTTCTCAGGTGTGCAATTTATTTTAGGGATGAAAATTATATGGATCAGAAAAAGAAAAATCAATAAAAGGGTTAATTCAAAATGGTTAAATTAGAAAATGTAGAATTGTTATTTATTCAATAAAATTCTTTGGGGTTTCTGAATCAAAAAGGGTTTTTGTGTAATCTGGGAACAAACAATAGTTGCTGTCTCAAATTGTTTCAAAATATATATATATATTAAAATATATGGGTAGGGACAATTTTTATTTCCAGTAAATTTCTGGGTATGATATTCTGGCCTGTGTCTGTATTTTATTAAAAACAGTTCTTCTATTTTTTTCAATTTGGCACAGCCAATATGCAGTAATATATTTTCCCTGTTTCCTTTAAAAATATATATATATATTCTTATCTCTGTGTATATATATATATATATTCAAAATTATGAAATTGTTGAGGAAAAGAAAATAGAATAAAAAAAATTTAATCCGCCGAAAATTTTAATTAACATTCAAATTTTTGTTTAAATTTTATATGCATTGATGGTGGTTGTGTGTGGGGGTCGGCTTTGGCCGTACCCACCACCACCCCGCCACCGGTCCGTGGGACAGCCTGCGGACTGTCCACGGCCGGCGGCGAATTAATTCGGGCGGTATGCGTTGGGAATAAAATTCCCATATAAATTTTATTGTTAAGTTTTTAATTCTCCGCGAATTTTTATATGGTGATTTCTTTTATTTCGGATGTTTATATTTATAAAGATATATCAATATATATATATATATATATATATATATATATATATATTGGTATATATTTATATGTATATATTTATTAGTCAATTTATTATTCTGTGTTTCTGTTTAAAAATAAAAATAAAAAAAATAAAATGTACATTTATATTAAATTTCGTTTTGATGAATATATTCTGTTATATAAAGCTGATAGATAAACAAAGGAATGGATGCAAATATTATGTTCTGTTTCGTTCTGAATTAAATAATATTTTTCTGTTAATGCAATAGTTATTAGAAGAAAATATATATATACTGGTTAATCTGTTTAATAGACATTTTGTTCTGATTTATATTTTATTTCCTGTAACTCAGTTATTATTTAGAAAATAAATCTGTATA